>OZ012686.1:11542122-11717122 GCA_963942565.1 Maea johnstoni | reverse complement strand
TAAGGGTGATATATGGATAAATATCCATACATCACCCTTACAATATTGAGAGTGATAGATAACACACAGGTGAATGTGAAAATATTTTTCTGTGTTAAAAGTTTTAATAAAGATCAATTAACCTTTAAAGTGAGAAAAGACTTCCTGTCTCATATTCTAGCTCTCTCAATCTGTCTACATCTGTTTGTCTCAGTCTGTGTTTGTCTGTCTCACTCTCTCTCTCTGTCTGTCTGTCTGTCTCTGTCTGTCTGTCTCTCTCTCTATCTCTGTCTCTCTGTCTCTCTGTCTCTCTCTCTCTCTCTCTCTCTCTCTCTCTCTCTCTCTCTCTCTCTCTCTCTCTCTCTCTCTCTCTCTCTCTCTCTCTCTCTCTCTGAGATTCTATTAGATCTAATGTTATACCACAGTATATGTATTTTGCACTTTTTATTAAAAATATTTTTCGAGTCCTTCAAAAAGTTAAGTGCACGACAGAACACCAATATCACAAAAGGTTAATGGCTGAACATGGGCTGGAGAAAAGAATGCAGAGAAAAGGGGGTGGTGGACAAAAGGGAACTATCACTTTCCACTTGAGAAGGGTGGCATCTTTAACCCTTTAATGCTCTCAGCAGTCTGACCATTTTGGCGAAATATGGCAGACAAAAGCAAAGTTAGGAAAATATTTGATGGAGAAGTGTGAATCAAAACAATACCAACAACTCTCCTTCAAATATTTTGTAAAATCATTCTTAATTTCGACGTTATTGCCAAAAATATATTCAATCCAGACGACAATTTCTGGAGGAACGTGGGCGGAGTGTCATGTACTTCAGGTAGAGGCAAGATGCTTGACATTTGACAACAGGTCAGTTGCGGGGGTCCGCAGCGGAGAAAGTGTGGGAATCCAAACAATCTTGACCACACTCCGCATAAGCCAGCTTATTAAGCTAAAGAGTCCTCGTCAAACATGGCACGGCCATCTTGTCTTGATCCCCCGTCCACAGGTCCCTGGCACGCCGACTCAAGCACCTAATCCCCCCTCCCCGCAAATGAGAGCTCCACTCTCCGCGCGAGGTTAAGGGGCCTAAAAGCACCTTCGCTTATTTATTTAATGGCGAGCGAACTTTGACAAATTCCGAGCTTTCAGATGGACAAATTCAAATAAAGCGTGAATGTGTCAAGCCAAAGGGGGAAGAAATGCTAGCTTATGTAAGCAGAGGGACGTATTTGCGAGAAAACTTAGCGAAGAAAGAGAGAGAGAGATGAAATAACAGGTATGATACATAGATAAACACTACAAGTGAGTCAGGTAAAAAGACCAAAATAAAAACTTATTTTTGGAGGAAAATATAAATCTTCAACCTTTTCATTATAAGTGCTCCAAATAGGTGTGACTATTTTGACGAAATCTCTCTCACAAATAATATAATTTTTTCAATATTTCAAGAAGAAATGTTTGTCAGAATTCAACAAAGAACTCTCCTACAATTGTTCTGGAACTCCTGCTTTATTTCAAAGTTATCTCTACATGTATCTGTGTATGCACGGAGTAAAGAACACAGCATCAATATTGACAATTATTGCACAAATTGTAAGCAGTGCTGTACTTGTCATTGCAGCAAAATCAAAAAGTCTATAAATATCATCTCCACGAATTATACAGATATCGTAAGACATTTTATGTAAAGTTGCTAACACAATACAATAACTAACAATCTACAAAACTGTCATATAAATAATCCATTCACAAGTTGTCACGATATGCATGTGGGTAGATGAACTTTTTTCACAGAATTCACGGATATAAGCTAAGACACTAACACTCCCTGGTGAGCACCAGAGGAACTAAACGAGTAATTGATTACACTGTACATTGCATTCTTGACTGATGCTTCCCATCACAACAAAACTTCAAACCTTTAAATATTAAAACTTAAAAGTTAAAATCACACTTCATTTTTTTCAACCACATTATTACCAAATTGTATGATTCAATTTTGTTTAATTCCTTTTAAATCTTTGCTTCCCATTACACAAAATATTCAGTCCTTTAAATATTAAAACTTAAAACAAATTTTAATTTTTTTTCATCCACCTTATTACCAAATTGTATGTTTCAATTTTGTTCAATTTCATTAAAACCTTATGTCATTATGCTAGATATTATTTAATTCATCCTTTTAATAATATCCTCAAACATCATTTATGAAATCCTTGAAATAATTCCTATCTATCCAAGAACTAAAAAGCATGAGTTAAGTGAATATATATATAGTTTGCGAAAATGAGTATTTTCTGGCTGGCTGGGCAAGTGCACAGGAGGTCAGGGAGGCCAGAAACGAGAGCAGCCCAACTTGCGTTTTCCTCGTCCATGATTCATAGAAATAATCAGAGAGGAAAATAGTGTCTGCTGTTTACCCCGCGCAAACAAACTGTCCCATCAGATAACAGTGACAAATCACAATTATTATCAGCGAATCCCCAGCTGCAGTCTACGGCTGGCCGCCGCAATACTGCAATACTGGGACCAAGCCTACCACTCCTAAAATCATCCCTCGGAAAAATGGATATTTTTCTTCACCACAGTTATGCTTTAGTATGGTATAGTACTAACACACTCACGATTACCGCTCTCCCTACTACCACGGAAAAATGGATACTTATTCGTCACCACATTTATGCTTTAGTAAGGCCGTAGAAATAACAAACTGATAAATCCTTTTCTCCGTAGCACTGGATGTTTGTGCAATATCGATAAAAATGATTATTTCCTATAAAATTCCTCGTTCCTGTCGGGAATTAACTCGGCCGCCATTTAAAACCAGATCAATCAAGTCATTTGTTTGCACAATTTTTGAGAAATAATTATTTTAGGTGCTAGCGGAGCCGCGGAGAGCATTGTGTGTCAGATTTGGGATTTGTCGCTGACTAATTAGACGCGAGACTTTTGGACCTCGTCGGCAAAGCAACAATCAGGCACCGACCATAAAGCTGATGAAAAGAACCCACACATGATTGATTTTTCCTCCTATAAATCTTTTATCGCACATCATCTGGAATTTGAATATTATTCATGAAAGTTCCCATCCTTAACGCATCAAAACCATATTTCGTAAACAGAGGCTTATGAAATTATATAGGAAGACTTTGCATCCTTTAAACAATGGATATGACTATATGTATATATATATATATATATATATATATATATATATATATATATATATATATATATATATATATATATATATATATATATATATATATATATATATATATATAAATATATGTAATTATTTTGTCTGTGATTGTAAAGCATAGCAAGTTAAATACACATGCTACATATGTAAATTGACACTTCTAAATTCTATCTCAGGAAAATTACACTTATTAAATTTCTGTAGTTTGTGGCACTTGACTAAGAGCAGAACACTAGACCACAAAAATAAACAATATAAGCTTTTCGTCAAAATATTTCAATATTTCTCATTATCAAAAATGTTATTGTATTGAATGCCACAAAATATTTATATATTAACAGTAAATTGGCAAACAAGGTAGTACTACAAATGTGTTCTCAAGATTTACAGGTATTGATGACTACTTTATCTTATTATGATATGTATGGCAAAAAATGAAAGTTTACGTTCCTTGAATTAATGAATTACCCCCTTACTTGAAAATTTCCCCACATTGATAGTTTGATTAAGGTTACTGAACATTTGCAATAGTTTTACATCGACACAATGTTGATATGAAAAGAGGACCATCATGGCAAAAATGTGGATATTTTGATAGTATTCCTTCCTCTTTATTATCCAAATTGAAGATGTGCTTCCAAAAATAAAGAATTTAAGAAGCTAAGTGAATTACATCAACTTGACTCAGCACTTCACACATATAACAATTCTTCTTTTAAAGCTTGATCCCTGAATTATCTCATCCTTAAGCCACACTCTGAGAGGAAAATCATTATGTCTATTTGTCCAGTGTCTTTAGATAGAGTTACAATATCAGTCGCCTCCTTATCTGCTTTCTGCTGATCCCCGCAGAAGAGCAAATATTTTGCTGATTGCTAATCAAAATATTCATCCATATACACACTGCTCTTTACAGTAGGTAGTAGATACATGTATGGTGAATCCAAAGATACACTTTTGAGATTTTCTTTGCTTGTTTGCTGGTACAATATTTGTTTTATTATAAAGAGGAGGCAGTTATAAGTGGGCCTTAGTTCTAGGAAAAAGAATGTACGCAGTGGTCGGCCATGAATGCTGACTTCTCAAACACTTGTAGGTATATAAATGCTAATACATGGACCTCTCATTCAATAATGATCTGAGTGAATAATGAAACAGTTTAATTAATGCACTTTCTCTCTTCCTGTAAACCAACGTTTGCTTATAAAGTCTGAATGAGCAAACCTAACTATCTTTAAGAATATTCAGATTCAAATAGGAAATATGTGAATGCAAAATTGTTTTCTCTTAAGAAATAAAACTTTTCTTCAATCTTTTTAAAAAATACTTGTGCCACATTTGTTGGAGAGAACAATTGTGTGTTTTAAGCATTTATTTAGATATAATATTAATACTAAAATCTTGGCATTTTTTCCCCGAGTACACCTTGATATATGTTAGCCTTGTTAGGCTCTTGCTGTTCAAGGCAATGCTGGATAAGGCCATATAAAATGCAGTGATATACAGATAGAAATCATTGCCTGGTAGCCAGGAACTTATTGAAATAAGTTGTAATATCCCGGTACAATTACATGGGAATTATATTGAGGTGAAAAAATTCAATGAAATGCTTGAAATTGACATTTTAAGAAATCATTCCTGAGGGATGATTTTTGAGGGTTCGCATGTCCAAATGACATCCAAAGGTGAAAAATTTCAATTATATGCTTAAAATTGACATTTTAAGAAATCACTTCTGAGGGGTGATTTTTGAGGGTTTGGGTGTACAAATGACACCCAGATGCCTTCCTCGCTAAGACTATGATGATAAGGGTTTCGTCTTGAGCATGAGAAAGAAGTAGAAAGTATAAAAACAGACGGAAATCAGCATGAAATCCCGCTAAGAGTCATCTACCAATAACGGCACATTAACGCTGATAGATTATGGCGTATGGGACCCGCTCTCCGCTGTTGCCATGACGACCATTAATGCTTATGAGTGACATGTTCCATAAAAGGTGAACTGGCCAGCCAACGGGAATTCCTCGCTCTCGGAAAAAGGCGGGCCAACGATATGTCAATCAACCTTCATTATGCGGCTAACAGACAGTAAATATCTGCAGTGGTGAATAGTGAAAGCGGTAAGTGGCGAAAGTCGGTGCCAGCATCACAAATAGGCGATGCATTATAATGACAATGGGGCATTGGACAATACACAGGTATTGGTTTGGAAATTAATAACAAAAACATACTAAACCAAAACCCTCCACTACCCCATACAATGGCAGCCACCATTGACGCGCCGCATGCCAAATGCACTATGAAACACATTAAAACAGAACGCGGATATAAAAAGCCTTAAGTGTTTCACCCACTACTTTCCCTCTTTGGGCCAGGAGAGCAAACAGACCCAGTTTGTCAATCAATCACTGCAGGTGAAGAAGTGCTTTGTGGCACTCTTGTGCAGCGTGCTGCAGAGTTTAGTCTTTATATATATGTTACAGTAAGAGTGTCAAACCAGGGATTTAGTCAAATCCCTAAAACTTTCAGGGAATCTGTCAAATTCTTGTTTCACTCACGGATTTGGTCCCTAAATGTCTAGAGATTTGACTAAATCCTTGAAAATAGGAGGGGCAGAATGATGAAATTGATAAACGTTGACTGAGATACTAATTATCATCATCATTAAGCAATAATTTTTGGCTGAGCATTGATTATTCAGCATTACTTTGTACCTCATTACTTTGATAATGAGGAATCATAAGTAGCGCTCAACTAAGCATAAAACAAAGGTAATTGTCATTCAACAATCCCTCTGAAAGGTCTCCAGTAAACAAGTCAAAAATGACCCACCTATTTTTAGGGGTTTAGTCATATCCTTAGACATTTAGGGACCGAATCCTTGAGTGAAACAGGAATTTGACAGATTCCCTGAAAGTTTTAGGGATTTGACTAAATCCCTGGTTTGACACTCCTACTGTAACATATATAGAGGTCAGTGGTCTCCTTAGAACTATGTAACTCTCAAACAGAAACATACGAGTAAAATAGGAACACCTTATATAACCTATTGCTGCCTTTAAAAACCAGTAAAATCATTTTGTTCGAAAAAAGTTAAATAACCATCATTTAGTATGAAAAAAGAAAGAAGTTGGATAATCACCCCCTTCTTTTTTGTGCCCAAACCTGATATATATATATAGACAAATATACCTTGTTTGTCAATCAATCACTGCAGGTGAAGAAGTGCTTTGTGACACTCTTATGGTGCGTGCTGCGGAGTTTAGTATGTATAGGTCAGTGGAACCGTTACCATACTCTCTTTACAACTACAGTATGTAGCTCTTAAACAGAAACATACAAGTAAAAAAACTCTTTTGCGCAGGCGAAAATTACAATGAAAAACTTTCAATTTAGACTTTTTTTATTGGATGGGGGGGGGGGGGGGGGGGGGGAACAAAACTTTTGGGTGTCCTGAAGTATGTCAAGACAGCAGCCCCTAAAATCTAACAGAAGAACTCATCATTAGGAGAGTACTTTACCACAAATATCAGATATTTGCTTGGAAGATGGGCTGGCTGTTCACTCCCATACAAGGAGAGAGATACCTGGTCTTCCCTCATGCCTTTTAGGTGGACCATTGCCCTAGCCTAGATTTCTAGGCTGTAATATATGTGTTTTTTTCTGTCTTCAAGTTTTTCTGTTACAAGGCACCAATTGGTCAAGGTGGCCAGAGTGGCCAAATTAGTTCACATTTATCTCACCAGGTGAATAGAGGATTCAGTGTATCTCTAGAGGTAAGAGGACCAGGTAGTGCCATCTATCTACCATCATTGATACTACACTGATGGTCAACACTGAAGGGTATGTCAACTCCTTCGGGACTAGGAGCCGATTCTAAGTCTAGGGATAGCAGGACCAGTACAGGTGGTGCCATCTATCTACTATTGCTGGTACTACACCACACTGCTTGATCAACACAAAAAGGAATGTCAACTTTTTAGGTACTAGGAGCCTAGTCTACATTCACCCTACATGTCGCCACTGCTTCCATGGCTGGCTGAGCTACGGGTTTGGAGAGCTGTCACTAGGTGTCGCCACTGCAGCCATGGCTGGCTGGCCGAGCGACTGACTGGCAGAGCTGTTGCCAGGCATTAAGATTCATTAGCGTGTGCCGGCGGCCCACCAGCCGACATGTTTTAGCAACCACCTCTCCGGCACGCTCGGCTCACGTTCAATCTATCTTACTTTTATTATTAATTAGAGTTGCGGGCAAGACGAATGAGGGCTCGCTGCACAGGTGCCACGGACACTAATTGCCCTCTCAGGAAAAATAATAGCACCCCGCGCCGCCGCGATGCACAGCACCACACTTCCCGCACCCACCCGCCGCTAGATGATCCTCCCCACTCCTGTTTAATTCAATGCTTGTCCTATACTCCTCCTAAGCAACCAATAAGATCAGTCCAGTTGACTTCCTGTGTGCCTTAGATTTTAAAAGAAAAGTTTGAATGTCTATGGACCATATAGCAGTAGTATCATTGTGATTATTATCATTATCAATATTTTTATTATCATTGTAATTATCATTATTATCATTATTTCTATTATTATCATCATCTTCATTATTATCATTATCATTGTTATTGTTATCATTGTTAATTATTATCGTTATTATTATTATTATTATTATTATTATTATTATTATTATTATTATCATTATTATCATTATTATCATTATTATTATTATTATCATTATTATTATTATCATTATTACTATCATTATTATCATTATTATTATTATTATTATTATCATTATTATTATCATTATCATTATTATAATTAATATTGGTAGTAGTGGTATTATAATCAGTATCATCCTCATAACCCACCTCATATCATCATTATTATCATTACTATTGCTATTATTATTATCATTATTATTATTATCATTATCATTATTATTATTATTATCATTATTATTATTATTATTATTATTATTATTATAATTATAATTATTATTATTATTATTATCATTATCATTATCATTATTATCATTATTATTATAATTATTATCATAATTATTATAATAAAACTTTAGGGTATGGATTTCTTTGAATGAAAACTTGTTAGGGTCGGGTTACAGGAAACAAACAACTTTTTTTCAGGCCTTTTAAAGAAACCGTTAGGCCCTACCATATTGTCTTTGATAAGGTATCAACGAGTCTGTCTGATGTCCTCCTTAGGGACACCCTTATTGTATATATAACTGTACCCATTGTGCCCTGTAAAGACCATACACTATGACACCATCAACTGACCCCTTGAGAAGACACCCTTTCTCTGCCAGAACCGAAGTACAATAGCACTATACCATATATATGTATAGCACAAAGCCTCCTTAGGGACTTCACCCTTATTGTATATATAACTGTACCCATTGCACCCTGTGAAGACCCTACACTATAACACCATCGACTAACTGACTGATTGGGCACTCTTTCTCTGCCAGAACCGGCACTACGGCACTACAGCATATAACACAATGCCTCCCGAGCCAGAAAACTAAAGACTCTCATTTATATTCATGTCAAGCCTGACTGTTGACTTAGTCCAAACTCTAATAATAGTTTATCAATATTAATCCCGGTGACATTCCCCTGACTTGTGCAAACACAGGTGCCGGCTGATAGAATGAGGCGCCTTAGCAACAAGAAGGCAGCACTGCTATCTTACCAACCAACTCTTATATTGTACCCTGGGGTGCGGGATCCCCGGTACAAGCAAGGGTGTGGGTATGTATCCAGGGTGACCAACCAAGTCTTATGAATCCGGGGGTGTGGGGAACCTGGGTACAAGTATGGGGTTTGGGAGTAACGTACCCAGGGTGTCACCAACCAAGTCTCATGAATCCGGGGGTGCGGGGAACCTGGGAACAAGCAAGAGTGTGGGTATGTATCCAGGGTGACCAACCAAGTCTTATGAATCCGGGGGGCCGCGGGGAACCTGGGTACAAGTATGGGGTTTGGGTATGTACCCAGGGTGACCACCCAAGTCTTACCTGGATGTGGGGATCCCCGTTACAAAATCCTGGGTGCAAGTATGGGGTTGGGTATGTATCCAGGGTAGTGCACTCACAGCAACCAAGTTTTACACATATTTTTGCTAAAAGCAGAATTTAAATTTTTGTCACTTTTTCTGCCATATAGCGGTTAAGTTGTGACTAGCCATTTGTGGTAAAGGAGGAAACCAAACTGCCTTGCGAAAGCCACTGCCTTAACCCAAATCACTGGCAACTTCCTTACATGCCCCAACTGGGATATAGTTGGTCTGAAATGAAAATATCTTGGTAGTATTTAACTGAAAGTTTATGTTCTTAATCCCTCTTCAAACATTTTGGAAATTTAAGCCTATTTGATGAGCTTAATGTTCACTCTGGATGCAAATGGACCAAAATAAAACAACAACCCGCTGATCATGTCTCTGGCCTTTCAAACTATGGGCAAACTTTATCCATATCCAACACAGAGGATCAGCGACAAATTTTACAGCTGCTGATGATCTAGCAAGACACAATCCTTACAATCTGCCAATCCTTATAGAGGTGCTGGGAGTATAGATTCAGGTATGCTGCATACATAAGGATAGTATACTACAGACAACTCAAACACCCTGCACCTATAGTGCTAACATTGCAGAAGAAAGCTCAAGATGTGTTAATGAGAGAGCAAGCAACACCCACTGATCTAGTGAGAAAAAGTTCTGATCTCACCGTCAGACCCTAATCAGCCTCTACATCTTCAACCGAAGAGTCGCTATAAAGTTTATCAAAGAAAAATATTTTCCCAGCACTTGAGGTGCGTTTTGAGGCCTTAGCGTTATGAGAGTCAAATAGCTATTGAGGGAGTATGTGTATGCATAGCATGGCTGCACAAATTTGGTTAACAGCAGGGTCGAGACCCATCAATTCCTTGCGCAAGCCAATAGCGATAACAGATATAAATATTGCATCTTGTTCACAAGTCCCTTGGAGTACCGATCTCCCGGTAATTTCCCGCACTTCTTCCTGGGAGTCGGGACAATCCTGACCAATGGTGACCACTCTCGTAGGACAGTCACGCACCACTGAGTAAATCTAACGATCGTGTACAAATAGGCGAAAATTAAAAATGGATTTACCTAATTGCACCAAAACGCTCAGCAATTATTTTGATATGATATATTTAGCATAGGTGAGTGTTTACCAACACGTTCGGAGTCTGCCGTAGCACGATTTGTGAAGTGTGAGGAAATACTGCTCGAACATGATTGGTCGGTTTTGTAAACACCTGAGTTTTTCGAGAACTGAGTCGGCAACCGACGGTGAATGTCAATTAGCCAATTGTCTCGGACTAATGGAGACAAATGAACCTCAACAAGTTGGTATCCAAAAGATCAAAGAAAATCAGGGATGCATAGCAGCAGCGTACTAAATGAAAAATGCATCTTGTACGCTTTAAAATTCATCCTACTCTATTAGTTTGTCCAGTACTTCCCCTATATTTTTTTCATGAATATGATATGGAAATTATTCCAACAGATGGAAATCATCAAATACTTCTAAACCTTCATTGTATTTAATATTTCTTTTGTATAAAAAGTATCAAAGTATTTAAGAAATGACAAGTTTTTGTACTTAACTTTTTGAGAAATTTTCAACTTCAAGAACATTAAATAATCAAAAAGAAACTTCATTGCTATACCCCAATAATTATAGTGTTGCATTTTTCATCTTATCAAGATAAATTCTACCATTCATTTCAATGATATATGCTAAACCCTCTCTTATTGGTATTCATCGGAAAGCTCTTACTGAGCACTATCAGATGAGTAGCAATTAGTCATGATTTCAGTCATATTTCAGTGTTTTATGCATAATTTTCTTTTGACCAAGTTAGTCACCAGCAGCGAAGGAGTTAAACATTACCCTCATTAAATAGCCTAAGCTTCATGCATCCATGGTTTTATTTGGAAAAGGAATATAAAAGAGAAATAAAACAACAATATACTTATAACAAACCTGGCAACTAAAAATAAAGATATATCTTTATCTATCTAAACATAAGGTGTAACTAAATTACCACATTATATTTGCAAAGTGTTCTCCAAATGAAGTCAAAAGTTCAGAGATTATTAGGTTGAAACTCAATAAAAAGGAAAATGTTCTTGGTAACTTTAGATGGTTGCTATCCTAAATGTAGGGTGCAAAAACCATAAATGCCAACAGATGGTCTTAATATTTTACACAGTTGTAAAAAAGGTTAGATAAGATCAAATGTAAGTTTCTGCTTCAGTGCGCAGGAATTATTTTATCTTTGATCTGAGAGAGAGAGAGAGAGAGAGAGAGAGAGAGAGAGAGAGAGAGAGAGAGAGAGAGAGAGAGAGAGAGAGAGAGAGAGAGAGAGAGAGAGACGATGAGAGAGAGAGAGCAGAGAGAGAGAGCGAGAGAGAGAGAGAGAGAGACAGAGAGAAATTGAGACAGAGAGAGAACAAGATAATTGTTGGCTAAAAATGCTTTTTGGTGTGGTTCAGCTATCCCAAAGCAATAGGGTAAGTAATAGATTAAAACCGTTACGCTTCTGGTGGCTAATTTGGCCCATAACAAAATGATGCAAAAACCTGAAAAAATGACTGAAACCCTGGCACATGGTACTCATCTGAGAGTGGTCAGCAAGAGCTATCCAATGAATACCAACATGATAGGGCCTAGATGTTTTACCGAAATTCTTTGCATCTTTGTGCTTTCGACAAAAGTAACCTCAGCATTGAAGGGTTACGAAGAGTGGTTTAGGAAATATGGTGCATGGCAAGTAGAGTGTGGGCCTGGGTGGCATAAGAGAAATAAGCTGGCAAGAAGTCTTAGCGAGGGTCAGTATTCGCTGAATCCTGTGTTTACTCTGTACCAGGAGCTGGGAAGAGGCAAATTGCTTTGTATTTGCACAACGTCAGGTACAGGTGACCTTTCTCTCAACGCACCTCTAGACACACACCCTCTCATTCCTGATACTGCTACTACTGCTGCTGTTTCTGCTATACGACCATAAATGGGCATTAGATAAGAAATTCAGACAATTCCTCCCATGACTATATATATATATATATATATATATATATATATATATATATATATATCTATTATATATATATCTAATATATATCTATATATATCTATATATATATATATATATATATATATATATATATATATATATATATGATACATATTAAAATTATGTATATACATATATATATATATATATATATATATATATATATATATATATATATACTGTAGAACCACCGAAATTTCCGCGTGTGATTATATATAGCGTACTTAGCGTCTGGTGCCGCTTCGCTAGTATATAAAAACGCTGTACTTTTGTCTTTCTTTTTAGCCACTGGTGGCGCTGACGTCAATGAGACGGTCCCCT
The DNA here is from genome assembly GCA_963942565.1 of Maea johnstoni. NCBI lineage: Eukaryota > Metazoa > Annelida > Polychaeta > Spionida > Magelonidae > Maea > Maea johnstoni. The sequence goes on along the minus strand of OZ012686.1, from coordinate 11,704,494 downwards.
TTAAAGCAAGAATTAGAGGTTTCTTGTGCAGCCGTTATTTTCGTTTTAGTGGTGGCCGCTAGATGGCGACATGAAGCAACCGTAGCCCCTCTTGAACCATTCTTTTTTTTGTGTTTTTCTGGCTTTAGGAAGCAAAAGACATGTTAAAAGAGCAAGGAAAAATCATTGTGATCTGTTTTGATTGTTTATTTTCCGAAGATTACACTTAATACAACCTGATATGGCCCTTTTATTGTGCCACCATGGATAGGGTTCATAGCCCCATTTCCTTTGTTTAACCCTTTGTTTATAAATACGGGCGCCCCCTTTTGAGAGAATGCTCAATCAAACTGGAAGCATTCTCTGCTCAAATTAGTTCGTCTTTTTTGCGACAGATGGCGCTGTCAGCGGCTGCGGCTACGGTAAAGAGACGCTAATATAAAGATACGCTATGACGCAAAACTCCCAAATTCGCTATACTTGGGACACGCGTGAATTTCGTGTTCTACAGTATATATATATATATATATATATATATATATATATATATATATAATATACTTACATATATATAGGCATGAATGACTTCACATATCCTTTAGATTAACTTTGGGCAGCTTTATTTTGAAAATGTGTGAAAACATCCTTATCAGGCTTGAAATATCCAAATAGCTAAACATAAAAAACTTGCCAAAAAGAAGGGCTAAAAACATTGGCCCTACTCTATAGTTTTAAGTGGTACTTCAGACCAATGATATGAAGGAATATAAAATGTTTTTCTTAATGCCAACTAAAATACACAAATATGTAATGACTAGAAGGCCTCAAGATAGGTGAGTGAATGAGGATATTATTCCTAGAATAATCTTGGTATGTTTTATTTGTAAGATATTTGTAATATGTTTTGAGACCACCTGCTGCCTGTGGTAATAGATATATTAATATGCCAGGTTCAATCCTGTCACAAATTTTTTTAAAGTATAGTTAGTATATGGTGTTGAAGGAGGAAAACTTGACCCTATTATGTAATGAAATAATTCTTGTCATAAACCAACATTTCCACAGACAAGTTCTTGTTGATAAATTCAAATAGCGGTAATATATTGTTGTAACATGGTAAAAAAACATGTTATAATAAGTAACAAAATATTTGCTTGCTATAATGTATATGTGTCTGATTAAGTATAAATAAATACTACATTTAATACAAAAAATTCAATGAAAATTGTACAGCACCTTATTTTAAATATATAGGTTAAACCCCTAAATACATTAAGGGCTAGAAGCTAGGCTAGGTAGACAGTAGAGTGGGTGTGTCACACACTTATATGCCAAACCACCCAGACTACCCTCAATGCAACCCTGGATGCCGCAAAGGTAGAGGAGGGGGAGGGTCACAGCAAACCATCTATGATTCATAACATTGGAGTTTTTCCTCGACCCATCTCGAGTGACATGCTCTCCAAATAGTGGTGCCCCACCCCTCGATGCCCCAACCGATCCCGGCCGTACCCACTTTCCCATAAATACAACCCAGCGTCCATGTTTGCTCAGCCCCTTGACGAGCACGCCGCGGCTGCCAGTAGTCGTTGATCGATCACATGACGATCTCCGCCCGCTATCTTCCTGACTGTCATCCCCACACGGCCAGATAAGATTCAAAGGATCAGGCCCTCAGTCCGGGCTGATCCTCCCCGGCAGACCTCTGGAGCCACAGGGGCTGGCAAGGGTGACGGATGACATCCGTAGCTGTCACTGTCACCTGTCATCAGCTTCGCAATATTCTAACCAAGCTCAACCCAGTGATCAATTTGAAAAACACACACGCAAAAGAAGCGTCATGAATGCATTGTACATGAATGGAAGTCAAGCGGTTAGATAACATTTAAATTTTTGTAAAACTTGAAGATGTCATTTATCAAACAAACTTGAAATAATGGGTTCAACTTCCAACAAATGGTCATGCCAATTGACCAAATGCTTGGCAGACTGAACAAAATGCAATCGGAATTAATATACTCTATTTCGTTATACAGCAATATAACCATTTATGGTTTGGTGACAAAATAATATAATTTTTTTTGTTTCTACAGAGATCTTTAAACATTGTTATAGATTTCTATGCTTGGGGGTAGAAATTGTCCTTTTTGAACGAGAAGTTGAAGGATGTTTCGGAAACTTGTAGACTCAAAGGATGTTTAGGGCACCAGAGGACTAAAGGTTGAAAAGTGTTTAGGGAATCATATGAGTTAACAGGTGTACGTATGTGGGAATATCAAAGATGACAGACTTTAAGGGGACCATAGGTCAAACAGTAATAAGCATTTGGAGATACAGAGGTTAAAGGGTGTTTATAATGAAAATTGGAAGGTGTTTAGGGAACCAGGGTTGGACACATTTTCAGGAGACCAAGGATGTAGAGATTTTTTAGAAGAGTTGTCAATGGATAAGAAACAAGATTCCCTTTGCCTAATACTAAATCAACTGCATCAATTGTTCTTGTAGCCTATTGTTTAGATTTGAGTTTATTGAATTCCACCTCTAAGTATCAGATGCAGTGTTTGATTGTTCACGCGGCACTTGCCCAGAGAGTCATTGTGTGATCAGACTGCCCCTGTTGTTGAAAACCCACAAACACAATCAAGAAGAACAAATCCAACATCTGTTGATTCAGATATTTTCTGCCGCATAAATAATTGTCCACCTGACCAAGAACGGACCTCTCCGATTACCCTTAACTCTCCCTGCCGCTAATCCCTCGGTGCTAAATCAACAGTTATTATACATAATACAGCCGAAACCCCTGTGCAAACTCGCGGAATCTTGAAACTCAACCCTCACTCTCGTGTTCATCCCAGCTGAAAAAATAACCATCCTCCCCAACCATTATGTAAGAATTTTAAAATGTCGCATCCTACATATTGATGAGCACTTTGCGCATGATTAATGATTCTCCAATACTGCGCTGTGATTGGTCGGTTGGGATAGTGGCCGGGGTGCATGTATTATTGAATCGGAGGCTCATATCAATAGGGGAACGCATCAGACAAGAGAACGTATCGAATAGCTAGTTAGGAAATTTATTGCGGAGGATCGGTGCGGGAGTACGGTGCGGTGTACGTCCCCGCCAGCTGATTCAATATGGCTCCCCTTGATTCCTGACAGTGCATAAAGAGGGCGCCGCCTGAGTCAACACCAAGAGCGCAACAGTTCGCACAAATTCGACACCGCAGATTTGGAGTGAAATTTCGATTTTCATCATTTTTTCTGCCATTTGAAATATTCCAAACGGTGCTGTTGAGGGGGTTCTAATTAATATTACACATACAAAATCAACTGAGCACTAATAAAAGAAATTCTGAAACTACCGTCCAGACATTGGTATCATCAATAACTAGTGCCCACCTCAAACCCCTCCTTGCTAGGTATCTGAGGTATATGTAAAAGCAACGGAGTGTACTTCTTTCAAAACCTACTCTGCTATTTCAATCAAAAAATCAAAACAGGTAAAAGGAGAAACACTGAAATATATCAGTCCAGACTCCCCCCCTTCTCTCTCTCTCTCTCTCTCTCTCTGTCTTTCTCTCTCTGTCTTTCTCTCTCTCTCTCTCTCTCTCTCTCTCTCTCTCTCTCTCTCTCTCTATCTCTCTCTCTATCTCTCTCTCTCTCTCTCTCTCTCTCTCTCTATCTCTCTCTCTGTCTTTCTCTCTCTCTCTCCTCTCTCTCTCTCTCTCTCTCTCTCTCTCTCTCTCTCTCTCTCTCTCTCTCTCTCTATCTCTCTCTCTATCTCTCTCTCTCTCTCTCTCTCTCTCTCTCTCTCTCTCTCTCTCTCTCTCTCTCTCTCTCTCTCTCTCTCTCTCTCTCCCTGCCAGTGAGATGTTATCAGACGGCATACTTGACCTACTCCTACCAACCACCATTCATAATCCTACAAACCTCTCTCTCTCTCTCTCTCTCTCTCTCTCATCTCTCTCTCTCTCTCTCTCTCTCTCTCTCTCTCTCTCTCTCTCTCTCTCTCTCTCTCTCCCCCTGCCAGAAAAATGTTATCAGATGGCATACTTGACCCACTCCTACCAACCACCATTCATAATCCTACAAACCTTAATAAAACTGACCAGCTGCACATTAATTAAACCTCTACTCGAGAGCGCTTAATTAATCTTGGTTTCTTATCTAGCTAGCACTGCTACTGCAGGAGGCTGCAGGGGGGGCTCTCTGAAATTACTCATGGCTCAGGAATGTCAGAAAAATGACTAAATATTACAGGAAAACAACTATGAGACACTGCAATGTTGCAGAGATTGATTGAAAGGCTTAATTATACTCTTTATAATAGCTGTATCGTACTATTCAACAGTAAGAACTAATATCATAGTAGAATAGTGATAATCATCATTATCGTGAAATGAGTTTTTTATTATCATCATTATCATTGATATTACCATGAATACTTATATTATTATTATCATCATTATTATCATTATCATTATACTTATTATAATTATTATACTTATTATACTTATCATTATTATTAGAATTATTATCATTATTATTGTCATCATTATAATCAGTATTATAAAAATTATAATTACTCTTATTTACTCTTATTACCATCATCATCATTATTACTAGAGTTGTCATTTTTTATTTAATAAATGATACATTTTCTTCCATTTTTTTTGACACAATTTAATTTGATTTTCAATTATTATCACTATAATTATTAATATTATTATAATCATTATTGTTATTATTATTACTATTATTATTATTATTATTATCATTATTATAATTATTATTATCATTATTATTATTATTATTGCTGTTATCAATGTTATCATTATCATAATTAATCATCATCTCCAAATGATGCTCTCACATGAAAATACTAAATAGCAATAATCATGGTATTCTGGGACTCTCATTTGGTACTCTGGCTGTCTCTAATAGATACATCAAAGCACAGGCGTTTAAGCCTACCTGCCATGTTAATGATAACATCTTAAAGTGATGAATGTAAATGGTCTCAAAATATTCTAAAGGTCCAAAATGCAGTGATTTAAATATGACCAGTGCACATTTTATTGCAGTGTTTCATACAATTTGAAGTGGTATTCCTAGAGATATCAAAGCCAACATATACACTACAAGCAATACATATTGACCTTTATAGATAGGGCCCTTTCATGTTTCACACAGGTACTGTTCTTATCAGAAAAATCCAGGTAGATAATAGCTATCAGCACCTGTCATTTGGTCTATCCTATACATCAAAGCAAACATCGCCCACCTTCCTGTTCCATGTACTGATGATAGAGGAATCCTCTACCTGACAATCACCTGTCTACTGCTACTGTCAATCTACATATCATCATTCTCTCTCTGTTCCTCGCTTTGTCTCTCTCTTCTCTCTCTCTCTCTCTCTCTCTCTCTCTCTCTCTCTCTCTCTCTCTCTCTCTCTCTCTCCTCTCTCTCTCTCTCTCTCTCTCTCTCTCTCTCTCTCTCTCTCTCTCTCTCTCTCTCTCTCTCTCTCTCTCTCTCTCTCTCTCTCTCCATCTACTGATGATAGAGGGACCCCTACCTGACAATCACCTGTCTACTGCTACTGTCAATCTCGCCCTCAATCTAAGAATCATCTCTCTCCCTCCCTCTGTCTTACTTGCTGTGTCTCTCTCCCTCTGTCTCTCCCTCTCCCTCTCTGATGATAGAGGGACCCCTACCTGACAATCACCTGTCTACTGCTACTGTCAATCTCTCTCCCTCAATCTAAGAATCATCTCTCTCCCTCCCTCTGTCTTCCTTGCTGTCTCTCTCTCCCTCTGTCTCTCCCTCTCCCTCTGTCTCTCCCTCTCTGATGATAGAGGGAACCTCTACCTGACAATCACCTGTCTACTGCTACTCTCAATCTCTCTCCCTCAATCTAAGAATCATCTCTCACCCTCCCTCCCTCTGTCTTTCTCGCTGTCTCTCTCTCCCTCTCCCTCTGTCTCTCCCTCTCTGATGATAGAGGGAACCTTTACCTGACAATCACCTAGCTGTCTACTGCTACTGTCAATCTCTCTCCCTCAATCTAAGAATCATCTCTCCCTCCCTCTGTCTTTCTTGCTGTCTCTCTCTCTCTCTGTCTCTCCCTCTCCCTCTGTCATTCCCTCTCTGATGATAGAGGGACCCCTACCTGACAATGACCTGTCTACTGCTACTGTCAATCTCAATGTCATCTCTCTTTCTGTCTCTGTCTGTCTGTCTCCCTCCCTCTGTCTGTCTCTCCCTCTGTCTGTCTCTGTCTCTCTCTATGTATTGATGATAGGGGAAACTTATACCTGGCAATCACCTGTCTCCTGCTACTGTCAATCTACCTATCATCATCTCTCTCTGTCTGTCTCTGCCAAAATGCTGTAACTATTTCGTTTATATATTTGTGACCAGAGGATTTTCTAGAATCTCTATTTATCTCATTTTATCTTAGCCTGACTGACTCTCTCCCTCTTTCTCTCTGTCTACCTCTTTCTGTCTGTCTGTCTCTCTCTGTGCTGTCGTTCTGTCTCTCTTTTCTCTCTCTCTCTCTCTCTCTCTCTCTCTCTCTCTCTCTCTCTCTCTCTCTCTCCCCCCCCCTCTCTCTGTATGTCTGTCTGTCTGTCTCTGTCTGTCTGTCTCTCTGTCTGTCTCTGTCTCTCTGTCTGTCTCTGTCTCTCTCTGTCTCTCTCTCTCTGTCTCTGTCTCTCTCTGTCTCACTCTGTCTCTCTCTCTCTCACACACACACACACACACACACACACACACACACTCTCTCTCTCACACAAACTCTCACACAAACCCTCTACCTGACAATCACCTGTCTCTTGCCACTGTCAATGTACATATCATCTCTCTATAGCAGGTTTGACCAGACATAGAGCCTTACAGCGTCCAACTCCATCCACAAGGGTCAATATAGCCTAAAATTAGTTAAAGTGGCCAAATATATTTTGATGCTGTCTTTATCTTAATTCTTTTATCAGGCACCAAACGTCATCCAAATCAGAATCATCACCATGCTGGATAACTTTAAAAGAAGAAACCTTTAATGTACAATTTCGAAAAAAAAAAAGAATGTACAATATAGAAATAAGCACAGTATTCCCTAGCGATGCATTAAATTAATACATGATCAATTACAAGACAAAGACTTTATGCAGTAGCTTTATAAGGGAAACAGGGAATTTTTGATTATTTTCTTGTGAAATCATGAATCAGGAAAGAAATATGAAATGTACATGTATTTCATTCATTCCCAGGAGGCATTTGTTTTGAACAGATGTGAACAGACTCCAAAAATGCCATCAATTTCTTAAAGTGTCAATATCCTGGTGGAAAAATTGGGTCATATAACGTGATTAGCATATCAGGAAGGTTGCTTGCACCATCAATTAGGACTGGACATCTGGCCTTTGGTCAGTTACTAGTGGCCCTATCTGCTGGTCAGTATTAATTAGGGCCAGGGAAGAAGTTGAAAGGCTTCTTATCAGCTCCACTCTCAGGTGCGCTGAGTAGCCTGCCAATAAACGTCATGGTGCGCTCCTTTATCAATCCTCGTTTGGCAGACTGTTGAGAGAACAAGCTCGCACGCTCATTCATCTCAACCACTTTTCTTTGATGCTATGATGCTGTCTCTGTGGGTAGGTAGACCCAGATCCGGAGAAAATACTACTAATGATTTTTGGGCACAAGACTGGATAAATCATAGTGTTGATGCTGATGTGGATTGTGATAGATGATGCAGTGTATTACTGTTTACCATGTTAATTTCTGTGGAATAATTTGCTATGAATAATAACAGGACCCCCCCTCCCCCCACCCCTGCTTCCTGTTCCAATATCTCACCTAAAGATTCTATCAGATTCTATATTTATAAATCATTTCTGTATAATAATCTGCCATCAGATTTTATTTCTACAAATACATTTCTGTAAAATAATTGGCTATCAATAATAACAGGACACCCCTTCCCCTTATGGAAAGGGCGCTATATCAAATATCAATTATTAATTATTATTATTATTCCCCCCCCCCCCCCCCCCTCTTCCTGTTCTGACATCTCACCTAAAGAAACACCCATATCCATCATCTTCACTCAGACACCCAGACCATACAAGAGGCTAATTACCAACACAATCCTGGGGAAGTTGACTAATCTCCATAGCTTATAGACTAAGCTGAGAGATATTCCTTATTGTAAAGATAACCCATCTTCACCACAACCTTGTGACATTTGTACTAACATAGCCTCCCTGCATCTTCTGGGAAGTGGAAAAAAGGCAAGATAAAAAGCTAAATTAACCCTACATTCTCAGGATTGCATATGACAAGAAGTTTGGAAACTCTAAAATTAATAACAAATACTAATCTATACATTTATACTAAAATCATGTTTTCATACTTTTCTAACTTGGCAACGCCAGCAGGCTTGTCTAAACATTGTAGCAGGATGGACCATAGTACTACATATTGGTTGATCAACTCGGAGGTAATGAACAGGCACTAAGAAACTATTGTAGCTTACCCCTTTCAGGCCTAGTGTGTGCCTATTGTTCACCTAACAAAAATGCCCACGAGTATTTTGAGATATCTAATTGACCAGTGATAATATGTGTTTTCTAAATTTCTGATTTCCAGGTGAAAAGAATAAGAAATAAGTGTATGGTGACTTTTCAAGACCTCCAGCATTAACAGGTTTGAATCCAGCCTGGGGCATGTGACAAAGTTGTCAGTGACTTGGGGTTAGGCGGTGATTTTTGCCAGGTCCGCCAGTTTCCTACGTACAACTGACTAGGTATGACATAGCCGCAATATGGCAGATAAAATGACGAAAATCAAAATTCCAAATTGTGTCATGCCTTGATACGCCCAACGCCTTCCCCTCCCAGTAGTCTGCGGCGTGATAAATCATATCCCAATTCATCATCTTAAACCAATGTTAGCAGAGAGAAAACTAATGTCTACATCTAAAATTAATAGCAACAGTGGAAGCGGCACAACTTGTCGCCACCACCACAAACACCTCCATGCATAATTAATTGGCAAACTGGTGAATTCTTAATTGTACTGTCACTTAAGAAACCATTGCAGAGCTGAGTCTAGACTCCCTTCACACTATTTTTGTTTGGATAATAATTCATAATGGTGCCACTATGACCAACAGTTGGCAGAGTCAATACGAGTCTTGACACTAGATCTAACATGTACACAGGTCTCTCACTCTATCTATAGCATGGGTTGGGGAGAGACAGTATTTCACACATTTATGAATTTTATCATAACCCATTTATACTCCTTAACCATGAAAATCAAAAACTTTTTTTTCATAGGAATGGCTGACTTAGGTATGAAATTTGCAATTGATATTTAGGAAGACCCATTCATTTTTTTGTAAGTTTACATCTAAACAGGGTGTTATCAATTAGAGTTATAATATGTACAATGTGAATTACAAAATCAGAAGAAGAGTTAAAGTAGATTACAACATCAGGGAAGGACATTTCCTCATTGAAACCTTAGCCACCACGTTATCATATCTGTCAATCTTTCTATATAAACCTTAACTTGCCAGGCATATAGAAACAGGGGCTCAAAAAGGTTTGAGCAGCGTAGCATATGTGTGTAGGCCAAACAGATATACTGCTGCAACATAAGATCTATAGACTTTACTATCTTAAGTCCATATTAGTTTTTTGCCATTAGGTGGAGCTACCTACTTCACTTATTGAAACATATGACAGCAAAACAATTAGATTGGTTATATGTAAACCTAACAGGTCTAGCTGATCATACAAGAATACACAAATGCCACGTTTCAACTGATCAAAGCTTATGCAGCAATTAATATATATATATATATATATATATATATATATATATATATATATATATATATATATATATTTATATATATATATACATACATACATATATATATATATATATATATATATATATATATATATATATATATATATATATATATAAATGTATATATATATATATATATATATATATATATATATATATATATATATATATATATATATATATATATATATATAAGGAAACAAGGAAATTAATTATTATACATTAAATAAGAATAACTATCTATTATGTAGAAGAGAGGTGAGTGCCAGTGAACCCTGGTGACAGGGAAACAAGAAAAAACAAGGAAACAAGGAAATTAATATTTACTATCATGGTTGTTATTAGAGAATTGAAAATAAGAAAACAAGGAAATTATATATCACATAAGAATAACTATCTATTATGAAGGAGCCCTGAGTGTCAGTGACCCACGGTGACTGACTGAAAACCAGGTAACGTTGTACCCGAAAACAAAGACGACCAGAGAAAGTTTTTCACCCATTATAATCCCACACAATACAAGAAAGGCTACTATACAAACAGGTGTAGGAGGTAGCACTTAAGGTACATCTCTCTCACCTTTCACTACATGAATAAACCGAGGAATGTTTCGGCCGACACAGAGCCAGCTTTAAAGATGACTGTTTGTTGTGGTTTCTTAAATTACAGGTGCCTATTTAGCAGGAGCTATAAAGGGATCAGGACAGTGTTGATATTAAGGATTGGGGGTGCGGACTGATATGGTACAAGCCACAGCGAGATCTTTAGTACATGTAATGCAAATAGCTGACCAGAAAAGAATGGATGCTTTCTTAAAATAGCTTTGGACGATGTTAAATCCATTTCAAGCCAGATCATAAAATCAAAGAAATGCAATTATATCACATCAATTAAATATTAAGGATTGGGGGTGCGGACTGATATGGTACAAGCCACAGTGAGATCTTTAGTACATGTAATGCAAATAATTGACCAGCAAAGAATAGATGCTTTCTTAAAATAGCTGATATGGTACAAGCCACAGTGAGATCTTTAGTACATGTAATGCAAATAGCTGACCAGAAAAGAATGGATGCTTTCTTAAAATAGCTTTGGATGATGTTAAATCCATTTCAAGCCAGATCATAAAATCAAAGAAATGCAATTATATCACATCCATAACAGTTTAAGGATTTGGGGTGCCGACTGATATGGTACAAGCCACAGAGAGATCTTTAGTACATGTAACGCAAATAGCGGACCAGAAAAGAATAGGGGGCTTAGGTGCTTTCTTAGAAAAGCTGATATGGTACAAGCCACAGTGAGATCTTTAGTATATGTAATACAAATAGCTGACCAGCAAAGAATAGAAGCTTTCTTAAAATAGCTTTGGTTGATGCTAAATCCATTTCACGACAGATCATAAAATCAAAGAAACGCAATTATAACACCACAGAAAGAGCTATAATATATGTAATGCAAATAGGTGACCAGCAAAGAATGGATGCTTTCTTAAATAGCTTTGGTTGATGCTAAATCCATTTCAAGCCAGATCATAAAATCAAAGAAATGCAATTATATCACATCAATGATGTGTACAGTCAGTAAACAAATAAAACAATACAAATAACAAAGAAAAGCTGTGAAAACTGAAAACTTATGTGTCAGACTACTAACTTTGAGAGTGAAAACTGAAAACTTCTGTGTTAGGTACTAACTTCGAGTGTGAAAACTTCTGTGAAAACTGAAAACTTCTGAGTTAGAAACTAACTTTGAGTGTGAAAACTTCTGGGAAAACTGAAAATTTCTGAGTTAGATACTAACTTCGAGTGAGAAAACTTTTACGAAAACAAAAAACTTCTGTGTCAGACACTAACTTCAAGTCTGACTACTTGAAACATATACTGAGGGGCTATGTAGTATTTTCTCTATAGTACTAACATAATGATCGCTTTACCTCAGTATCTTTAGCACTGCTAAGTTATCTTCAAATCTTTGATTTCATAGAAAAATGATAATTCTATGTATATATAAGATACCACTGCTTGACACATTACCTAATCTAATCAAAGTCCTATGAAACTTTAACCCAAAATAATAACAATCAAAAATATTGACCACACTGTTACAATGATAATGGCAAAAATCAACGTTAAAAAGCTGAATTGGTATGTGACAAGTAGAAGGTAATCCTAAAAGACTACATGCAAATGTTTTCAATGAGTTTGAATTAATTCTGCATCTTCAATGTCAGATCTGAAATGGGGGTTTGGGACTAACCACATTTTAGTTCTTTTTCAGCCAATAGGTGGCAGCACTGTCTAGTACTAAGCTATTCCTTGTCAGCTGGTCATCTCCCATCTCACTTTGGCTGTATCTTAATAAGACTAACAAGTGTATTATTGTTTTACTCTACAGAGATATTTCTAGACATTAGTAAATGAAACACCCTGAGTCTGTGAAAGGACTATGCACTAAACAAGCCCTATCTGCATCAAGTAGACATGTGATAAAACCGTACAAAGTTATGAATCTATTATCTAGTTCAATGTCCCTATTTATCTATTTCAGTTCCCATATATCTATTCAATTCCCATATTTACCTGAAGCATAAACCAGTGAAATAACAAAGTCAAACCTTTCAGACTCCTGGCAGTTAAAACCAAGGTCTAAATTGAAACTTCCAATGTTGCATTTCATCAATACAGCTGCCACCTAGTGTTTGTGGAATATCATAATTGAGGGGCAGATTCAAAACTTCAAAACAACTTCCAAGTCTACTGTATACAGTCTTAATTTTGCACGTATAAAACAATATGCAATTTGATTACTAGTATTGCATTCTGGTTTTGAATGAGAATTTATCATGTATGCGTGTTGTACAATACTAGCATAGGGATCGGATGTCCAAATAATGATGCACAGTTTAATAAATGTGGATTCCAGGGATGTGCAAAGTAGGCAATAATTGAACTGAAGCAATATTAACACTGTATACAGTTTAACCTTTCCAATGCGAAGGCAGCTTTCATCCAAAGCAAAAGGATGCAAAGATTTGTGAAAAACATCTAAACCTTGCCATGTTGGCATTCATTGGATAGCTCTCACTGAGCACTCAGATGAGTACCCATATACCAGGGTTTCAGTCATTTTTCAGGTTTTTTGCATCATTTTGTATAGGAAAAATAGCCACCAGCAGCATAAGGGTTAATAATGCGAACTCCAGGGGTGCGCAAAGGTATGCAATAATTACGCTGCAGCAATGTAAACAGTATTAGAAATCTGTCTTAAAAGATGACTTACCTTGATTATATGGTCCTGCTGTTTGTCTCTTTCAGAAGCTCCGCTCAGCCTGCGTAATCTTAACACCTCTTGCTGAAGCTGCTTACACTGAAATTGGACAAATGATACATTAATACACAAATAAAAATACTACAATAACTAATACAACAAATAATACATTAATAAACAAATAATTATACTACAATAATTAATACCCCGAATAATACATTAATACACAAATAATAATACTACAATAATTAATGCTACAAATAATAAAGAAATCAGTAATGTGTATGTTCCCAAGTTCATTTCTCTCAATGTGTCATAAAACATCAGGGGCACTGGAAATATAAAGATATTAAAAGAGTACTTTGGCATTTTTGTGATGACAAGCGGTAATGAACAAACTCACCATAAAATTTATATTTAGCACCTAACATGACTAAGATGAGATCGGACACATTTGAGAGAATGGGAATTTTAGTGCTAATATCAAATAATAGGTGGCAGCACCAAATGGGCAACCCAGAGTTAGCAGCGCACATGCTTCAATGTGTATATATTTCTATTTTATATATAAATATATATATATATATATATATATATATATATATATACATATATATATATATATATATATATATATATATATATATATATATATATATATATATATATATATATATATATATATATATGTGTGTGTGTATGAGTGCATATATATATATACACACACACACATATATATATACATATATACATACATATATATATATATATATATATATATATATATATATATATATATATTTCAATGTTAGCTGAACACCTGTGTGTAATGAACACTTATTCCTGGTCCATATGTGTCCATCAGTGTACATACCTTGGCAATAGCGTTGTCTCTCTCCTCTAGAATCGCTCTCATCTCTTCGGTGACGATCTGTTTTCGCCGGTGATTGGAAGACTGGATGTGCTCTGAGATAGATTGGCCATGCTTCTTGAGCTTGGCTGGGGAGTGAGTATTCTCTAGCCTGGACAATACTCCATTAATATTAATACTCTGTAGAAATGATAAGAAAATCAAAATCAATTTGGATGAATGCAAAATAATAAAAGTATTCCAAAGTTCATAAATTTCACCAGTGGGTGTACTAGTTGAACTTAAGTACTCAAAAATTTGGGACACCTTTTAATGATGGCAAATTTTATGGGTTGAGGGTGGCCCATGTTTTCTGAAAATACAGACAAAGCTGAGTGATAGTGGCCCAGATTTTCCTTAATTTATTTTGCACAATATTCTTAGGTAGGTCTAAATTTCTGAGAATTTACGTACCAAAATGGGTAAGAACCTATTCATACCTGTAGTGCCCTACAAAAGCATATTTGTTTATTTGATCCTTGGGATGTCATCATGAGTGAGTTAAACATTACTCTACATACCAATTCATTTTGGTTATCAATAGACAAATACATGTACTTACAGTGTCCATATCTATATCTGAATGATCTGAGGAGGAGTCCAATCTGGAAGAAAGAATTCATTGAATAAAATTGTTCATCACATACATAACAACCCAATGACACCAGACACACTTTACATCTTAGGTTTACTATGATTCTTACACATATCTTAAAATAAATATCTAAAATAAATCACAAACTTCAACTCCAAATTTTTCAAGAGACTGGCAATCTGGTAAAATTTGCAGAACTAAAACGGATGAGGAAAATTCTATATGGCAGAAAAAGTGACGATAACTGAAATTCTAAATTCCGACTGACCCTGAAGCTTCGTGACCTTTCTCCGACCTCTTGAGCCTCATGAGAGCCTCGTCTCTCTCCTCATTGGCTAGTCGCAGCCGATTCATCACCGCCACATCGCGCTCCTTCTGGGCTCGGTAAATCTCCTCCACCAGAGCTGAAGGATAGAGAGCATCATCACAATTAGCCAGCCTCGCATATAGAGAGAGCGTCATCACAGTAAGTGTCATTTGGACACCTCAAACCTCAAACAAATACCACATTATGACACCCATATATTTTGTGTTGGATTTCAAGATATGCCAATATCAAGCAAATCATTTTGAAATTTTCACTTCAATGTGAATGCTAGGTATAATCTTAAGGTATTATTCAGCTTCTTAATAAGAAAATATTTCCTTATGGTTGTTTATTGAAGATATAGAGGTTCCATCACGAGTGGATGGAAAGAGGAGGAATCTTGCACGAGTGAGTGATTTTGTGTCTTGGGACGAGGCTTGCCGAGTCCCAAGACACAAAATCACTCACGAGTGCAAGATTCCTCCTCTTTCCATCCACGAGTGATAGAACCTGTTTCTCCCACGATAAAAAAGGAGAAATTTACACGTTTTACCGTGAAGTTAGCTAGCTAAACTAGGTCAGCCAAAGGTCACCCGCGCACTAGTTCAACAATGGTAATACGCGTTTGTTGTGACGTGCACCGTTTGTTTCCTCAGAAACTGGCGCCAGATCACGTACGTGACGCTTGTTCAAATCCACGCGCGCTATTGTTGAGTCTACCTTTGACCCAGCAGCAGTGACCCATTGATTGAAATTGAGGGATCTGATTGGACAATTACACCAGTTTGACCTTTAACCCCATTGAAGAACACCCATTGAGGACGACAAATCCTTAACTGTAAAACACACCTCAGAGTGGGAGAAAGTATGGTCTCCCCTAGAATGTTGAACGCCCTGAAGTTTTATGAATTTTGATACCCCATACCCCACTCTCAAAATCCTGGCCAACACTAAGTATTGAAAGAAATATGCAAGCAATTTAAATGAACATACCCAAATGATTTTCAAAATCAATGATATTGGTGCAGTCATGAAGATAAAATATAATAGGTGATTGAAATGAGTAATAAGAATTAATCAAATAAAAGAAAAATATAATTCTAGTTGTACACATACCTTTAGAAGAAGAATGCACTTATTAAATATTAAAAATCAACTTTCAAAACAAATGATACTAAATAGTTACCCTAGTAATGTGCGAATAATAAATAGATAAAACCATAACAATAGCCAAGTACAAAGAAAGACAATATTTATCAGGGAAAAATAAGAAGTGTACTAGTCTCAATTAAAAAAAACTATTTGACAATTCAACTCAAATTCCATCTATTAATGTATGATGCCCGCCTTTGATTTCTACTTGATAGAGTATTACTCCACAAACTAGTGAGTAGGTATTATTCACTTATCAAATGATTAAATAACATTTTGCCTTATAGTAAATTGAGGAAAATAATTCAAAATAGTCATAATACTGCCTGTGTTGCCAATGCTTTCTAATATGTTACACACAAATATAAAGGATCTTGAAGATAAACTAAGTACTTTGGCATATCCAAGATTTCTTTAATCAACAGCTTCAAAAACCACTTAACAGTTCAACATGTTACATACACATTTAAATAATCATGAAGGTAATCTTAGGAGCTCCACATTCATATTACAAAATCTCTTTAATTAATAACTTCATAAACCCTTAAACAGTTAACCCTTCCATGCTCATAGTTATCCAGATATATACTATTCATTAAAATAACAAGTAAGTAAAGGATGATTTCAAAAAATATTTGAAGAAAAATTTGGGAATAAAATTTCTCCTCAAATAGTTATTAGAAAGATTCTCCCCAAATAACCAGATATTCCCAAAATAGTCAGACCTTTTTGGCCACAATTGAAAAGGAAATGAAATAGTTTTAAGGACTGGAGCTTACAAATACCAGGTTGGAGAATGTGCAGTCTATACCAAGAGGAAATAATTAAAAACTACACTTTCTGGCTAAGCATTTAAAGTAATTACTTACAAGGCTTTCGCTGGGGAGGCTCTAAAGGGAGAACAGGAATTTGTCCAACAAATCGAATATTCAATAAGGCATTTTGAAATATACCAAATAAAGCATATGACTAAAGAGTTTAGACAGTTAAGACAGTTTATAAATATTCCATGAGGAGATACACTTTCATGATTTCTATTTCAATATCTTACTCTCTTTCTCAAATAGCACACACACATTTTCATGATTATTCATGTTTGGACCAAGGTCTTAGCCAGGATTTAAAAAATGTCTGTTCAAAACAGCAATTCAAATATTTCTTCCCATTCAAATCCTTATACCAATCACATTTAATAGCATATTGTGTCAAAAAGGGCAATTTACACTTCATCTATGTCATAGAAGATAGTTTTTTAGGAAAGTATTTGGTTATTACCACAAGGAAGTCAAACTTGAAATTTCTGCATAGAAATGTTTTCCTATCATAAAAGGAGGTTTTCAGGAAACTGTCTGTCCAAAAGAGAGATGGGATGGGTCCTGGCCAAGTCCCTGGTTTGGACTCCAATTTTCAAACCCCAGATTGTGGGTGTGTGATCATGCCAGGTCTAATAAAACTCACCTGCTGCTTTAGATGCCACCTCAGCATCATTCGTCGCAGATTTCACATCCTCTGCTATTTTTGTCGCCTCAAGATCTCGCTCTGTATTCGTAAGTTTTTCTCTTAACTGAAATCAAACAAAGCTCCTTATAGAATGGAACAATAATATCAAAATTCAATTTGTCTTGTTGGATTTGTGATGCTTCAACAGCTTAAGTGACATTGCAATAAGATAGAAACACCCATAACCCGAATTTCCATTCTCAACACAGTGCATCTGTATAGCAACCGGGCCAGCCCAGTATTTAGGATCTAGCAGAACCCAAATCTGAGACCACTCAAACTTTTATAACACTCTTATCCTTTTTAGGATAGCATGCATTAGAACCTCTACACATAAGACCAAATCACAGGTGGTTTTGTTTAAAATAAAAGTAAATATGGTTGTTCAGTATATAAGTACAAAGAAGATCAAAATATCAGAAATTCATTCTTCACAAATCAATATGGCACAAATCTAAAATGTACTCTTATTTCAATTTATAAGTAAAGTAGGGTGCCCCAATTTTCAATATAAAATTAAGAATGAAAAGTAGGTTCATGTCTTTGAAAAGAAATAGGACTGATCTAAATATAAAAGCAAAAGGTGAAAAGTGTATGTGAGAAAAATAAACAACTCCAGCAAAAATAAATTGTAATCATGAATAAAAAGAAAATAAAAGAAATGTACGAACATACAAATAAATCCCTTTAGACCAAAATGAAAGCTTGGAAAATGATAGCAAAATGTATGTGGATAATATATATTCAAAAATCCAACTACAATAAAAAATAAAGAATAAACAGCAGAACAAATAGAAAATGTGGAGTGGTTCTAGACTGATGAGTGACATATATCTAGACTTTGTGCTATTGAAAATCTGATGTATACATTGTTTTGCCTATCATAGCTTTTAGTAATTAATCAAGCCAACACAATATAACAAAGAAAGAAAACAAAAGTTTATTTTAAGGTTTAACCCTAAGGCAGGCAAGCTCCTGTAATGTTTATAATCCTTGTGTAATTATGTTTATTGGTCATAGATCAATTGATCTGCGATTAATGTTCAATAAAGGGTCAACCACATGAAATGTAAAGAGGGAACTATTTTAAACAGCAGTAAATTGCCCACCATAAATGTTGGAAGTCCATCATCCCAAATTGTCCAGCTATTTCTATCAATAATATTGTGGAGGGAATTGTATGAACTCTAAATAAATTCAGTGTAAGCTACACTTCAAGTGAAATAAGTGCAGGAAAAAAAGAACCTGATTGTGACCACAAAACAAACTTACCCATTCCACCAAACTACGCAACTCAAACTACAAGAGCATGCATCATACACATGAATAACTACCACAGGTACAGAGGGACACACAGACAGAGGAATATACACATACCAAGGCACACCATGGGCAGATATCATGGTAAAATCATCGAGGATGGTGGACAACACACGCTTTCAAGCCGATGCCTCACTAGGTTTAAATCAACTTATATTTGAAACAATTACTTATTCATACAATGATATGCTCATTAAGACATAAATGAATTTGAATATTAGAATCTAAATTAGATTGAATTGCTTCAAATTATTCAAGGCAAGAACACCCTAGTCGTGTGAAACAAAAATAGTGTACATAACTTCTATAAAAGAATTAAACTTTTCATTTCCTTCTATTCTTTTTAATCATTTCAACTTCAAAGCTGCTTTTATGAATAAGAAAACATTCCCTCAGTCTTCCAAATAAAAAAGATTTGCTATTATCAAGAAGTACAGAATCATCTATTGTTCCTGCTATTATGCATAATGAAGATATTCAATCTTAAAGATCTACTGCAACAGTCAACACGAAACAAACAATTTTCATTTTAGGAAAACATGATCAAAATGAATAGCAGTTTGAGTAATGGAAAAGATCACCATTGCTGGTATATCTCTTTAAGATTTTTGATTCTCCACCAACCTTTTTATTTAGGTCTTTTGCAGCGTCCAGCTCCGAGAGAAGCAGAGAGATTTGACGACTGTAATCGGCACCAGCTCGGGAAGACGGACGTGACATGGAAATATTTTTCGACGACACCGCAGAATCGTTCGCAGTAGTAACATTTGGCTGTGATTGGCTTAGATTTTGAGCATTCTGATTGGTCGCGGTGGCACCTGTAGTAGGAGTGCCCTGAGGAGCGGTAGGGGTCGCGGGGGTCGTCGCTAGGATCGGTTGACCTTGACCTTGAACTTGGATGACCCCTTGAGGCGTGGATTGAGCTGCGGGCGTCATAACGGCCATGGGCGAAACCATACCTTGCATAGGCGACGTATAGACCATCTGAGGCGATGCCATAGGGTACATATAAGGCGAGGGCATCATCTGAGGTGGGTGTCCCGCCATCATGGGACCTGGGGGTCCATACATAGTCCCATAGGGACTGTGGGGATACATATGGGGAGGACTATGGTCCCGCCCCGCACTGGGCGATCGGCTTCGTCTTCCTCGTCTTCGCTCAGAGGGACTGTAAGAGCCATCGTCACCACCTGGAAATAGAGATAAGAACATGTGATAAGGCATGTATCACAACTTCATGAGGTACAATCCACCCATGTGATAGTGATGTCATTGATATGAAATTTCATCGATTCGATTAATTGATACATTTTTCGATTCGATTCGATTTGATATGCCGTAACGTGCTCGTGAGCACAATTATTTATAGGGATGTCATTGATATCCCTTTTTTTATTTGATTAATTGCTATACTCTTTCCGATATATCGATTCAATTCGGTTCGATACCCTGTGTCTTGACCATATTCCTGAGTAAAGTACACCATTCCTTCCAATTTCTCTTACAAAAGCCATGGAAACTTCAATATTTAGTCAGAGTTTCACTTTGTGTTAGTTTAACAGGAAAATGTCTGAGAAAAGTGTATTTTTTATCAATAATCATACACCATTTTTGGGGTACAGAATATTGATTATTTTGATTCGATACCAAACCATTCGATTTGATTTAACTGACAAATTGAAAATGGCGATATATCGACTATCAATGGCATCCCTACCATGTGATAAGGCATGTATCTTGACTTCAAAAGGGACATACCATCACCCATGTGATGAATCATGTATGTTGATTTTATGAGGTACCGTAACCCATATGTTATATTGGTGTGCCCTTCACCCAGAAGCCTTGGGTTAGAATGTGCTGCAGTGTTTCATATCAGAGTAGCAAAAATGCTATCAGCAGGTAATAATTGCTATACATGTTACAAAACATGTAATAACTCCGTCTGTAATAATGACATTAAAATCAATTATTTGCAAAACTGTATGTTTGGATATATAATCTAATCTTAAATGTTAATCAGTATCCTCCTCAATTAAAAAAAATATGTACATATATTTTGGGTCAGCTAATTTGCCTTCTTTTGGAGAATACCAATAATCAGTAAGTAACCCCTCAAATATTACAAACAGAAATACAAGATAGACAACACTTTAATTCTCCACAAGTTATGCAAACCAAGCAAATGTCACGGTTCCAAAGATAATAAAAGATACAAAAGACACACTGTCATTGTGGATTTATAGTTTACATGAATACAGTCTAAAACATCATTTCAAGACCTGCAAAGTAAACCAGCAATCCTGAAAAAAAAACATTTCATAAGTACACATATTATAGCTAGTGGTCCACCTAGGCATTGGGGTCTGCCCTGATGGCCTAAGGCATTGCCACTGACTGCTAGCTGTCTGTCTCTTACCATAGTCATGAGGGAGTGTATACTGTCAGGTCCTATAGCATCAATATCAATTACCAAGTTAAAAGTTAGCAGTATTTCCACTTAGAGGACTATGGGGTTAGAGTATGATCACCACTGCTGGACGTTTATTTTGTGATTTTATGTGGTTGACCCAAGTCCTAGTGAACCATAGAGAAACCACATAGCAGCACTGCAGCTATGTGGTTTCTATAGAGTTCACTGTGACATAGGTCAACCAAACAAAATAAACATTGAAATCCCAACAATATATACAGAGTCTGTTAGTGTCATAAAAATATCACCTTTTCCATATAATACATACAATACTCTTTCATGCTCAACCAGCATTACCAGCAGTTTAAATATCCATGTGAATAAATAGCCATCATTTTTGTTAGTTTGCATTATATTCCAGCGTCAGCTGCTTCAATGTATATTGAGGCAAAAGCATGTCATCAACCGCAGTGCGGAGGTCCACTGAATATATGTATATATATATATATATATATATATATATATATATATATATATATATATATATATATATATATATATATATATATATATATATATATATATATATATATATAAACACATATATATGTATACACATATATATATATATTTATATATATATATATATACATATATATATATATATATATATATATAAACACATATATATGTATACACATATATATATATATTTATATATATATATATATACATATATATACATATATATATATATATATATATATATATATATATATATATATATATATATATATATATATATATATATATATACATATATATATATATATATATATATATTTATATATATATATATACATATATATATATATATATATATATATATATATATACATATATATATATATACATATATATATATATACATATATATATATATATATATATATATATATATATATATATATATATATATATATATATATATATATATATATATATATATATATATATATATATATGCATGTGTGTGTGTGTGTGTGTGTGAAAACATTAGGTTCACCTTTCTATCAGTTACGGGTTGCCAATTGTAGTGTTTTTGTAATCCTGTATTCGCCTTTCTAAGCAGCCACAAATAGGCAAATGTTAAAGCTTGTGCAGACCGATGATGCATTGCTTGCAGCATGGAAGAGGCTGGGTTGATGGTTAAGCAGGCAGTTTAGAATCCACTAGGCCAAAAACAAATGGTGCGTTTCAGGTTACAATATGAGTGTACTGGTGCAGGTAGAGAGAACTTTCACTGTTGCAGTTCATACTTTTCAAGTTTTTTCAATCTTCTTACTATCTTCAGAATTACATATATATTACAAAACAAAATATATATATATATTAATATATATATATATATATATATATATATATATATATATATATATATATATATATATATATATATATATATATATATAAATATATATATATAATATATATATATATATATATATATATATATATATATGTTTTTATGGTCAGTTTCTAGAAATGGGCGAAGTAACCTGAAGCGCAGCCTTTTGTGGCCTTACCTATACTTGGCTGCTTCTCGAGGCGCGGTCTCGTAGATTTCCAAGTTGCAAATTGAACTGGTGAGTCTTTCGTAGGTGAGTTTTTGACATGCGGTAAATGATCATTTTTCAAATCATTATTGTAGACCACAAACATGCCTGTAGAAAATCTACTGGTGGGATCCGGTGCTTTAAAATCACATGGAATGAATGAATAATTCAATATCAGCACATACACCACCTCCTAATTGTAAAATCCAATGACAATTATGTTCAATATTGAAAATGATTTAATATACAAAAATAGAAATGAAATGTTTAATCAAACAACTTAGGTAACACTGAATGGTTCCAATTTACATGTTCTACTAAACAGATCATTTTTACAAAGATCAAAAGATGTATAAGGGTAGGTCTATTCAGTAAAAAAATACCTAAAACCCAATGTAAATGTGCTCCCCTTGTCCACAAATTTGGTTAACCCTTATGGTCCTGGTGGCTAATTTGGCCAATACAAAATAATGCAAAAAACCTGAAAAATCACTGAAACTCTGGCAAATGGGTACTCATCTGAGAGTACTCGGCGAGATCTTTCCAATGAGTACCAACATGACAGGGTTTCAATGGTTTCATAAAGCTTTGCATCCTTGTGCATTTGACGAAAGTAGCCTCAGCACTGGAAGGGTTAAGATGCCTCAAAAAACTGCTACCTTGAATGGGTATTACTTCATAAGTCCTCGAGAATGGATAATTACCAATGCTATGCCATTTCAAAAGTCCACTGGATATCTGTACTCTCATACAAACCAGTAAGAAAACCTGACAATAACCATGTGATTATTTTTCTTTTGATTCAATGGAAAAATAGATGAAATGAAATAAAAGTATTTCCTAATAGTGAGGGCGTCTGGGTGTCTTTTTGGACAACCGGACAACCAAACCCTTAAAAAGCAGCCCTCATGACACCCAAATATTTATGTGAGGAAATTCTTAAAATGTCTATCTCAAGCATATAATTGAATTTTATCATCTCCATATGATTCCAATGACACTGTACAAGGATAGTATGCCTTATTTTGATATACATGTTTATGGTTGTAATCTGAGTATATTGTGGACTCCCAGAAATTTTACAATTGCCAATTTTGGGCCCCCAGTTTCTAAATCCTGGCTAAGACCCTGATGAGGATGGTGCTGAAGTAATTTTCTAGATTGCAGCAGATGACTCCAAGATTGTCTGATTATTTGTATCATTAATGATAAGTCAACTTTATAACTGAATTAATTGGTAATATCATGCTGCACTAGATTTTATCAGCTGAAATATATACCCATGTGTCCCTTCATAATAGATGGTATCTCACTCTGCTCGGAGATTGCATAAACGTTCACAATTGATCTGATTCTGAGGGAAAGGATGTAACATACTTAAACATCTCAAAATGACCTATATTGACAGATTAACCCCACTCGCCACCTTAACAACCCTAGTGTGGTCTCATAGAGAAGAGGTGACTGATTTGTCCATGTGCATATCAATTAAAGCCAAGTAAACCACTGGGACAGGCAGAGATAAATCTGTTACCTAGTATACTACTCTGTTTCTCTAGTGGAGGTCTCGGAGACTTCTCCATCGGAGGAGCCGAAGGGGCCGGTGAAACTGGAGGTGTGGCTCCACCTGGTGGTAGGAATTTGAATTGAAAATATGCAGTTCTTTTGTTTAAATATCACACACACGGTGCTTTTAATCTGAGAGCCTCTGCGTCAAATCGAATCCTGTATTTGACTATGTTAACCTTGTGAATAAAGATAACAATAACAATAATAATAATGATAATAATAATGATAAAAATAATAATAATTATCATTAATTTTATCACTATCGTTATAATTATTATCATCATTATTATTATCATTATTATTGTTGATATTAATATTAGAATTCATTTTTATGGTCACATAAGAAAATAACTGATGACATTTTACAACCCCTCTTCAGGCATGGTCTTAGCCAGCAGGGCGTCTGGGTGCCTTTTTGGACACCCAAACCCTTAAAAAGCACCCCTCAGGACACCCAAAATTTTTGGTGAGGAATTTCTTAAAATGTCAATCTCAAGCATATAATCAAATCTTCTCATCTCCATATTATTCCTATGACATTGTATAAGGATATTATGCCTTATTTTGATAAATTCATACATGTTTATGGTTGAAATCAGAGTGTATTGTGGTACCCCTAAAAAATTTGGACGCCCAAAAGTTTTTCAATTGCAAATTTTAGGCACCCAGTTTCTAAATCCTGGCTAAGACCCTGTCTTCAGGAATATAAGTATATATTTTTTTCCAATAGAATACTACTTATAACAATTTAATGAAGATACATGAATAAAATGAAAATGAAATGATTTGCGTTGCAACAGAATGACTAGAATAATAGAGGGATTTGAGAATGGAGGGTTTATTTGTCAGGGTTCAGATTATGTGAAAATCAAAGAAAAATGACAATAATGTTGTAAAGTTGAGCACCTCCTTGAGACACCCCATAGCAGGATTAAACCAATAGAAGTTATAGAATATAAAATCCCTAACCCATATGCTGCTGTTGGCTTATTTGGCAAATACAAATGATGCAAAAAAAACTGAATTTTTTTGAAAGTTTAAGTAACTGGGAAGGGAAAGAGTTTAATATAAGGACAAATCTTCTACCTTACAACTCTTCATTTAATATGAGAAAATACATAAGAGGATGGCAACAAGATACACAAAGGACCCTATGTCTACTGCTGGTTAAGTTATAGACGGTATACTAGATAGGTAGAATCAAAATCCTTACAGACTTCAGGAATCGACATCATGCAAACTTGTGATCTTGGAATACCCTACCTAGGTTTAGGGTTAGGTTTAGGGTTAGGAATCAGGTCCAGGGTTAGGGCTAGGGTTAGGTAACCTTAACCCTAACACTGGACCTGATTCCTAACCCTAACGTAGGTAGGGTATTCCAAGACCACAAGTTCCCATGGCATTGATGCCTGAGGTCTGAGAGGATTTAGAGTCTACCTACAAGATAGGCAAGTATGCTCTGGGTAGGTAAACGATTACTTACAATTATGATGGGGGGAGATGTGTTCTGGTCAGTGCCTGAGGTCAGAGTGGCAGAATCCAGGATGGCACACAGAGGATGTGCAAAGTCCCACATGTCATATTCTATGACCCACAGGAAGTCTCTGCCAAGATTAGGGCCAGTCAGCACTACAGGGGGCGCTAGGGCAGTTAATGGTCAGACCATTACCAGCAGCCTTACAATGGGGGCAACATGACAGGGTTTAGATGTTTTTCAAAAATCTTTGCATCCGTGTGCTTTAGACAAAAATAGCGGCAGCATGGGAAGGGCAGAACTAAATTTACTAATTTGAAATTTGACATATGACAGCAAACAATGAATTATCAAGGGGCTGCCTCAATAGCCAAGTGGATACAATGGTATCTAATACACACATTGCATACTGTCTTTCACCACTAAAAAACAAGCCCCATGATAAAGTTAAGAACCTAAAATCCATCACTGAGAAAGCTCGCCTCCTACGGATGTGCACCCCAGACCCATGGTGAAGGGACAACATATACTACCAGTGGTCACAGGTAGGGAATGGTAGCGGTACTCAATACAATACAAATATCAATATTGAATGGGATGTAGTATCATATCGAATAAGTTTTTTTATTTATAAATAGTTTTTTATTCCTGCCAAGACCATCCTATAAAATTATTGAAAAAATTAAGTATCATATTGTCTTGTTGAAATTTAAGACATGAAAACAATTGACTTAATTGCTACATGGAACTCTCCCCATGAAGGTATTTCACTATTTTTTAGCAAATTTTTGAGGCAAATGCTGCATAATTTAACAAAATTAGGTCCCTGAGAGACAGACAGTATCATTATAAAAAATTTAAGGTATTATATCATTAAGGACATATTGATATTGCATTGCACCTGTTTTATTAACATTAAAAGTCGATTTCACCAGAAATGTGCTGTTAATTAAGATAATGTATCGTACCACAAAAATTTCAAAAGAGCCAATCCCTAGTACCTGGTTTATTCATAATAAAAGTCCACTTTACCAGAGATGTGCTGCTAAGCTACTAATGGTGCATACCTGCCAGTAACTTCCTCGCTAGAAGCTCATCTACTTCAGCAAAGCTGGCAAAGACTTGTCTGATTTCTTCCTCATGTTTCTCTACAGATTCAGCACATAATGAATGGTACATAGAATGAAACATGTGTTTGTGTTCACCACAACAGTGAATAGGCTAATTGGGTTATGAGCTATAATGTCTATTAGCGGTCAATGTCTTCATAAGCATTTCAAAGAGAAATTCAAACCAGATACTTAGTTTTTATGCATATATCATCAAAATATTCCAAAAGAAGCAAAAATTATCATTAGATGGTCAGATTGAGTGGAATGGTGCAGAACCTTTAAAAATTACAATTGCACCCTAAGCCTACCATACAAAAAGACAAATATCCATTTGTTGCAACCAATACCAGGGCAAAAAAACCAGAACTAAAGCAAAGCGGTTCTGTAAGTGGGCACAAGTGGTGTTTTGCATTTTGCCTTCAGAAAGCAGTACTTCTCACCTTCTGATCTCTTTGAACGCCGAGGTTTGGGAATGGGCGGGGTTCTATCTAAATCTACCCAACAGGAAGAGAAAGAGATCACACTTATTTCCAATAAAATCAAGGGACAAGAAAACAAACCAGGAAATAAGGTTTGGGAACAAGCATACCATTACAGAAACAGAGGAATGAATGGGAAAATATGGTCACTGACCAGAAATCTTTTGTAAACCTTGTTTAATACCCTTCTTCAATAGGGAAACATGATACACGGTGGTTCAAGATATTGTATTTTACCACTTAACCAATGCATATTTCATGGGCTTTGCATACTATCATAATTCCTATCATACATAGTTATATATCCCAATATACTTGATGCAAATGACATAAATTACACATCCTGCTTAAAAAAATCTATCATTCCTAACTACAGTATGTACAGATAATAAGATATATTAGTCAGTGCATCATCTACCTAGAAGTATGTGCAAAGTACTAACTATTCAGCAGAAGCATGTCAAATTGCAAAATATTTTCCCCATATCAGTGAATCTAGGGTATTGTAAAACATTAAACACTAGTAAAAATATGATAAGAGGAAATTAAGGGGGTGAATCATATTTGCTTATTCAAAACATTGGTTTTATATCAAACAGCCTCAGCTTTTAGATGTTCATATTTATGAAAATACAGGTGAACTTGGATATGACGGACTCAATGGGACCAGGAAAAATGGTCCGTCATATGCAAAATCTGTCGTATACATATGACGAATACTTGATATGCATCGGACTGGGACCAAGCATATCGTCCGTCATATGCAAAAATCTGTCGTACAGTGGTCCGTCATATCCAAGTTCACCTGCAGGCAGTGCTGTATCATTAAGACCATCTGCTAATTGCATATATTAAACAAAATTTCTATAGAAACCCTTGAATGAATCTCCATTGAAAGTTATTAAGAAAAATGCTTTAATGGCAGATTGGGTCACATATTTTATAAACAATATATTCCCATTGATAGAAATAAACCTACCAAGTCCTTTAAAATACCTAACAACTGCAGCAAATGCAGCGTGTGGCCTGAGCCTATTTCATTTGTCTCTGTAAATGAATGACTAGCAAGGGTTAGTAAAATGCCCCTGCCCTTAGAGTGCATCTAAATAGCGGAAGAGCATTCCAATTGTTATTGGGTACTCTTACAAGCAATAGCAGAATTACCTGCATGGTTTCCCATCAACAGATTTATTCCCTTATTTTGGTTAGTTCATCTCTCAGTATTGAGCCCTAGTGTTGTTAGTTCTGATGACTACCAATAGGTGGCATGACTAGTTCTGATAGCTACTAATAGGTGGCGAGACTAGTTCTGATGTCTGCCAATAGGTGGCATGACTATCATGCAGTGAAACCTCACCTTGGGCCAGAATTCTCTCATTTTTATTGATGATTTCCTGAACTTCATCATCACTACCACCTGAGGGAAAGGGAAACAGGTTGCCAAGGTTCAATAAAGAAATACAAGCAAATGAAATAACACAATTAAAACCAATAAAGCACAACGAAAGAAGTAATCAGACAAAATCGGGTAAAACTGATAATAGTAACCCTTACGCAATACACAATGATGCAAAAAACCTAAAAAAATGACTGAAACCCTGGCACATGGGTACTCATCTGAGAGCACTCAGCGAGAGCTATCCAATGAATACCAACATGACAGGGTTTAGATGATGTAAATCTTTGCGCCATTGTGCTTTGGATGAAAGATGCCTTAGCATTGGAAGGGTTAAAATAACACAAACCAATGAAACATGATGATGAAACATGATTTAGAAATAAATGGTCAGACAAAATTAGGTATCTGTATAACTGATGATATTAAGTGTTTTGTGCAGTGGAAGTATCAGTATGAAAACAATAGGTAGACGAAGGTTATGAAATAAAATATTAAACTTGCAAATGAACGAAACCCTTAGTTCCTCTAACCAACCTTTCATGTATAAAGTTTTTGGCCTAGCGCCTGAGTCTCGGATGTCCTCTGGAATGTGGAAGGAATTGACAAATGTCCTATCGATTCTACATCTATATGACTCACAGTTGCTCAAGCTACATAGGTATACTGAATGACAAAAGGTTATAGAGGAATTTATCTCCTCAGAAATATTCATTGGGAGGATGGGGTATTGCCAAAAATTAGAGATGAGATCATTACACCTTCAGGTCGTAATAGGAATTCTTATGTTAACAAGCTTAAGTTCATATTGTACCTGCTATTTCTTCAAGTACTTTGATTGAACTACATGTATTCACCTATAAACCCTTAGTTTATCATTACATATTCATGATCAAATGCTACAAGAAATCATCCAAAAATAGTTTTTAACATATGATACCAAGACCATTATTAATGAATAAATCCCTCACATCTGGTCACAAGAAAAAAACATCTAACTTCTTGTAGTAGATGTGTGTCAACAGCAATTATTGGATCCCTGATACCATTAGGTTATTGCACATGCAATCAATTTATTCCATCAAATCATTTGTAAATCCTCAGATACCAATTCTCAATACTGTCTTTAATCATAGTGTAGCCGCTTTGAGTCTCCTCCGTGCAAACAGATATTCTTATGTACCACTGTGGTTTTTATTCTTAGGTTTCTGAAACCAGTACCATAACATCTATCTCCAAATCTTAACAAATAAGTTTGTTCCTCAGCATTTGGCTAATAATCTGACACATCTCCACCTTTGTTTCTGAACCCTGATAGCATATTCACCTCACATTTACTTGGGAGTAGACAGCTCCATATGAAACAGGGACATATATACTGACATCATCAGTAGCTTCTGATCCTTAAAGAAATACTTACCTCACAACTACATGGGAGTTATTAAGACATGATAAACATTACCAGTTACTAATCAGTAATTAGTAATTCATTGTAATTTATCATTCCAATGAATCAGGGGCATATATCAACCAATGCACATGTGTATTACCTTACCTGTTTCTGAACCCTGGTAAAACATTTACCACACATTCACCTAGGATCCATTTGCACCATGCTAAACACGCACACTTATTACACTACCGCTCCAATTATCTTACCTCTGCTCCTGTTCCCGGCGTGAGATCCTCGATTCTCCATTTTCAAGTAACTCTCCTCAGCCTCCCTGCTGCCTGGACTTCTGGAAGAGGAGAAGTAGAATATGTGTTACCTGTGTTTGCTGTGTAACCTTGATAAAACCCACTGAGTACATACGCTACTACTAATCCAACTACCTATAAATCAAGCCAGGTCACCGTTGTTTAACTTCCTTAGCCTACTTTTTAGATTGGATAAATGATCATTTATTCCACATACACCGAATGGACATAAAGTTCAAGGAATGCAAGTAGAATCGGTGTTACCAGTGTTTGCAGTGTAACCTTGATAAAACTCACTGAGTACATACACTACTAATTCCAACTACCTATAAATCAAGCCAGGTCACCGTTGTTTAACTTCCTTAGCCTACTTTTTAGATTGGATAAATGATCATTTATTCCAAATACACCGAATGGGCATAAAGTTCAAGGAATGCAAGTAGAATCTATGTTACCTGTGTTTGCTGTGTAACCTTGATAAAACCATGCACGTACATGCACGTCTACTAATCCCACTAACTATAAATTATGCCAGGTCACTGTTGTTTAACTTCCTTAGCCAACTTTTCAGATTGGATAAATGATCAGATATTTCACTGGACTAGGCTCCTAGTCCTTAAAGAGTTGAAATTCCCCTGTGTTGACCAAGCAGTATGGTTTAGTAACAAGTATGGTAGATAGATGGCACCACATGATCCTCCTATCTCTAAAGGTTTTAGATTATACTCAAACTGAGTCCTCTATTCTCCTGGTGAGATCAGTGTAAACTGAATTAACCACTATGGCCACCTAGTCTATTTGGTGCCTGGCAACAGAAAAAACGACATAAACATACATAATATGACAGCCTAGAAATCTAGGCTAGTATTTCACATACACTGAATGAACAAAAGGTTCAAAGAAAAAAGTACAGGGAACTAGTAAGCTCAATTCATCATGTTATAGCTCAAATGAAGTACTCAAAATATGTATAAGGCAATCAATAAAATCTCAAGTCTGTGTTAGGCTGTTAGTTACAGGTAACTGATAACCGATGTAGCACACCAGGGTCTTAGCCAGGATTTGGAAACAGAGTGTCCAAACAGAGGTTTTGTAGACTTTTTGGTGTCCAAAGTGTGGTACAAAGTCTACACTACTAATGAAAAAACCCTATATATCTACAGATTTTACTTTTCTAAGCCAGGACCTGCTTTGTTTGTATTGTAAGAATGGCACTACATGCACTTTTTCTAGAATTGTCATCATCAGCAAATCCTGACCTAAACTTTTGGGTGTCCAAATTAACTGTCAAAAAACAGTGTTCTGGGTGTGCCAATGATACGCTGGACGCATAGGTGGCTAAGCCCCTGGAGCACACAGACTACAAATCCTACCATCCAGGGTCTTAGCCAGGATTTAGAAAATGGGTGCCTAAAATTGGCTATTGAAAAACTTTTGGGCGTCCAAACCTTTGAGGGGTACCACAATACACTCAGGTTTCAACCATAAACATGTATGAATTTATCAAAATAAGGCATGATATCCTTATACAATGTCAAAGGAATAATATGGAGATGAAAATTTTTGATTAAATGCTTGAGATTGACATTTAAAGAAATTCCTCTCCATAAAATTTGGGTGTCCTGAGGGGTGCTTTTTGAGGGTTTGGGTGTCCAAAAAGACACCCAGGCGCCCTGCTGGCTAAGACCATGCTAAATCATGGTAGGTCAGTGCTGTCTAATTTTCCTAGCCGACTCTTCTCTTCAGATTGATTGGATAAGTTCCTTAGGTAACTACTGGAGAGTAGAATACAAATTACAAAATCATGGTTTTGATAAATGCAACTACCATTTTCCATCTATATATCATGGTAGGTCAGTGTTACTAGGCAACACTTCAGATTGATAGGATAAGTTCCATAGGTACCTACTGGGAAGAGTAGATCTCTAGAATACAAAAACACACTTTTGTGAAGTACAATCCATTGAGGAAATGAAGTCTGTTGATTAAAGACCAAATTCTATGCATAGAAGTACACAATAAATTCCACAACCTATATATCATGGTAGATTGGTGGTTTGCCTTTCCTAGCCTACTTTTGTAGTAAGCAGGGAGATATATTTATACCAAAGAATACTGCCGTTGACAGTACAATTCCACTGTGCCATATGGAATACCATACAGACATTTTCAAATAGTTGATGTTTTCCTTTGGATTTGTAAACAAATTGAGCCCCTATATTTACTTAACTGGTGCACAAACTCAAATCCATGCTATCCTACCTGCTGTTGTCCAGTGGTTCTATAAGTCTCAGATAATAATCCATGTTCATCTTGTAAATCAAACAGTCACTCATACCAAGTTATATAGGTCTCAGTTCATCAAGCGTCTATGTCCAACTAGAGCAGCCCAAATATTGAGTGTGTGAATCCTTACTAGTGAGGTGATACTGACACCTCATGTCATGTGATACCCTCACTTCTCCCCTAAACGAGGTAGTGCCCTAAGGAATCTTACTTACACCTGACTAAACTTTATAAATCTCAATAAAACATATATTATCATGGGTCCTGCTTCAGAAAAGGGGTACATAGAATTAGGGAATGATGGTGTTTGTATGTGTGTACACAGCCTTGCCCCTTAGACAGCATTAGCCTATCACCCCTTCCAATTCTTAACCCTTCCAATCAGTGTTTTAGCCAGGATTTCAAAACTGGGTGCCTAAAATTAGCAGTTGTAAAATTTTTGGGCGTCCAAATTTTTAAGGGGTATCACAATATACTCATATTTCAACCATAAACATGTGTAAATTCATCAAAATAAGGCATGATGTCATTAAACAATCTCATAGGAGTTATAAGGAGATGAAAAAATTCAATTATAAGCTTGAGATTGAGATTTTTAGGAATTCCACACAAAAAGATTTGGGTGTCCTGAGGGGTTCTTTTTAAGGGTTTGGGCGTCCAAAAAGGCACCCAGACGCCCTGCTGGCTAAGACCATGCTTCCAATGCTGAGGCTACTTCTCATCACAATCACAAAGATTTTTCGAAACCATCCAAATCCTGTCATGTTGGTAATTTTGGTATACACTGAGTACTCTCATATAGTACCCATATGCCAAGGTTTCAGCAATGTTTTCTCCTCTTTTTTTTTGCGTCATTTTGTAATGGAAAAATTATTTACCAGCAGCATAATGGCCACTTTCGTCGAGAGCAAAAGGATGCAAAGATTTTTGAAAAACATCTGAACCCTGTCATATTGGTATTCACTGGATAGCTCTTGCTGAGCACTCTCATATGAGTACCCATGTGCCAGGGTGGCCATTTTCTCAGGTTTCTTGCATCATATGGTATTGGCCAAATTAGCCATCATTAGCTTTACTATTCCACGTACACCAATAAAGGTAGGTCCTTAGCAGGAAATATAAAACTGGGAGATCAAAACATAAAATCATAAAATATGTCCTATTTATATATATATATATATATATATATATATATATATATATATATATATATATATATATATATATATATATATATATATATATATATATATATATATATATATATATCCTTAAATATTTTGTTAAATACTTCTCAATTCCGAAGTAATTTTTTTGTGGTATCTAAGATCTAAGTTTTGAGGTAAAGTTTGACCCCCTTAACATTTCACTCCAACGCAATGTAAAACCTATGGTGAAGACTGGTTTTTCATGTCTCCTCGCCATGAGCCAGAGCAGAATGCTAAAAATAGCTTGGTCAGTATGCAGATTTTGCATTGGAAATTCACCTTGTGAATGTGTTGGAGTGAAATGATAGAGGGTTCAAACTTTGCCTAACAGCTTTGCCATGGATGATCGGATTTGCTTGAAACTGCAACAGGTCATCTCTTAGATATCCTTCAATTTAACCATGAAGTCATTTTAGATGTTACTTAAGCTGTTTTGAAAAAATATTGGGAAAAGGGGAGGATTGCATTTTTTTGGGACGCCCTGTAGACAGCAATTTCTAGTGGATGTTTTAAGCATTAATGGGTTAAGAAACACGTGTACGTCTGACTGATCTAAGTGTTAAGTGAGCCAGGTTCCATTACTAGAGCACATAAGCGAAACCAACCCTATCTTTTCAGCTGTCTATAAGAGAAAACAGGGGATGAATTTCTGTGCCAGGAACCAGACCCTAAGAGACCACACACATCTTCCTTTTCCTCAATCTCTTTTATTGGGATCTAACTCTTGCCAGTCCATCATGATAATTCCAGTTAAAGACATCCTCAGCCCATGAGCATGTCAAAACCACACTTAAAGCATCAAATATATCCTATCACCTCATCCAGGTTAATAATTAAAACAGTTACCCTGCCTACTGGGGGGATTTGTGTGTGCCTATAGATTATCTGCATTCATCAGGATTCTCGTATAAAGCCTCACTCTAATGAACCCTTTCAATGCTGAGGCTACATTCATCAAAGGCACAAGGATGCAAAGACTTTTGAAAAACATCTAAAACCTGCCATGTTGGCATTCATTGGAAAGCTCTTGATTGGTACTCTCAGATGAGAACCCATTCGCCAGGGTTTCATTCATTTTTCAGGTTTTCTGCATCATTTTGTATTGGCCAACTTAGCCACCACCTGCATATGGGTTAAATGTAATCCAGCGCCATCTACTCCTTAATCATGCCGTGTTTGTTTCACTTTATTGAAATGGACGTCGAGACAGGAATGTGTGTGCACAGTATGTGTGAACAAGACGAGAGCTCATTCTCGCTAATGGAACTCCGAATATCCTCGAAAATCCTCGAATATTCTTGCGAGACGTAAGTTCTGGGTTCATTATGCTAAAACTTTTATGGCTTGGACGTTGACGGAGAGATCAACAGAGGATGTAATTGACTGCACATATTTCCTGTGTTAGTGTCTCCGCGTTAAGTGGATCATGATGTATTGCTTTCTGACTGGCACCAGGAATTAAGACATATGCTTATCAAAATATACATTAACTTGTGATGGAGGGCATGCCCTGATGGCCGAGTGGTCTAAGGTGTTGCCACTGACTGCTAGCTGTCTCTCACCACTGAGGGCTTATCAAAATATACAGTGACTGATGATGGAGGGCCTGCCCTGATGGCCGAGTGGTCTAAGGTGTTGCCACTGACTGCTAGCTGTCTCTCACCACTGAGGGCTTATCAAAATATACAGTGACTGATGATGGAGGGCCTGCCCTGATGGCCGAGTGGTCTAAGGTGTTGCCACTGACTGCTAGCTATCTCTCACCACTGAGGGCTTATCAAAATATACAGTGACTGATGATGGAGGGCCTGCCCTGATGGCCAAGTGGTCTAAGGCGTTGCCACTAACTACAAGTACTAGCTGTCTCTCACTACCGTCCAGGGTCGAATCCCATCCGAGGTATGTGAGAGAGTTGCTAGTGACTTGAAGTTAGGCGGTGGTTTTTGCCGGGTACACCCGTTTACGCCACCACTTACAACTGGCTTGTAACAGATTAGTCATAAAATGACAAAGAGAGTGATGATGAACAACATTCCAATTCAACAAGCATTTCCTAGCTCACTCATGAAAGAGTAATGTAGCACCATCTAAAGTTTAATAAAACTGTTGATGCTATATCATATGGAACAGTAGGCCATAATGAAAGTGGCTTTTCGCAGAGTTTAAACCTTTCAGAGTAAATTAAGGTATTTTGACTATGATTATTCAAATCGGATTTAGCAAGACACATCTAAGAAACTGGGTATCAAATTTGGAAAAGACAAAATTTGGTATAACATACATTTTGAAGGAGACAACTCCAATTTCAGATGATAATCATAAAGATATACATGTGTATTTATTCAGAAGAGCTATGTCTTTTAAGTAAAGAAAGTGCTCGCAATTCTAACCAGAGACATATAAATAGATCTCTTTGCTCTAACCAAATCAAATTGTGTATTCAATCAAATGTCAGTGACATTATTCTTCCTGTTTGTCTTCAGTGTTTGAAAAGCAGTTGATGACATTTCAGAGTTCAGACTCTATTGAGATATGGCAGAGTCATTATACAAATGTGGTATCCTCCTTTCAATACTTTGCCAATGACTCCCAACAAGTAAAGAAATGATTAGAAAGGTAGAAACTAGAAAGGGAATGCCATTCCATAAATGCATATATTGAAGACCTTTGGCAAACACCAAATAAATAAACATCTTACTTATACGGATGTGCAGGGTCTTAGCCAGGATTTAGGAACTGGGTGCCCAAAATTGGCTATTTCAAAGTTTTTGGGCGTCCAAATTTTTAAGGGGCCCACAATATACTCAGATTTCAACCATAAACATGTATAAATTTATCAGAATAAGGCATGATATCCTTATACAATGTCATTGGATTTATATGGAGATGGAAAAGTTAAAATATATGCTTGAGATTTACACTTTAAGAAATTCCTCACAAGAAATTTGGGTGTCCTGAGGGGTGCTTTTTAAGGGTTTGGGTGTCCAAAAAGGCACCCAGACGCCCTGCTGGCTAAGACCATGCAGATGTGTATTTTCTAGGGA
The DNA here is from genome assembly GCA_963942565.1 of Maea johnstoni. NCBI lineage: Eukaryota > Metazoa > Annelida > Polychaeta > Spionida > Magelonidae > Maea > Maea johnstoni. Next base: position 11,667,281 of record OZ012686.1, on the reverse strand, counting down.
TGTTTTAGTAACAGCGTTTGAAACTACCTCTCGCCTTGGAGCCCAGGCACCAACATAAGTTTCAGAACTAACTTTCCTTGCCGGGCAAGTAGTTAATGATTCCACTACTTGCCCAACATGATTTTTTGGCTTGCCAGAAATATGTTACACCACATTCCAGAATGGCATGTATTATCTATAATGGATTTAATGATTTGAAAAACATTTTCTTTTGATTTTGTTGTATTGTTTGTATATTTCTAAGTATTTGTGCTGAATTTTTTACATAGAAATGTGTGGACTCACTGTTCAGAAAATCAGCTTGCCTATTCGGGACATTTTTTTAAAAATTCACTTGCCAGGAGAGTTGGGTACTATAATGGATTGAATAAGCTACTTGCCCTCATGGGCTAATGGACTTTTGGGCTAATGATTTTTTTCTATCTGAAGAGGCTCCCCAGGAAGCCTGGCCACATTCTCTGTATGATATCCTGCATTGAATGTACACTGTCACAGCAGGAAATGACACACTAAGTCAGCTGGGAGGAAATGCCACATCTGGTGCTGCCTCCCCTCTTCAAGGCTACTGTTTTCTAACAGTATCAAAATTATCAATTCATTTATCAATCTTTTGAGAATGGGCACTATAAATTCTGCAGTAGTTGGACTATAAGGCAAACAATAAGGGTTGTTTAGCCTGTGATTTATGTGAGCTTAGTTTTCTAAATGATACCCAAACACCCTGGTTTACAAGAGCCCTGTTGACACACATTTCATTGAAAATCAAACTCCAAAATGGTATATCACAAATTTGTAAATATTGAAACTCCAAGCAAGCAAATGTTTCACCTCAATATAAATGAAGATGCTACATGCAATTTTAAGGTATGAACAAGTTGATGACAGTAAATTGACATTTTAAGAAATTCCTCTCAAAGTTTCTGGGTGTCCTGTGGGTTTGGGTGTCCAAAAGGCGCTCAGATGCCCTGCTAGCTAAGACTTATATGATCCTACTCCTGGCTAAGACCCTGCTGCATGGTCTTAGCCAGCAGGGCGTCTGGGTGCCTTTTTGGACACCCAAACCCTTAAAAAGATCCCCTCAGGACACCCAATTTTTTTAGTGTGGAATTTCTAAAAATTTCAATCTCAAGCTTATAATTGAATTTTTTTGTCTCCTTATAATTCCCATGACATTGTTTAATGATATCATTCCTTATTTTGATGAATTTATACCTGTTTATGGTTGAAATATGAGTATATTCTGATCCCCCTTAAAGATTTGGACGCCCAAAAGTTTTACAAAGTTCTGCCAATTTTAGGCACCCAGTTACAAAATCCTGGCTAAGACACTGCCCTGCTGGACGGGCCCTGGCTTAGTCCCTGAATATTACTCATGTCTACTTACTGGTTCCACTTGTCCCTAAGTCTGTCTTTGGGGTCGTCTTTTCCTGCCCGCGGTAGCCTCTCGCGTAGTTCTTTATTCACCTCCGGGCTGCTGTACATGTCCACCAGTTTCTCTAGTCTCTCCTCAGCAGAGGCCCTAAGCGCAGCTTCCCTGTCAAGAGCTCGGTCTCTGTAACGAATAAAAAACAGAAATGAAACTAACCCTCATTCTGCTGGTGGCTTAATTGGCCAATATAAAAAATCTTCACAACTTACAACAGAATACAGTTCCGAAATGCTTGCCCCCATCTCCTTTCATTGTCTAGCTACCTAGTTCACACTGGTATTGTTTTAGTGCAGTTGCAGGTATGTAAAATGCCTGGGAAATGCCTTTCTTTGAGTTCTTTAACACACCATACACCATAGCTTTGTTTTCCCAAACTACATAATGTTTTCCTATCTTGTGATATTGTCTAATGTAACATCTAGCTCTAATAGTCAGGCTATTCTTTGGTTTAACAAAACATGCTGTTTTCCCGTCTCCTTTAATTGTCCTAGTCTACTGATGGGAATTGCCTTTACACTTAGTGCCACACCTTTCAGGGGCAGTACAGGATAAACAGGTCTGTCTGATTGCAATCCCCTGGACTGGGCCGTCTGGCTTCTGACCAGTTAGAACATCCCTGTCTGGAGACTGAGCTATTAGTACAGGATATCAACCCAATAAACACATGCCACACTGCTTTTGTGTGGAAAGATGTAAAGGGGCTATGAGTAGATATTATTTTTTTAAACCTGTCAACCTCTGTCAATGTTACTCACTCAAGACTGAAAGCATTCCTCTGGCAAAAGACCTAAACTGTTCAAAGAATATATCCTATCTGAAAACTAATGTTTGTTTTTTCAAATGGGTTTCACCTTAATTTTTATGTTTATTCAAACTTTGAATTTCAATGAGACACTTTAAATTTCCAATATGTTTGATAATTAATGGCAAATTAGGAGAAAACCATGTTTTGTACCATCAGTGTGACTCCGTCACAGCAGGAAGATAAGACTTTGTCTGACATTTAACTCAAAAAGTCATTATTGGTGATCATTTCCCCTCAATCAGGCACCGACATATAAGTACTAGCCTGCTAAAATGCCCCGACAAGAGAATTTTTTTAAAAAGGGCTTTCGGCCAAGTACGTTTTAGTTTTCACTTGCCTGAATGGGCAAGCTGATTTTCTGAACATTAAACACATTTTTTATAGTAAATGGCCCAAATACCCAGAAATATGCAAACAATGCAACAAAACTGAAAAGAAAATGGTTTTCAATTTTTTAAATCCATGATAAACGCCTTTCCAGCACTTATTTCGGGCAAGTCAAAAATTATGTCAGGCAAGTCAAAATTATTAAACTCCGGCATGGCAAGTTAGTTCTGAAAATTATGTCGATGCCTGTCAATATCTAATTTTGTTATAGAAAACAATATTTCAAAGCAAACCACCTAAAACTATAAAATCAGGTGCTAATTAGACAACAAATTTCCACTTTTTTGCACAATTCTCTGTTAAGTGAAATAATCTATTCTTTAATATGAAAGTACAAGTAGAGACCTTCATAATGATGTATAGTATGATTGGCAAGCTATATGGCTTAATTACAATGTTGTGACTCGGTCCCAGCTTGATTGAGCCCATTTACAAAACAGGGTACAATAGATCCCCATTCCAGTAGCTAGGAATATTGGGAATGCAATTGCAATTGACAGATATATGTGATATGTAACTGATATATGCGAACAAGTCCACCACCAGATGGCGCCTGGTTGCAAAAAGCCACGGCTAGGAGCAGGGTCTTAGCCGATATTTGGAAACAGGGTGTCCAAATAGAGGTTTCATAGACTTTTGCGTGTCCAAAGTGTGGTACAAAATACATACTACTAATAAGATAGACCCTATACCTTTACAGATTTTGCTTTTTTAGGCCAGATACTGCTTTGTGTGTCTAATAAAAGTGACACTACAGCTTCTACATCTTCTAAGAAAAGTCATCTTTAGCAAATTCTGACATAAACTTTTGGGTGTCCAAACTGTCAAAAAACAGTGTTCTGCGTGTCTAAATGACACGCTGGACGCATTACGGCTAAGCCCCTGGCTAGGAGTCTCGGGCATATGTGTGACGTAGGTAGTCTCTCACTACTCGTAGAGAAATAAAAAAATAATAGTTAGTAACAGTAGTGGTTGATATATAATTGATGATATGTGTAAATTTTGTACTGTAATGTCTAAAATGTGTACAGCTCCTAGAAGAAGAAGTAGAAGTATGATCTTATGGCCAACACATACACTAACCTAAAAAATGCATGAAAGACATGCTATTGACCAAAAAATAGCTAGCTAATGGGCAATTCATATAGCATCTGATCTACTTGCCCAATGCTTTTCCTAACTTACAGGCTCCAGGTTTGGTTCTTGCATGATCAAAACTTCTGATCTTCTCGTAGGAATCTACCTTTAATTTATAATCTTAAAATAAATGTTAAATTCAAGTTAAATTAAATCTAAAATGGCTAAAATAAGCCTTTGTCTAATTAATAGCTTCCAGTATTACTGAGCCTGCATGGAAGATCCATCTCTGATGTGGTAGCTTCAGGTAGAGGAGATAACAAATAAATCCCCAGGTCCAGCGAACCTACCTATGACCTAGAATCTATTTATATCTCTGGACCTACACACAAAACCGTTATGACTATGTCCAAAGAATATTGACACCATAGTCCATACACATGTGATAACTGGCTGTTGGATAATTTCAGTATAATTGTAGCATTTACCTGTCCACTGCATCCAATGTTTACCACCTGGATGATTCACATTTTGGCTGACCATCAAGGGAGGGGCATGCCCTCTGAGTCAATATTTATGGTTTCCATGGTAAACACCCTTTTAACAATCACATGGACTTGGAAGTTGGAGAGACCTTGCACCTCGATCGTAGTACCTCTACTAACTAGTTCAAACGGTAAATTTGATCAATATGGAATATATAGAACAATAGCTTGCGCATAGGGGGCATAACAATTGGGAAACCCCATTGCAATCAATAAAATAAGCTTATTTCGAGAGCACCTGCACGCTCCATTGAAACGTGAAATTCATAAACAGTGCTCACTTGTCTTCAACCTCGTCCTTCATGCGACTCATCTTGGAGTGCGCTCCGGTCACCGCTTCTCGTAAACTGCTGATGAGTTTTTTGTCTTGATCTGGAAGAGCGTGAAATTCTAGCTTTTCTGGCGTACGGTCCAGCCTTCTACGGTAAAAGTTCTCATCGCTAGCGGTGGTCGCCATTTTGGCCACGGGTTTGTAAACAACAGATGCATGACGGGTAATGCAGACGATTCTGTTGGGTGCTGCCATCTATTGATCAATTGTGACACTAGCAAGATAAAGTGATGGGTTGGTTGGTAACAAGGAAAGACTGAATATCTTTGATTGATTTTTAATTGAATAGATATATTTTATCAAAGTAATTATCCAAGAAATTATTCATAAATATTTGTTTGGCTCACTGTTTAAAATGCTAAAGTTTACTTGAATAACAGTTTTACTGCTCATTCCTATCAGATTTCCTCTTAATAATACTAATAATAATACTTATAATAATACTAATGATATTTGATATTTGATATAATGCCCAGTGAGGAAGGCAAGGCAAGTGAGGAAGTTACCAGTGACTTGGGGTTAGGCAGGGGTATTCGCCAGGTCCTCCACCACTGCCTAGTTATGACTTAGTTGCAACATGACAGAAAAAGTGACGAAAACCAAAATTTCTATTCCTCTAACTTTCTAGAGTTTTTAAGTTCTCCAACCATTAGCTTTACTCTCAGGAAACAGGAACTGGGATATATAAGGTGATATCATGGTTTTAGCCAGCAGGGCATCTGGGTGCCTTTTTGGACACCCAAACCCTTAAAAAGAACCCCTCAGGACACCCAATTTTTTTAGTGTGGAATTTCTAAAAATCTCAATCTCAAGCTTATAATTGAATTTTCCATCTCCTTATAATTCACATGACATTGTCTAATGATATCATGCCTTATTTTTGATGAATTTATACATGTTTATGGTGGAAATATGAGTATATTGTGATCCCCCTTAAAAGTTTAGACGCCCAAAAATTTTACAACTGCCAATTTTTGGCACCCAGTTTCTAAATCCAGGCTAAGACACTGGGTGATACCCCAAGATTCTATTGGGGTAACCTCCTAAGGCCCTGCTATGCATGGTCATCATCTGGCTGACATTACTGGTTAGAACTCTAGCATAAAACTCCAGTCTCGCTGCTGCCATATAATTCTGGGAAAGAACACCATATGTGCTTTGGAAATTTTATAAATTGTGATACTATGTAAAATAGGATGAAAAGAGGTTTGAGTTTTCAGGGTGACATCTATTGAGAAGAGTGCAAAGTGTACTTTAAACTAGGAGATGTGAAACAGCATGAAAAGGGCAGACCCAAATGTTATCAGTGCAGTGGGATTTGAGTTTTCAGGTAGGCATCTATTGGTAAGAGTACAAAGTAAACTTGGAACTAAGAGGTGCACGGTGCACATGTGAAGAGGAATACAATATCTCCATTTCTCTCCAGAGATGTAGAAGCCAGCAGTACATCCCTGGGATGTGAATAGCGTATTCCTCCATTTAAGCACACATGTGAGTAAAAGGTTAGGAAAATAATTTGCTAGAAGGGGTGTTGACAATCTGTATAGCTGCTACCCACAGCTGCTAGGAGCTTGAAAAAAAATTCAGAAAAAGGGTGGGTGCGCATACTTGGGGACTGTGCGGTTAAACGGAGGAATACAGTATTTTATTCTTCCTGTGAATAAGAGGGGATACATGTTTGTCTCGATTCTACCCTCTAAGCTTTTTCTCTCAGATACATGCCAGGTGCAGATCTGAAAGTTAATATCCAAATTCTAAAGATGCTGTTTGGAATAACAGAAACACAAAACATGTTTTTATATGATTTCTTTTATTTGCTTTTCTCTTACATGATCCACTGTTTAACTAACTTGTAGTTTTTCTATCACTGCCCTGCAAATTATGTGATACCAAAATCACATTGAGTGTCAAAGTATTTCTACCTGTCATGATTCAGTCCCTTCCTCGAAAATTGAACAACCGGAGGACTTTATTTCTATCTCTTTTATATCCACTTGTAAGGCTATTTACAAGAAGTAATGATGCAAGACAATAATCATAGCTATTATTGAAATAAAGAATTTTGGTTTATAATTTCATATACCTCAAAATGAAAACCAGAAACAAAGCGAGACTAGGGAGTTGGTTTAGAGTCAATTTTCTTAGAATATGGCAACATGACTTCACCAAGTCCAAGGCCTATACATATAGAGCATTCTCTTGACTTTCTAATCCCCCTGCATGAGCAGTTAGGACCCTGCTGGGGCATAAGCTGTATATTGACACACTCTTCCCAGAATGCTGAATCAACTTTACACATTTGAAAATATTTCATGATATGGTGAACACATTAAACAGAGGTAGTATGTCCCTTTTTTAGATTGAATATTTGAGTATTTGGTCCAATGGTGATGTATAGAATTGCATTGGACCACCTAGAAATATAATGCTTTGCTTAGAGCAAGATACGAGAGGACAAACCTCTTCAAGAGCTCAAATTGTGGACTTCGCTTCTCCTAACACTTTTCCCAAGTCTAACAGACTTTTCCATCCTGCCGTAACTGCACATAGAAACTAACAGTATATTCAAACTCAGAAAATAACTAGAAGCATTCTGATATGTAAACTATAAGGCTATGTGTCCTTCCATGCCCAGAGCAACTGCAAGGTATGAGTGTGGCAAGTGTGACATATCCTCGAGAATACAGGTGAACTTGGATATGACGGACTCAATGGGACCAGGAAAATTGGTCTGTCATATGCAAAATCCGTCGTATACATATGACAAATACTTCTGACTGGGACCAGGCATATGCAAAAATCTGTCGTACAGTGGTCTGTCATATCCAAGTACACCTGTAATGGTAATATTTAAATGATGTTTTATGCACCACGCCTTTGGAATGAGCTCCCTGACAACATCAAGACTGCTGATAGTGTGCAAAACTTCAAGAAACAGCTGAAAAAATTGCTATTTCGTAAAGGAGTTTATTTGACTATAGGGACCATGACAACTGTCCACTGACGTTCTTTAAAGCGCTTTTGAATATATAGGCGGAAAAGGCGCTATCTCAAATATCAATTAATACTATTATTATCATTATTATTATTATTATTATTATTATTATTATTATTATAATGTTTGAGGAAAGAGTTTTCAAGAAATTGACAAATATGTTAATATAATGAAAAACAATATTTTGTCTGACCACACAAGTGCTCCGGGCATGTAAGAGTTAACATAAAATAACATCACAATTTTTAACATCGGTTCAAAACAGAAGCAATTGCTAAACAAAACCAATATTAAAAGAAATGTAGTCTGTATATAGTAAATAAACAAATGATAAATGATATCAACAAAATATAAAAATGGATATGCGCGGTTCTATGAACTAAAAGCATTCACTAGAAAAACTACTCCAATAAAACAAAGCAGCATTAAAGATATACAATGACATTCATTGGGGTATTATTCAGAAAACAATTAGAGAGAGATTATTAACCCTTTCGCTGCTGGTTGCTAGTTTGGTCAACATGAAATGATGACAAAAAACGGAAAAATGACTGAAACCATGGCAGATTGGTACTCATTTGATAGTACTCAGGGACCGCTATCCAATGAATACCAAAATGACAGGGTTAAGATGATTTCCCTAATTTTTCGCTGTTTTGAGCATTGGACGAAAGTAACCTCAACAGCAAAAGGGTTAAATACAACATCAACAACAACTTTGGAATCCCTTAATGCATAAGAAAACTGAACTGTGTGCAATTCAAATTAAAAACGTAAAGCAGTAAAATAATTGTCTGCAAATCTGATTGAAATTCTGCAAGAGTAAAGTCAAACAGCTGTCATTACATAAGTGTGAAATACAGATTCCTGTTTATATTACAATGCTTACTTTCTTTGTACATGTACATAAATCACAATAAACTTAATATTCAGAATGCATTGGACAGATTCTGACATGTAAGACTTAGGAAATATTCATTGATGATTGGTTTAACCATTTTTATAAATGCTCAGTCGTAAAAGGTAGTCTGCCCACCGTATTAAGGTAAAGTATCAAAATACAGACAAAGCAGAGTATAGTTGCACAGATTTCCCTTAAATTTCACTTAATGACGACCAGCGATAGACCAAGATTTGCCTAGATTTCCATTGAATTATTTTGCACAATAAGTATAGTGGCCTAAATTCTAAGGTTGGTCTAAATTTTTGAGAATTTACGGTAAGTGACATATCTTGCAGAGGTGATGAAGATAACCGAAAGTGACATATGGGGATGGTCATTTTCCTAAGTCTGAAGTAGCTTTCCCTATACAGTTGCTGGTGAGTAACGTGGTGATTGTCATTTTTCTAAGTCTAAAATAACTTTCCCCATATAGCTGTTGAGCTATATGAAGATTGTCATTTTCCTAAGTCTAAAATAGCTTTTCCTATACAGCGTTTGGTAAGTGATATGTGGAGATTGTCATTTTCCTTAGTCTAAAGTAGAATTCCACATACATCTGTTGGTAAGTGACGTGAAGATTGTCATCTTATTTTCCTAAGTCTCAAGTAGCCTTCCCTATACAGCTGTTGGTAAATGACATATCTTCCGATGGCGATGAAGGTAACCGGACGATGAGAAAAACTTGTTACATCCTGGACATTGATGGTCACCCGAAGCTGTCATCACACTATGTACCAGCCTCCGATGGTCACTTAACACATCGGAACGGTTAAAACTTTTCCCACATAACTCACACTTATATGGACGCTTCCCTGTGTGAATCTGTTTATGGCGACTAAGATTACACCGCTGGGAAAATATCTTACTGCATATGTCACACTGATATAGTTTCAGTCCCTTGGCTTTTTTCTTCTGTGATATAAAAAACGAACTTAAGTACTGATTTTGGTCAGTTTTCCAATTGGTAAAAGTGTCGTTACATGGGTTCTTTTCTGTGGTATAGTCTAGCATGGTTTCCACATTTGTTAAGTTTTTATGGCTATAGTAGGATGGTTGTGAACTTGTATAGTCTGTAGAAGCTGAGGCAGCCGTGCTGGATGTCTGTGTTGTATATACATCATTCGCTAAACTGCTAGACATGTTGGCTGAATGCGGGTCACTGTTAGTGCTGCCACCTATAGGTGCCCCACTGAAGTAATCTTGTTGTTGACTGATCGAGGTCAACGGCGTGTCATTATAAAGGTGTGGTTGACTAGCATCAAATCCACCAAGATGGGAATACGATGTTGGCAAAACACCACTACTAGCTTCTTGGTCCTTTGTGAGATCCTTTTCTGGCTCTGGATACATGGAATCCTGAGCATTAAACACAACAGGCCTCCCACGACACTCCTTGCTATGAACTGCCAACTGGAAGGCAAACTGGAACTGTTTACTACAAGTAGGACATTTCAAGAGCTTCCCTCCTTTGTGGTAGAAGCGCATGTGGGACGCTAGGTTCTTGAAGAAGTTGAATTTTTTCCCACAGTGGTTACAGCGATGCACTTTATTTATTGTATTGCATGTTGCGGAGGTGCTGTGAAGTTTTTTGGTGGACAGATCCCTCGGTTCTTCTCCATTCATGACTTCCTGATATGTTTCTCCGCTATTGTGTTGCTGGGAACTCTCAGATAAATACGCTTTGTGACCGACATTAGTGAACGTATTAGTGTGCAATATGGCATTATCATTATGGCTAACGTGTGATATATGGTTGATATCTCCCTGTGCAGTATCAAACCCCTTTTCTTTCCTTATGGCACTGGATCCGTTTTCTAAATTCCCATCACACTGAACGGTTGTGTTTAACGTTGGAGGCTCGTCAATTACAACATCTGAGTCATCATCGGACATGAGATAAATTTCACTCTGTTTCGGCATCTCTTGTTTTCTTCGAGCATGCCGTTCCTGTTTTAATTGAAACTGAAATTGACAGTCATTTTTCTCCCCAAGTTCCTCTTTACTCATACGCTCTGGGGTATAATGGTCGATGTTGTTATTTAACGAAGTCTTGGACAAGGTCGAATGAAGGTCGGATACAATATGGCCGACATCCACGGTTGCTAGGGGAGCAGGGGACGAAGGTTCTTGCTTGACATGTACCTGAGATGTATGTGTTTCTCCATCTGGCAGACAAACTAAAAAAAAAATCACACATAGAGATGAGTTACGAAATCAATTCAACAAAAATACCAGTAATAGCATAAAAAGGAAAGGTTGGGACAGAAGGAAACATACCATGGAAGACAAATGATTTAAGAGACAATGTTTGCTTTTAAAGTTTGTTTTTTTTTGAAAAAAAAGGAAAATGGTAATAAAAAGGTTTTAATATTTGATTAGGATTTTTGGAACACTTGTAACATATTTGGACAAATATTTGTTACTGCAAATAAACATGTAACTTTATACTTTTAATATTTATCCTATTTTGTAATAAAATCTTTGTTTATTAAATCTTCACCCAGACACAAACAACTTTGATATTATTAGTGGCTAAGGACTTCCAATTCCATACTTACATTTTCTGCCTTAAAGAAAATTCCCAGATATGAAATGAATTACATTGATTTTGATAAGATTGGGTGCCAAATGGAAGTACAAGATCTGAATTATTTGACTAATTGAAAGATTGAGTTCCAATAAAAACCCTTAATAATAATGCCTCTCATACTTTATGTGATCAACCCTAATAGCAGCAACACATATAAACATGGTCTTAGCCGGCAGGGCATCTGGGCGTCAGTCTGACACCATAACCTCAAAAATCACTGCTCAGATCACCCAAAATTCTTTTGTGAGTAATTTCCTGAAATTTCTATGTAAAGCATATTATTGAATTTTTTCATCTCAACATAATTCCCATAACGTTGTAAAAGGAAAGCCTTATTCCAATAAATAAATACATGTGTTATGTTGTTAGCTCAGAGTACATTGTGCAATAGGTCACCCAAAACTTAATTAAATAAATGCCAGTTTTGGGCATGGTCTTAGCCAGCAGGGCGTCTGGTTGTCTTTTTGGACACCCAAACCCTTAAAAAGCGCCCCTCAGGACACCAAATTTTGTTGGTGAGGAATTTCTTAAAATGTCAATCTCAAGCATATAATTTGACTTTTTTCATCTCCATGTAATTCCCATGACATTCTATAAGGATATCATGCTTTATTTTGATAAATTGATACATGTTTATGGTTGAAATCTGAGAATATTGTGGTACCCCCTAAAAATTTAACAATTTCCAATTTTAGGCACCCAGCTTCTAAATCCTGGCTAAGACCCAGTGTGTAAATCCTATTAGGTGTGGAATTTCCAATCCCATCAGATTCCCTGTTTCATTTGATTCCTGATTTTAACCCATTAACACTCGCAGTGACCAAAAGCCGCCTGACAATTTTGATGAAATCTTGCAAGCAAAACCATTGTAAGAAAAATATTGGATGGAGAAATGTTTATCAAAACATTCCCAACAACCCTCCTTCAAATGTTTTGTAAAATAAATCTCAATACCAAAGTTATCGTCAAAAGTATCTAATATTCAGACGACAATTTTGGAGAAGCATTAATGGTTAAGGATTGCTCCATTGAGCTAATTAACACTTACCTTTCTGTAAGTCTTTGACACATGTTGTATAATCAAGCCCCTTGGGGTCTGTGCTCGTACTTGAGGTAAAAGTGCCCTGATTAAATTCTTCATTGCTAGTTCCTACAAAAATGAATTTCACAAAAATAATTGTATGTTATGGGTAATCTAAATAAGCTTGGACAGAGACTTGCATATGTAGTGTATGAAAGTTAAAGAATACTATGCTGTGTAACACAAGGAAACTAGTAGGCTAGGTAAGGTATTTATCAATTGTTAAAATAATAACAATAACAATAGTAATAATAATAAAAATTATAATGATAATATTGTTAATAATAATAATAATAATAATAATAATAATAATAATAATAATAATATAATGATAAGAATAATATCAACAACAACAATATTAATAAAAATAATAAAAATGATAATAAAAATGATAATGATAATGATAATAATAATATTGTAATTACTACATTACCTGGTACAGTAATATTCTTGCTGAACAGTGCCAGAACGGCTGTATGATCCACGATGACTGTGATATTCCCATGTATACTCAGGTGGCTACTATAGCCGATGTTGGACTGGCAAAACTGGACCACTGCAGCGGCTAGCTGTTGAGGTATATCCTCAGCATAATTAGCCATCTCTGAAACAAAAACAGAAATAAAGAATTCAATAAATAAATGTCATTTCATAACTCAATAATAACTCCTTAGTACATGATCATAAATGTATGCCAACCTCCCAAATCCCAAGTAAATTTGTATAAATAGCTCACTCCTCAGAACATATTATTGTAAAATTTACGCCAACCTCACAAATCTAAAGTAAATTTGTATAAATGGCTTACTCCTCAGAACATATTTTTGTAAAATGTACGCTAACCTCACAAATCTCAAGTAAACTTGTATTAATGGGTAACCCTTCAAATGCTGAGGCTACTTTCTTCAAAAGCACAAGGATGCAAGGACTTTTGAAAATCAACTAAACCCTGTCATGTTGGTATTCATTGGATAGCTCTCACCGAGTACTCTCAGTGAATTATCTATTTGGCAGGGTTTCAGGTATTTTTCAGGTTTTTTGCATCATTTTTTATTATTACTTACTATAAGGATCCAGTCCAGTTAATGAAATTTAGTTATTGCTTCTCCCACCATATGTCAGTCAAATTCAGTATTGTCCCCAAAACCAGAGACAAGTATTTATGTATTCGATTGCTGCTTATGGGTATATTGTAGATGGCACTTTTCATCATAAACTATAGAAATATACCCCTGTTCCTAAGACATGGCCTTGAATGATTGAATAAGTTCTAAACAAATTAAGAAAGCAACAATTGTTTGTTTGTTCAGGCATGATAATGTATTCCAAAATATATAGTAGAACAAATGTTCTTCCCCATGATGTTTATTGATGTTCACTCACTCCTTACAAAAGGTTTGTGAGCAATTTCAGGGCGATGTTTCCGCCACGTCGGTTGTCGATAGTCACATGCTCTGGTTCCCCCCAAAGTCGTTTTCGCAAGCAGTTTCTCGCCTGGTTCTCACCTTGACCTTGCCGAGTGACGTAGTCTGGTTCAAAATCGACAACCGACGATCGACGTTGGTTCTCGCCAGCTTCACGCTATGAACGATGGGAGATAGACATTTATTTTTTTATTCACTGAATAATTCAGTCCTCAATAAGCTTTAACATATATAAACAATTACAGTTATGATAATGAAGTGTACTTGGGTAACTATAGAAAACACATGTAAAACTTCAATTACAAAGGGGACACATGGCGTCCAATCACAGGCGAGAACTAGGCATGCGACAACCACAGTCGTTTTGGCGATCTGTTTGTGGGTAGTGGCGTAGCTTGTGACGTCGAGAACCACAAACTCTCTCGCGGAAACACGCCCCTGGCTCCCCTGCCTATTACAGGGGTACAATCAAACAAGAACAAAATTAACCCGTTAATGCCTTAGGCTTCATTCCGAAATTGTCGTCTGTAGCGATGATACTTTTGACAATAACTTTTGAATTGGGAATTATTTAACAAAATATTTGAAGGAGAGTTGTTGTTAATGTTCTGATCATGAATCTCCTTCAAATATTTTGCTAATTGTGCTAAAACCTAAAAGATTTCTTCAAAATTGTCAGGCTGGTTTTGCCTCAAAAAGATCTAAAGTAAACTTGTAAGTTTAACCTGAGTTGCTACTCTTCAGCTAGTGGCCCTTACCAAAGAGGCTTGGAATACCAATGAATTCATAAGATTTTTCTGGGAAAACCAAGGATATTCTGGGATATCTTAGCTTTATTTGGTAAGGGATAGTGCATTTTAATGGTCTTGCAGTAAATCAATTTACTCTGAAATATGTAATAGGTGATGCCTTATTAAAGTAGTGAGAGGGGAGGTATATTTATAATTTGTTTTTGTTTCTTTAACCCCTGTGAATGACAGGGGAGCCACAAATATTTTTGTAACATAACCCATGAAATAGGGTATGCTTAATAATAAAGAGATGAATTGCTCTTGTATATGTTTTGGAATACATAATCATGCCTAGACAAACAAGTAACTGTTGCTTTTCTTAATTTGTATAGACACTTACCACATATTTAATCATTCAAGGCCATGTCGTAGGAACAAAGATATATTTCTAAAGATTATGATTAAAGGTGCCATCTACAATATACCTGTAAACAGCAATAAAATACATAAATAATTGTCTCAGGTTTTGAGAACAATACTGAACTTCACTGACATCTGGTGGGAGAAGCAATAACTGAATTTTACAAGCTGGACTAGATACTTATAGCAACAATGTTTCCTTTTACATTTCTGAATCATTAATGCCAGCACCAGTAGATTTGATGTCTCTCTCAAACTATAGATGGCAGCACAGTTTTCACAGTAGCCTTGTTCTCAGACTGAGTTAGGTATAATGCCAGCGCCAGTAGGTTTGATGACTATCTCAAACTATAGATGGCAGCACAGTTTTCACAGAAGCCTTGTTCTCAGGCCGAGTTAGGTATAATGCCACCGCCAGTAGATTTGATGTCTCTCTCTTACCATAGATGGCAGCACTGTTTTCATTGGTAGCAGTTTGAAACTCAAACACAGTCTAAGTTGGCCCCCTTCAGAATTAATGCAGAACTGGACTGAAATCTACTCAGGGTAGATCAGTGAGACTAAGGAAAGAACCAGTTATCATAGCAATAGCTATTAAGTCTAGGCTATCAGTAGTTCAGTACCGAAACCCTAGCACCCTTTTTACTGTTTTTTCTGATATTGTATAGTGGGGATTTGCAGGAACTGATTACTTTTATAAGGGTGGCATTTGGTCATCAGTAATGCACCAAAGTTACAGGTGATATCAAGTGTGGTGAACTAGGCACAAGAATCTTCAAAACAACTTTTATTCATGGGGTCATCAAATTTTTCCATTCAGAGATAGTGTCACTGCCTGAAGTACCATTCTGCAAAGCTAAAATTATTTTTTTGGTGTAATATAGGAATTATGGGCCAAAATCAAAGAATTCAAAAAACATTTTAACCCAAAATTGGTATAAGTCAGAGTTGCCGAGTATAATTTTCTGCAATTTTTTTCTTAAATGTCTATACAATGCTCTTAACAAGTAGATATAAAGAAAATGACAGGTCATCAGGTTAGTTAGTTACGACTTTTTTGGCATATTTTCATAAAAATGGTATTAAGGATTAATCAAATGTCACCATCTTTGCCAATTACATCATTAAATAGTGTTCCCTTTGCAATTTTCCAGACTAGAGAAATACTTTATTAATACCAAATTTAATTCTCTAGATCACTATTTCTCTACCCTCATATCATAAACTATCAACGGCCCAACTGGAAACTGATCTACAGTTTGAGAGAGACATCAAATCTACTCAACACCCAGTATATAGAGCAGAGGCAGCATTATATCTAACTCAGCCTGAGAACCAGGTTACTGTTAGCAAAATGTTCCAATGCAGGGTGCATTGACTGGTCATCTCTAAGCCAAATATGCAAACTTAGTCTTCCATTCACTTGGTAAGATCAATGTGAACTAATCTGGTCACACTCAACTTCTCTTTTGTACCTTTCAACTACATAACCCTGAACAATCCCTTCCCTTCTGGTATGAGTATTTCAACTGCATTACACAAGGATTTAAGTACAATACACAATACAGTTGTACACCCTTAGTACTTGTCCTACCACTTTTCTCTTACTAAGTTCTCCTATCTTTCTCTCTATCTTTCTGCCTATCAACCTTCTCTCTTCTTCAGCACTTTCTCTTCTCTAACCAGTACACTTCTTATGGCTCTCCCTAAAATCCTAACAAACTCCCCTAAACTGAAATTCTGGATCTGCCACTGCAAGATGAAGCCCTCTATTCTTTATGCTTTTTATAAGAATTTCCACAAACAGTACACTTTGCACGTACTTCTTCAATTCTCACAAATACTCAACAACTTCAATATATTGAAGACTCTGTCAAGGACTATGTTAGAATATAAACTATACTTTAAAAAAATTGAAAAAAAACATAGGCTATCCCAGGAGGTTGCACTTCACCCTTTCACTGGTACATGTACATCAGAGGGGTATCTTTAGATTGCTGCTACAGCTCTCCTGATAGCATCCTGCGGTGATGGCTTTTCCTGGCCGCGAAATTCCAATATTTTGCAGTGCATTGGAAGAGTTATTTCGATAATACATGTAGTACACTTCTCATGGCTTCCTCTCCAATTGTGTATAGTGCATGTACCGTATTCTTCCGATTAAGCGCACATGCCCAAATAAGCGCACAGGGCCTATTTTTCACGGTTAGAGGGTGAATGTCCTGTGCAAATGTCACGAAATCCAGAAGAAGTAAGAAAAGCAAAATTATATACCTTTCCTCTTGCTGTGTCTGCAAACCAGCGCTGAATTCCGCAATTTCAGCAGTTCCTTCGCGCTCTCACTGTTAATATTTGCTGCATGATCGTACTATTGCCCAATTAACGATCTCACATGCGCGATTGTAGCCGCAAACGTCTAAGCTAACTGAACAGTGAGAGAACAAAGGCGCAATAATGGCCAATGCTCTCCGATCTGCAATCATTGAGGTGTGCAGTAAAACGGAAGACTGCCCCTACTTCAGAAAAAATTCCCAACCGCTATACGCACCGTGCGCTTAATCGGAAGAATATGGTAAATGAACTACATGTACTTGTCATATATTGATGAAAAGAGCTATACCAGTACCATATATAGGTAGGTACATGTAGGTAGGTATAGATCGGCTACCGCTTTGGCTTGCGGACATTACAGGGGAGCTACCTAGTGGTCCCCTTTCCCAGATCTCTTGCCAGGATTGTGTTCCTGGGACCTGGCTGAACATTTTGAAATATAGGTGCATCCAGGTGTCAGATACCATTTAATTGGCATGTCATTGTAGTATATGTTAGTAACGAAGTATATTAAATTATCAGTACAGTATTGATCCGATTGATTCAAAATCTTACCCGAACAGTCTGAACAGACTTTCTGGAAGAAAGATTACACTTCAGACTCAGACTTCACCAGCATGTTGAACTTAACTTAAAAGCCAACAGAACACTTACTTAAGTTTCGTTGAAAGGGACAACTGGATCGCAGTGCAATCAATCGAAGCATTTCTTAAGTAAGGTAAACCTATTCTAAAATCAATTGATCTGCGCAAATAAACAGACATATACCTGGTTTCCTACCTTGAATCACTTGAAAATCCCCAGTTTCCGGGCTTTCCCGGAAAATACAGGAAGTAGATTCGCACCTCCTTTAGCAGGGTTTTGAGAGTGGTTCGATCGTGGCGTCACTTGCGGGCAACAGTGAAACTAACATTTTACAGTAAAATCTATTTTCCTGACATGGCTTGTTATAGTCACGGGGATATGTGTTCATAGCCATAGGTACCTGTTCATATTCATGAAGTTCCTGGTATCTGCAATGTCTTCACTTATACTTGCTTCCGCAAATAATTATAGAAATAGCAAGAATTATTAGAGAGGCTGTTGAAAAAATTGGGAAATCTCTTTCATATCCACTCCCATGAGTATTAAATGCCATTGTCAGAAGGGTTATAGGCTTCTTTACTGCTGCCGGTTGGGCATGGGATTCTTTTGAGGGATGAATTGGTTGACTATTTTTCTAACTTCTTCAAAAGTCACTTGCCTCTCACATTTCACATATTTAATTTCTTTTTTCTATAATCCATTTAGGCCAGGTACATGGCAAGAAATAGGGGCACGATTTTGCCCATGTAGCAAGTTTGAGTGTTCTGAGCCCAGAAATAATATGGAGCTTGGTAGGAAATGCTACCTTTAACAATTTGCTACTTATCCAAACTTACTACCTTAACGGAAATCCCAACATTACCTTGCTCGCTACCTTTATGAAATCTTTAAGTTTACGTTTTCCAAATTTGCCACCTTAAGGTAATCCCTACCTGATAGCATTCACAGACAGCATTCACTACTTAACAAAATCACTACCTTTTCCAAAATCGCTACCTTTAGGGAATCCCTACCTCAAAATATTCACTAATTTAATATAATCACTACCTTTTTCAAAATCGCTACCTTTAGGGAATCCCTACCTTACATTATTCACTACTTTGATAAAATCGCTACCTTTAGACAATCCCTACCTTACATTATTTACTACTTTGATAAAAATCACTACCTTTTCCAAAATCGCTACCTTTAGACAATTCTCTACCTTACATTATCCACTACTTTAATAAAAATCACTACCTTTTCCAAAATTGCTACCGCTAGTGAATCCCTACCTTATAAGATTCACTACTTTAAAGTAATCACTACCTTTTTCAAAATCGCTACCTTTAGACAATCCCTACCTTACATTATTTACTACTTTAATAAAATCACTACCTTTTCCAAAATTGCTACCTTTAGGGAATCCCTACCATATGAGATTCGCTACTTTAATGTAATCACTACCTTTTTTTAAATCGCTACCTTTAGACAATCCCTACCTTACATTATTCATTACTTTTTTTAATAATATCACTACCTTTTTCTAAAGGTAGCGATTTTGGAAAAGGTAGTGATTTTATAAAGTAGTGGATACTATATTAGGTAGGGATTGCCTAAAGGTAGCGATTTTTGAAAAGGTAGTGATTTTGTAAAGTAGTGATTACTATTAGGTAGGGATTGCTTAAAGGTAGCGATTTGGGAAAAGGTAGTGATTTCATTAAAGTAGTGAATACTATAAGATAGGGATTGTCTAAAGGTAACAATCTTGGAAAAGGAAATAATTTTATTAATTTAGTGAATACTGTAAGGTAGGGATTACCTAAAGACATATTTGGAAAAGGTAGCGCTACCCTTTCAGATACCCCCTATTTTCAGCCCCTATACCTTGACACAAATGTTAGGGCAGGGTGATCGCCATTGTAGTTTATACACGTCACAGGGTGTGAACAAGCTGTTTCTCCATGGTCATTGGGCATTTGGGGGTATTTTTTTATTATAAAAGTATAAGGTGCAACGCCATTCGAGGGTTGGGCATATATGGGTATACTTTAACTTTCAAGAAATTACCTACAGTGATGTCAGCTGGAACTGTATTTCTATGAAAAGTGAGGATGATGGTTGCAGTTGTGATTTTGTTTCCTTCTTTTGTAATAATGATCTTGTATGCCTCACTAACCCTTGATATGCACATTAAGACGCTGATCACAAAAATAATACACAACTGCTCATGTTGCATTTATATAGTTTATTTTTTCATTGACGTACATTTAGGTTTCCATATATCTAAACATCTATTGGCATGCATAACTTCACCAAGTATGCACACTGCATGAGACATGGGCAGAGTTTAATAGTTTTCGTACAAATTATGGCTAATAGAAATCAGCACGTGTCTTGTTCATCCTTGACTTTTGTTTCTTCTGCATCTGATCTTCCCCACCGAAGTAGTTTCGTATCTCAGACATGAACCGACTCCTGAAATCACGGCGTCTTTTCTGACCACCTGCACAGAGAAACGAGGAGTTGATATAACTGGTATGGCAATATCAATACAATACAATACAATACAATACAATACAATACAATACAATACAATACAATACAATGGGGAAACCAGAAATCCGGAATTTTACTTAGTGGCATTTTCTACCATATCCAGGCTAAGTAATGGCTATCCAGTTCTCGTGGAGGTAGAAGTAGAGGATGCCGGTCAAATATATTTCATCACGGTGGCTGATAGGGTTAATTTGTAAATATAGGGTCATTTTGAGATGTTTACATATTTTAAAGCCTGCAGTCTTTTTTCTCATTTATAATGAGACCAACTGTGACTTTCTAGGCCATCACTCAACAGAGTAAAAGAGCAAATATTACAGAATCTCCCTTACGCTTGTACACATGTAGGGAAGTTTCTCTATAACAAATTTCACCAAAACATGGTCGCTTCAAACGTGCATTTTAGGTATCAAATGTCAACAGATGTGCTTGATATTTGGCGTAGCTACGGCTAAGGGTATTTCAAATGGAAAGGTATGACAGTTTGTCTTATTTGGACTTTGTTCAAAAGTTAAGGAGTCTGAAAATTGAAATATGCACTTTTTCTGATTTTTAATACTGAAAGAAATGGCTACAAAATTTAAGTGGAGTAAAACATGTTTAAAGTGAGATACCCTTCCCTCTTTCATTTTATTACCCTGAAAACCTTACACTCTGCTGGGAAGGTAATTTTAGGATGCTTTATATATTTCTCATCAGAGTACCTTTCAGCTTTCAGGAAACATATTTTGCATAGGCTGAACTTTCAAATAAATGTAGAGTAGAAGAAAACAAAGAAAGTCAAAAGTCAAAGAAACCAACCCCATGAGCTAGCTTGAATATCTCTGCACTCGAGAATTGTGAATAATAGTATATTGTTTTCGATGGATCTAAGATGAAATGCTAATGCTAATGACACATTGTATCATGCATTTTTTTGGAATTCGCTAAGTGAAAGATGGCAGAAAGTGAAAATATAGCTGGGTACTCACTGCTTACCGTCTCCCCCCGCTTCATGGAGACGTCAGACCCAATTAGTGTTGTCTCACTGGCAAACTGGCCAGCTATCTGTGTTAAACTCTTTCAAGACACCATATGAACATAGTTTAACACAATACCTCAGTACTGACTAAAAGCTGGCATTCCCTTCGGTGTAACAAACACTTTTCAATTTTCAAACACCACAATATCTGGGGAGATATTTCCATATGCTACAGACAATGTTGACGCTTTTAATTTGAATGGGTTAAATTCCACCCTCGTTGCTACACAAAACATGTCAAAAACCGCTAGTGAAATAGCCTTGCATGATACTCACTTTCCTCCTGTCTTTTCAAGGGGGAAGATAGCTTTTCTACGATATCGCCCGATACTCTGGACTCCTCTTCCTCCTGTCTTTTCATGGGGGAAATTTGCTTTTTTATGACATCGCTCAATACCCTGGACTCCTCTTCTTCCTGTCTTTTCTTGGGGGAAATTTGCTTTTTTACGACATCGCCCAATACTCTGGCCTCCTCTTCCTCCTGTCTTTTCATGGGGGAAATTTGCCTTTCTATGAAATCGCCCGATACGCTGGACTCTTCTTCCTCCTGTCTTTTCATGTGTGAAATTTGCTTTTCTACGACATCGCCCAATACTCCGGCCTCCTCTTCCTCCTGTCTTTTCACAGGGAAAAATGGCTTTCCTACATGCTGCTTCTCTTGAGGGAAAACCCTCCCCTTCTCATGGTAATGGTGATGACCTGAAAAATTGATGGAATAGGAAATATGCAAAACTATAATGTAATAATAGTGTTATCATTAACGGAATAGTTATTTCCACTGCAGCAGTTATGGAAATAGGAAGTCATTATTTCTTGGGTGCACAGCAGAGTCATGTGATTGAATGACTAAAAAAATAAAGTGATTTTGCCCAGTATTAGAAAACATACCTAAACAAGATTGTTGAATATTAAAATTATGAATTTTAGTAAGATGCTGCATCTCCACAATGCTGTATTGCTTTGCTATAATAAAGATATATTATTCAGGTATTGATATTCTTGTATATTTGTTTTATTTGTTTTATTACCATATTTGGTGAATTTATCGTAGGCTCGGTGAACCTATATATGGCTCGGCGGCACAAAATAAAGTTTGGCGATTACATATATTCTTCCGTCGGGACCATCCCACTTTGTTTGGCGGATCAAGTAATAAATAAATCAATAAATCATTAAATCAAGTAACCGTCGCTTTAAGGGACACATGCAGTCACTCATACTCACACTCCACTGTCAAGGGTGGAGTTTTAAACAAATACCCTCTCTCTGTGATGACATAATTGAATGTTTAGCTCACCGAGAGATGTCGCCACCATTGTGGCCATGACAAGAATAATGGCCATCAACTTCATGGTGTAGATATGGTTATCCACAGGGATGTCTTAATCTGAAAATCTAAACAAAAGAAAAAATTATTGTTATTGCATTAATTACAGTACAAGTATATTGATCATGCTTTGAAAAGAAAGCGATGATAATGGTCAGTACAGCACTCATTTCTTTCATTTTTATTCTTTGAAAATGAAAAAATGGAAGTTGAACCAAGGTTCAAATTTCTAAGAAGCAATTTCGGAGTAATGCTACTAATTTTCGAATTTGAAGAAATGAATAGATGTGAAAATAGAAAAACGAAACAGTTAATGATGCACTTTGTAGTAACTGCAGTATGCGACATGCTCTGCCTTAGAACACGCCGTATTTTGAAGAAATATTGCGATTGAAGTGAGTTTGGAAGATTAAAGAGCGTACCAAAAGGTACCTTATTACGAAAAGCAAACCAAACAGTCTTTTTTGTTTAACAGGTTTTGTATTTGTGAATTTAAAGTGTTGTACAATTATTTCTGCATCTTGAACATATTCAAAATATCAGATACCTCTAATACCACAGTCCCTTCTGCCATATATATATATATATATATATATATATATATATATATATATATATATATATATATATATATATATATATAAATATATATATATATATACATTACATACAAACATTCATGGCCTACCTGGAAATGATGGTAGTAGCGATGATGACTTCGAGGTTGGAAACAGTGGTAGCTGACTTGAAGAAGTATACTGAAGGCTTGGCAAAGCTGAGGGCTTTTATTGCAGACGTTATCTGACTAGGCATATGTTACACTAGTTCCTATATAAACGTATCATCTCGACCCGATCGTAAAAAACCTGTTATTGATAACAAAACAAATGTTTTGTTTAGAAACTGTGAATAGCAGCTACAAACATGTTACACTTATCTGTGTTTTAATTCAATTTCAGTTTTGACAGATTATGTGTTAGACTTATCTTATTCAACTGAATTTCTGTACTTCTTGCAAAACATATGTTACACGTTGCTCTAACACGTCCTGTTTTTCTTTTATCCAATTTACAATTGTTGATGCTCAATTACTTCAGTATGATGTGAAAGGAATAAAGCAATATATCTGGCAAAATATTTCGAGGACTTTGGATGGATTGGTTATGCCTAACCTTTCACCCTGAAAGTATGATATACATGCTATGGCACACTTTATATACATATATATATATATATATATATATATATATATATATATATATATATATATATATATATATATATATATATATATATATATACATACATACATACATACATACATACATACATACATACATACATACATACATATATATATATATATATATATATATATATATATATATATATATATATATATATATATATATACATACATAAAAATAGATAAGAAAGACATCCACTTATATTCAACTACGACAATACAGGAAAAAACAATCAACCACATTCAATAGATGAACTCAGGACTGCAGGTGGCAAATCCCTTGACACAGCTCCTGGAACAGACCATATCCAATCCCAAATTTTAAAACATCTCTCTGAAACTACATGGGAAACTGGAGAGAAGCCACCATCAAACCGCAAAGCAAGGAAAAAAATTCAAGGACCTTAACAATTACCACCCTATAGCATTAACTAACTGTGTCTGCAAGGTTTCTTGCTTGGTTGCTGGAGTCCTCTTATCACTGAATCCCAAAGTGGCTGCTTGAAAACAAGAAGCAGAATGAATCACCTTGTGCAATTTGAAAATTTTGTAAGAGAGGGAATATTAAATGAAGAACATGAAGTGTACATCTTTTTCGACGTTGAAAATGCATATGAATTCACTTGGCAATATGATATCATGAACGATTGTTATGATATGGACCTCTGGGGAAGTTTACCCCTTTTTATCTTAAAGAAAGTTTAGAGTAACAGTGGGTACATCCTGCACCATTGATAACTATTCGCTTTTACCAGCTCTTCACAATTAACGTTACGCAAGCGCCTCGTGCAATATCATTTTTCAGAGTGCAATAAAAATTGATATTGCACTCACCCAAGTGCCATATTTGTATAGTATTGATAAATCATTTATCAATATCAATAAATGCTCTTTTTGTCCACTTTGGACCTCCATACTAGTGCGCCTATTGTCTGTAAATTTGATGTATCAGTCGATCCTCTCCTGGGACCTGTAAGTGTAACAAAGTTCACGCCATTAGATCTTCTGTCGGCAAATTCACTCAGGGTAGGGGTTTCGGGGAAAGGGAATTTGGAATTGGATATTGAGACTAAGTTGCAACTAGTCAGTTGTAAATGGTGGAGGGAGACGGAGAACCTGGCAAGAACCACAACTTAACCCCAAGTCACTGGCAACTGTTTCACATGCCCCTGTTTGGACACAGGCTGTGGTGAGAGACAGCTAGCAGTCAGTGTCGAGTGCTGTTGGAATTGTCCGTGTCTGAGAAGGGGATAGTTCGACCAATGCTTTCGACTATAACCAGCAAATGTGGGTGATCCTGTAGCCGTTCACATTGTACTTAAAATTGTATTCACCGGACGTCTGCCATTTGTATACAATAACATATTTCAGTCAATATATATATCTATACTGGAACCAGGGACTTGCCCAGGCAGGAGTCAGGGAGTCATTGTGACTCCCTAACACCAGATTATTGGCAAGATTTTCTGTATTTGTTGAGTCAAAGGAAATATTTCAACAGTTTAACTTAAAGAAGACAATAGGTACACTACATAATGTAGAAAAGCATACTTTGTTTTGCTATGTCAATATATAAGATTGCTATTAACAGTCTTGTAAATTGGGTAACTAACTTTCGACCCCCTAAATCTCAATTTTGACCCCCTGTTTTCAAATCCTAGGTAACACCCTGACTGGAACCATGAATATAGTGATTGGAAACGGAAGTCTTATGAATAGCAAATATGCTCTTGACCAGCACGCAAGTATACTAAAGGGAACCAGTGAGGAACCTTCATGAAGATTCCACGGGGCCTTTCCTGGAACCTGTCAGACAGGTTCCACGGTCGTGGAACCTTAGTTTGCAGGTTCCAGGAGACTGCTGGAACCTGTCTGACAGGTTCCAGGAGATTGCTGGAACCTGTCTGACAGGTTCTACGCGTTTGTGGAACCTTAGATCATAGGTTCCACATGCCTAAAGGGAACCAGTACCATTCAGTGGAACCTTCCTCACAAGGTTCCATCTATTTGGGATATTGGGTTAGCGATTAGAGGTTACAGGAGAATTTTCAATATATTTGAAGGTGTTTTGACAACTTTTTTTCTCTCTCTCTCTATCTCTCAGCACACATAATATATATATATATATATATATATATATATATATATATATATATATATATATATATATATATATATATATATTGATAAGATAACTATCATTGAGATGATTTATACTCATTTTAGAGGATTTGGTGGCCCTGAAAAGGGCTGTTGGATTTAAACCTTTAAGTAAACTCAAGGTTCCTCTTCATCACCCCAAATGGCTTTGTCAAGGTAGGCCAGGATAGCGTCAGTTGCCATATCTGCAACTCGGTCAGGGTAGCTGTAATCTTCACCAACTCTGTCCTGGAGGAGTTCTTTGCTGGACTCGAGATGCTGTTGAAGGAGTGCACGAGTCTTCTTGCGGTTGATTTCAGCCACTTCGGCGCGGTGTTCCCACATGGTTGAGCGTAGGGACTTGGCACGGGTGCGATGTGCACGTCGGTATCTGTTCTCCCCATCAGCTGTGGCTTGTCCTGTGTATTCACGTACACCATTAGCACCTGAGACAGTTGCTTTTCTTGACTCATAACCACCAGAGTGAAGGCGCCACAAGTTACATGCAGCAAGCTGGACTTCCCTAACACCTTTAAAAGCCCCCTCCCCAGGTTGTTCTAACTTCCTAATGAAATCTGCACACCATGGTTGATCATAAGCATTTAAAGCTAGTAAAGATATAGTAGGGCAGGTCATATTTGATGATTAACTGCCCTTTTGGTGAAGTGAACAGTGGGCAACACTAAATCATACACTAAGTCACCGGTTAATTTAATTTAATATTGTGTGTTTAAATATTTCCATATGATATGTAATCCAATATTTTTCTACCACTTGAAAATGGTTTGTCTGAAAAATATGTGTTTAAACATTTCTATATGATAAGTAATTCAATGTTTATCTACTACTTGAAAAATAGTTTGTCTGAAAATGGTTCCATATGTATATATTCATATATGCATATCTATATCTATATATGCAGTACTGACAGATCATGGAAATGTGCATTACTGAGTAATTTTGAATAAAATAACCTTGATTCTAAACATATATATTCATTAGTTCATTAATTCTTGTTCCACAAGCAGATGAGCTAGGTGGAACCTTAGGAAGGTTCCACCAGTTAAACCAAAATTGGTGGAACCTTGTCACGAAGGTTCCACGGAGTCAGGTGAATTGATTTTCTGAGGTGGAACCTCCTCAGGAAGGTTCCGCCAGTTAAGCCAAAGTTGGTGGAACCTTGTCAAGAAGGTTCCATCAAGTCAGGTGAATTGATTTTCTCTCGTAGAACCTTGTCAGGAAGGTTCCACAGAGTGATTTGAATTGATTTTGTCTCATGGAACCTTGTCAGGAAGGTTCCAGCAAGTGCTGGAACCTGTCAGACAGGTTCCACTAAACTTACTGGTTCCCTTTAGGGTATTTGCGACCAGCACGGTATATTGCCTGGTTAGTTAGTTACACCCATACCTCATTCTGCTATTTTTATGTCTAAAGCACATTTTTCCTTTTCACACTACCCCAACCAAGTTGAGAAAAGGAGGACCGTTGTAGGTGGTCGCGAATGTGGCCGACCTTAGCAGTTTCAAAAGTTATGCATACAAGCAGGAAAGGAGAAAAAACACATGGGTAAATTGTAATTTATAGGCAGGACATTTCTAGTTGTAAATAGTTTTCTATTTTTACTAAAAAACGCGAGTAACATGCACAATAGTTTTTGTTTCTTATCATTAATGATATATGCGAATGGTATACACTGCAGACAATAGTATCGGTAAAAACAGGAAATTCATTTATCACATAGATGCATGGACTGTCAGTAGCTGTTGTTATCTGCTCACTTGCACCATAATAGACCCATAATGATACAAACTGTCAGTATTGTGTTGCATGTTTACTGACTGTATCGTAAAAGACGCAAAATTATACATATATACATTTTCGGTATAAACAAATGCTAATACATACTAGTGTAGACGGCTGTTTAACCTTTACAAAAATAAAGAACTAAGGAGTAAGGAAACTGAATTTTGAACTTGAAAACGAAAATACACAGAAAAAACAGGAAAAGGATAAAAAGGGAGTATACTAAAAAAAGACAATACTTTTTAACACTACGATGGACCAAGTGTGAAAGAGCAAGTAAAAACTTTTTATTTTCACGACCGCATTTTGGAGGGAGAAAATAAGAAACTTTTTATAAAAAACTTTTTATTACCCCCCCCCCCCCCCCCCCACTTCTTGCGGGAGAGAAAATAAAAAATATTTTCACTCTTTTTTTTTTGGGGGGGGGGGGGAGAGAAAATTATCAAAAAACTTTATTTCCACTCCGAATGATTGCGGGGGTAGAAAATAGAAAACTTCTTATTTTCTATCGTTTTTAATTTTAATTTTTTTATTTCCCCCTCCCCTTTTTTGCGGGAGAGAAAATAAAGAACTTTATTTTCACGCCTATTTTTTGGGGGAGAGAAAATAAAATACTTATTATTTTCCCTCCTGTTTTTTGGGGGAGAGAAATAAAAAACTCTATTTTCACTCCCATTTTTGGGGGGAGAGAAAATAAAAAACCTTTTTATTTTTCACTCCCGTTTATTGGGGAGAGGCAATAAAACTTTATTTTTTCCCGACCACTATAGAAAAGGAAGGAAAATATATTTCAAGCAATGACTGGTTGCCAAGCTCATTTTCCTATTGGTATGGGGAGTTATCGTTATATCAGATAGAAAAATGACACTGGCAACCGAGAAAGGAAACAAGTAATAACATTTTGACAGTTTATCCTTTACAAAGTATTCATTGCGTGAAAGGTCTTTTGATGGTGGATACATTGTGGCATCACAGCAGGACATAGGATTTTTAGAGTGAAACCCTTGAAGACATGGACCATGTTTTAAAATGAGTCTCCTATGTATACCAACAGGTAAAAGTTACTATGAAGAATTTTCAATGACTTTTTGGGGGCTAATAGCCAAAACATTGACATAACTAATATGTAAATTACCCTTTTGAAACAAAATACTATAATATTTAGTAGTTACAAGGATTTTAAGTAGCGGATTTTTAAAATCTTGGTTGAGACCATTCATGGTATTGTGATTAATAAAGTCCATAACCAATCGAATCCACTATCACTTCCTTAAATCCACAATATTTTACCACATAGCATCATTATTGATTGAAAATTAGTAACCACTATGTGAAGTAGAAAAACATGTGGATAAAGCTACAAACATACAATACATGCATTTTCACTTATAGTAACAGATTTAAAGGGGAACTTGGGGAAAAACACATCATAGGTTTATATGAAAGTTCATGAACATAGCTCAACATCTGTCATAAACAGAGAAGCCCTAGAGCTCCACACAAAGAGAAATCTCAAATTGCAATTAGTGAATAGCACCTTCACTGAGGCAGGGCAGCCGCCATCTTGGATCTGAGTCAACTCATGCTGCTGTAGTCTATGTAAATGGGTGGCAAGCAGCTTACTGGGTGTATTAGATAAAGCCAGTAGCTCTGTCTAGGAGGTAGATATTTCACTGCTCTGAAGCACATTCAAGATGTTTAGGTATGCAAATCCCTACGACTTTGAACCAAGAGTGGCTGAAGGTGATCAGGTGGATTATATGGACATAGTTCAAGGTGTTGATGAATTTGATGGTCAAGATGTGGAAACAGAGGGCTGGCGCTTAAATAGCATGTTGTGGTGCACCTGTCAGACTTCTTTCCTTCTTTAAATTATCAGGCCCCTTCCAAAGGTATTCTTGACATTTCTTTTCTATAATCTTCATGAATATGTACACAATTACTAAAGGAAATGAAGATGATTGCTGTTCCCAGTACTGCTAGTCACTTCCTGTGTTTACTACCTTGTATCCCATGGGGTCTAGATGTGTAATGCCAATTGGACAAGGTCAATTACCCTGTGTGTCCCTTTCCTTTACTTACTTTTGTTATTACCCTAGGGACCTAGACATAAGACAAAACCTCAGTTGTAACACAACTAACAAAATCCTGCACAGTCTATTCTCAGTGGATTAATAAAGACCATGTTGAGGTACCTATGAAAATTGCCATTCACCCTGAAAGTTAGCTGTTAGGGTTGCTAATGTCTGTACATCAGATCATAATAATGAAGAGTATGATTATTAATCATAAGTCATAAAGAGAAGGTTGGTAATGAGTAAATGCAACTTGTGCAGAGAGCTCTTGTCAGGAGCACTGCTGTTAGATACACTGCCCAGAGGTAGCTTGGAGACAGGATGTGATCCCTGCCACCCGATTGTGTCACAGCTGATAGCACTTGAAAAACATGGCCGCACCCAGTGGCTGGCAGAGGCTGTCTAGGAGGATGACAATACGCAAAAATCTCCCCTCACGGGATCACTGAGAGAAAAAGAATGGTAGCATCCTGTTCTTGAAGTGTATAATTTTCATATAAGCTGATATGTTTGTGAGCCTTTAGGGCCCCTTTAATAACAAAAGCCTTCATTTCAAATGGTATAGCCTTTATTTTGTATAAATTAAAAGCCTTAGGACAAAAATGTTATCCAATACAACAAATAAATAAATTACTTAAAATACAAAATGAAAACATAACATACTACACACAAGTTATCAATCAGCAAATAACAGAAATGAAATAAAATTGATAGAGATGTAAGCTGCTTATTTCAGATATTCAGGGCTTCTTGAATTACCCCTTCTAATGCTAAGGTAACTTTTGTCCAAAGCACATGGATGCAAATATCTTTGAAAACCATCTAAAACCTTACATGTTGGTATTCATTAGATAGCTCTTGCTGCATACTTTCGGATGAGTACCCATGTCCTAGGGTTCCAGTTATTTTTCAGTTTTTTGTGTCATTTTGAATTGGCAAGATCAGCTTCCAGCAGCATAAGGGTTAAAGGAGACAAGCATGCAGAATGAAGTATTTTAGTTCAAAATTCTAACAGCAGGTGGCATATTCCCAGTGTCTATAGATTGTATTTTATAATCAATAGGAGAAAACATGCAACTAATAAGACATTTTTTTACAATGAATTACCACCTTAACCATACATGCTATTGAAGGATTTCTTACCTTGCTATAAATTATTTATTGCTCCTTAAATGGGTTAATATGTACATCACCTTCCTTTTCAAGGAGTTAATTTGTTCTGTTTCTAATTGACATTTCAAAATTTTGCATTATGATAACCACATTAAGTCTGCTGATAGTGTGCAAAACTTCAAGAAACAGCTGAAAACATTACTACAGGTGAACTTGAATATGACCGACTCAGTGGGACCAGGAAAATTGGTCTGTCATATGCAAAATCTGTCGTATACATATGACGAATACTTGATATGCATCTCACTGGGACCAAGCATATCGTCCGTTATATGCAAAAATCTGTCGTACAGTGGTCCGTCATATCCAAGTTCACCTGTATTTCGAAAGGAGTTTATTTGACTATATGGACCATAGACATCTGTCCACAGACTATTCTTTAAAGCGCTTTTGAACATTATAGGTGGAAAGGGCGCTATATCAAATATCAATCAGTATTATCATATGACAAGAAATATTGATGATAATGTATAAATCCTATGAAAACAATCCTGAGAGAAGTGTTTCTATAAGAATGGGACTTCATCAGCATAGCTAAAATGTTCTCCTCTAAAAATTATTTCACAGGTTACGCTGCTACACAGCTGTCATGGGTATTACCAAATCCACTGCGAAACATACATGTATTTAACCTGAGCACTCAAATTGGCAGTAACCAATAGGGAACACATGCATCTTCTTTTGAATCCCAAATTACCAATGCTCTAAAGATTACAGAATGTTCCCCTGTATGCCGGTGGTGGTTTGATTGGTATAATAAAACAAATAAGATATCCCAGTGGGTTGTAACATGATGGAATGGATCCCCTCGGAATTCGCCTTTGAGGAAAACCATCCTCCCATGGGGATACATTCCATCATTTTACCCCCACTGGGATGCAATATTTGTATAATGGATCATACATGGTCAAAAATAATTACATTTGACCTGTTAGCCAAGGTTACTCATTCATAAAGACCACTTTTTAAGTCATGCTGTAAGTGTTCTCACACAGCAATTTTAAACTATGCGCATAATAATAATCAGCTACTGAGAAGGCACTGGTCTAGGTGAGAGTTCATTAGTGATGATTTTATTTTCGCTTGGCACACAGGACATGGGTATCTCTCCTCGGTCTCCACTACTGCAGCACTAGATGATGATGATGATGATGAAGATGCTACGTTACTTGCAGACTTAGTACGCGCTAATACATTGTTACCATTGTCAACTCTTTGGTTGGATGACGACGAAGAGTTATTTGCTACTACCAAGTTCCCTGTAGAGTTTGTTCGCGCTACTGAATAGTCACCATTGTTGACTCTTTTGTTAGATGAGGACGAAGAGTTATTTGCTGATACCAGGTTTCCTGTAGAGTTTGTACGCGCTACTGCAAAGTCACCATTGTTAACTACTTTTTTAGATGAGGACGAAGAGGTATTTACTAAGTTCCTCGTAGAGGAGTATGGTACAAAGTCATTTTCATCGTCATCATCGGATTTCTTGCGTCTGGCCCTGGGATCCGCATTGCTAATGAATCTTCCTGGGGAGGGTTTTTTGAAAGCAAATGGATCCTTTGGTTTCTTCACACTCTTTTTCCCAAATATATTAATTTTCTCTTTAGTTCCTCCTGAAGCACTATTCCTATGTTTTACTCTAGATCTACCTGGGTCGTTTGTCAATCTGTTGTGCTCATTTGAAGATTTTACCTGCCCAATGGATGGCCTACCTTGCTCGTTCGAGGGTCTCTCGTGAATTAGTGAGCCTCTGTCATCCACAAGTCTATTATTCTCACCTGAGACCTTGAATTTGTCACTTCTGTTTTGCATAGGAGATTGCCTATTGTGTTCACCTGAGGATTTTACCTGCCCATTGGATGATCTACCATGCTCGTTTGAGGCTCTATTGTGAATTGATGAGCCTCTGTCATCCACAAGTCTATTTTTGTCACCTGAGATCTTTATCTTGCCACTTCCATTTTGCATAGCAGATTGCCTATTGTTTTCACCTGAGGCTATTCTTTCTCTCTTGATCTTCCCAAACATATCTTTGATAGACATATTCCAGTTATCTTCAGACCTCCTCTTTTTTCTTGAAGGTGTCTCTGACAGTTCATCCGATGAGCTTCCATGTCCTCTTTTTCCTGAAGTCTGTGAGGGGGATATGTCACTTCTTTTCAATGCAGAATCACTCTTGGCGCAACTTGAACCAAGAAGATTTTTCCTGAGTGAGGGTTCACTTCCTACTCGGTTCAAGCAAGGTTTCTTTTCTTGTGATATACCAGTTACAAACGACTTGTTTACATTTATACTTTCCTTACTTTCAGATATAATTTTTTCGGGAACGGAGCTGGCTTTAGATACTGTAGATCCAGTGCCTCCATACCGCTTGAGGTAGATATCTCTCAAGGATACAGGTTTGGATGAATTTCCTCCGATTATATTTCCACCACCAGGGAAATAATCCTTTTTGACTGGTGATGTGCTAATTCCATTTGACTCTCCAGACTTAGACAGATCCTTCATTGAATCTTGTTGCATGTCTGGTAGATCAACTACATTTCCATTCACAAACTTCCTTGTAATGCCTGTTGGACGAGGCGCATTCCCCTGGTTGTCCTCCTGTCCACTATGTCCATTTTGAGAAACAACTTCGTCATCCTCTAAGTCTGCCCATATGCCAGTTTTAGTATTCATAGACCCTGTATTAGTTGCTGCAGGGAACGAGGAACTAAAAGGAAGATTTGGGGTGTTTTTGTTAGGTGAATTTTTGCGAGCATTCGCCCAAGCATCATTTTTGCTAAAAGAGGAACCACTTGTAACAGTTGCAGAAGGTGGTTTTCTTATAGGCCCATTGGAAGTGTTTGTATTGGAGGAAAGGCCAGTGCTGCCACCTATAGCCTTGGATCCACTACTGGTGCTGCCACCTATTGAGCGACCTTGACCCCCAAATATTTTCCTAATATCCATACCAGGCGGAGGCTTCTTCTCTGTAAAATAAAGCACAATTACATTTAATAATAATAGATAGATGCATGTGAAATTTGATTATTTTTTCTTCAAACAAAGTGTTTCATGCATGTTTTATGTTGATTGGGAGTTGGAATGTACTCAGAAAACTTTGGGGTAGGAATTTATTTGAGTAAAAACTTGTTAGGGTCAGGTTACAGGAAACAGACAACCTTAAAGGCTTTTGATAGCAAGATTCATTTGACTTTGACTGAAAAACAATAAAAAACATTGGTAATTAATTGAAAATCTAATCATCCTGTGACCCCTCACAGGCGCATGAGCATGCATATTCAATAGAAGCATTCCCTTGAAAATAAGACATCTTAATACGCGTAAGTCAATTTTCAATGACTAGCCAGTTGTAAGATCTTAATCTTGGATAAGCAAAAAAAGAAGAATTGTAGCTAATTATTACAAATAAAAAAATGTTCAAAACATTATTCACAAAAATGGTCAAAAACTTGCAGGTTCTTTTCTCCATGTTGTATAATCCATCATTCATTCAATAAAAAATTATAATCATATCCAAAAAGATTTTGGAAATTGAGACAACAGATAAATACTATAAATAGTTAGTAAACAATCAAATTATGTAACTGTTGAAAATGTATAATTTATTGACACTTTCACAACGTACCCTCCTTTTTCTTCATTCCTTCTTTTTTGTCCCCATTTGCATCATCTTTCTTAGCACCTTTCTTTTTGTAGTTTTCCGGTTCCTTGACCTTTGTGTACTCCCCTCCGCAGGTTTGTTGATGCCTTGACCACCAGGTGTCTCTGGGGGAGGGGGCTCTATTCATGGATCGTTTCACCATGCCAAAATAGGGGGGCGTCTTCTGACACGGACCATTGCACTTCCACCAGTGGGTGCGATAATTTTCTACCTCGTCATGGAACGTATGATAAATCTGGAAAAAAAAGCAACGACAAATTCAAATAATAATATTAATCTGTCTCAGAAAATTTGGAAAAAAATCGATCTCTACCAATTTGAAAAACAAACAATATGTCCCTGAAAATTTGGGAAATAATGAAAAAATCAATCTTTGAATATATGTATGTTGCCCCTAGGACCTAACTCATAAAATATTTTTACTATATGTTTCATAAGCATCATTACTGTTTATATAGCAAATTCATAAATACAAGAATATCAATATAAAATGGTATGGAAATATAAGCATTCTTAACCTTGCATTCACAGGCATATGGTCATGACTAATTTCAAGTGATGAGATGCTGACTGTTTAAAACGAATAAGTCCCAACAGTGACTTCATAAGATCATACATGTATGTAAAATATTTACAATTTAGTTATTGAATACTATTACCGACAGAGTCTTAGCCAGGATTTGTAAAATGGGTGCCCAAAATAAGCAATTGTGAAATTTTTGGCATTTCATTTTTCAAGAGAGACCGTAATATGCCCAGATTACAACCATAAATATGTATTTGCTCATTAAAATAAGGTGTAATATCCTTACACAATGTCATGGGAAAAATATTAAGGTGAAAATATTTTAATTCAATATATGCTTGAAATTAAAGAAATTAAAAAATTTCTCCTACCAAAACTGGGTGTCCCGAGGGGTTATTTTCGAGGGTTTGGGTATCCAAATGACACCAAGATAGGATTAGACAAACCTCAATGGAGTAAACGCTAACTCAAACTGTTACTGGCCCCGTAGTCCAGTAACACCTAGGATCTACAGGTCCTGCAAAATCTTTACTGGTCCTACAAATTTTTCCTTAATATAAAAAGAAAAAAGCTTGCATAAAATCCACAGACAACAATTATCTTTATTTATTTCTTCTTCATTTATTTCAAAAACATTTGGCATATTCTTGAGGGGAAACTTGTTAACAAGAATGTCTCCAAATGTTTACTGGCCCTGTAGGACCACTTGAGTTTTTTTTTGCTGGCCCTAAGCCATTTTGGGAATTTTTTACTGGCCAGCCTGGGGCCATAGGACCACTGTTAGCGTCGAGCCCCGTTAGGACTATGCTTACCGAGATACTTGAACCAGTCTCCTTATTCAGCCTGTTCATATGCTTGCAAAACTCTGGTCCATGCCCATCATGGTCCTACAGAAAAACAAAAATACAAATATAGTACTTTCCTATATTTCGCTCAAAAATTTAAATTGAATGTTGAAATAACTTCAAATAAGGAGTGGATACTCCTCACTAGATAATATATCAAGATAACCATCATAGCTAACAGGAAGTTACAAACAAGAAATTAGATTTCAAGATGCAATATTTTTCATTGATTACAATTCTCAAATTTTCTTGATTCTCCCGCACAAGGTATGACAACCAAAAAATGACAAGGATTCCATATTTGCAAGAATAAGAATTTGTTTTTTTAAAATAAATTTTACTTTTGCAGTTAAGGTTAAACATAGCTGATCCAGCCAGTCATAAATATGTCTAGTCTAAGACTTCCTAATCTTCCCTTCTGAACTACAAAGGAGTGTTTTTACAGGGTTCGACTATTCCAGGGGCCCGGGGGCATATGCCCCTAGATTTTGTTGTGGGCCCAAAATAGTATGAAAAATAACCAGAAATCCTTTTTTTGATCACTAATTTTCATTGGAAGACTTTTACGGGCCCCTAGCCTGAAATCTAAGTGTCAGACCCTGTGTTACCATACTAACCTTGTTATTGTCTGTGATGAAAAGGTAGGCATGAATCATCTCATGCTGAAAATAAAAAGTTAGCATTCAATGAGAAAATTCAATAATCCATGACACTTTTTAATATTGTGATATTAACTTGACATTACTAAATCCAGCATGTCTACAAGGTCTAAATAGAACAGTCACCAAGATCAACATTGACCAGTTTTTTAGATTACAGGCATTTTTCAATAAGTCTTTGAAGGAAAAATGTTGCTGAAAACCAACTTAATACAAAAAAGAAATCAGATTTTTTTTTTGATATTCAGAGGTATCTTCTGAAGAATCCTAACCAAATAAGACAAGATTGGTCAAAAAGACCTCAAATCATTAAAAGAGGGTGAACATTCCTTTCAATTGGCATGAATTCTTTGGAATTCAGATTAATTAACAAGTACCATAACAAGTACCACACTTACCAACAAAGTTTCCACCAAATCTTTCCTTGGTCTGAGTTTTAGAAGTGGTACACTTAATCTCACAGAGCACAGTCCTCCTCTTCCTTCATAGCAGCACAGACCAGCGCATCTAGGAAAGAAAATAACCAACTTTTGTCAACATCATAGTTAGTACTTACTATAAAGTTGTATCAATATGTCTTGAGGTAAATCAGGAGTTTGGAAACCTTACAGTTTTTCAAAAGATTTATCAGCAAAGTGACCAGAAGTTCATGTAAAACTAACAAGGCATGCACAGACCTATGAAAAAGTTTTGAAATTACTTTTAGGTATATAGTCATGCTAGCAACTAATACCCAACAATATCTTAGCGAAATAAATACAAAAGGCTATTAAATGTAGTTGGTATGATGATCTGAAGCAGCTGACTAGCTAAATCTGGACAGGCAGAATTTTTTAGATTGTAGTTTTGGACAGGCAATTTTGAAATCCTGGCTAAGACCCTGGTACTTGCTCCTTCGTGACCTCATGCTGATGCCAGATCAGAGACCCCTGACATGCCCAGCCATTCACTGTAGCGCATATAGTAATCGCTCTCTCGCTACATACATAGATATACATTCTTTTCTTCAGCTAAGGCAATATCTTGCCCCAGAACTTCAATATCGCCCCCCCCCCCCCCCCGCCCTGGGGGGTTATATTTTCTAGGAAAACTGGTACAGACACAGAACTATAAAGGGTACAGCAACTTGCACATAATTACAATTGAATCCTGCACCCGATTGCTGTTGACTGTACCCTTTTGGTAGACCCATCCAGTATCCTTAGTGAGGGGGGGGGGGGGGGGGGTCACAATTCAGTAACTGTTTAAACTCACAGGGTCATCCTTGGGCTCCATCTAACTTCAACTCCAGCTAGCCTGCCCCAGAAAAACTTGTCGTTGAATGTAATGAAAAGTGCTCTGATATCTGGGACTGGATCTATCGTCTCCCATCTTGGATCGACCACTGACATTTCTTTCAAACTTGGGTCATCGTATTTTTGGTTAGAATCCGATGATGAATGAGCGTTTGTTGGTCCCAAATCGAAGTCTGAAAAACCAGTCGGAAAAGAATCCAAGGTCCCTGCAGCTTCTTGGTCAAATTGCTCTTGAAGTTGTCTAGCGAATGCCACATCATCAAAATCCATTTTGGATCCAGCTTCTTGTAAAATGAAGTAATAAATGAAAGCTGCGGTTATGTAAAGTCCACCCGCCGTTCAGTCATGTTTTGACTTGAACATGGGAGTCCATTATTTGTAACATTAAGTTATTTCCTCAATAGCACTTAGCATTTTTTAGTCAAACAGTAACAATAAAACAATAAATATTAATATTCATGCTATTTCGGATGTATTGATTATTAGTAAATAACAATCATTAATTTATTGCAACTAACATTACTAAAAGTGGGGAATGAGTTACTGACTGATCCCTTTGCATTAACACTGCCCTCTAGCGGGCACCTGTCACAAACAAACTCTCCAGGAAACGGAGGAGAGAAAAGGTGCTCAATGTTTACAGGATCCAACATGGAGGCAAATGCCTACAAACTTAAAAGTTGAGAGTTTTAAATTACTGCTTTTATCCAAAAAAGCGAATATGACTGCTAACAATGAAATGCCTGAGGTAGTCAGTGCGGTGGAGCACCTAAGTGAACTAGGTAGAGACTATGTTACCAATATTTAATGATGTTTATTTGTCAGATAAAATGGTCGTGAAGCAGATATTTTCATTTCCCAACAATCAAGTTTTTTTCTGAATATTCTGTACAATAGCAATGAATACACCCACATATATGTATTGTATAACAAAGTAAACGTACACAGCCATTATAAGTTGTTCTGAAATTGGATATTTACCATTTTCATCATAACTTCATTATGTTTCACAATTATTGCTTGTCATTTTGATATTTTGGATGTAGATACAGTGGCTGACTTCAAGTACATTAATATGGTGTTAACACAGATGTTAACATCGGTGTTAGTGTTACCAGGGGTGGTAACACGCTATTTGAAGTGATGGGCATATGTTAGGTGGTAACACACATCTATCCCATAATGCCCCATAATATGTGTGTTAACACAAAATGTAACAGAAAATGTTAGTGTTGATCTGTGAAAGGTGTTGAAAAGAGCATGCATGGTCCCCATATACTTTCTGAAGGCCTTTACAGTAACGGCTTAGGTGTTAACACCGTTTTGACCTATGTTAGTGTTGGGTACCATCTTCAGCTACTGACGATCCATTGCACCTAGTTAAAAAGGTTGTCTGAGTATAATTTTCATCATACAGGTGTATCCATCTTACCGTTTTGTCTGGTTAAGATCACCTATTAGTAGCCCACTGGGGTACAGTGGGTAGATAACTGTAAGCTGTACACGCAGCGTATCCTTAGCATCTCCTCATAAGTGACAGTTTTTGAATATATATGTCTATCCTGCTGCCTATGAGTCAGGGGCAGGATACCATTTACGTTCGATCTCTGCTACTTTTACAATTTTTATTTCGTTTGGTTTGCGTTATTTGTAAGTTACTTTCCAATTTATGTTTTTCAAGTCTATTTTCATATTTTGTGGCACCTTCATGTCACCATTACGCTTGTACTATGTTTTGTTTATTTACATACTTTTTTCATGTCATGTTTTTTGTAACCTACGTTGCAATTCAATAAATATATATATAATTAACTTCATTTCAACAATTCATTGATAATAATAATAATAATAATAATAATAGTAATGAGAATAATAATGAGAATACTAAAGATAATAATGAGAATGATTATAAGTTATAAATGATAATGATTTTAATAATAAACATGAAATTAATGATAATTTTTATTTAAAGTTTGTATTTTCCTAATAAAATATTTAATATGAATGATGTTGGGTACCATCTTCAGCTACTGACGACCCATTGCAGCTAGTTAAAGAGGTTGCCTGAGTATAATTCACTTCATTTCAACAGTTCATAGATAATAATAATAATAATAATAATAATAATGATAATAATAATAATAATATATTAAATAATAATCATAAGCTATAAATGATAATGATTCAAACTTAGATAAATAAAAAACAGACGCAGGTTTCTCTGTAATGTAAACGATACAAGAACCCTGAATGGTTGTTGTTCCTTCGTGACCTCACTCTGATGCCAGAACAGAGTCCCTTGGCATGTCCAGCCTTTCACGGATCTCATTTGGTCAAGCAGTAATAGATAAGTCCTTTGCTTATGCGCAGTTTACATATAGTAATGGGTATCTTGTTACAAATCCATTCTTTTCTTCATCTAAGATTTAAATAATATGAATGAAACTAATGATAAATTTTATTTTATTTTTGTATTATCCTAATGAAATATTTGATATGAATGGTATGTGTCTATAAATTGAAAGAGATTATTAGTTAAGAATCACCTTCCCAGCATGTTGCTGTTCTTTACTATGACAAACATAATTTGATTGAGCAGGACACACATCTTCAAAAAATGTAACACCATTGCTAACATCTGTGTTGGCCTAGATGTTAACATCTTGCTCTGTGTTGAGGGGCTGGGGTAAACAGATCCGTTAGTGTTACCATGTGTGTTAAATGTAACAATGCACTTGAAGTCAGCCAGTCTCTGACAGCTGTCAGATCTGGGACTATCATCTATAGATATAGGATTGCTAGACCACTTAAGTACGATGGACCAAGTATGACAGAGAAAATTAATTTAAATTTATTTTCACTCCCATTTATTGGGGAGAGAAAATAAATTTATTTTCACTCCCGTTTATTGGTTAGAGAAAATAAATTTGAAGTTATTTTCTCTACCCAATAAACGGTACTGAAAATATAAATTTTAATATATTTTCTCTCCCCAATAAACCGGAGTGAAAATATATTTTAA
Organism: Maea johnstoni; assembly: GCA_963942565.1. Lineage (NCBI taxonomy): Eukaryota > Metazoa > Annelida > Polychaeta > Spionida > Magelonidae > Maea > Maea johnstoni. The sequence continues at coordinate 11,626,274 of OZ012686.1, read as the reverse complement.
TTTATTTTCTCCCCCCAATAAACCGGAGTGAGAATAGATTTGAATTTATTTTCTCTCCCCAATAAACAGGAGTGAAAATGGATGCAAGAACGGGGGAGATATCATCTGTATTGAATCGTATGAAAAACTTTTTGTTGCATCAACAATAGGAAAAATCTTTTGTTGATGGCAGAACGTTTGCCTCTGGATGACTTGCATGTATGTATGTATGCATACTCCTCCTGTTGCTGTGTTCAGATAAACCTAAGTGTCATCATCTGTCTTGTCTTGCTTTGTACCTCTCAGCCCTAAGTAATTGCCACATACAGCATATAGGAGGAGGTTGGGTCATGATACATTAAAATTGTTATTCAATTCTCACAATACACAGGAGCCAGTATAAACAGCATGCATCTTGTCTCCTAGCAGGCATTGCTTAAAATCATTTTATCATTTGATTTCTGAGTTAACTTTATTAAACCACTGTCAGACTTATACTCTTGTTAAAAGATTGTCTTAGGAGAATTTGAAAAAAAATAATGATGTAGTTTTGGGTTCAAAGGTAGGTAACCATTAACCAGTCAAATATGTTAAATTGAAAACCACAGACATAATTATTTTCACTTATATTTTCAGCCTACCGCATGAAGGGTGAAGAGTTTGGTTTTAAAGACACTGATATATCTAGCATAGAATTCATTATTGAAGCTCTAAATGAACTGGTAAGTCCAACTTTTACTATTCAAATTCTGATAATGTGTAATATAATGAATCAAACCATAGATGTCACACACACATTTATGCATTTGTAGCAACACAATTTAGAGAACCGTGTATGTATACTTTCATGGGTGAAGAAGGGCATTACTCATTATGAACCTGGATTGAACCCTCAGGTTTTATACCAAAGAAAAGATATTGATCTATGATATTTAAAAATGTTTTATAATTTACATGTAGTTTCGTAAAACTCAGCAGTTAATTGTGCACTCTTTTAACCCTGCTCTTGCTAACACCGGATATATCCGGTGCTACATATCTTGCCTGTGTGACCAACACCGGATATATCCGGTCTTAGGGTACCCTTGCACTTAGCAAAATAAAAACTACAGAGGTCAATTAAGGGGTATTGAATTATACTAGATATCAAGGTTTTACCTTTTACTAGATTTCTTTTTCAGTTTGTGAAGCACATTATTGAAACAATAAAAGAAATCTATCAAATCCTTCTGATTTGGTGGGTGGACCCCCAATATCCCTGGTCCCAGGGGATAGGTTCTCCCATATGGGGGTCTAGCATGACAAGGGTTAACAGGATACTGAGAGGCAGATGAATGGATAGATTCTGTGACCAATTCACCTCTAATTTACTCCTGGATTATAACAGTTCAAAATGTTACACCTTCCCACCTATGGATTAAATAGTGAACTTTGTATTCTGTTTTCAGGATTCAGAAAGAAGAAAATGCCATGAAAAGTTGGAAACTGAGACCATCACTTCTAGCATACTACGGCATAAACTGCAATTTTATCCCTCTGAGATCAAGAAAGAGATTGAAGGTAGTTTCATATCTTACTACTCATACAACAAATATAAATTAATACTAAATTCTTACTCTGATACCAATGACATTTTTTCATACAATTTTTTAAGTCTCTCTTCTTTATTCATATTAACGATTCTCCACTAATTATCAACTGCAGTAATTAAAATTGATTATTCTAATTTAATTTCAGATGCAGTCCTGTCAGCAAGGAATTCCAATGTGGAAGAAATGGAAAAGCTTCAGAAAGAGATGGACCAACTTTCTAGTAATACAGAACAGTTGGAGGAAAAACATGCATCTCTTGAGAAAGAAAACTCTGTTTTACAGTAAGCAAATCATAGATTTTGATTTTCTCTCTTGATAATCAAAAAATCATGTTTTCCTTAATCATTTAAAAAAAAAAATTGTGGCAGTAAGTTCTAGTTGTACCCTACTCTGCCTTTTAATTCTTTAATTGCTTATAGGGACACAGTATCTTTATGGTTTCTTGGGGCCTGCCCAAATGGCTGAGTTGTCTAAGGCGTTGCGGCTGACTGCTTGCTATCTCTCACCACTGCCCGGTTTCAAATCCCTGCTTGGGCATATGAAAAAGTTGCCAGTGACTTGGGGTTAGATGGTGGTTTTGCCAGGTACTCCAGTTTCATCTATCACTTGCAAGTTGATTGTCATGGCTTGGCCTAAATATGGGAGAATAAGTGACGAACAATGAAATTCCAATTTTATGATTTTATGTTGGTACAAGATTTAAGATCTTGTGTGAACTTTGACATGCAAGTGACAAATGACCATCCCAAATAATAATAATAATAATAATAATAATAATAATAATAATAATAATAATAATAATAATAATAATAATAATAATGATGATAATAATAATAATAATAATAATAATAATAATAATAATAATAATAATAATAATAATCTTTATTTAAAGAGGGTAACTCAGTCCAATGGTAAGGATATTCCATGAGGCCCTCTGGCATGTTTACATTAGTAGCCCGAGGCCCCAGAGTTACAAAGTAGTACGGTACAATGCTTTTAGGTATCTAGACTTGAAGGAAGGTAGTGATGGTGCACATCTGATTGCTTCAGTTAAGCCATTCCAAACTTTGGGTCCTGAGTCTGAAATGCATTTTTGGCCAATTGGTTTATTACATTTTGGAAGAGTTAGTAGTGAGGAGGTTGCATTTTGAGTACCATAGCTGTGGTTTTCTTGTGTATATGAGAAAAGTTTGTTCATATAATGGGGGTTTAACTCATTAAGGCTTTTGTACACAGTAACCGCCTGTTGGTATTCCACATATTTAGGGAAAGGGAGCCATTTAAGCTTTTTGAATAGATCAGAAGATGGAATTGACAAATCGGCATCTAATATTAAGCAGGCTGCCCGCTTTTGTAATTTAGTTAACCTGTTTTGTTGATTTGCCGGACAGTTTCCCCACACTGAACAACAGTAATTTAGGTGTGGTAAAATATAATGATATGCATTATCAATTATCATTTTGCATGTATTTGTTCTCATAATGAATCATTGAAAAAATATTGAGAATAATCATACATAAGATTTAAAACCAATGCAGGTTTGAACACTAGATAAACTTCATTCATATTAAACATTCTGTTTCAAATGAAGATCTTTCCATTTATGTATGCTTGACTATCTTTTGAAATGATTTGACAACAATTTATGCACCCTATATTATGTATCTAGCACTAATCTTTGAGCAGTAATGTCTATTGATTGTCTTTAAAAGCATTTATGCTAGGTATAAGTACCAGTACTCGATACAATACCAAACATTGATATCGAATAGGAAAAAGTAATGTATCGTTTAAGATCTATAACACTGATACTACTTAACAATATAAAATACGCTTAACTGCTTCCTGGACATCTCCACGCAAAGGTAGTTTTCTATTTATTAGCAAAATTCCTTAAACTGACATTGGTAAATTCAACTTAAAGTTTGTCATCAGAGGAGGGAAATAGTGTTTAAAATATTGTTTGGATATTGTATCATAAAGAAAATATTTATATTGTATTGTATCGAAAACAATTTAAAGGTGCCAATCCCTAATTCATTCTTTGCCAAAAAGTTGCATATGTTTTGTGGTTTTGCAGTCCTGAGCGTGACTTAATCCGTCAGCAACATGAGGAAATCATTCAACAGCTGAATAAAAGAATGGCGGAAAAAGCTGCCAAACAGATCACTCTGAACGAAACCAGGGATAAGCTCAGAGAAACAAATCAAAAAGTAAGCACACAGAATGTACATGTATATTTAATTTGTAGGTTAAATGTGTTATACCCAAAACCATATTACTATTGTGGCAGTTTAATCAATGAAGACTCTGTGCACCCCTGTAGTCCGCATTTATTAAACTGCGCACCATTATTTGGACATGCGATCACTATGCTAGTGTTGTACAACATATGATATGATAACTTATCATTCAACACCCGTACGCAAAAATTAAACTGGGCATCAGTGGCAGCAATAATGAATCCAATTAATCCAGTTTATAAGCAAGCGATAAAAAGTATTCTAAAATTAAACTACAGTTTATGTATATAGTTTATATTGATGATAGTAATAATTTATGGTGATGATGATAATGAAGATGATTTGTAGGGTCATAAATACAACAATTATGATGAAAATAATGACAACACGGATTATGATGATGATGATGATAATAATGAAAATAAATGATAATGATGATTATTGTAATGTGTATTATTTGATAACTAAAAACATCTTTGTGAGTTCAGGTGCAATTCTCTTTTGTTTTCAGGCTGTCAGCTTTGTTTTACATCAGAATGAGACTTAAATGTAATGGGTGCATTGCTTTCAAATGCTTATTTCTGCTTCATTCTTTTTTCCTGCTAACAGATTGTTGACCTGGAGGAAAGCATAGTTCAATTAAAGGAAGACCTCATCCAGGAACGAGCAGATGCACGGCTAGAAAAGAAAAAGTTAAAGAAAGCTGTGGTAAGTTTGTTCGTTCATTAAGGCATAACTCGACCTGCCTTCAAAATTAGCAAAGATATATGTTAGAGCTTAATGTCACTATTCTTTGCACGCCTTGATTACAATTTTCCTCCTAATTGACTGAGATATTTAAACTTAATGACCTGAGAAAAACAAAGTGGTGTATCAGACTAAACAAACAATAGCACTAAAAATAGATATGATACTGTGTAGTAACTGTCCAAATTATCCATTCTAGTTGAGATATGTCTTGATAAGATGTGTACTTAGAAATTTGTTTAGATTTACTTTCTCATTGAATCAATTTTTGAATGTTTACTATTATATGTATTTAGCAAATCATATTGTTTCTGTCTTCTGCAGTTTGAAACAACTACAAAAACAAAGGAACAAAGGGAGGCCAACTTGGAACAGAAAAGGTTAGTTGATATGGCTAAATATGGGTTAATGTTGCAGGAACCGGAATACTCAGGGAAACAAGAGACTAACCACAAATCACTGGTAGCTTTTTCACGTGCCTTAATTAACATATTTGGCAATAGCTATAGAGACAGCTATCTATGGGTTTTTAGAAAAACATAATTCTATTGCATTATTATCTTATGAAATTTTGTTGTCAATAGTCATGTTTAGATACCAGTACCGGTACCGGTATCTCTTAATGGTATCCAATCCTATGCCCATTACATTGCTTGTTATTGAAGTTAGACCCTGGTTATGTTGTTGTATTTCAGAGAGTTGGATGAGTTACAAGAGCAACTAGTAGGAAGTGAAGGAAAGTTGAGTGCAATAAGGAAGGTGAGTGCTTCGCATACCTTTTTTTCAGTTTCAGAAAACTTTTTTTATTCTAGAATAGATTATTTTTTAAATTTATCTTCCAACATGTCAATAGGTACAGTTTTACATTTGATATAAGTATAATAAATATGATATATTGTAGTCAACACAGTTGAAGCTTTCAATCTATCTTTATGGTCCACATTGTCAAATAAATTCCTTTCCAAATAGCAATGTTTTCAGCTGTGTCTTAAAGTTTTGCACACTTTCAGCAGCCTTGATGTTATCAGGGAGCTCATTCCAAAGGTGTGGTGCATATATTAAGGCACAGAAGGCTCTGTCACCAAATAGATGAATTTAGAATAATTGAAAAAATATGAAAATGAACTAAAATGAAGTCATTATTGTGAAACCAATCTATTTCAGACCATCAACAAATATGATGATTCAAGAGAAAGCCTGGAAGCACAGGAGAGAAGTTTGACAGCCAAACTCCAGAAGAAGGAGACTGAGAATCAGCACCTGTATAAACGTGTTCTTAACCTGACACAGACACTAGCTAACAACCAGGAGGAATGGGAAAACCAAAGAGATTCAATGCAGAAACACATAGATGAGGTGAGTGTTTACTGTATACAGCTTTAATTTAGAGTGCTAATGATTTCGCTTTGCAGCCCTGCTGGAGGGTATTTGTGCTACTTTAAATTCGCTCATTCAAGTACTCAAACTATACATTTTTTACTGTATAGATATTTATTTGAAGGATGTTATTTTGGCGCCATCATGGGGAGCGAGAAAATAGCGAAAATGAAATGCCTGTAGAAATACTAGTTATGCAGTATTGTTTAGGGGAAGTTTTGCTATCAGAGCATATTCAGATAGTGTAATGTCAGCTAACAACCAGTAGGAATGGGAAAACCAAAGAGATTCAATGCAGAAATACATAGATGAGGTGAGTGTATAGTGTACAGGGGTGATCAAATATTCAAATCCCAGAGCATTGTCAATAAGTTCCTGAACACAGCATTTTTTGGTGGCCGTAATTCGATAATAGCTAGGATTTTTCTCACCTAGTGGCTCTACTATAATTATCCCTAACAGTATAGACCAAGACCCATTAATAGACAGTATTACTAAATTGAGTCCATTGGTTTTTAAATACAATTTGTATCAAGAATAATTCAAGTGAAATATCTGATAGGCTCAAATTGTCATGTTTTGCAAAAATTTCCTGGGGTAAACAGAACTTTAAGTTTTTGGCCTGTCGCGCATTTTAAAGCACCTGTCACACACTGATGCGACAGTTGGACATCCCTGATTGTATACAGGAAGGTTTGCTATCAGAGCATGCTCAGACAATGTACTGTAAGTTCTTATCAGCGCATTAGCATAACAATAGGATTAGGAACATATATGGCTAAAGCTCTCTCTCTCTGGTATATATCTCTGTCCACGCCCCCAGTTAGACATATAGACTTTTAATAAGATACATTAACAAAGAATGTCCTTAATGAGAGTTAAGGGATTTGCTTTACCTAAATTGGTATTTACCTAAAAAATAAACCATATAATGCTGAAAATGCTCTCACTGTAAAAAAGTTATGATTCTTAATTGGATATATATTTTTTCACTGAATTATATTTTCTATGGCTCAATATAAAGATTTTTTTTTGAATTAATCATCAATCTCTCAGGTATTTCTCTCAATGGGTGGATGTTGTATGATTTTTCACTAACATTCATGCTAGATTTATATAAATGTTATTTCTTATATTTGTATAAAGTTGGATGCAGCAATTAAACATGAAGATGAGAAATATGAAGTTCTTATTGAAAGAAAATTGAATCTGCAAGTTGGTGAGTTACTTTTGCAAATATCCTTATCCCTCAGACTATTTCTATATTAATTAAACAAAATTGTTTTTAAGGCCAAAGGCCAAATCATGCTGAAAGTAGTCATGCAATTATTTTAAACAATGTAAATAATATTTAGTTATAAATCAAACAATATAAATATGTGTTTAGTAGAATGCTAATACTAGGTATTAACATGACACCCCTAAATGAAGAAAGTTCGCTATTAATTAGCATTGAGGGTGCAAAATATCGTTAAGAATCAATATTGTTAAGAAATCAAATCTTTAAGAAAATATCGATATTGTATCGTATCACAAATTTTTTAAAGGTGCCAATCCCTATCCCCGACTGAGTTTTAAACAATGTTTTTGTGATGTATGTTCCATAATTCACAGCTGAGCTTATATTGTACATGCCCCACAGAGGAGAATGGTAATATAATGTGGTGTTTGTTGAACACTTTGAAAATCAAAATGCATTTTTTTGAAATTGTGGTTGGTCTTTTTTTGGTGTTTGATGTGGGTCAAAGGTCAAATTTCTTCAATACTTTTAAACCTTTGAACTAAGATTTGCATAACTTTGCAGTATTATAAAAACATGAAAGTTCTTCAAAACTGATAAATAACACTCATAAGAGCGTGGCTTCAAAAAATTTAATATAAAAATTTAACTTGATTTGCACTTAAAAGCCTTGATTTTGCATGATCATTGACCTTTTGCTGTAGTTCTTACTGTATTTGATACAAAAATGAAGATTTAGTAAAGATTTAATGATGCATGTTTTTCATCACTCCAAAATGATCTGAAAGTCAGTTTTTACCAAATCAAAATTATTAAGTCTCAAAGTGTAATGTACTTGACCATATATAGTGGTATCATCACTGGTTTTGCACAAAAAATTCTACTGGTTTAATTTTTTTATTGAGTTCTTGATGTTTGCCTTTTACTATGTGGTTCAGTGCTCTTCAAACTATATACCGTGTTAATATTGCGCATATAAAATAATGCGCCCAGCAGATAACTACCTTTGATGCGCAGTTTAATCATTGCGCATTGACAACCTCCACATCAGGTTGTGTGAGGGAGCCAAGGGTATGCAACCTACCTGGGTTTTGGGTAGGGTGATGTTGCTATATTCAAGCCGGCCAGCCCCTTAGGGATGCCAGATGCTGCCAGTATTATAGGCAATCATTACTTCGTCAATAGCCGCGAACGGTGTTATCTTGGTTGCAGACAGTAACCCTGATTAGTGGTCACCGGCATGTTTGATCAAACTCGGGTGTGCGAGTTGTCTTCATCGTAATTGAACTCAGTACCAGCAGAGGCCGCGAAGGCTCTTCATGTTGAATGACAAGCTATCATATCAGTTGTGAACGATTAAAGAATAGGGATCCAATATCCAAATAATGGTGCGCAGTTTAATAAATGCGGAAGACATAGGTGCGCAAAGTACGCATTAATTAAACTGCCGCAATATTAACACGGTATACAGTATACCATGTTAATTTTGTACAAACAAGTAATCCGCTGGGCAGGCAGCTGCCTTTGATGTGCCGTTTGATGTTTGCATATGGATGTTGTACGATACTAGCATAGGTATCGGATGTCCAAATAATAGTGGTCACTGGTCAGTTTAATCAATGTGGACTACAGGGGTGGGCAAAGTATGCATTAATTAAACTGCCGCAAAATTAACATGGTATATACAGTATTTGTTCACAGATTGTCTTATTGTCATGTGGTACAAATTTGTATTACACAACACATATTGTCATGTTTTCATCACAGACAAGTGGTAGAGACTGAAGATTTCAGGTAATATTTGAGAGTTTTACTTGCAGATGTTCAAGAAGCGTTACACAGGAGAAAACAAGATGCGATCAAAGTGGGCGAGCTCAATCAGCAGTAAGTACTCTACCAGGAAAATAATCACCTTATACAATGCCAACATTTAATTCCTGCATGACACCATGCCCGATTGCCACCCAGTTTCCTGGGCATGGATGAGCTCACAACTGATTCGCAAGCTATGTTGGCTATTGGTGTACTTTGCTTATTATTTTGACCTAGTTATCCATGGGTGTTTGTACAACCAGGTGCTGGTAGACATCTGGTCGACTGGTGCAGGAATTGAATGTCAGTACTGTACTTAAGGATGGATACTTCTAAGAGCGAAATGATACGGTACGGTATTGGTACCTATGAAAGTATATGGCATTTTAACGTTACCGTTTACGATACTTTATTGCATTATTACCATTCAAATTTTGTTGTGAATAGTCACATTTAGGATCCTGGACAATCCCTAAATAATGATAACTTCATAGTGGTAGTATCTTTAAGAGTACCTTTAAGGAATGAAATGGTACAATATGGTACTTAATGAAATGATACGGATATCAGTACCAGTACCTTTTAACAGTATCCAACCCCACTTGTAGTACAGGGAATGATTGCCACGCTGAAATATATTTACCGTATTACCCCGCATACACCCCACACTTTTATACACTGCAGCACCTACGTCAAGGAGGGGGTGCGTGTTATCAACGGGTACATAAACCAGAACATTTTTACATCGATGCTATGAACGTGTGGGGCATGGTCGAAAATACTTTGGTGGGTTCCTATTGTCTATTGGCCTGTCACCATGACGACGTTATGATGATTGTCATTCTGATACCCTGGATGTACCAGATCATGTTTAAAAATAGACTTCTCCCGTACTGTTAATTGGTATCACTTGGACAGTGACTCTGAGCACTATAAACACTGTACGATTTAAGCCTCTAATTCTCTGAGTCAACGCGGGTTACGGTACTGGGGTCAAGATTCCTACTCCCCAACTACGCCTGCGTGTTATAAACAGGGCATTGTATTTTACATATGGGAAAGGGACTTGGGGAGGGGGTGCGTATTATCTATGGGGTGCGGGGTGTATGCGGGGTAATACGGTAGTCATGGAGAATAGTAGTGAGAGGGATGTAGCCTACATTGCGCTCACTCTCGCCCCAGTTCAATTGAGTGTTCACCTTCATAATTTTCAAAGACCTTTGAATACATAGGTATCAGCAAGTTGCATTATCTAAATTTTAACAACCAAACATTTTTATAAAACGATAAAAGAATCCACTATTTTCATTTCTGCTAGTCAATTAGAAAAAAAAGTTGTTTAATACATTATGAGTTTAGCTTTTAATTCTTTATCATATTTGGTGAGAATTTTTTAATACAAATAATCACTACTACTACTACTTACCATAAATTCTCGGAAATTTAGACCACCCTAGCAATTTGGGCCACTATGATTATTTTGCAAAAGAATTATTGAGAAATATGGGCCACCCTTGATCTATCACCAGTCGCAATTTTACAAAATATGGACAATTATTAATTTGCTTTGTCAGTATTTTATTAAAACACAGACCACCCTCAACCCATAAAAATTGCAATTATCAAAATGTGTCCCAAATTATCGAGAAATTACAGCAGTGTTGTATTTGATTATTTCAGGCTTCAAATGTGTCCCAAATTACCAAGAAATTACAGCAGTGTTGTTTTTGATTATTTCAGGCTTCAAATGTGTCCGAAATTACCAAGAAATTTCAGCAGTGTTGTTTTAAATTATTTCAGGCTTCAAATGTGTCCCAAACTACCAAGAAATTACAGCAGTGATGTTTTTGATTATTTCAGGCTTCAAATGTGTCCCAAATTACCAAGAAATTACAGTAGTGTTATTTTTGATTATTTCAGGCTTCAAATGTGTCCCAAATTACCAAGAAATTACAGTAGTGTTGTTTTTGATTATTTCAGGCTCCAGTCTGCCAAAGAGGAGCTGGGATCCAAGGCCGAGCAGACTGGAGTTCTACAGCAGGAGAACCTGGAGAATCAGGAGAAGATAGAACAGTTGGCAGAAACACACAAGTACGTATATTTCTCTACACAATAACAATTGTTTATATGCAATCAGGAAGGCATATCTTGTATTGGAATTAGGAATTTCGTTTTTCGTCACATTTCCCCCATATTTGCCAGTCAGGAGGGCATATTTTGTGTTGAAATTTGGAAATTTGTTTTTTGTCAATTTTTGCCATATTTAAGTACTGTAGAACACATATATGACGCGTGTCCCAAATATAGCGAATTGGGGAATTTTCGCATCATAGCGTATCTTTATGTTAGCGACGATAGCCGCCGCTGACAGCGCCAGTACAGTAAGTACAGCGTTTTTATATATAGTGAAGCGGAACCACACGCTATGTACGCTATATATAAACAGACGCTAACATTGTGTGTTCTACAGTATTTGAATAGTGACTAGCAAGTTGTAAGTAGTGGATGAAACCGGAGTACGCAGTGAAAACCATTGCCTATACCCAAGTCACTGGCAACTTTCTCACATGCCCCAATTGGGATTCGAACCTGGGCAGTGTTGAGGGATGGTTAGCAGGCATTGACAACAAGTTAGACCACACGGCCATCAGGGGAGGCCCCTTATCTTCTATTGGGTGCATACTTCCCAAATTGTCAACTTGATACATCTTTAAATCTAACTCAATTTCATACCTCGAAGATTTAATTAACAAAGATGAAAGGGAAGTGAATGAAAGATTGCTTTTTGGGAGATATGGGAAGTGTTAGAATACTTAATAATTTTGATAAAACTGTGTTCGCTTAAAGGAGGGGTCTAATCATTTTAGTTTGGGGTTCTTTAGATGTAGATGTAATCATACAAGAATCAAATCAAACCTGGTTTGAACAAAATGTGCTTTTTGGCAAATTTTCCACATTAATTTTAGAGACATATACCTCAGATAGCGGTGGTACTTTTCATAGGATAATGGTTAGAGTGTGTTGATGATGTAACATTTCTTATCCAATTTGCCTTCTTCACCTTAACCCTACCCTAGCAAGTTTTTACTCTAAAAAATCCTTACCTTAAAGTTTTTTCAGCCCTTCTAACTCTCAATCAATCAAGTGAAGTAAAAACATGCATAAAACACATATTTTAATGTTGCATGCATTACTAACCCTGGTAGAAAATCATTTACTTAGAAATCTAAATCTAACATGTGTTCCTGCACTCATGATTACTAGAATGATCCACGCTATACTGGAGCCTCTTGGGGCGCTACCAAGAGAAGGGGTCGTCCCCCCGCGGGACCCCGAAGAGCGCCCCCTATCTCAGCGAACCCCTGAGGAGTGGGCCGAGAGCAGGTACTTGCTGTACTTAAGAGAGTGATTTGTGGGTCACTTGCTTATGCTGCTTTATGTGGCTTTGGAGCTTTGTACACCTGTACCTTAACCTTTATGCTGCTGGTGGCTAATTTGGCCAATACAAAATGATGTAAAAATCTGAAAAATGACTGGAATCCTTCATGCAGTGAGAGCTATCTAATGAGTACCAGCATGACAGGGTTTAGATGTTTTTTAGAAATTTTTGCATCCTTGTGCTTTGGATGATAGTAGCCTAAGCATTCGAAGGGTTAAGAGAGTGATATCTGGGTCCCTTGCTTGTGCTGTCTTATGTGGCTTTGGAGCTTTGTACACCTGGGCTTTGTGTGTTTGTTTATATATGCTTGTATTCACCTGGCAGCTTCAATCTTACTGTACTGCTAAAAACCTAGATTTTATATTTCAAGAATTGTCTGAATTTCATTATCCTTATGGTTTGACAAGAACAAATATCACATATTGATCAAAATGACAATAGATATGTTTTATATGTATTATACCACCCTACTGTACTGTGTCTTAGGCATTTGGGTATGTTCATATCTAACTTCAGTTTAATATGTGCTTGGCCCAAATTGAAAATAATTCAAAACTGTATTAAGTGATTTAGGTCACCAAGGACTAATCATCAGTTTTAAAGTAGAATAGGAACAAGTACTGTCCATTCAAACAATTTTGCCTGTGGTATGAATTTGACATTTTTTGTCATTAATGGCTTAATTGCGGCATCAAGAACAACAAAACTCTACAGTTTCATAAGGTACCTATGAATTCAGCTATGAGGTAGCTCTTCTAAGATCTTGCAAAATAAAACATGTGCAAAGCCTGAAATTATGCTTTCATTTTTGTCTCTTCAAACTATCGGTAACCTGATGTACAGTATTTCCGATAATATTGATTATGCAAACTTTTTCAGAGTTCTCTCTTGCTTTTCACTATGCAGTCCATTCCTCTAGTTAAGGTTAGTTATAATTGCCACCTCATAGTTCCTCGATAAGTCCTGCCTATTTGAAGGTAAAATCACTGTGGGCAGGTAAAGGGTGCAACATGTTATTTTTTAGAACACAGCCCCCCTCCCCTATTTTCTGACAAAAAAGATCTATTGCCATGACCGGCACTGCACACAAGGTGCGCTCAAACGGAATTTCGCCAGCATGATGAATACGGTATATTGCTCATCCTTGCTTTATTTGGGTTCTTATGTGATATGCTCTGTTGAATCTTGTTTCAATTACAATGCATGCTTGTCCTGCTTATTTGTGAACATGCCTTTGTTCATTAGTGACACTCCTAAAGGTAACATATACAGTTTAATTGTCTGTACTGTATCATAGTAAGTTGCGTGCATAGTTTGATGATAATGTGTTGTATTCCAGGATTCCTGTGCTGTATGTTTGTGAGGTCAGTTTGTCTTGAAGATCTACTATAAACTTTTCATTCATCTTGCACGGAAACAAAGATATATATATAAAACACATTTTTCATATTGGAGAACATGTAGACCAGGGAACACTGTCTGTGTGATAAAATGAGATGTGATTTGATTATTAGGTTTACATTCAATTTTTTTCTTGCCAGTCCAATGGACCGGTTCTGCAACTTTTTTGCCAGACCCACCACTTATTGACCCCAAGAAGAGGGTATGAATTAAGTCCTTGAATCCCTGCCAGTCCCATGGTAGGGCAATTATTAGGATGTGTCCTTCCGAGGCTTTTACCCATTTACACTCAGAGCGGCCAAAACACGCCTGACGATTTTTGAAATATCTTACTTACAAAAACATTTTTAGGAAAACATTTGGAGGAGAAATGTTTATTAGAAGCTACACACCAACTCTTGTTCAAATATTTTGCGAACTTTCACTTTATTCTCAAGTTATTTTCACAAGTATGAGATTAGCAGACGGTACTTTCTATAGGAGATTAAATTCACCAGTCTGTACTGACAGTTTGACGTGAAAGTAAACTTCTGAACAATTTTTCTCAGCTTTTGTTAAAAGGAGTTTAGCATTAAGCTTTGTGTCTAAATTCTTAATCAATACAATTTGTATGGATAGAACAAATAATGTTGAATTTTGGCCAATCCTTATAATCTGATCTATTGAAGGCATTCCATTTATAAAAATCTCCCATTGTTGCTTTATATGGTTGCATGTTCTCCTTTGACTTTCCCTAGATGTTATATAGAGATTTTATTGTATCTATTCAGCCCAACATATATTTTGGTTCATCTTCATTCTAACTTGAACCAATATTAAACCCTATATAGATCATCACCCAATGTTTGTGATGCCAGATACTGGTTTATGTTGTCATTTCAAATCCATTCATTTCCTTAACTTTCACACATGGGATTCTTTTGATAAAAAATAAGTTTTAGTAGACCATTGGAATGAAAAAGGTAAAATAACAAGAAATATGATTTTCAAACACTGTTTAGTAAAGATTCTGGTAACACAGGGCCTATGGAGGAGGTCAGCTTCATATATTTATTGGACATAGCATGTCAGAGGGAATAAGGTTTTTATAATTCAAAATATTTGTAGTAATCTAGTATACACTTTTATGATCTTTTTCATTCATGTTTGGGCTGTTCTATCAATGCCTTTTTACTCATGCACTTACTTGTGAAAGATTTGAATGTTTTATTCCTACCCGCATACCCCAGTTTCTCAAAGAATGAAAGAATATTGTGATGATAATCTTTCTAGTGAAGGTATCATATGAAAAATATTTTAAAAATAGGTATCTCATGTGTTCTATTGTATCCAAATGACAATACTATTGAGGGAGATCTTTTATCATGATTGGGTTAAGACCACAACAAGATGAGTTTGATTCCAATGCCACACACGCATTCGATTAATTGCTATATTTTTGATTCGATTCGATACGCCGTAATGTGCTCGTAGGGCACAGTTATTTATAGGGATGTCATTGATATCCGTTTTTCTCGATTTGATTAATTGCTTTGCTCTTTCTGATATATCAATTTGATTCAATTCTGTTCGATACCCTGTGTCTTGGCCATATGTCTGAGTAAAGTACACAATTCCTTCCAATTTCTCTTACAAAAGCCATAGAAAATACTTCAATATTTAATCAGAGTTTCACTTTGCATTAATTTAACAGGGACATGTATGGGAAAAGTGTATTTTTTTATTGATAACCAAACGCCATTATTGGGGTACAGAATATCGATTATTTTGATTCGATACCCTACCATTCAATTCGATTTAATTGACAAAGTGAAAATGCCGATTTATTGATTTGTCGACTATCGATGACATCCCTAGTGGTGGGCAAAATTACTATTTGGACTCACAAATTTATTTATTAATTCCAAGTAGCCTAAATATAAAGATATAAAAAGTGCATGTATCAACTCTGCTGTATGTAACTTTTTGTATATCTTTCTTTCAGAATGATCATCTCCTCGTTCAACAATCAGATAGAGGAATACAGAGACCAGCTCAAGAATGAGAGGAAAGAAAGGTAATAATGACAACTACTGCACCTTCAGCAAATCTTGCATGCTTGAGGCATCATGATAGTCAGTTCCTTTTGCACCTTGTAAAGTACAACTTTAGGGGTGCCCAAATATTTAGTCTTGGAGAACACTCAATAAGCCCTGGAGCACAGCAATTATTGGTGCCATGTAAAGTAGAACTTGAGGGGTGTCCAAATATTTCGGTCCTGGAGCACAGTCAATAAGTCCTGTAGCTTAGCAATTTTTGGTGGTCGTGGTTTGATTTTTTAACTGAATATTGTCACCTGGTCGCACTACTATATTAGCCCTGATGGCAATTATAGTTAAGACCAAGACCAATCGATAGACAGTATTACAAAATGGAGTTCACTGTTTTTAAAATACAATTTGTATCAAAAATAATTCATATATATCTGATCATAGGCTCAATTTGTCATGTTTTGCAAAAATTGCTCGGCGTGGTGTTTGGAACCTGCATAAAGTTTCCCATTGCTTGGTAACTTTGTCTATTTGGTTGGAATTACCGTAAATGTTCCTCTCCATTAAGTCATGTGCCCATGCCATATACAGCTAGGTGTGATATAATGACAGACTGATAGGGCTGTCATCGATACCGGCGGTATCGATGGATTGATGGCGAAGCCCTAGCAATAATCGGTACGCCAGAAATGCTGGAGTATTGATCTGCTAAAAAAATAACTAAAAAACTGGTTGGAAATGTCGCACATGCCAAAAGTGCCGTCACCAACCAGAAATCTTCACAAATTATGTCCAAATCAGCAAGAACTTACCCCATTTCCAACACGGAAGTAGAATACAGAACTGATGATCTCTGGTGCACTACTGCGCAGGTCAGCGCAATGCATTGTGGGGTCCTGTCGAGACCATGACAGGCGAAGACATAGCTGGCGCAAATGGCGAGGTCACAAATTGTAGGTACCTTATAGCTATTGTGAGAGGCGGGGAATGAAAATATAATGCGTGCTGGGCTAATTGTGTATATATTAGCTGAAAACCAAGCGTGAGGCAATTTTAAGTCTGAATCGATAGCAAATCGAATCGAAGTGCCGTATCGGTAAAAATCTTTTCGATTATTGAATCGATAAAAAATCCTTAGTGATGACAGCCCTACAGATTGACACCCCTGCAAAATGATATACTGCGTTTTTTCTCACCACTAGGATGGATCTCCAGTCTCACAAGGAGGACGTGACCAAAGACATCGACAGCCATCGGCAGGAGCTGGAGAAGAAGATAAACAACATGACGACCAAAATCAACACCGGGAAAGCAAAGCACGACGAGCTTACCAAAGAGGTGGGTAGCAGCTTAGATGAAGATAACATGGATTGGTCACCACAGACCAATTACCATAGGACCCATTGTGCAGCCCTGGACACACCTAATCTCTCCTCTGTTAAATCTGTTTGCATGATATCTAATAGGTATCTGAAAGACTCAACTGCATGGCCATATCTCTGAGAATTTGTCAAGTTTAACTGCCCTAGTTGGATTTATCCTGTTGCATGTTTTGAATCCTTTGTCCTAGTCTGGTGTGACAATGCTGTTCGACATGCACCACTATGAATTCTTTTCAGGTATTTCAGACATTTCCTGTACCTTCCTTTTGAAAAGATAGAAAATGAAAATTCATTAAACCACTTACTTCTGCTCATAGTCCTCTTAAAATATTCATCTTAAAGCTATGGCAATTAAGAAAATATCTTTGATGTATGGATTGATTTGCATGCAATTATATTTAAAGGACTCTGCAAAGATTTAATTACTGTTGTCTCTTTATTCAAACATCATTGGGAAATTTATCACCAAAATAGCATGCATATCCTAAAATGCTCTTCATATTCTGAAAATGTATGAAATCTTGAACCCTTTTGATGCTGATGCTAACTTTCTTCCAAGGCACAAGAAAGCAAGAATTCAATAAAATTCATCTAAACCCTGTCATATTGGTATTCTTGGAAGGCTTTTGATAAAAAACAGATGAGTACCCATGTACCAGTGTTTCTGTCCTTTCTCAGCTTTTTTCATCGTTTTGTATTGACCAAATTAGCCTGCAGCATCAAACAGGTTAACCCTAATGCTGCTGGTGGTTAATTTGGCCAATAGAAAATGATGCAAAAACACCTTTAAAATGGCTGAAACTCTGGCACATGGGTACTCATCTGAGAGAACTCAGCGAGAGCGTTCTAATGAATACCAACACGACAGGGTTAAGTTGGTTTTCAATAATCTTTGCATCCTTGTGCTTTTGACAAAAGTAGCCTTAATAGCATTGGAAGGGTTAAAAGTGAGATTGCGTATGTATTTGTTTTGTAGGGTAATAAGCTTCAAAAGACTCTGCGTGTAGATGAGTCTACAATCAAGAAACATCGAGAGGAACTGGAGAACGAGAAAACCATTGCAGATAAGAAAAAGACAGCTATGAATGAGGAAATGGCAGCACTCGAGGTATTGTAAACATACAATTTCATGTAAAACTTATAATGTAACAAGAGGGACGTCAGTGGCGTCAACATGTTGATCGAATTGTATGGTTAGCTTGGCCTTGGTTTCCTTTATGTCTCTTTAAGATTGGGTTTTATCCTAGTTTTGGGTTTATTTTGGTATTGTCAACATAGAATAATATGAAAAATTAATGATTTAATGAAACCGATGTTAACATTTTAAACAGTTTTACAAGGTAGAAAATTATGTGTTTCCTCAAAATGTCATTTAAAAGGACTGCAATGTAATGCTGATTTTGAGAAATAATTCATTTGAATGATATATATGTATATATCATTTTCCATATCTAAATTAATTGAAATGTCAGTTGTAATTTTAAGTACTCCTATCCAGAGTTCTGGAGGGTTCTACCGTTCTAAAGTGTTAGATAGAAAGCTGAGGTGCACAGTAGAGCTGCACTCACCACTCACGAACTCGAGTGGCTCGAGCCCTAGGGCAAACTCGCCGAGCTCGAGCTGAAATGTTCAAATCGTGAGCTCGTCTATGTTGGGAACAAAAACGTAACACAGAGCACCGAACACATATTATTAACATACATATCTGCTTATCGCTGTAATGTCTTCTTTACAATCTCCAATGTATACAATCAAGTGGTGTTGAGTGTTATTCTGACCTTTGTACCTCGTCAGCACGTTTTAAAATTAAATAAACATGGCAATGTTAATAAATCTCCCCCAATAAGTATTTATTTCTTAATAGCTGGGCTGGAAAGTGAGTATTTCTTTGGGAAATTGGAACGTCCGTGAGCTCATGAGCTCACGAGTCAAACGGGTGGTGAGCTCATGAGTTGATCTCCCTCCGTGAGTGCAGCTGTAGTGCACAGTATTCATCCAACCCAATTTTTTTATGACATTGACAAAATGCAAATGCAAAGTGACGTTAATCAAAGTTCTGAATTTAAACATGACTAGTTATTTCCACTGGTGTGATTCCAGGGTGAGATTGGGAAGTTTGAGGGTTTGCTAGGAGAGAGGAAGGCGACGCTGGAGGAGATGATTCCTGCCTTCCAGGATCTCGAGACTCGCTACGAGGCGCGGACAGGCGAATACGAGACAAAGAAGAAAGAAATAGTCAGTGAGTATCAGTATGCAGAATCATTCCCAAATATTGTGGTTGATTACTGTAGAACACATATATGACGCGTGTCCCAAATATAGCGAACTGGGGACTTTTCGCATTATAGCGTATATTTATGTTAGCGACGATAGCCGCCGCTGACAGCGCCAATACAGTAAGAAAAAAGTATAGCGTTTTTACATATAGCGAAGTGGAACCACACGCTATGTACGCTATATATAAACAGACGCTAACATTGTGTGTTCTACAGTATCTCATTTCATTGGTACATTGTTCTTAGAGGTATCCTTCCCTACCAAATGTTAACAATATTTCATTGTCTCCCATCTAAAACTATTCATTTTGTCCTCCAGCAATGAAGAACCAAAAGCATACCCTAGAGGAAAACGTCACAAAGACAAAGAAAGATATTGAGCAACAGGTGGCGCCAACTGTAAGTAAATAACTTCTACCATATATCAGAGATTTCCCATACTGTATACCGTGTTTCCCCTTATGATGCTGGTTGCTAATTTGCCCAATACAAAATGATGCAAAAAACCTGAAAAATATATCTGAAACCCTGCCGAATGGGTTCTCATCTGAGAGTATTCATCGAGAGTTATCCAATGAATACCAACATCACCAAATCTTTATTTCTCACATTATCTCCATTTGTATAAATGGGGTTGTTTTAGGTCTGTACTTATGGGCTCTTTTAGAACCATATGTGTTATTATGATCATCTGAGGTCTGTGTTAATGAGTTTTCTTAACTCAGTTTTTATGAAACAGACCCAGATAGTTCTATCTGATCCTATTTTCTAGTCTATACCATCTATATGTGTGCTGTATTTGTAGGGAGAGTTACGAGTGGAGCTTAAGGCTCAGCGCAATGCGTCCATGGGGCAGTTGAAGGCCAACACCTCCGAGGTTCAGGACATAGAGAAGATTATCTACACAGTGGGCTGTAAACTCAAGGCTGTCATGGAGGAAAATGATCGCTTCCAAGAGGTGAGAAAATCTGTATTTTTCAATGTGTTTTCTTTGCTCTTTACTGTTTTTATTTGTGTTTTTTTTGTGTTATTTAAGAATTTTTGTTTTTATTCATTTTGTTTCAGGTGAGAAAAATTGATCTGAGCCAGTGACCTCTAATACATCTATATCTCTGTCTGAGCTAAGTTCTTAACTTAACTTTAGGAACTGGGCAGCATCAAATTGGGGGATAGACATAATTCTTTCGTATAGTATAATATACTTTTCAAGTATTTAAAGACACACATGGCTACATACATTTATGCACAATAATCATATACTATTATGTTTATAACTATTTTGTTAAAGAAATTTCATTCCAGCGCGAATTGCACAATTCCAAACACGACCATCCTAGATGGTCAATTTGTCTATAGTATGATTTTTTGCACAATCTATTGAGTAAGCATTAGGAAGGAACTAAAAGATACATTACCATGGTCCATCAATCTCTGAATGATATTGGTTTAACAGTTTTATCTTTATTTATGAAATGAAAGACCAATGGAGTTTGTGATTTGCCCAACCAAATTTCAATTTTAGGATTGAAAATACACAATCCAAAAAAAACAAATACCATCTTGTTATTATCATATCATCATCTTTTCAGGCCAACGCAAAGAAGACTGCTGATATTGAGGATGTGAAGACCCAGGAAGTCAAGAATGATGAGGTGAAAAAGAAGCTTGAGGCTGAATATGCCACACTAAGAGGTATGGTACAGAATTGCAAAGAGACATATAGTGAAACCTCTCACTGTGAATACCCCCGGAAATGTGAATTCCTCCTTATGTGAAAACAATTTCCCGGTCCCATCTGTCTTTCACATTACAAAACACTTTTGCCCTGGTCCTAAGGTGTTCACATCTCTGAGGTTTTACTGTACTACATTTTCCAAATATATCCCTAGTTTTCCCAATTTTTAACATGGAGCCTTAATTCTTTTCTCAACATAAACTGAATGACTAGAAACCTGTTGATATCACATCAATATGTACTTTCCTCCAGTTGATAACGATATTTGTTTATTTTAAAAATGCGTTTCTCGTATGCAGATAAAACACCTGGTCACAAGACACTTTTAGGAAAAAGGGCAAAATGCACGACTTAATCAAAATTATCATTTGAATAATATTTTTACTTTGGACATTTCCTAAACAGGTTCATTGTATTTGACATTTGATGTTTTGTATGTACTGATATAGATACCTACAAATCAGATTTGGTGGATTGCACCAGAAGTTTTAAGATACAGATCAGAAAAAAGCAGGATTTAATTATGTGGACTTTAAGCTACCCCAAAAAGTTACAGAATCCAAAAAAACTTTTTATTAAAGGAAAAATTAAAGTTTGCCAAATTGAAAAATATATATATTTATATAAAATACACTTTTGAAGTTTCAACTGTTTTTAGGAAGGGTTATTTAGGCCACTCCAATTTAATTACTTGTCTTACAAGCTTTTTTTGGAAAATAAATCCTGTCAGACTCCAAAAAAAAAGAAAAAAAAGTCACCTTTGGTGTCTTACGGACGAAAGTGGTTTTGAAATTTTCTGTCAGACTCCAAAAAAAAAAAAAAAAAAAAGTGCAAGTTTTAAGAATATTCTTTGTAAGGGTGATTCAATCAACTACAGGAAGCTATCATCACTGTAGTAGAGCCTCAGACTTAAGGAGGGATAGCTCCCACCCTTCAGGTTACAGGGATAAGTAGATTGATTGATTTTATTTAGTTGAGAATAGGCTGTTAGAAACATATCGCTACCAGTCCTAGTCGGCAGACTCTAAAAAAAAATAAAAAAATAAAAAAAGTAACGTTTTTCAACTTTTTTTTTTATTCCAAAATGGCTCATTTCCTACCTCCTGAGCTCGTAAGACAAGTAAATAAATTGGAGTGGCCTTAACCTAAAATAAAGCTTTTTGTGTAAGTCCTAAAAAAGTTGTTTGTTTTCTGTAACCCGATCCTACCCTTAATCCCTACCCTTAATCTTTTTCCTGCCCTTCCAACTCTCAATCAACATAAAGCATGCATGAAACACACCTTTTTTTTTTAAATCCCCAAATTCTTTTTTTTATCTACCTACCTACAATATTTCTTCGTTCCGTTACAGAAAACAAATATTTTGTTTAGGCTTATTGCTTATTTCAACTTTTTTTCAGAATCGCTTATAAAATGCTGGGCAGAGGATTTCCTTCAGGAGCAGGAGTTTGCAAGTCGGGACGGAGAGCTGGTGAAGGATCTCTCGTCTCTGCTGGAAAGAAGCCAGACCAGGGAGGCCAAGATCGGAAACATAACCACGGAACTGGGCTCAGAACTTGTCATGCTGGCCGACTTCCTTGATAATGTCTCAAGACGCAGGCCTAAAGGTGAGTGTTTCATAGGGATAGGTACCAGTGCTCGATATGATACCAAATACCATTATCAAATGGGAAAAACTATTGTATTGAAGAAGTTAAGTATTGTATAGTATCGTTTAACCCTTCCAATGCTGTGGCTATTTTGCCCAAAGCACAAGGATGCAAAGATTTTTTTAAACCATCAAAACCCTGTCATGTTGGTACTCATTGGAAAGCTCTTGCTGAGCCCTCTCTGATGAGTACCCATTTGCCAAGGGTTTCAATGGTTTTTCAGGATTTTTGCATAACTTTGTATTGGCCAATTTAGCCGTCAGCAGCATAAGGGTTAAGATTTAGAGTATGTAATGTAATTGACTGATATTTGCTATGTGGACGTTTCTGCGCGATGGATGTTCACTATATGTTAGCAAACATTTCTGAAGTTGACTAAATGGCAGCCAATATATTGCGCTACTGTATACTGTGTTAATTTTGTGCATTTCAAGTAATGTGCTTGGCCTTTGATGCGCAATTTAATTTTTGTGTACAGGCATTGAATGACAAGCTATTATGTCAGCTTGTGCGATAATATCATCGATACTATCATTAGGATCAAATAGATATCCAAATAATGGTGCACGGTTTGATAAATGCAGACTCAAGGGATGCGAAAGTACACATTGATTAAGATACAGCAATATTAACACAGCATACAGTGTGTGATGCCAAATGACTTTTAATACATGTATTTAAGGGGTTCCTTAATATAATATTTCGGTTTTAATTAACC
This sequence comes from Maea johnstoni, assembly GCA_963942565.1. Taxonomy (NCBI): domain Eukaryota; kingdom Metazoa; phylum Annelida; class Polychaeta; order Spionida; family Magelonidae; genus Maea; species Maea johnstoni. The sequence continues at coordinate 11,602,654 of OZ012686.1, read as the reverse complement.
ACTCTCAGCCCCCTCAGCCCAGTGGCCTACCCCTCCAACTACTGCAAAACCCACAACCAGCAGAAACTCTAATAGGAGTAACGAGGAGGAGAATGATGAGGAAGACAAAAATGATGATGAAGGTGATGATGCTGATGACACAAACAGTAAAAATAATGATGATGATGACGACGATGATGATAAAGATGATGATGATGATAATGTTGGTATTCAAGGTAGGATGGTGTTTAAATGTGTAGTCACCTGTTAATATTTCTGCACATTTCTATATGCACCCTACCTGCTTCACCCGTACACATTTGCATACACTTTTCACTGCTTGTGAAATAATGCTTTTACACATGTTTCTTTGATTTTTAGATTTGAGTTGCACATTCTATGTTTCATGAACTTTTCATTACTTGTGAAATGACGATTTCATGCATGCATGTTTCTTTGATTTTTAACTTTGAGTTGCACATTCAATGTTTCATGGCCTTTCAGTACTTGTGAAATAATGATTTCATGCATGCATGTTTCTTTGATTTCTTACGTGTTATACATTGTCTGTTTCCATGGAGTTTGTTGTGAAGAACACATTCACTGTCATACCATATAAGTTGGTATTCCTTCAAATGTTTTTCTATTTAATTTCTGCAAATTATTTTGAGTGACAGGACAGTATACCATGTTTCATGTATACCATGTTTTGGGAGAATATGGTAGTATTGTGTTTGTGGGCTTCATAATTTTTACAAACTGCTAATTTGTCATTGCTTTGCATTTGTCACCGATTGAAATATGTATTGCTCTCAGTCTTGTATTCTCATAAATATTACACTAATGCTCACAAAACCCATTTAACTTGGATGAATTACAAGTTCATACATGTACCTAGAATAGGGTGACTTGGATTTTCAATAGAATACCCACAAAGTTTTCTTCACCACTTACAACTGGCTACTATGGTCTTATTCTAAATATGGCATAAAATATGACGATAATTGAAATTCAAAATTCCTATATTTACAGAAACTCGGAGCTCTAGTCGGAACGGCGTGGGAGATATTAAAAAGGAAGTTTACGCTAAAGACCTGGATGGTAAGGTGCATCATGGGAGTCCTGACCATAGCAGAGTGAGAAGCAAGGCGGGAAGTCCTTATAAGGAAGGGGAGAAGTACCATCGCAGTCCTGCCAGAGACCGGAGCAGAAAGGACCGGAGACAGAGTCCTAGAGCCAGCCCAGCCAGGATGAGCCCAAAGCTCTTGCCAAAAAGGGAATAAGGAAGGGTATGGGTATAGATAGAGAAAAGGGGGACAGATGAGCCCAAGCTCTTGCCAAAAAGGGAATAAAGAGGGAAGGGGAATGGTTATGGAGAGAGAAGGGTGAAAGGGGGTAGATGAGCCCGAAGCTTTTGGCAGTAAAGTAGGGATTTGGGTGTAGATACTGAAAAATATAGGAGGCAAAAAAAGCAATATAAATTAAAAGGAAGTATATATTACTATTGCTTTTAATAAATGGCACTCTGTAAAAAGAGCATCAATACACATGTTAAGGTCTACTGTTTTAAATCAAAACTGTAATGTTTACGGATGATGTAGATATACAATTTATTATGAATGGTGCCTCTATAAAGAGTATCAATACACACGCTAAGGTTTACTGTTTAAAATCAAAATTGTAATGTTTACAGAAATGTGATACATTATTGCTGCTGTAGGGACCTTCGGGTAAAATTTGCACGGTCCTAACAAGCTGAAGATTACCTGTATGCATTACAGCATTGTATTATAGTTATTGGTTTTCAAACTATTCAAAATGTTCATTTGTTCATAAGTTACTATCATAGAGGAACTGAATAACTGCTATGGACCAGGATTTAAGCTGTTGTGGGCAATTGTATATATGTACATAAAAAGTATGTGTTTTGTATAATTTGAAACCACAAGATTGAAATAAACTGAAATAATATCTGATTGTCCGTGCTTTCTTACGAAAAAGCCCTTCTCTCAACTGCAGGTTTACCACATTTACCGCACTAGACCCGTGGCAGAACAAGTGTCATCTTTAAATTTCCATTAGTCTGGCCACCAGCGATTGGTAGATCAGTGGTGAAATTGTGGTTGACCATTGCCATTATTTCACCATAGGTTATATTTTAGTGAAGATCTTCCAGACAAAAGAATATTTTGGAAAATATTTGAAAGAAAATATGTGAATATGTACTACTTTTAACACTTCAAATATTTTTCAAATGTAAACACAACGTTTGTTTTCATACCTTCCAGTTGACACTTTTCAAGGGAAAGAATTCCACAGAATAAAACTAAGGCAAATCTGCATGTTTCAACAGCATGTTTTGTATAATGAAACGTTAAAAGATATCTGGATGTTTCAACAGTGGAACTTCTAGCCTTTTTGAATAATGAAAGGTTAAAAGAAATCTGCATGTTTCAATAGTGGAACTTTTAGCCTATGTATACAAGAAGAACAACAACAGGTTTCATTCAGAGTCATCATACTATACAATGTATTGAATCTATAATATCAGGTTGGTACATATAACCTTTTTTCTTACAATAATCAAGTTCACACAATCATTTATCAAATGTACACTGCGAGTAGAATCATCCACTGAAAAACATATCCACCACCAAAGGATGGGAGAGCCAGAAATGAAATGAAATTCAAGAATACCATTTCAGCTGGAACCCAAAAAACACTATCTTTGTTTTAGCTTACCAATGTGCATAACTGATTCTGTGTGCGAGGGTGGCTAAAAAATGACTGAAAATATCTGGTCAATTGTAGGTAATACTACAAATATATACCTAAAGAACATTGTTTCTTATGAGGTGCATAATTATTTTCAATATTTCTTTGAATTTGATATAGTTTTTTGTTTTCATGATATCTATATCTATGGTAAAGCAGAATAGCATGAATGAGCTATTAGTTATGACTGCATATCTACTTGGAAATGAAATGATCACACACACACATGTTTTCATCTTTAATATATCATTAGCTTTCTAACAGTGACAATAGGGAATTAACATTACGAAATTCAGTTTCGTTTTGATGCAGTAATATCTTATCAGAGTCAAATATAGAGACAGTTTCCCTTAATTTGCTTGTGGTAGAGCAGACATTCCAAATTATCAATTCAATTCTACCACATCAGAATTGCGCTTGTAGTTTATAGTTGTCTGACACGTAGATAGGTGGCAGTGTGTCCTTATAAACCATGTATGTTGAAGGCAAGGAAAACCATTTCACTGAAGTTATGTTAACCATCAAGAACTTGCATGTCATCATTTCAGCACCCCTTAATACATGTATATTCAAAAGAAGATTTACAGCAGTTGAAATAAAGTTGCCAGTTAGAACACCATCATATAATTCTGTAAAATTATAAGAGAAATATCTTTGACCTTAAAACATTGACTGGAACGGAGTTTACTAAAAAGTGATTTATACAGTCCAGAAGTGTTACTGACAAAACTGGACTTCATTATTTGCTTCCTTTACAGTGATTGTATTTTCTAAAACAGCTACAACTGCTATTACATCATATACAATTGCTCGGGTTAGAATCCCTTCCAGGGCATGTGAGAAAGTTGCCAGGGACTTGGGGTTAGTGTGGTGGTTTTCGCCGGTTACTACGGTTTCCTCCACCACTTACAACTGGCTAGTCACGACTTAGCCACAACATGGCAGAAAAAGTGACAAAAATATCAAAATTCCACATCTGGAAAATCTTGTCTTCACATCTTTCCCTTCCATGGATTCAAAAATGAATATTTGTCATCTTTTATGAAAGTCTAGATGAGTGTCACTCTTAGTGTCCCATCAGTAACTAACTAATAGCAGTAAAGGAAAGGATTTCCCCATCACCGCACAAAGAGTACCTTCTCCAACAAGCAAGGGCTAACCATTCAGCAGTAGCAAAACAATATACAGTGAAACCTCAGAGATGTGAACACCTTGGAACCAGGGCCTAAGCGTTCACACTATGGGGTGTCCACATTTCAGAGTTCTTTTCATAATGTATAAGATACAAATGGTACTGCGAAATTGTGTTCACATTAGGAGGTGTTCACATCTCCAGGGTGTTCACAATGAGAGGTTTCACTGTATGCAACATAACATCCATAAGAGTTGGCTCAATCATCCTTCACTTTATCTACATCCCAACCACTGCGGGAATCACTACTCTTACCGATCCTGCTATCTACCATCTGTACAATGTGTAGTCTTCATCCCCGATTTCTCGGGCGCATCATCCAAACATCAATGCTGTTGCTTTGTTGACCTAATCACACGCTCCTCTCAAAACATTTTAACACTTAAATGACAAAGACAATTTTCATTCAACCCTGATGCTACTTTTGTCCAAAGCACAAGGATTAAAAAAAATTTGAAAATCATCTATACCCTGTCATGCTGGCATTCATTGGATAGCTCTCGCTGAGTACCCATGTGCTAGGGTTTCAGTCATTTTTTCAGGGTTTTGCCTAATTTTGTATTGGATAAATTAGCCACCATAAGGATTAGGGTTTCCATCAATTCCACAGTGTTCTGCTTGTTATTGTTATAAGATTCGCATGCAAACAATCATAGACTCTCTGAGAATGGCACTTCCAGCATTGACCAAGACAAAACATTTTGCTACTCTCATCAAAAACACAATCACATAATCAATTCCACTAAATATCTACCAATGCAGCTTTTTGGGAATTTTTTATAAATCAACTCGTTTATATATTAGATATAAGTGGTGATATAGTAGTATAAAATGAGCTTACATCCAACTATTTCACATCAAACGCTATTTGGTCCAAATCTTCCACCAGCTTTTTGGCAGTAATAGAGACATATGTGATATGTCAAAACCAATTTACACCTGAAGTGCAATATTCAGACAACTTAAAGAACACCTCATTGATTACCTTAACCCTCCCAATGCTGAGTCTACTTTCTTCTAAAGCACAGAGACGCAAAGAGTTTTGAAAACCATCTAAACCCAGTGGTGTTGGTATTCATTGAATAGCTCTCACTGAGTACTTTCAGATGGTATCCATGTGCTAGGTATTTAGCCATTTTTCTTCTTTTTTTACGTCATTTCATATTAGCCAAATAAGCCACCATCAGCATAAGCCTTAACTCTTTAACCCCCAGCGCTGTGTTGAGTCATACTCCCAGCGCTGTATTGGGGGTTCCTCCCCGCAGCATTGTAATGCACTGCAGTATATTACATTGCATTACAATGTTGCGCAAGTCGTTATACACGCCGTCAAAAGGCGTCCCGTGGGATGAAGGGGTGTTTCAGTGGTGACGCTAAAACACGTTCCGCAGGATTAAGGGCGTAGATACGGCGACGCCTTTTGGCGTCAACAAGCATTAAAGAGTTAATTAAAGAACAACTCATTGATTTACTTAATGTGTGAAGAATAGTCAAACAGGGAATTGTCACATACAGCAAGAACGCTCTCTTTCAGTCCGATATTTCTCAAAACATTGCTTCACTTATTTGGCAAGATATTTGCTAATGTGTAAGATAATGTGTACTATGAAGATGTGAATGGACTGAAAAGGATCATGTTTCCTAACATTCGTCTGTAAAGGATCATGTGGTTTCACACATTATATACTTGCCAACTGTTGAACAGAGTTCTTTGTTTTTCCCCCATGAAAGTTTTTCTCCCTAAAATCTTCCTCTCGAGCTTTGTTCTCCTCAGTTTAAATCAATTCAAAAGACTTTTTGGCCAGAGTCCTGTCAGTTGTTTATTTCTTTAAATTTCTTTATTTACACTTTTTTTGAAGTAAATGAATAATTATCACATCAAAATGATATTGTACTATCTTTGTATAATTTCCTTTAATACACCCACAAACTTCACTACCGCTGGTTCCAAAGTGGATTTCTAAAATTTAAATGGAAAGCTGATTTTCGTTTTTAAAAACAATGAATCTTGATGTCTATAAAGGAGGTAATTTTAATAAATAATTTTTTGGTTGTAGACCATTTTTTCGGTTGTAGACCATTTGTTTTCTCACATTTTTGCTCCACATATTAGGAATCACTGGTTAAGGTAATGATGGATACTTGACTTGATGTTATTTTTTTTTGTTTCTTCAACACAATTAATTGCACAAGGGAGACATTTTACAACTTCACAAACACCATTGACTTTACATTAGAGTTCTCCCTTTATTCATACATATGAATATAATATACATTGTGGATCTAATACATGATAAGATGTTAGAACTACTCCATTCACAATTAAGTAGAAATGAATAGGAAATGTTCCAACCATAGCAATTATAACCAGTGCTTCTATAAAACAAAAATCAATTGAACCATTAAATCAATGTTCTCTTAACCCTTCCAATGCTGAGGCTACTTTCGTCCAAAGCACAAGGATGCAAAGATTTTTGAAAACCATCTAAACCCTGTTGTGTTGGTATTCATTGGAAAGCTCCCACTGAGTACTCTCAGATGAGTACCCATGTGCCAGGGTTTCCATCATTTTTCAGGCTTTTTGCAGCATCTTGTATCGGCCAACGTAACCACCAGTAGCATGAGGTTAATTATAAACCAATATTATCTAAACTCGTTCTACTAATCTGCAGCAGCTGGGAACATTCAATATTCAACTGACGTGTTAATTTCATACAGAATATAACCTGGGCACCTTGTATTTCTACACTCTCTCAATAACCATGAAAATATCTTGGAATCACAGTGAATGAAATTAAAAATCGGCAATCCACCAATAATGACCATAAGCGACCAAAGACGATTCTGTCATTAGTCAAAGTGAAAACCACATCTAATGAGATAATATGGTTATAATTTATACTTGTTAAGGTTGATTATGAAAGGCGGCAGTAAAATTCACCTTCTGAGCTTCCATGTCTTTGCACAATATATAGTACTTGGTTAAATCGCGAAACTCGATCAACAAATTGGCAGCCAGCAGATCTTGCACAAGACCCTTGGCTCGACTCCTAGCAGATACGCTTGATCGCAGCCTAGGTGCCCTGTTGCAATCTAGGTCCATTTGTGGCCCATGTTCAAGATGCAGGATTTTCTAGACCTTGGTGTGAGGGTGAAGGCAACTAGTTTTATTCCCTTCACTAACAATGAAATGATCTGAATTATGTAGTGAACAGATACCAGAATCAATCTCCAGGGTACCTGTAGCTGAATTTCCATTTTTAATAAGTTTAATTTGGTCATAACAAAATACATCTTATAAATTGAAGGTAATAGTAGTCCCTGCAATAGTAATGTTAATGGGAACATTGGCATATTTCACAGTGCTAAGCTAAAACTGACTATATTTTCATAAGGTCAACAACCAATTAGGCAATACCCCCCCCCCCCCCCTCCCACCCCCATTTCCATATAATCAGTTAAGGTAAAACATAGTACAACGTGTCCTGCTTGGTGCTTGGAAATATTTATGTTTGTGTTTTTGTTTCTTCATTCAAATTATGATTGTTCTATGTCAATCCCTATACCATTGACCAATTTTTGGTGGACAACTGATTAATTTAGCATAACAAAGTCATGTTTTGTTTTTGTTTCTCTATCTAAATTGCGATTGTCCTATATCAATACCTTTACCATTAACCAATCAGTGATCAGAGCACATAGGGAACAATCCCGATATGCAAATCAAATAACTGAAAATCATTTGAATATATACAACTACCAGTTGTAATCACTCATCCGAAACACATTATTCTAATGGCAAAATTTTGAAATATTTTTTTATTTTCAAGACCTTTCTGCAGGCGTATTCCTGCCCATCCACTGTAAACCTAAACGGTTAAGTCATATCACGAGATGTGAAAAATTTGTCCATAAACACTGTTTCTTTTATTTATTTATCCACAGGTGAATTCAATACCTTGAGTATTTATTTGCAAGATTTTACTTTTCTCAGCTATCATACCCACGGAGCAGTGACCCTATGCAACACTTCTAGAAAAATATTACTACCAACAGCAGTATACATATCAATGGAACCCTATGTTTTTAAATTAACCCTTATCCTGCTGTAAAACCTATGAGCACTGCTGCAAACCACAACAATTGTTGTGGTTAGCGGGATAAGGGTTAAGCCCTAAATATCACCCTTCATGTGAACAAATTCATGCGCAGATCACCCTGGAAGGCCCTGACTACAATAAGGTTGACTTCATCATGAGAGAGAAAGTGTTATTTGGAAAATATTTGAAAGAGAAATGCTAATCGATGCAACTATAACATTCCTTCAGATATTTCCAATAAAATTCCTCAGATATTTCCAATAACTTTCCTTCAGATATTTTTAATACCAACCTACATGTATTTCCACAGGTATCAGAGTATCTGGAAGGAGCTCTGATTAGTCACAATTTTACAAATATCTATACATAAAGAGCCTGTTATCTCTTTACTAGTCATATGATTGCTGTACAGTACACTCCAGAAGGTTTTAGAATACAGGTACAGACCTAAGAGAGTTTGGAATTTTGATGATCGTCACTTTTTCTGCCATATTGTGGCTAAGTCGCAAGAGCCTGGTACACACTTGTAAACAAATGCCAAAAGGGCCACAGATTACTCAATTATGATTGGTCCGAAGAGAGCGTTAGTGTGCTGCAGACAAACGCATACATGATACCATGTAGATATCAGGAACTGATTTCATTCAATTACTAATCACATGACCACTAAACAGTGGCAAACGATGAAAAGAAAAATAAATCATCAAAAAAAGTATTTTAAGGCTTATTGAGTCTGCTGAGCCTTGCAATTTGTCAGCTAGTCATTTTGAATATGATACACAGCTATTGGAGCAAACTACTAGGCCATTCCCTAAGAAAAAACTGTTTGTTCCATCACACAGTTATAAGCAATACTAGAAAAAGATAAACTTGAACTCAATCATGAAGGTGTCTTGTGAGTTACATTTTCCCCAAATTATTCATTTTCCAAAGATCATAACCCTTCAAAATGCTGAGGCTATTTTCGTCCAAAGCACAAGGATGCAAAGATTTGTGAAAAACCATTTAAACCGTCATGTTGGTATTCATTGGATAGCTCTCGCTGAGCACTCTCAGATGAGTACCCATGTACCAGGGTTTCGGTCATTTTTTCAGGTTTTTTGCATCATATTGTATTGGACAAATTAGGCACCAGCAGCATAAGGGATAAAATTGCTAGGAGTTGAGCAGAATAGATCAGCATAAAGAGTAGCTTTATGGTACGACTGAGTCATCTTAATGGTTTTAGCTTATGTCTTCACTAAGGTCATATAAATGTACACTTCTATGTGAATTTGTGATATACATTTTAGTATTTTTTCATATGTGAGCAACAGTAAGTATACCAACATTTGACCAACAGTTTTTACAAGAATCGAGGCTCTTTCTGCACCCTGTGTATACTGTAAAGAATGTTAACAGTGCTGTAATTTAATTAATGTGTACTTTGCCCACCCAAGGAGTCAGCATTTTTTAAACTGTGTACCATCATTTAGATATCCGAACTCTATGCTAGTATCGTACAACACTCTGACATGATAGTTTGTCACTAAAAACCAGTGTGCAATAATTAAACTGCGCATCAAATGCAGCTGTCGTCCAAAGCACGATGACGCAAAGATTTTTGAAAACCACCTATACCCTGTCATGTTGGTATTCATTGGAAAGCTCTCACTGAACACTCTCAGAGGAGTACCCATGTGCCAGAGTATGGTCATTTTTTCAGGTTTCTTTGCATCATTTTGTATTGGCCAAACTAGCAAACAGCAACATAAGGGTTAACAATAGTATACAGTAACACTGAATGGTCAGTTGTCCAGCGTATTGTGTTGCCAGGGCGACAATGAGTCCGAGTTGATCATGAGCAGGACTAGGGATGGATACCGATTAGAACGAGGCGGTAAGGTACCGTTCTTTCTGAAACGATACCGGTACCTCTGAACGGTATCCAGTCCTAAGCAGGATCAGGTGATGATTAATCAGTTGGAATTAGCGTCAGAATCATGTGACGAAGGTGAGAGTTTTGCTGCTGGCGTCAGAGGCTGGTTCGCCCCCTGGTGGCAGCATACTGTGAATTAAGCGTCCGATAAGTCTGGATATACAGAGTCCCTGTCCTCATGCGTCCTCCTTCAAGTTGGCAATGGAATTTCGTAACAACTGTACTTGAGCCTGGAAAAGAAAACATTTGTCCACCTCATAGTATCATAAAATAAGTTATGAACCTATTCATAACGAAGCTCTTCATGACATACATTGTCCGTTTTGCTGACACTTTCAAAAATTACTTTAGATTTTTTATGAATTAACAAAAACTTTCGAGGTTGAGGTCTGAATACTTGACCATGAAAATGGATATCCTACTGTGGCAGTGATTCTAGGGTCCTGATAGCCATATAAAATAGACAAAAATCAGCTATGAGTGATATCAAATTTCTCATGAAAATACTATAGAACACACAATGTTAGCATCTGTTTATATGTAGCGTACATAGCATTTGGTTCCGCTTCGCTATATATAAAAACGCTGTACTTTTATCTTAATGTACTGGCGCTGTCTACTGTCGCTAACATAAAAAAATACGATATGATGCGAAAACTCCCCAATTCGCTATATTTGGGATACGCATCATATGTGTGTTCTACAGTAGTGGTTAATTAGAAGAACAACCTAACCCTTTATACTAAACTTTACTTGGTAATTACTATGAGATTCACTTCTGTATCTTACTGGAAAACAACTTATTGAAAAATTCTACAGTAGGTAGATCAATACAGAAATGAGATAAGATTTTAAAATGAGAATAACATGAACTTACCCTTGCATGTTTCAGTTCCAATTCTACTAAGTCTATCATGTTCTTTCTAAAGTGCTGGATTCTTCTTGCTTTAAAATCAGTTAGCTCTGAAAAATAATGCAACCATATCATAATTTTTTTTCTACATATCAGTAACAGGGCTCGAAATTAGGGGGAGTCCAGGGCTCCCTTGAAATCTCCTGCAGCACATTTAAATAGAAATGATTTATTTTGGGACAAGAGCTTTTGTCAGGGACACATAAAAATCTGAGGTAATCTGAATTCACATTGAACTTGAATATTAAAAGGAATACTTTTCTCTAAAGCATAAACTCATGGACTTACTATGATCAAAATGTTGAAAATAAAAGATATGATGAGACCAGTATCTCAGAAGCCTTCTAGTTGAGAAATTGGGGAAGAAGTATAGGGATGGATACCTCTAAGAACAAAATGGTGCGATACAGTTTTGGTACCAATGTAACGGTACAACATTTATAATGATACTGTTAAGAGTACTTTATTGCACAGGGCTCGACATTGGTGCTTGTCCTATTGCCCCGGGCAAGTAGAATTTGTAAATTATAGCTGTGGGGCAAGTGAAAACTGCATCTTGCTTGCCCCACTGGGAAAGTACGTTTTGTATATTTCAGGTTTACTTTTGAGAATGTGTGCAAGTTTCGTGGTCTGCCATCCAAGCTTGTCCTAGAAAATATGCTTTCACATGCCAGAACCATGTTCTTACTAACTTGGTTTTGAATGATATATTATAAAATATTGTATACATTTTTTCAAGGGCAAGTGAAAGTTGGAGTAGGGCAAGTGAAAGTTGAACCTCACTTGCCCGTAGGGCAAGTCGCTGCAAAAGTTAACGTCGTTCCCTGTTGCATTATTACCATATAGATTTTGTGCGAATAATCATGTTTAGGATCCTGGACAATCCCAAATGAATGATAACTTCACAGTGGTTAGTATCATTAAGTGTAATTTTAAGGAATGAAACTGTACAATACGGTACTTTTTGAAACAATACCGGTACCATTTCTTAACCCTTTCAATGCTGAGGCTACTTTCTTCCTAAGGACAAGGACAAAAAGATTTTTGAAGACCATCTAAACCCTATCTTGTTGGTATTCATTGGGTAGCTCTCACTGAGTACTCTCAGATAAGTACCAATATACCAGGGTTTCAGTCATTTTAAAGGTTTTTTGCATCATTTTGTATTAGCCATTAGCCACCAGCGGCATAAGGGTTAACAGTATCGAACCCTAAAGAAGCGTGGTTGTAATTTTGGACCTACCTCCTTTGGCTTGATCAGAGATACGCTCGAACTTCTCACATGATACCTGCTGTGTGTTCTCAGCCTGAAACACAGAATCATGTGTAAAACAGTGATCTTAAGAATACCTTCAATAATGATGATGATGATGACTACCATGACAATGACTACTACTACTACTACTAATTGAAATGATAACAATGATGAAGATGGTAATTATACTACTACTACTAATGATAATAATAATAATAATAATAATAATAATAATAATAATAATGATGATGATAATTATTATAATAATAATAACAACAATAATACTTATAATAATAACAATAATAATAATAATAATAATACCAATAATATTAATAATTATAACAATAATAATGATAATAATTGTAAATAAATAAATCAAGGGAAGAAAATACACCAATCATTAAACCGGCTGGTGATTTAACCAAATGCTACTTACCGCCTGAACCTCTTTATTTTTGGCCCTGGCCTTGTCTAATGCTTTGTTAGCGTTCTCGTAATTTGCCAGCGATCGTGCGCGTCGATAGAGTAGAGCCTTAGCTGCGGCTGAGTCTCGCATATAATATCTGAAGGTATCTGATAACTTGAGGTCTTCATCCGATGCAACTCGTCCTTCTAATTTCTGAAACAATCAATCATATTTGTGGTGGGTGAAAATATATTAGCATATATTATGACAAATATGAAGATAAGTAATTCATTGAGATTTAACCACTACTAAGCATATCTTTATCAAAGTAAAAATATTGTCAATGGAAAAAGGTTAACTCATGCATCTTTAACCTGTTGTCTGACATGTACATAAGAAAATGTCTCAGACATATGAAAATGTCTCGATAGCAAAGCGAAATTCTGTGAAATATGTGACTGTACTTTGTAACTGTTGGGTTTAAGAATTTATTTTAAATATTTTTCAAATATTACTCTATTGAATGAGTTAACAGTTGCCATACTTTCCACACTCTCAAGATGCAAAAAAGTTAAATGAAGAGATGACGCCACTCACAAATTTCATTCTGTCATTCTAATGGTATTTTTAAAGCATAAGAATGACCCTAAGTGAAATTAAATAAATGAGTTCTTCCTTTTAACTAATGCAAAATGAATAAGACTTACCCTGGCCTTCTCAAACCCCTCGGATATCTTGAGGAATAATCTAGAAATGGCAAAGACAATGCAACGTTTAAGAAAGAAACATACCTTTTTATTACAGATATTCAAACAACACATAGGGCTTTTCTATAAAGTAGTCATCTTTAACTGTTAAGGCAGGTTTTTTTAACCCATCAAAATCACTAGGTTCAAAACAGTCTGACAATTTTGATGAAACCTTGCAAGCAAAAGAATATTTGGAAAAATATATTTGAAGGAGAAATGTTGATCAAAACACTACAAACAAATAATTTGGGAAATCATATCTTATATCATAGCTCCTTTTCATAATTGGATTGGACTGGGTTTTTTTTGTTTTCAAATAATTTTGGTATTCATTTTTTGCTTGCCAACTATGGCTATTGTGTAAACATACTAGGTGTAGATGTTTCTCGCAGGTGGGAAATTTCACATAACAAAAAAGAATGTGGCAACGGGTAGGTAGTAAAAAATCGAAGGTATAAATGAACTCAGACTTTTCAATACTCTCTTCTCAGCGCTAGCCCTTGAGTTAATCAAATAAACAAATGAACGTATCCATAAAAACAATTAAAATATCTTCCTGCAACGTGATGCAAAAGCTTTCCTTATTCCAACAAATCTGTGGTCTAAGGCGCTGTCACTGACTGCTAGCTTTCTCTCACCACTAACGGATTCGAATCCCAGCCAGGGCATGTAAGAAAGTTGCCAGTGACTTAGGGTTAGGCGGTGGTTTTCACCGGGTACTCCGGGTTCCTCCACCACTTACAACTGGCTAGTCACCACTTAGCCACAACATGGCAGAAAAAGTGACGATAATCAAATTTCCAAAATTCAACATATGTTAGATTTTAGTCCAACGAAAGTTTTTTTTTTATATCTCAGGTATGCCTTAAGTCTGATAATAGTGATGCTAGATGGCTTAACCCTTACAATGCTGTGGCTATTTACGTCCAAAGCACAAGGATGCAAAGTATTTTGAAAACCCTCAAAACCCTGTCATGTTAGTATTCATTGGATAGCTCTCACTGAGTACTCTCAGATGAGTACCCATAAGCCAGGGTTTCAATCATTTTTCTGATTTTTTGCATATTTTTGTATTGGTCAAATTATTTACCAGCAGCATAAGGGTTAAGTACCCAATAATGCCATGCACCATTTACAAAACCAACTTAACCCATAATAAGCTTTGGAACAGCAGAGCGGGCAGGTGGAGGCATTTCTTAGGGGCAGAAAAATGGATGTGACCGAGAATTGTTTTCACTCGATCAGGAAAAACCAGGAACCTTTGTTGCAACCCTTTTTTTTTGCAAAAAGAAACAACAGGCGAACTTGAATAAAATGCTTTATACATGATAGACTTAAGGACCATGGATGTATTTAACTCAAAAATCGCTGTGGCAAATATACACGCTAAATAAAGAATCTTTAAATGGATAATAAATGTTCATTCAAAAACACCTTAAATTCTCACTTCACTTGCAGGACAAAATGTATACTATTTAAGTTCTACTTATTCAAATTTGCCTGTAACAACTAACAAGTACAGAGACTTACTTTTCAGCAGACCTATGACAAAACCAAATAATGCACAATTAGCATTGCTATACATTTAGTCCCTGAGAAATACTTAATTTCACAAATTGGTTGCTATTTGCTCAGGGTCAATTCAAATACATTACCCTGTATTCTCAAATTTCAAATAAGTTTAGAGTCAAATGTTCTACATAATACAGTAAACATGTGAAGGTCAGAAAATTACAGCAAATATTTTTTCCTAATGGAATCACAAAATTACTTCCAAGTTTTTGAGGGAGAATATTTCTACACAAATCAAACACATATTTTATTCAATTTCAAAAATGTTCTTTGATACTTACTTGTCTAATTCTGTATTTTCAAGAGTTGCTATTTGGACCAAACTGCTTGATATCTTGATATAGGAGTCTGCTACATCTGATGGTAATGAATACACAGGTATAATGATAAAAGTTGTCTAAAAAGAAATTATTTCAAAATGCTTTGGAATGCGATGTTGTAAGACATAATGTATGAAAATTTGTGAAATATTGTAGAGAAATGTCTATAAAGCATAGACTTAATGATAAATTAAATATGTATGTTCAAAACCTACAGCTGTCAGCAGTTTTTGACATTATATATATATATAGTTATATATATATATATATATATATATACATATACATATATATATATATATATATATATATATATATATATATATATATATATATATACACACACACATATATATATATATATATATATATATATATATATATATATATATATATATATATATATATATATATATATATATCGTTAGTTTTCGCTGCATACTGAAAGTGACATACACTCCCATTTCCATTTGACGTCATAAAACTTATCAACAAATTACTTACTTTTGTGAGATCTTGTCATTTTATCAGCTTTCATGGTCCCATCCTTTATCCTAGTATGATACTCCACTAGGAAACCTTTCTCTGCCTCAAAGAAATCATCTACATCCTGAAAAATTAACAAAGAAGAGTCTTAACTTAAATGGTTCACAAAATTTTCAATTGGCACTACACTATTAACCTTATATAATAATAAATAACGGATACCTCTTGTGATCAATAGAGACACCCACTAAAATGAGTTAACATGTTTAACAAAATCTGCTTAAAATGGTACATTTCAGAATATTCAGGTTCTACAGGCCTGCATGCAGTCTGATGTTGAATTTAAAATTACTTGAAGGATTTGGCCGCAGTTGCAAGCTGTTGCGACAATTGGACATCCCTGCTACAGGGTCTTAGCCAGGATTTCAAAAATGCCTGTCCAAAACAGCAAGATTTCTGCCCGTCCAGAATTAGCTGCTAATCTACTTCAAATCCTTATACCAGCTACAATTGATAGCCCTGTGTGTCAAAAGGGGCAATTTACACTTCAGCTATGTCCTAGAAGATGGTTTGTTAGGAAATTATTTGGTTATCACACCCCAAAAGTCAAAATTGAAAAATCTTCATAGAATTTTTAACCTGTCCAAAAGGAGGTCTTTAGGAAACTACCAGTCCAAAAGACAGGCAGGACGGGTCCTGGCTAAGTCCCTGAGGTCCTGCTATAGAGGCATGGCATGACATAGAATGAGAGCTTTACCTTTTGTCCCGAGAGCAGCACCTCGTCGGCAGTCTGTGTAAGGTTCTTGAAGAATCCACCTAATTTTTCTTTCTTGTTCTTTCCTCGAACACTTAACTGCAAAAATGAGAATAAATGATAAAGAAACAAGATACATAAATTAAAATCTTATAATAGGTCTGGTTAAATAAATGTTTTGTAGAATAATATTAGCAAAATATATTCACAAATGCAAATTTATAGAAATTTATAAAATCCTATCAAAAGAAAGGATCAATACAGACATGTTTTGACCAATGTATTTCATTACTATAACTTGAATAGAATTTATGTGATCTGATTTTAAATCCTATTTTAAAAGGCAATATTTTCTATTACATCTATGTGTGAAGTCGGGGGACTCACAAAGTTCGCAATGCAGTTGTCAATAACAGTTATGACACAGTTCTGCCATTGAATGATCATGATCATGCAATATAAATCCTTAGGCTCTTATAGTTACTTACATCTTGATCATACTCCAGGAACACCTTGAAATTGACATCATTCCGTAAGACAGGATGAGCCGCCAACCTCTGTAGAAAGACCTCATGCATGGCCACCGTCTTCTTAAAGGTAGCCAGGTACTCTCTACAATACACAGAAAGGGGGGATACATATCAAATACTATCAGTAGGGGTGGCATGAATCGAGGGGGGGACAAATACAGATGTATTCGCGAATCTTCCATGTCACAGATAGAGGGGAATATATATCAAATACTATCAGATTCATTCCTAAAAGATAAGTGTGAACAAACAAATATGTGTTGTAATTTGAAAGAGAGTGATTCTAACTGATGAGTTAAACCTCCATTATACATACAAACTTTTCTCATATACACAAGAAAATCACAGCCATGGCCCATGGTACTCGGAATGCAACCTCCTCATTATTAGCAGTTCTAAGTGTAATAAATCAATACTAAGGGCCCAAAGTTTGGAATGGTTCAACTGAAGCAATCAGATATGCACCATCTCTACCTTCCTTCAAGTCTTGCTACCTATAAGAAATGCACTCTACTACTTTGTAGCCCTGGGGCGCTCGGGCTACTTGTAAACATGCCAGAGGGCCTCAGGGAAGATTCTTACCATTGGACTGAGTTACCCTCATTAAATAAATATTATTATCATTATTACTATCACTACTATCACTATAATTATTATCGTTATTATTATCATTGTTATTATCATCATTATTATTATTATTATTATTATCATTGTTATTATTATTGTTATTGTTATTATTAATATCATTATCATTCTTCTTCTTATTAAGATATATTATTATTATCATTACTATTATTCTTATTATTATTATTATCATCATTATTATTAATCCTTCATTATTCCACAAACAGATAGGCACTTGTAGATACTTCCACTATTTTCTAGTCAGATACTTTTAAGTGGGTGACTTACGCCTCTAGTTCTTGCTTCATTTTCTGGAACTCCTCTTTGGTCATCGTTCCCTCTCCCTCCCCCAGCCGCTGAAGCTTCTCTCGCGAGGCATCGAAGTCTGGTCTAGGCGGAGCAGGCGGTATCTGCAGAGAACAATATATCATTATAATAATAATAATAATAATAATAATAATAATAATAATAATAATAATAATAATAATAATAATAATAATATTAATAATAATAATAATAATAATTATAATAATAATCATAATAATAATAATAATAATAATAATCTTTATTTCACGAGGGTAACACAGACAAATACAGGATTTGATTTTCACTGTGGCCCTCAGATTTAAGGATAATACCTTTCATGCTTCAGGCCACAGAGTTGAAAATTGTTCTTCAAGGTATAGTTTCTTGAATGATGAGAGAGATGGTGCCATTTTCATATTCAAATATGAGGATTGAGGAATTACTATGCTTGGTAAGTGAGTGATACCAGTATAGGGATTTACCTAGCCTAGATTTCTAGGTTGTCATATGTATTTTTCTGACATTTCTTTTCTGTAACTAGGCACAGAATAGTCTAGGGGGCCATAGTGGTCAATTTAGTTTACACTTATCTCACCAGGGGAATAGAGGATTCAGTTTGAGTATGACAATAGATAGGAGGACCAGGTAGTGCCATCTATCTACCATACTGGTACTACACCACACTGCGTGGTCAGCACAGAATGGAATGCCAATTCTTTAGGGACTAGGAGCGTAGAATTAAGATTTTCCTCACCTTTTCTGCCTTATTGTGGCTAAATCATGGCTAGCTAGTTGTAAGCGGTAGAGGAAACTGGAGTACCCTGCAAAAAACACTGCCTAACCCCAGGTTAGCTACCCCAGGTCACTGGTAACTTCCTCACATGCTCCAACCTAGCTCTTATACTGGTTGTCCAAGAATGGTCATATTTTAAGATGGCAAGATTTTCATAAAACTAAATATTTATAATCTGAAATGTAATTTCACAGCATTTACCTTGAAATAAAACTATTATATAAAATTCTGTTTGAAATTGACATTTTCTAACCTCCACAATATGGCGGGTGTTATCTCTAACTGTGGATTTGATTCAACTGTGAGATGAATGCGATTCATAATTAAATTGCGCAGTAGAATACATCATGGAGGGTGTCTGTTTACTGATGGATTTAATGGATCTGCGATACAAAACACTCACATCTCACAGAATACTGGTGGTTTTAAGGCATTTCAGGCATATCAAGGGAAGGTGAGATATCTTTTATACCAGCTTTAGTGCTGGCTCTTTTTTTTACGGTTTTATACTGGTATTTTTTTCCTTTGAACCATTAACCTATAGGTACCAGTATGCGGGTGTGAACCCCTATTCAGCTGTGATGCAAATTTTCATCTATGTTTTTAGGAATGCGTGTGTAAATCATCAGCAATGCTGAACATGGCTGAAAGTTCTTTTTGTTGGGATTTAACAATTCCTTCATAATTATTTTTTCAAATTTTATTCAACATCTGTCTATGTGCACATTCCAGGTGCAAATGGGTTAACCCATTCATGCCTAAATATCTCCTTGATGTGTGTCGTCTGGACCAGTCATACTTTTGAAAAATACTTGGAAATGGAGCATTAATTTGCAAACTATTTGAAGTAGTGTTGCAGATTAAGTTTTAATGAACTACAGGTGAACTTGGATATGACGGACCACTGTATGACAGATTTTTGCATATGACAGACGATATGCTTGGTCCCAGTCAGATGCGTATCAAGTATTCGTCATATGTATACGACGGATTTTGCATATGACGGACCAATTTTCCTGGTCCCATTGAGTCTGTCATATCCAAGTTCACCTGTACTCTCCTTCAAATATTTTCCAACAGCTGCTTTTGTTAGAGAGATATCACCACAATAGTCGGGCAGTTTTGGTAACTACAATCAAGAATGAGTTAAGTACAAATTCACAGAATATTGAAGGAGAATTTTCAGATCAACATTTCCCCTTGAAATATTTTCCACAAAAGGCCCTGCTAACAAATATACAACCAAAACAGCCAGGACGTTTTTGGGCAGTGCAGACATGAATGGGTGAACCCTTCCGATGCTGAGGGTTCTTTCGTCCAAAGCATACGAACACTAAGATTTTTGAAAAACATCTAAACCCTGTCATGTTGGTATTCATTGGAAAGCTCTCAATGAATACTCTTAGATGAGTACCCATATGCCTGGGTTCCAGTCATTTTTAGCTATTTTGCATCATTTCTTGTAATGGCCAAATTAGCCACCAGCAGCATAAGGGTTAACCCATTCATGCCTGGAGATCCACCTGGCGAATGAAGTCAGGACCTGTCATACTTTTGAAAATAACTTAAGAATGAAGCATTAATTTACAAACTATCAACATTTCCCCTTCAAATATTTTCCCTGAAGAGCTCTACTAACAAATATGCACCCAAACAGTCAGAAATATTTTTGCCAGTGTAGGCATGAATGGGTTAACCCTTCCAATGCTGAGGTTACTTCCATCCAAAGCACCAGGATGCAAAGATTTTTGATAACTATCTAAACCCTGTCATATTGGTATTAATTTGGATAGCTCTTGCTAAGTACTCTAGGATGACTACCCATGTGCCAGGTTTCAGTCATTTTTCAGGGTTTTTGCCTCATTTTGTACTGGCCAAATTAGCCACCAGCAGCATAAGGGTTAATAACCTCTCCTGTCATTTCCCACGCGAGTATAGTTAGTACCACCTCTGCCACCCTACCGTGCACTACAGCCTGTCCCACTGACGACTACCTCTAATAGCGCGCTCTCTCTCTCTCTCTCTCTCTCGCACAAGCCTCGCCAATCAGTTGCCATGGCAACCACGGCATGAAACTGTCAAAACACGCTGCAGAGAGTGGCAGAGTGTGAGCAGCATAAGAAAAGGCTACTTTCCCGACCGTGGAATTGAATCAGAGGGAATCGCAAATATTCATAAGATGCTAGGCACCCGCACTTTACAAGCCTGTCTGTTCTTTGTCAAAGGGGCTCTGGGGATTTAACCCTTATGATGCTGGTGGCTGATTTGGCCAATACGAAATGAAGCAAAAAATCGTAAAAAGACGACAGAAACCCTTGCATATGGATATGAGAGTACTCGGAGAGAGCTATTTAATGAATACCAATATGACAGGGTTTAGACGGTTTTCAAAAGTCTTTGCATCTCTGTGCATTGGACGAAAGTATCCTCGCCTCAGCATTGGAGGGGTTAAGCCATTCATGCCTGGTATATGGGTACTCATCTGAGAATACTATCAAATGAATACCAACATGACAGGGTTTAGATGGTTTTCAAAGATATTTGCGTCTTTGTGCATTGGATGAAAGTAGCTTCAGCATTGGAAGGGTTAATATAAGAGACTCTCTCTCTCTCTCCTTTGGCTGAGCACGTTTCAAGGGAATAGCCCTCAGCTTAGCAAATGCTCAACAAAGACATCCTGACAGTTGCATCAAGATGTGCCTTGTGCCCTGCTTGGAAAGTATCTATGATGAATAATAAATATAAAGATTTATATACACTGATAGATTACATTTCTATTGGAAAATAAGGCAATGAATACCTTTAATTGCACAATAGTTCTCAATGCTATTTTCTTTTTAAATGTCTGTTAATCAATTGTAGGATCTATCTCTCTGCCCCCCCCCCCCTCTCTCCCACACTCCTCCCCCCCCCCCCTCTCTCTCTCTCATCTTTGAGATATGTTGCTATATTGTGTTAGTGCTTTTTATTTGTTTGTTTTTTACAAAACAGTAGTTTGATGATGACTAGGGGACAAAGTAGCTCAGTTGGTTAGGTGTCGAACTAGTAATCAGAGGGTCGCTGGTTCGATTCCTGGCCGGGGCACTTTGTTCTGTACTTGGGCAAGACAGTTTATTCCATATTGCTTCAGTCTACCCAGCTGCAAAATGGGTACCTAGCATAAATAAGGCAGTGCTTAGAGCGTGTGCGCTATATGCTGCCAGTTGCTCTGGAATATCCCCTGGGGGATTGAAATGGTTTCCGTGTGTACAGGCCTGCTAGGTGAGGAAGGTTGTGTGAGTGCTTCGGTGGATACAAGACTATCAACCGAATACCTTTAGTTTGCTTTTTTCTTAATACTTCAGGTCGGCCATTGTATCTTAATCATTATCATTTGGCAAGCCCTCATAAACGCTAGCTACCCAATTACAGATCTGATTCAGCATTTATACTGCAATTTCAGTAGGTAGCTCAATGTACCTGTTCTGAAAAAATATTCTGTTATATGGTTTGTTTATTGTAGATTTAAAAATGATTAAAACTTTTTGTGTAGCCTGTGTGCGTCTCTTACATATAAATATTCAAAGTGTGAACCACCTTTAGGAATAGATCTTCCATTGATTTAAATGTGATAATAAAGCTAGTATCTAAAATATGTTCAAAGGAAAGTTAAAGATAAAACAATTGTGAACGCTACCTACCTTGTAGTATATATTCAATGAACCTCCTCTTATGAATTATTATTATGAAATAAAGTGAGAACTATGAAGTTTTATTCAAAATTCTAAATTGAATTCCCCCCCCCCCCCCCCCCCGGACTTTTGGACAGGCAGTTTCATGATAACCTCCCTTTTGAAAAAAGGCAAAATTTTCCATGAAGACTGTTCAATTTTGACTTTTTTGAGGTAATGATCAAATCTTTTTCTAACAAACCCCTTTCTGACACAATAGGCTATCAAATATAGCTGGTATAAGGACTTGAAGTAGCTGAGTAGCTAAATCTGGATGGGCGGAAATTTTGGTATTGCTGTTTTGGACAGGCATTTTAAAAATCCTGGCAAAGACCCCTCCTCCCCCGTGAAATCCTGGATTGGTTCCTGTAATAGGAAGTGTGTACATGGTAGGGTCCAGGGTCCATGTGCTCACCATGCTGCCGTGGTATATAGGAAACTGATTCTACTAGGGCATTGTCATTTTCCATTGTCTGCACCAAGTAAACTATGACCTTAACCCATTCATGCCTGTAGTGCCCAAAAACACCCTGAATAAGACCTTAACCCATTCATGCTTGTAGTGCCCAAAAACACCCTGAATATGACCTTAACCAATTCATGCTTGCAGTGCCCAAAAACACCCAGAATATGACCTTAACCCATTCATGCTTGTAGTGCCCCAAAACACCCTGAATATGACCTTAACCCATTCATGCTTGTAGTGCCCCAAAAAACACCCTGAATATGACCTTAACCCATTCATGCTTGCAGTGCCCAAAAACACCCTGAATATGACCTTAACCCTTATACTGCTAGTGGCTAATTTGGCCAATACAAAATGATGCAAAAAACCCTGAAAATGACTGAAACCCTGGCATGTGGGTACTCATCTGAGAGTACTCCGGGAGAGCTATTCAATGAATACAAACATGACAGGGTTTAGATGGTTTTAAAAAATATTTGCGTCTTTGTGCTTTGGACGAAAGGATCCTCAGCATTGGAAGGGTTAACCCATTCATGCTTGCAGTGCCCAAAAACACCCTGAATATGACCTTAACCCATTCATGCTTGTAGTGCCCCAAAACACCCTGAATATGACCTTAACCCATTCATGCTTGTGGTGCCCAAAAACACCCTGAATATGACCTTAACCCATTCATGCTTGTAGTGCCCAAAAAAACACCCTGAATATGACCTTAACCCATTCATGCGTGTAGTGCCCAAAAACACCCTGAATATGACCTTAACCCATTCATGCTTGTAGTGCCCAAAAACAACCCTGACTAGATCAGTTATATCATTTTAGAAAAGGATTACAAGGAGAAATGTTGACTAGAATCTAAGCCATAACACACCTACGAATAGTTTGTCATTGTGAATTTAAGCTTAATTCCAAAGTTATCTTTAAAAGTATCTTTAAAACGCCCTGACTAGATCTGTTCAAAAGTTGGTTTTCAGTAAATTGCCTGTCTATAAGACAGGATGGACAGGTCCTGGCTAAGTTTCTGCTTCAAAACCAGGAAGAACCTGCATATGTACATGTGTGTGTGTGTTAGTATTAAGTATAATTAATGCCTGTCTGAAACAGCAGTCACAATATGTCTGCCTGTCCGGAGTTTGATACTCAGACACTTTAAATTGTTATCTTCAGTTCATACATAAGTTTTTCATGCCAAAGTGGGCAATTTACACTCCAACCATATCTTAGTACTACTTAGTAGATGGTTCGTTAGGGAATAGATTCAATATTCAATTCAGAAAAAGAATTTCCTGTCAAAAATATGTTTTTCTAGAAACTACCTGACAATACCACAGGCTGGACAGGTCCTTGCATATGGGGCCTTATCACCCTCTCTGTTGTGATTCTCAATGCTGATTGGCTAGTTGGAGTCCGCTCTGCGACCATCCTACACATTCGAAATGCTAATGGCATCACTCGTACACTCCAGAATGGACTCAAAGACATGCGCGCCCCTTTTTAGGTTATGTCCAGGATAGCTCGCTAGTTTCAGTGGAGAACACAGGAATCACGTCACAACACGCCACACAACATTGTTGAACTCCGCTCCGCCTCGTGGGATATCGATAACAGAGGGTGGATATCATGCGATACCACACATCCAAACAGTAAATGATGATCTTTTATATCCCAAAACACTAAGAGACTAGATATTTAGTAAATCAACTTACCACTATTCCGGCGTAATCTTCATTCTCCTCGTAACGATCGTGTAACCACACAAACTCCTCATGTTGTCGCACAACGGAAAACTCCGGCTCACGAAAATCTGGTAAAGTGGTCTGCAAGCAAGTAGATGATTGGTCAATATCTGAGAAAATCACGATAAATGTAGGAAATAAGCTTGAAAGTAGAAACCCCTTAAATTACTGTATACCGTGTTAATTTTGAAATAAGCTGGAAACATGAATGTCGATCGGGAAGGACCCGGATATGCAACCAGCAGATCTCGCTCAACAGCCTCGGCACGACTCCTAGCCATGGTGTTGACGTGAACCACTCAAGTGGTAAGTTCTACGCATGTGCGTGAGCAACCTCCTCTATAATGTTAACAATTTTGAGAGCCCTCATTCATCTGTCTTCTAGCATCGTCAAAATGAGGTGAGATTAATATTTGTCTAGGGCTATACAATGGGCCTTATGGTAATTGGTCTCTGGCAACCAGTCCACGTTTCTCTTCATCTAAGCTTGAAAGTAGAAACTCTTGAATTACTGTATAATGTATATAGACTATATACTGTGTTAATTTTGCGCATATTCATAAAGTAATGCACTTGGCAGACAGATGCCTTTGATGTGCAGTTGAATTTTTGTGTACAGTAGTAGAATGACAAGCTATAATGTCAGCGTGTTGTACGGTACTGGCATAGATATTGGTTGTCCAAATATTTGGACATCCAATATCTATTTTTTAATGGTGCGCAGTTTGATAAATGTGCGAAGTATGCATTAATTAAACTGTCGCAGTATGAATGCGGTATACAGGACGAGTTCCTTTTTGTGAAAATTAAGGCTGATAATACTCAAATTGAACAATTGGCACAGTAGCAGTAGTGGACCATGTTATCTATTAGCCCTCATATAGCTCCCACTTGGATGATTACAAGTTAAAGAGAAATGCCTACAAAAACCCATTATATATCTCCAAAAATATATTGTGCCTGATTCAGTATAATTCGATATATTTATTTTCATAAGTATAACCAGGAATGTGTTAAAAGAAGATATCTAAGGAGAGGTACCTACCTTTGTGTGAACTGTAAACTTGACTTTATCTCTTTCACTCAAGGCATCTGAGATATCTACCATCAAACTGGTATCTGTATCTAAATCCACTGTCTCTGACCTTCCCTGTAAGAAATACAATAATATTTATACAATTATACATAAACATAAATATATATATAAGAAATACAATAAACAATGACTTACTGATGGGAGACTGACTAAAAGAAATGTATTGTGTGCCCACTGTCACTAATTAATCAAATACAAACTTAAATCAATTAAAATATCTCTTGTTAACAGGACAAAATAATCAGATTAGATGGTACAAATGTCTAGACATCACATACCAAAATGTAGGCCAACTACACTCTTAAAGGCTGCTTTCCTATGCTGTACAAGCAATGGGGATTAATTCAAAACTCCCTCGCATGTTCATAAGTCGTTGCAATAAAATGTTTTAAATTGTAACGTCTTCATTGTCAGGATATCATAGATCATTTCAATATATATATTTTTTTGAAAATAATTGATGTTCTTAATAAATCATCATTAAAAGCCATATAAAACAATTCATTAAAGATTGTGCATACTGGACAATTTTGACAGTGTTCCATTTTGTTAACAATTTGCAAAGCTTAATGGGGCTACATGTATCTTCACTTACCAAGGGTAGCTTGGATTAGCCATGAATTCCTTCAATAATGCTAGGAAAATGCCAGGAGATCATGGAAAATCACAGCAACATGTGTTGACCAAGACTAGTGCCCAAATTTTTCAGTTTGGTTTCATATGTCGTCTCTTAGTATCAAGACTATGTCTTGATAATGTAATGTAATGATATTTAATGATAATTGATCTGTCAAGTATTATTAGGTAATAGCCAATTTGCCTTTCAGGCTCAATGTTCATATCAGCTAAGTTATACACTTAGTTGGTCACTTGTGTGACTTGACAGCCTTTTCATTCCATATACTATACCACATACTTGTTTTCCATATCATTTTGTTAGAATATGTGGAATGAATCCAAGAGTAACAAGGGGATAATTTAATCCATTCTCATCTGGAATATACACATGGCCTGACTCTGACAGCAGTGTCTTAGCCAGGATTTATTCAACCCATTCATACAAACCGTCTGACACACATGAAAATATCTTGTTAACAATTTGATTGAGTATTCAATTGAAAGTTTTTCTTCTAAGCATTCTCACATTTTGTTTCAACTGCCCTCCTTGAAAAAGAGATAGGAAATAGGTCAATAACTGTTCATCAAACCATAAGTCAAACCCTGCAATGGGGTTGCAAAGCAGACCTCGATGCTAACTTTAAAAGTTACTGGCTCCGTAGGTACATTAGGACCAAGGATCTACTTCTACTGGACATGCAATTTTTTTTACCGGTCCTAGAATTTTTTCTCATAACATAATCAGACATTTAATGTGCCTGATATGGGGGAAACTTGTTAATAAGAATGGTCCCTAATGTTTACTAGAACTGTAGGACCAGTTGAACTCTGTTCTTACTGGCCCAAAACCATGTTTGAGAATTTTTACAGGCCTGGGCCCAGCAGTTCACTGTTAGTGTTGAGCCCCTCAAAGTTTGCTAGTGGCATAGTATTTTGCAAGCAGTGGCTGTTTCTGTACTCAAAATGCACTTCACATTATCATTTATCAGAAGACAGTGTCACTGTCAGACAGATCTCAATTAATCAAAGATCCATGCTACATATAACTGCCACAGTAGTTTTTAATAGTGTTTGCAAGTAACTTGAAACGGTCTGACCTAAAATCCTCCATCAAAGTTTGAGTCCCAACAAAAATATCTATGTTAAACTCATTATGTACAGTGAGATTTTGCCAATATATAAATCCATTTCTTGATTTTGGAAATAAAGTCCCTTTTTTGAGTTTCTTGCATACTTTTGACAATGAGAAAATGTAGCAAATGTGTGCAAAAAGCATAAAAAAGTCTGTTGATGTGGCAACACACAAAAACCGTGTTTTAAAAGAATGCCATTATATTACCTAGACATTACAGCAACAAGTTTTTTGCTTGCCGCTAAGTCAAAACAAGTAATAGAAAAGCCATATATATTCAAAAAACAAACAAACAATGGCAATATGTGCAGTTACCACCCTCAGGGGTGTCCAGCTGTGGCATCAGCATGTTAAAGTCTTCAAAACGTGTGAAAGGCAAATCTTGTCTAATGACTGACCCAGGTCCTCATTTTTGATATGTTGGTTTATATATTGTATATTGGCACCTGGTGACGATTTTTTTTAACTGGATTGCACTTTAGCCATTCAATATTGGCGCTTTTTATAATCTGTCTGACTTGAGTTTGGTACACCACTTTTTTGTGTCAAAACGTTCGAGTTTGCCATTCAAATTTGGCAAACCTCTTCGGAGCACAATCGCATGTATGTATAAACATACATTTTATCTCAGCTTGTAAAATGTTGATTTTGCTCATTAGGTCCCATTGTAATATTTGCCAACTGCCAACAATACAAACACGCGAGGTTTGTATTGTTGTATTGTTTGGCTGGCAAACTCAATCGTTTTGTCACAAAGAAATGGAAAAAGCAATTGCTAAACTCAAGTCAGACAGACTATAATAAATAGGAAAATACATGTATGTTTCATAATGCTTACAAAAAATACATGTATGTATCAAAACCTGTGAGCTATAATCATTGAATATATATTGTAAATATGTTTTATGGAACCACGCTAGTACTACGGTAGATAGGAAAGTGTGTTTGAATTATCAGATAAACTGTAAGAGATAAAGGTCTCCACCCCCTTCCTGAGTCCAATATTTGTAGATCAGAGAATGATTAAACTCAATAAAAATTTAAATTATGTCTATAACATTCTGTATTTTTTGCAAACGTGGTAATATATACCAGGAGACAAGTGTTTTCGTAATTCTTATACCTAACACTCTTTCGAGGAAAATATATGAAAATGTGTCATTGTGAGGCGAACCTGATGACTAAACGTTGAGGGGGAGGTATCAGGAAGTAGTTTTATTTATCCAATGATTTGCTTACCTGTCAGTCGTCGCCACATGAATAATTCGTGAACTAAAACATTTATACACATTTGCGAAGAAAAGGAGTGTGCGAGCACAGTCATTTAGACTGTGAGCTAGAGTTGGGTGAGAAAAGTGATGGGGCAGAAAATACAACAGTGAAACAACAACAAAAAGTGGCAACTAAAGCACACAGCAAATTGCTATTAGGGAGCCGGCCAGGCACTTCCGTTATCATCGTCTGTCTACACCCACCTTTTCCTGCTCCTCTGCGAGCAAATCCGGGCCGTCATCCATGCCGTCCTGAAAGCAACCAAGACAAATATCAATGCCAGCGTCAGACTATGAACACGAAACGAAATAAACACAGAAAATGACTAGGAAAACAAGGGGAACATCAATGCACACCCACCATCATGGCTGCTGATGTTAGTCATGTGACTTGCTCAGGCGCAACTACTCGAGCAGGGCGCTGAGTGCGCGCTGCGTGCGCGCTGAGTGCTCGCCTAGTTTTCTAGGCTACCATGTACATGTGTATTTTTCTGTCTTCAAGTAGTTGTCCTGTTTTAGGGCACACAGTGGTCAAGGTTGGTCTGAGTAGATTACTTCAAATGTATTCACCAGGTGAACAGACGACTCAGTTTGAGTATGACAAAACCTGATAATAACCTTAAGAGTTAGGATTAGGTGGCGCCATCTATCTACCATTGCTGGTACTACACCACACTGCTTGGTCAACAGAAGGGAATTTCAACTCTATGGGGACTAGGAGCCTATTCTAGATTCATACTTACGATTGCACGAGCCGTAAATAAGGACGTTTTGTAATCTTAGATAAATTAATGAACTGGGGCATGATCTGAGATTGAGAGTATGAAATCTTGAGCATTTAGTGACAGGCAGAAAATAATCATTTTTAAATCGCTTTCTGAAAAAAAGTGTTGGAAAAATATTTGAATCCTTTTCTATCACTTTTCCAAAAAGTGTTGGATTCTTTTTTCGCACATTTTTCAAAAAATGTTGGAAAAGTATTTGAATTTTTTTCGCACGTTTTCGGAAAAAGGTGTTGGAATCTGTTTTTATTGTTTTTAAAATTCTGCCTGTCACGTAAGTTCCTCCGTATGAGAGTGAGCGCAGCTCAGTAACTAATAGTTCAATAATATTGAACCTTACTATATGCAACGATATCTTATTGTGGATGTTCTATGCTGCACATGCCTACCGTCCAATAGAAAAACATAAACGGGAAAATAGGTAGGGTTTATGTCTGAACTAAGTAACTAAAAGCTGGATTCAGAATTACATAAGTCATTGTGAAAAGGAAAGCGCACCGTTTATTGAATGGAGAAGTAAACATATTTAATATTTTAGTATCTAAGCTAAACTTGGTAGATCGTTTTCCACATTTTGTAACACAAAGTTAATATTTGCTATCCAACTTTGGCAAACCTCTTAGCAGCAGTGTGTCCCGTATCAATATACCTACTTTCTTTCTCAACTCCATGAAATATTTATTTTGCTCATTGGGTGGGTGCCCATATGGTAAAATTTGCCCATTGCAGACAGTACAAATGTGAGCGATCTCGAGTGGAATTTTACAAAAAAGTTTTAAAAGAAAGTAGCTATATAAATGCAGGACACAGTGCTGCTTAAATGCTTGCCAGTTTTAGGTAGGAAATGCGAACTTTCTGTAACAAACGAAAAAATAAAAAAATGTCCGCCACGTTTAGCTCAGGCATACTTTAGACATTTTCAGTCCTTTTCGAATTCATGTTTCACCCATAAAGTATTTGCAAAGGTATCAAACGAAAATTTCAATAGGAACAGTCAAGCATAAATGGGTTAACATTTTTTGGGGTGGATGGGGATCGCTTCTTATACTGGGCCTTAGATGAATAGAACATGGATTGGTCGCCACAGACCAATTACGGCCCATTGTGAAGCCCTCGGCACACCTAATTTCGCCTAAGTGTGACGTCACTAGGGCATAGGCGAGTGAGGGCTCTCGTATATTGTTTATATTGTGGAAGTTGCTCACTCACTTGCACAGAACGCGCCTCTTGAGTGGTTCTCGTCAATACCTGGTCAAGGAGTCGTGCCGAGACTGTTGAGCAATATCTGCTAATTGCGTACCTGGGGACCGAGCAAACCTCTCTTACGAAGGGCTTAATTGGCTATTAGGGACGCTGGCTGTCAGGGAAAGGGGTCGATGTGAAATTCGCCTAATGTAGAATTACCATTTATAGTCTTTTCTGTAACCCCTGGGGGGGGGGGGGGGGGGGGGGGGTGGGGGCACTTTGTTATTTAGGGGGGGGGGGGGGGTGTATACGCTCGTTATCAGGATTTAAAAATACCCCTAAAGCACTGATTTCAGACCAAAAAAAGCACCCTTATTCTAAAAAAACACACTTACATTGGATGAACGGGAACACGTATTTTAATTTTAGATTTTATAATACTCTGCCTGTTTAGCGGCAGCAGACTCGGAAGCCTAGTCACTTTGGGAGTCACTCGGCGTCAGAGCCGCAGATACTATTTCGTGGATTGTAAGGGGATTTTCATCCCCCATACTTCGTACCTGGGTACAAAAAGTCAGTACTCTTCCTTTACAAATCGCGGACATCCGGAGGTCTTAAAAAGACCCCTTCTTCAGCGAAATACGTAACGTGAGTGCGGCCCCCCTCTGTACCTGTATAGCTCTTAAAGTAGTTTTTCATAATGTACTTTTTTGCACCCTCTTTCCCCTTTCCTACTCCTAACTATGAACCTCTTCCTGATCATACAGTGCAGACATTTAATTCCTGCACCAGTCGACCGGACGTCTGCCGGTGCCTGGTTGTGCGAACACCCGAGGACAATATGTCAAGCTACGTTCAGTTGTGAGATCATCCATGCCCAGGAAACTGGGTGACAATCGGGCGTGCAGTCGTGTATTATTTCTGGGCTGTCCAGGCATTTAGACTCTTTTTCAAAAAGTTCCAAGGGGTCTTTCAATTGCAGAAACACCATAGACAGTCCTCCACAACACCGCATGTTTATATATATATATATATATATATATATATATATATATATATATATATATATATATATATATATATATATATATATATATATATATATATATATATATATATATATATATATATATATATATATATATATATATATATATATATATATATATATATATATATATATATATATATATAGAGATAGATAGATATAGATAGCGACCAGGCCAACTTGCTCGTGGGGATACAGCAGAGACTCGAACCTGCGACCTCACGCTTGACCTATATGCTCCATGGTACGGGAACTTCACAGCGCCTGCAGTGCAATTAGTGTTGCATTTGGGATCATCAAGGACCAGCGCGAATAAAATAGAGCACACCTTTGAATACAAGCAGGGAATATTTGTTCATCCCCTGTTGTGACCCATAGCTCAGTTCAGGCAGCGAGATCTCGTGGCTACGAGTCCTTGTGACTTCGTCTAAGACTAATATTTTCACTGACAGCCCCGGGGGGGGGGGGGGGGGGGGGGGGGGGGGGGGCACTTGGGTATTTAAGGGGGTGCATACCGAGTATGTGAGAAAGAGGCCAGTGACTTGTGGCAAGGCGGCGGCTTTGCTGGGTACTCCGGTTTCCACCACCAGTTACAAATGAATAGTCATGAATTAGCCGCAATGTGGCAGAAAAAGTGACAAAAAAACGAAATTTCAAATTCAAACTCACTGACTTTGCATGATCGTGTATTTATGACCAAATATAATTTCTGCCTGTATCAACCAAGCAGTGGCATTATGTTTTTTAAGGAGTGAACATGTTTAAAACAACTTTTAGGTCAAAATATCTCTCCATGTTGACCGTTGTATAATTAGTCCTTATCAAACACTCTGAGGACAAGTAGTCTGTAGTAATGATGTCATGAACATCACACTTTTGACATATAATCTAACATATTTCCAGTCTAATATTTCATAACGGCTTAAATAATAAATGAAAATGATGGGTCTTTTCCTCTCCTATATATTTTCTAGAACATGACAAGGATGCCATTTCAGAACTGCCTAAATAGTGAACAATGCAGTAGCCCGATCCTTACAGTGGATTGTAATCGATGATCAGCCCAACACTGACTTGTAGTTTCCTATTCATCAGATTGATGAATGAATCTACTGAGAATATCATGCATGGAATTACCAAAAAATTGAAGATTTATGTTGCGATAATCATTTTCAATCGAATATGCTTTTCCTAAAGTATCCTATGACTATCGAGTGAAGCAACCAAAACAGTGGATTCATTTTGGTCCGGTGCATGGAATGAATATTTATCTAGGATTTGGTGATCAAATATATATCGATTGACTAAATTCTATAGTATGTAAAATAGGGAAATGTTGGATCATATTTGTAAATATTCAAGGTTTCTCTAACACTACTGTTTGAGGATATCCATGTAAATGCTCTATACCACTGGCTAAAGGAATTATTTGGACTTTTAAAATACCTCTAGTGAAAAGTCGAAGTATTGCTTAGATATGTGAGAAATGCATGGAGTTGCTTATTGTAAGGTTTTAAGGATACATAACGCGATGTGGGTTACGCATTCTAAAACATCAGCCAACATTGCTACAAAAATCTTTTTTTTCTATCACTGATAGAAATAATTTGACATTGACAGATCGCTAGTTGAATAGTCTATTATAAGCAGTGTATGCAAGGAACCTAATTGTGTAAGGCATGTGTACAGTACAGACATTTACTTCCTGCGTCATTCAATCGGACGTCTGCAAGTGCCTGGTTGTACAAGCGCCCTTGAATGATATGTCAAAAGAAATAAGTAATGCACATCAATGACCCACGTAGCTTGTGAATCAAAGCTGCGTTTACTTGTGAGGTCATCTATGCATCCATGCCCGGATAACTGGGTGGCAATCGGGCGTGAGGTCAAGTATTGTGACCGGACTGCCCACGCTTTTAGTGCAGGGATTAAATGTCTTAGGCGTTGCCTCTGACTGTTAGCTGTCTCTCACCATTGTCGGGTTCGAATCACACCTAGGGCATGTGAGAACATTTCCAGTGACTTGAGGGTAGGGCGGTGTTTTTTGCCAGGTACTCCAGTTTCCTCCACAAGTTACAACTGGCTAGTCATGACTTAGCCGCAATATGGCAGAGAAGTGATGGTAAACGAAATTCCAAATTCCAATATATAGTGTAACGATTATCAAGCATGTACTTTTCTTTCTATTTTCGATTTTTATTGTGAGATATATGCCTTAGGTTATAGGAATACGGTTGCTCTCATCTGCTGTGTAATGCTAGTGAAAGATGCTAGTGAAGTACAGTACAGATATGTAATTCTTGCACCAGTCGATCGGACGTCTGTCAGTGCCTGGTTGTACAATCACCCATGGATAACATGTCAATAGAATAAGCCAAGGCACATCAATGCCACACGTAGATAGCGAATCAAAGCTACGTTCAATTGTGAGGTCATCCATGCATCCTTGCCCAGGAAGCTAGGTGGCAATCGGGCGTGCGGTCGTATATTATGCCCGGACTGCCTACGCATTTAGTGCAGGAATTAGATGCCTGCTCTGTACACGTATTCCTATTTTAGGGACTGCGTCACTGGTCATGAATAGCATGGAATGCGTGTCCAGTTCATCAGCCTATGTATTTAGTGCAGGAATTAAATGCCTGCACTGTACATGTATTCCTATTTAAGGATCGTGTAACAGGTCGTTGGCCATGAATAGCATGTTATGCGTGTCCAGTCCATCAGTCTTTGTCGGGACTTATTGTATAATCTGTCCTTGTGATCATTACGGCTTAGTTCAATGAACCAATGCAAAGTAAAATGGGTCAAAGGTCTCTCAACCACTGACCAGTAAACATAGTAAGGTCGCCCTGTGTTGAGGACACCAGTCTCTCAAACATGTACTGAATGAACGGAAGTCATTTCGCTATTTCGTGACCATTTAGTCATCAAAGTTGAGGGACCTTTAAGCTATGGAGCTCTCATTCCAGTTAAATCCTTTCATACTTTACACCATAGGAGTGTGTTTCTTGGCGCACATCATCTTTAAAGTATCTCAGCTGTTTGTATCAAGGCACAGACAGGCTGTAGCACTGAAGGATTTTCCTGGACCGGCTCCACATTGGCTTTATGGGAATATAAAAGAGGTGAGTTATCATTATACAAATATGACATCCAAAATACAAAACACAAAAGGGAGAAAAATTACAAACACCACAGATTTTGGATAAATACTCGTCGTCTGCCTTGTTGAACTAATTTCACCGGTAGGTCACTCGGCAAACTGCGTGGGTGTTCGTGGGTATTCTTCGGGCTAGTGGTAACTAATAAATTTGTACATAGCTGTTGCTATGAACTAATTAATTAGTACATAGCTGATGCTATGAACTAATCAATTAGTCTAAAGCTGTTGCTAAGGAGTGAGAACAACAGCCTGTCGCTAAGAAGTGAGGAAAACTTGACGATTAATCCTTGGCCCTTGACTAACCAGAATCAAGAATCTTCACGTGAGGTATAATTATGACACTTATACTGCTGGTGCCTAATTTGGCCGTAACAAAATTATGCAAAAAAACTAAAAAGAATCACTGAAACCAACATGACTGGGTTTAGATAGTTTTCAAATAAATCTTTGCGTCCTTGTGCTTTGAATGAAAGTAGCCTCAGCATTGGATGGTTTAAGGTGAATTGCAGGATTAGATACAACTGAAGTGTGCACATTTCGCGATTACATTGAACCAGAGGCACACGCTCCATATTTTTCAGAACAGAACAAAACAGAAAATCCTCATTAGATTTTCAAAATCCTGATTGTACAAATCCCTCCTTTCTTGTCAAATAAAATGACGTAAATAATTGATCAACCTGACAGCAACGGAGGTAACTCTGCTTAATCCGGACTGATGCGGACCCTACATTTCTGTCCGGATAAGGCAAAATCCGGATTCTGCATATAGGAATAATATGTATAGAAAGGGACCGGGACCTTCCAATCTGTCCGGATCACACATGTCCGGATTAAGCAGAATTTCCTGTATACAAAACTAAATAGCAAATAAGTTTACGTTAGAGTCGTCTAATGATGAGATATTGCGAAAATAACAAGAGGAAAGAGAAGCTAATCACATCGGTCAATCACACGTTTTGTGATCAGGGCCTCCATAAGTGTGCGGTATATAACAAAACCCACACTTTCTGAGCATTTGTTTTCCAAGCTGGCTAAACCACAAAGGTGTTATCCAAGGGTATTAAGGTGATAGTCTAGTACAGCAAGATCATCACCACTAGGTGGCGTCTTTGGCTGGCCCCTTAGCATGGATATCAAAACAAAAGATTGCACATGAGGAGTGGTCACCCGCCACAAATCTCAACCTAGCAACTTCCTATTATTATACGACCACGAGAACAAAGAGCGGCTCCCTTGGGGCCCTCCGCGTTAAATTGGTCCCGAACAACATGGGTGTATGCTTCGACCATGCAGATTCCTTCGAGATTTTGACCAATATTTTCATCTCGTTTTTTGGCTGAAAGTGAATAACGATACGGTCTTCGAAGCCATTGTTTTAGAATATGACAGATATGAATCCCCTCTATGTGCAAGGTCCTGTCATAAGTACCTCGTATTATGACAGGACCTCATAATCAGCATTAGCTACGTTAACCACGTGCTGTTAGCAATCTTGAGGCATATGGGAACATTCAAAAGTGTTTTTAACATACTCATCGTGCAGATTTCCGGTTTAGGTAGGACCTTGCACCTTGCCAAAGACATGAATGATCAAATGGTAGAGTTCGGTTTTCAAGCAAAGGGTGAGTCTTGACATTTTGCCAAAAAAAACGAAACACAGACAGATATGTTCGTAAAGGGTGCCATATCAGCTCAAAATAGCAAATTATTGATAATTTTATCATTCTTCTGTAACTATGAGATATAAGCTTTACAATAGCTTATAGTCAGAGCCAAACCCTGATTTTTTAAATTCCGTGGCACCCGAGAGGGTAAAAGCAATGGACCCTTCCAACATTTAGTACATCCCTGTCTGCCGGACTGAAAAAGTGACGGTTTATGATTTAGAGGTCATTTGAAGGTCAAACTCCCAAAAATAGGCTTTTTTCTCAGTATATGTACTAAGATCCAATGTTTCTTTGCTGCAATCACAAACATTCTTATTTCATATGTATAGAAATATCAATATTGACCTTGTGGTAAAGAATTTTTATGTTTGTGTGATATTCAAGATCATCTCAAGGTCAAATAGGGGTCAAATAATTTAAAATATGGGCTTTTTCTGAGTAAAAGTACTAAATTTGTAATCTATTTCAATGACAATCTTGTGCATTCTTCATTTTTTGGTATTGGACTATTAGTATTGATATTGTAGCAGTCTGACTTCTCTTTTTGGACATGTTCAAGGTCATTTCAATGTCAAAAATATGTCAAATCGTTGAAAAATATACCCTTTTCTGAGTATAATTACTAATAGGCCATGGGCCAAAATCTCTAAGTTGTCAAGTCGTCGCAAATTTGGTGGGGCAACTTAGTTTTGATAAAATAGGCAAGATTATGTATTATTAAAACTATTTTCATATATTTCCTGCATATTAGCTTGCACATTTTTGTGTTTTAGCCCTTAAAAGATAGATAGATAGGCCCTAGTTCACAAGTTATGCAATAGGTGGCGGGATACTATGTTGGCAGTATTAGCCAATCAGATGCCATGAAGATCACATGATGTCAGCCCTGTGCCCTAGTTTGCAACTTATGCAATAGGTGGCGGGTCACTATGTTGGCAGTGTCAGCCAATCAGATGCCATGAAGATCACAACAAAGATGGCAGCCCACATGGGCTGCTGTGTACATGTTGTTATTGAAGAAGATGGCCCAATTTTACAGACTTCTGACAAAACTCTACAAAAAATTAAAGACTCAGCAGAGAAATGGAGGTATTTAGATGGTGTAGAGAGTGAAATTGCAGAGAAATATTGTTCTTCAGCTGTGGAATATACAGCTGGTTATAAATGTGCTGATGGTAATCACATGGCATGTTATAGAAAATTTACTGACATAACTAAAATAAATAGAGCAATCAAGCGCTGTGCTAAGTTGGTTCAACCCATCCCTGAAAGGTGTGCTGATGAGATTACCCCAAGGAAAAGCACTCGACAGGTAGAGAATCTACAACTTCTAGATATTTTATGATCTTAGTGTTACATGCTAGAGGTATTTTCTAAAGGATTACCAATCATTAAGACACATCAGTGGAGGAACTATCAGCATAAATAGGTTGATGTGACATGCTACCTAGGACTTATTATAGATCATATCATATCTATACTGGTCCACCATAAAATAACTAATTGTTTCACATGTAGATGATGAACAGAGTGAAGGTGAAGTCAGCTTAAACTTTGGAACCACACTAGTCTTTTCTAGCTGAGGTGTCAATGGATTCAGGTACAACAAACGTGGAGATTGATGCTTGTTTAATTTGAGATTCTAGGGGGGGGGGGGGGGGCGGGGGGGTCATGTTTGGGTTAAAAATTCTGGGAGACTGCAGGGCTTCTGGTTTTTTAATTACCATAGCCTCACCCAAGATCGTATAGCCCTATCTTAACTGAAGTGTCAAATGGTGTTCTACAGCTGATCATATTCCTGTAATCCTCTTAACATGATCTTAAAATGTCACTTTTCTTGTAGCCAGTCGCGCCACCAAGTCAAATATTATTGTAGCCCTGCTCAATTTTCAGGAGCCTCTGGCTATGGGGCTAGTGGTTAGCTCGACACCTAAGATTCATTCTCATATGGATTAAAAATGCTGTTGATATGTCAATGCAGTATTGTAAATCTAAGAAAGTGAACAATATGGGAATAATAGGTATAGGATTCCTTACAAAAGACTTTCAAAACTACACATTCATCTATATTGGACACTCTTGATAGTCCAATATCTTGCTTCAATGATTGTAGACACACAGTCACACACACGTCACATGCAAACAGAAACACATATCTGGAGTGGACTAAGATGTGTAACTATTTACAGGTCATCACCTACAAAACAAAGGCTATATTTATGGCTAAAAATGCAAATGCTTATAGGCCTTAACAGGTTAGTTTGGAATATGTCATTTTGGATAATTTAAACACCAAAGCCAGACAGTATGAAAACATTTCATGATGTTGCTAATTAATAGCAGTTCTAATCATCAACCATAAAGTACATTAGGGGCAATTTGTGGTAAGCTTCTAATGTATACTCAGTACAAATCTTTTAGAGACAGACCCCTAAGCATGGTGTTAGCCAGCAGGGCGTCTGGGTGTCTTTTTGGACACCCAAACCCTTAAAAAGCACCTCTCAGGACACCCCAATTTTTTTGAGGAATTTCTTAAAATGTCAATCTCAAGCATATAATTTGACTTTTTTCATCTCCATGTAATTCCCATGACATTCTATAAGGATATCATGCCTTATTTTGATATATTTATACATGTTTATGGTTGAAATCTGAGAATATTGTGGTTCCCCTTAAAATTTAGACACCCAAAAATTTAACAATTGCCAATTTTAGGCAC
Organism: Maea johnstoni; assembly: GCA_963942565.1. NCBI lineage: Eukaryota > Metazoa > Annelida > Polychaeta > Spionida > Magelonidae > Maea > Maea johnstoni. Next base: position 11,563,386 of record OZ012686.1, on the reverse strand, counting down.
CCTGTTTCTAAATCCTGGCTAAGTCCCTGCCCCTAAGACCTCAGTTTTGCATTCATTTTTTTGTATTATTAGCCTAAAACCAGGAAGTATCGGTTCATTTCATACTGTGTACTTTTAGCAGTTTCATTGAACATTGAACATTTGTGTGAGGTTTGCAGTTTCTACTTTGAAGTGTGAATTTATTCTGGTCAGATCCCAAAAATATCTAATTTTCAGTCATTACCCTAAAATCAGGAACTATGGGTATATTTCATAACTTTAATTAGTTATTTCATAACTAAAGCAGTTTTAATTAATTACCTTCAAAGAATATCTGTGTGAGGTTTACACTTTCTACACTGAAGTATAGGTTTGTTCTAGGTCACATCCCTAAAATCTCATTTTTTAATCATTTTTTGCTTCAATTACCCCAAAAATGCTGTCACTTAGGGGGTCTTTCACAGATTTTACCGATGATAGTCATTTCTCCGTATATATGCCCGCACCAGGCTCACATGACGATCTATCTACCTCCCTTGATGAGCTGAGCACTGCTCTCGAGAGTAGAGAACCGGAGAGCTTGAATTTCGTGTGCGGGGATCTAAATGGGGATATAGGCAGTATCGTAAATGGTAGAAACTCTAAACAACCCACTAGAGCGGGTAGTATTGTCCGTGATTTTTGTGCTCGACACCACTTACTAGCTACAAACCTCAGTAGCATAGCCACTGGCCCCTTGTTCTCACACCATGGTCCGACAGGATCTTCCATGATTGATTATGTTCTAGTACCATATGCTCTGGAACCACTCATAGTCGGCTGTGGTGTGGAAGGCGATAACGTGTATAACACATCTGATCACAACCCTGTTTTTGCTACATGTAGGATGCGTGCTATCCCAAATCCTGTAATCTCTAACGCTAATCCTAGGGTCCTAAAATGGAGTAAACTCGGTACTGACATAATTACTGACAAGTATACTAAGCAGGTTCAGTTGGCGTGTCATGAAATACTTGCCTCATATAGTCAGTTAGTACCCACTAGGGATACTGTTGATGAGTTAATCGATACACTCAGTAAATGCCTCCATGAAGCTGCATCCCGTTTACCCAGGTCAAAATTTAAAAAGCATTTGAAGCCTTTTTGGTGTCATGAAATGAATCTTTTGAAATTTGATAAAATAAGGACATACAAAATATGGGTGGACTCTGGTCGTCCTAGAGACAACGGGGATGCCATACGAGCAAACTACATTGCGAGTAAGAAGGCTTTTAATAGACGTTTACATGTTCTCGCTAATGAATATGAAAATGAAAACATTAGACGTATTATAGAATCGGCTGAGGTCACTAGTAATACTTTCTGGAATATCTTAAAGAAATGTAGAGGTAGTAATAACTCGAAAGTCTTTGCAGTAAAGAACAAGGCAGGGATTATAGTGCATAGCCTATCAGATGTACTAGAAGTTTGGCGTACACATTTTAGCGATTTGTGCACACCCAAGTGCGACCCCTCTTTCGATAACCAACATTTCAAAGAAGTAAACAGCAAGGTGGACTTATGGCGTACTTTTAATGATAAAGATATGTTTTTATGCAATGCTTTCTCTAGTCAGGAAGTTGTCGAAGCCATTTCTAAACTTAACTGTGGTAAAGCACCAGGGCTAGATAATATTACGGCCGAGCATCTCAAACATGGTGGTGAGGTATTACCTGAGATAATTGCTATGTTATTTAACTGGATTGTCAATATAGAATACATTCCAAGAAATTTCAGGGAGGGAATACAAATACCTCTCCATAAAGGGAAAAATACCTCCATTACCGACCCTGACAATTTCCGTGGCATTACGTTACTTAGCATTTACAGTAAATTATTTGAAATTATAATCTGGAAGAGGATGGAGCAATGGTGGATGGATAAAATTACACCATTGCAGGGTGCAGGTAGAAAGGGAGTGTCATGCCTGCACACTGCAATGATGTTACAAGAAACCGTTGCCTCCAAACTTGAAGCTGGATTTAAAGTCTTTGTTACCTTCTTCGACGTCTCTAAGGCGTTTGATTCTGTATGGGTCAATGGGTTATTCTTCCAACTCAGAAAAAATGGGCATAATAGGGACAATCTGGCGTCTCCTTTACAAAATGTATGTCAATTTTCGATGTAAAGTCAGAATAGGAGGTACCCTCTCTGGGTTCTAGGACAATATCCCCCCGGACAATATCCCCCCGGACAATATCCCCCGGACAATATCCCCCCGGACAATATCCCCCCAGGACAAAATCCCCCCGGACAATATCCCCCCGTTCCAATATCCCCCCGGACAATATCCCCCCGAATTTTTTTTTTTTAATTCCAGTGTTTTAAATTATCCTAAATTGTGTGCCAATAAAAAAAATTCAATTAAAAAAAAAATTGCAGTGTTTTAAATTATTATAAAAATTTTTTTCAAAAATTCAAAAAAAAAAAAAAGTGTTTTAAATTATCCTAAATCATGTGCCGGTAAAAAAAAATTAAATTCAAAAAAAAAATTGCAGTGTTTCAAATTATTCTAAAAAAAATTTTCAAAAATTAAAAAAAAAATTAGCATTTCAAATTATCCTAAATCATGTGCCGGTAAAAAAAATTCAATTAAAAAAAAATTGCAGTGTTTTAAATAATTCTAAAAAATTTTTTCAAAAATTCAAAAAAAAATTAGTGTTTTAAATTATCCTAAATCATATGCTGGTAAAAAAATTCAAAAAAAAATTTGGAGTGTTTTAAATAATTCTAAAAACTTTTTCAAAAATTCAAAAAAAAAATATCTTTTTTTTAATTCCAGTGTTTTAAATCATCCTTAAACATGTGATAGTAGAATTTTTTTTTTAAATTCCAGTGTTTTAAATTATCCTGAAACATGTGTTAGTATTTTTTTTTTTAATTAAAAACAATTCCAGTATTTTTAATTATTCTAATTTTTAAATTTTTTTTAGAATAATTTGAAACACTGCATTTTTTTTTTAAATTGAATTCTTTTTTACCGGCACATGATTTAGGATAATTTAAAATGCTAATTTTTTTATGAATTTTTGAAAAAAAAATTTAGAATAATTTGAAACACTGCAATTTTTTTTTTGAATTTAATTTTTTTACCGGCACATGATTTAGGATAATTTAAAACACAAATTTTTTTTTGAATTTTTGAATTTTTTTTTTAGAATAATTTAAAACACTGCAATTTTTTTTTTAATTGAATTTTTTTTCGGGGGGATATTGTCCGGGGGGATATTGTCCGGGGGGATATTGGAACGGGGGGATATTGTCCGGGGGGATTTTGTCCTGGGGGGATATTGTCCGGGGGGATATTGTCCGGGGGATATTGTCCGGGGGGATATTGTCCGGGGGGATATTGTCCTGATACCCCCTCTCTGATTGGTATGATATGACATGTGGCATCCATCAGGGAGGGTACCTCTCGTTGGTAAAATATATTTCTTTTATTAACTCTCTGGTTGTGGAGTTAGAGAACTCTAAGATGTGCAGCGTTATTAACCCACTGTGCACATCTCCGGTCAGTTACGCAGATGACTTGGCGACAGCCAGCACTGCAAAGTGTAATGTTGATAGGATTATGCAAATAGCTTATGTACATTCGTGTAAATGGAGATATAGATTTAATGCCCGTAAAAGTGCAGTCTTGGTCTACGGCGAGTCCCAATGCGACCGTAAAAAGTATCAAAAAGACAGACACTACAAAATTGGGGAGGATCGTGTGTATGAGAGACTAGACTACGATCACGTGGGGGTAAAAGCATGTGCTAATAGGACCTACTCAACTAGGACCTTGGAAAAAATTAAGAAAGGAAGGCGAGCTTTTTTCTCAGTAGCCGGTGTTGGTATAAAAAGGTCTGGTATTAACATGGTTACGTGCAATTTGATATTTTGGTCTATAATTGTTCCAATCACTCTGTTCGGATCAGAATTGTGGGTCCTACAAGACCAAGATTTGGCAGATATGGAATTGTTTCAGAGACAGATCGGTCGGCGAATTCAGAGGTTTCACTCGAGATCACCAGTTCAGACGTGTTTCAGAGGTCTAGGGTGGCTGAGACTGGAGACTTTTGTGTGTGCCAAGAAAGTTTTGTTCCTGAGATCAGTTCTATGTATGCATGAAAATTCTACTTACAGAAGACTGCTTATTAATAGATTTGAAAGTTTTATAAATGACAGTCATGTAGCATGTATAAATGAATATCATAGCCCTATTTTTGATATCTTTAGAGTAGCGATAATGTTTGGTATGATGGGCATGGTTGCTAGGATGATAAGAGGCACGCACTTCTACAGTAAGGTGATGTGGAAGAAGGAGGTGTGGCGTAACGCCTGGCTTGTAGACAACAATGACTGGACCAATACGGCACCCCTCTTTCGCGATGCTCATTATTTAAATATAGTGCTAAATGATACAACTCAATATTTAGCTTGGTGGGAACTATCCAACCAAAGACCTGAATGTATGTATATGTGCGAAAATATGTCTAGGTTAGTCTGTAGGTGTAGTAACCTAAAATCAGACTGTGTTATGTATAAGGGTACGAACCTCAGTGTGAGAGCCTGTGATAAATGCTGTAACTTCCAAGAAGAGAACTTTGAGCACATGGTTATGTTCTGCCCCCATAACAATGAAATACGGGAAAAGATGCTCGATGATCTAAGTAACCTTGAAAGTAAATATAACTTTGTGTGGAATAGTGGAGGAGATATGTTTACGACACTGATTGGTAAGCGCATCATAGGGGTTGATTCGGCTACCATGATAGAATTTTGGATGATAGCTGGGACAGCTATTAATCGTATGTATTTGGAGGTTACTGAAGATAGAGATAAGACTGGTGTCGGGTAGACACACATTTATCTATCTTATTAAATAGTGACATGTTGCTTTCCTGGCTCTTAGCCTGCTATAGTACCGAAAAAGCACGTTAAGGCTACACTGCGCTTCTCACACCCGCATATAAAAGGGTACAGTGCTCACACGCCTTTCAATCCAGTGTTAATATAACCTGCGATAATGTTTTCATTTATTTTTTATAATTTACAATTTCGACCCCTCATCTAAGTGTAGGGCGACGATGGCAATATCTCTCACTTTTCTTACTCTCTATGTTTTTGTTAACCACCCTTTGTTTTTGTTCCCAAGGCTGAATCAATGCCGCCTCTTTAGTACTCAATTTTCGTTAACAGTACCTTTTTTTTCTTTAATTGAAAAAGTCAAGATACTAGGTGGTTTAAATATTTTGTTTAATTAATCTTGTTTTGCTCACAATTGTTATGTTTATGGCACAATGCTTACTCTAACTTGTTTCGACTTTAAAGTCTAGTGTACTCTATGGCTGCGAGCCTCCTATGATAATACATCCGGCAACAAGTATTCTGTGTGCTAGAGGTATTTCGTCTGCGCTGGCATTAACACGCTAGACGCATTTTGTACACTTGTTTCTTCTTTGTTCGTGTTATGTAATAGAAAATGACCGATATATAGAACTTTTGTAACCTGTTTACAGCCAATAAAGAATATATATATATTATCAATTACTCTCTAAGTGTACTTGTGTGAGGTTTTCAGCTTCTTCTCTTAGGCCTAGGATTTCTTTTGTCAGATCCCAAAACACTCACTATGTGTCAATTTCATAATATTTATTATATCAGTTATAATCAGCACCCCTTGAAGTGTATTTGTGCCAAGTTTGGAGATTCCACTTTCTTCTCTAGATTTTTTATCATCATATTCCCAGAAAATCACGTTTTATGATATTTTTGCCTAAATTAGCTCAAAAATGCAGTCACTTAGGGGGTGTTTCACAAACTTTACTGATTGTAATCACTATTAATAACTCTCTAAGTGTACATGTGTGAGATTTTCAGCTTCTACTCCTAGGCCTAGGATTTATATTGTCAGATCCCAAAAATCTCACTTTTTCTACTCTTTTTTGCTGAATTCACCCCAAAAACACACCCTATGTGTCAATTTCATAGTATTTATTGTATCAGTTATAATCAGCAACCCATGAAGTGTATTTTTGCCACGTTTGGAGATTCCACTTTCTTCCCTAGATTTTTTATCATCATATTTCCAAAAAAACATGTTTTATGACATTTTTTGCCTAAAATGCCCCCAAAATAGTGTTTAATGGTAACTCACGCCCTGCGTCCATTAAGAATATTCATCAGCATCACTCAAAGTATATTTGTACCGGCAAGTTTCACGCTTTTTACGGAAAGTGCACAATTTTTGTCTTAGCCGCCCCGCTAGTATATGTATTCAATATACTGAGTTACCTGGACGAATTCCTAAAACTGCCTGTTTTGTGGCATCATTTTTTAATTAAATAAGTAAATGAGCTACAAGTAAGTTATCCTCATTTTCTTGAACTGGAAAAACATATGAAATAGACCCAGAACAAGTATTCACTTTTGTGTACCACTTGCACAAGTAATAGAGGTATTGCACAATACACACGTTTTTCCAACTTTTTAAGTGAAATCACCCAAAAATGGCCAATAAAATTATTTCTACATGTTTTTATGATACTCCCTGTTCATGTTCATGATGTAAATGATATTTGTACAAAGTAACAAGTGTATAACTTATTTAGTTATCTTTTTATTTAAGAATTACAAAAATCTCAGGTTTTCTTTCATTTTCGGAGGTTTTTGCCAAAACCATCTTACCGGGCAAATGGCCATGACATTCCAAATTTACACAATTCATTATGACATTTACTATCTAACACAGTTTTCTAAATAAAAAAATCAGTGATTTATTATCACAGTTGGGTGTTGTGGGTATTAACAGAATTTCACTTATTACAAAAAATGTGTGTTTTTAGTCGTTTTTGGCACAAAACCACCCAAAACGGCCTTCATGTAAAATATCTAGCGGTGATTCATATTTGTAAGTTTACAGCACATGCTTAAGTATGATTCTACAAGTTTTCAGGTTTCTACCTTAAGGAATGTATTTTTTATGAGTAAATCACCAAAATCACCTGTTTTCCACCCGTTTTAGTCTTAATTGACCAATAAATAATTAATGGGCATCTCTTTTTGCAGGAACTCTTGTTTTTGTGACCCCCAGGCCATACCGACCATAAATCAAGTGTATTCAAGTTGCCCCACCAGATTTGCGACGAAATTAAAAACTAAGCACATTTTCTGGCATTGGCCCATGGCCTATAAGTTTTTAACATATTTTTAGGGCAATCACATGCATTCTTCTTCTTATGGTATTGGAATATTGAAATTGATCATGTAGTTAGTGTATTCCTATTTTAGTTGATATTCAAGTACATCTCAAGGTAAATAAGGGCAAAAAAAGTTGAAAAAATGGGCTTTTTCTGGGTAAAAAGTACTAGTTTTTTAATCTTATTTATGGTAATCACATGCATTCTTCTTTCTTTTGGTATTGGACTATTGATAATGATCCTAGAGGGTAAAAGCAATGGACTCTTCCAACATTTAGTACATCTTTCCAGTATTAAAAAACACCTGTCTGCCGGACTGAAAAAGTGACGATATATGATTTAGAGGTTATTTGAAGGTCAAACCCTTAAAAATAGCCTTTTTCTCAGTTAATGTACTTTGGTTCAATGTTTCTCTGCTGCAATCACAAACATTCTTTTTTCATATTATAGAAATATCAATATTGAGCTTGTGGTAAAGTAATTCTTTGTACGTGTGATATTTAAGGTCATCTCAAGTTCTAATAGGGGTCAAATTATTGAAAAATGGGCTTTTTCTGAGCATAAGTTCTAAATTTCTAATCTAGTTTTAGGACAATCACATATGCATTCATCTTCTTATGGTTTTGGACTATTGAAATCAATCTTGTAGTTATTTGATTTCTATTTTGGTTGATATTAAAGGTCAATTTCAAGGTCAATAAGGGCAAAAAAAAGTTGATAAAAATGGGCTATTTTTGGGTAAAAGAACTAGTTCTTTTAAATCTTATTTATGGTAATCACATGCATTCTTCTTTCACATGGTATTGGACTATGGTAATGATCTTTTAGTAGTCTGATTTCTATTTTGTGTGATATTTGCGGTCATCTTAGAGTCATGAAGGGTTGAAAAATGGACTTTTTACATTTAAAGTTTTTAATCTGTTTTATAGCAATAACATGTATTCTTCTTTTTTGGTATTGGACTTTTAATATTGATCTTGTAATAATCTGATTTCTATTCAGTTTGATATTCAAGGTTATCTCAAGGTCAAGAAAGGGTAAAATGGTTGTATTGATAGACATTTCTTTAATAAACGTTCTTTTAGTCAACATTTGTGGCTATCTTCTACTTCTAGAACCGAAATAATTCAGCTTCCAGCTTGGTACAGCAGAAAGAAGCCAAGACATTTGTGACTTGTCTGACATAATAATGACAACTTGCAATTCAGCAGCAGAGTTAATATAAAAATTGTCACTTATAAAGCGCTATTTCCATTAAAATGAAATAGGAAGGAATGCTCACCATAGAAAAAAAATGATTACTTTCACACAGAAAATGCCTTTTTTCAACTTTTCAAACCCTTTTCATCCTAGAAATGACCTTTGAATATCTCACAAAATAGATAGCAGATTACTACAAGACCAATACTAATTGTACAATACCGATAAACAAAGAATGTATATGATTCTCATAAGATATATATCAAAAACCTAGTACTTTTACTCAGAAAAAAGTCCATATTTAAACTTTTGGACCCCTTTCATGACCTTGAAATAACTTTGAATATCCAACAAAGTAGATAGCAGATTACTACAAGACCAACATCAATTATCTAGTACTGAAAAAAGAAGAATGCAAGTAATTGCTTTAAAAATATTATAAACTTAGTACTTTAACTTAGAAAAAAGCCAATTTTTAACATTTTTGATCTTATTTTGACCTTGAAATGACCTTGAGTATGACACAAAATAGAAATCATGATATTGCAAGATCAACGTCAATAGTCCAATACCAAAGAAAAGAAGTATGCATATGATTTTCATAGAAATAGATCAAATTTAGTACTCTTACTCTGTAAAAGCCCATTTTTCAATTATTTGACCCCTATTTGAACTTGAGATGACCTTGAATATCACACAAACATAAAAATACATTACCACAAGGTCAATATTGATATTTCTATACATATAGAATAAGAATGTTTGTGATTGCAGCAAAGAAACATTGAATCTAAGTAAAATTACTGAGAAAAAAGCCTATTTTTAAGAGTTTGACCTTCAAATGACCTCTAAATCATATACCGTCATTTTTTCAGTCCGGCAGACAGGTGTTATTTAATACTGGAGGGATGTACTAGATGTTGGAAGAGTCCATTGCTTTTACCCTCTCGGATGATTATCAATAGTCAAATACCAAAAGAAAGAAGAATGCATGTGATTACCATAAATAAGATTAAAAAACTAGTTCTTTTACCCAGAAAAAGCCCATTTTTCAAATTTTTTGCCCTTATTGACCTTGAGATGTACTTGAATATCAACCAAAATAGGAATAAACTAACTACATGATCAATTTCAATAGTCCAATACCATAAGAAGAAGAATGCATGTGATTGCCCTAAAAATGTGTGAAAAACTTAGTACTTATACTCAGAAAAGGGTTTATTTTTCAACGTTTTGACCTTTTTGACATTGAAATGACCTTGAACATCTCCTAAAAGAAAAATCAGACTACTACAAGATCAATACTAATAGTCCAATACCAAAAGATGAAGAATGCACAAGATTGCCATCGAAATAGATTACAAATGTAGTACTTTTACTCAGAAAAAGCCATTTTTTTCATTATTTGACCCCTGTTTGACCTTGAGATGACCTTGAATATCACACAAACATAAAAATACATTACCACAAGGTCAATATTGATATTTCTATACATATGAAATAAGAATGTTTGTGATTGCAGCAAAGAAACATTGAATCTAAGTAAAATTACTGAGAAAAAAGCCTATTTTTAAGAGTCTGACCTTCAAATGACCTCTAAATCATATACCGTCACTTTTTCAGTCCGGCAGACAGGTGTTTTTTAATACTGGAGGGAGTTACTAAATGTTGGAAGGGTCCATTGCTTTTACCCTCTCGGGTGCCACCAACTCTAAATTTAAGGCCCTTTTTTCAGTTTGGCTCCCTGACTATTACACTCAAGTTGCCATTGGTCTATCTTTGCATTTTTATATAGTTATCTATGTCCCAGTGGCTTGCGACTTGCTTAGGGAGAGCGGATCAAAGGGAGAACATTAGCCTTTACGTGGGCCTGTAGGCAATTGTCGAACCACGAGCTGTACACGCAAACAATACGTAATTTCTTAGCATTCGCAAAAGACGATTGGGCAACTCCGTCTTGGCAAGGGACAACGTGGAACATATACATGAGCCATCTCGCAATGTCCATGTGGCTTAGCCGTAGAGCAGAGAGGGACACCTCTGTTGCTGAGGCGTATAGCAGGGTGGGATAGATCTGTGACTGAGCCGAAAAGCTGGGTGGGATAGCTCTGTGGCTGAGCCGTATAGCAGGGTGGGATCCCAGCGGGCAAATGTACGTACAATGTACGTACATTGTACGTACAAGCCCGTACATACAGATTTGGTACGGATAACATTCGGAATGAAAGTTTTTTGGACGTACGGGTCGTACATTGTATGTACATTGTACGTACAGTCCAATACCAAAACTGAATTAAAGTAGGAGTTTTTTACATTACATATAAGGAAATTCTGAAGTGAATCTCACATGGAATTTCCATATCATCATATGTAATAAATACAAATAAGTAGGAATGCCTTGATCAGTGTTCCCCTTGAAGGAGTATTCTGTTCAAATGTATACCATGTCTGAATCTGAAGTTAACTTATACCATTTGATTCTGCACTAAATCATGCCATGTGACCTACATTCAGTTTCTAGGCTTTATTGTCAATTCCCTTGCTCAAACATGGTTATTGGTATTGTAGACACTTAGGGAATAAATTTTAGAGAATTCTCAAACAATTTGAAATGGAGATTGTCATAAATATCTACCCGTTTTTCTCAAAAAAAGGTCATTTACTGTATTAACCGTATTTAGTTCGTTTACGTACAATATACGTACGGACCCGTCCGTACAATGTACGTACGGACCCGTACATACATTGTACGTACAGACCCGTATTACATATCCGGGTGTGAACCAAAACCATACGCACATTGATTTCTGATAGTTAGGGGAAAATCTATCTGAACCTAAACCGTACGTAATCCGAATGTTCCGTTTTGGTACAGGGTGCGTACCTAAACCGTACATACAATGTACGTACATTGTACGTCCAGTGCCCGCTGGGATAGCTCTGTGGCTGAGCCGTATAGCAGGGTGGGATACCTCTGTGGCTGAGCCGTATAGCAGGCTGGGATACCTCTGTGGCTGAGCCGTATAGCAGGGTGGGATACCTCTGTGGCTGAGTCGTATAGCAGGCTGGGATACCTCTGTGGCTGAGCCGTATAGCAGGGTGGGATAGCTCTGTGGCTGAGCCGTATAGCAGGTTGGGATACCTCTGTGGCTGAGCCGTATAGCAGGTTGGGAAACCTCTGTGGCTGAGCCGTATAGCAGGCTGGGATACCTCTGTGGCTGAGCCGTATAGCAGGCTGTGATACCTCTGTGGCTGAGCTGTGTCGCAGGGTGGAATACCTTTGTGGCTGAGCCATATAGCAGAGAGGGATACCTCTGTGGCTGAGCTGTATCGCAGGGTGGAATACCTTTTTGGCTGAGCCATATAGCAGAGAGGGATAGATCTGTGACTGAGCCGAAAAGCTGGGTGGGATAGCTCTGTGGCTGAGCCGTATAGCAGGGTGGGATAGCTCTGTGGCTGAGCCGTATAGCAGGGTGGGATACCTCTGTGGCTGAGCCGTATAGCAGGCTGGGATAGCTCTGTGGCTAAGCTGTATAGCAGGGTGGGATACCTCTGTGGCTGAGTCGTATAGCAGGCTGGGATACCTCTGTGGCTGAGCCGTATAGCAGGGTGGGATAGCTCTGTGGCTGAGCCGTATAGCAGGTTGGGATACCTCTGTGGCTGAGCCGTATAGCAGGTTGGGAAACCTCTGTGGCTGAGCCGTATAGCAGGCTGGGATACCTCTGTGGCTGAGCCGTATAGCAGGGTAGAATACCTCTGTGGCTGAGCCGTATAGCAGGGTGGAATACCTTTGTGGCTGAGCCGTATAGCAGGCTGGGATACCTCTGTGGCTGAGCTGTATCGCAGGGTGGAATACCTCTGTGGCTGAGCTGTATCGCAGGGTGGAATACCTTTGTGGCTGAGCCGTATAGCAGGCTGGGATACCTCTGTGGCTGAGCTGTATCGCAGGGTGGAATACCTCTGTGGCTGAGCTGTATCGCAGGGTGGAATACCTTGTGGCTGAGCCGTATAGCAGGCTGGGATACCTCTGTGGCTGAGCTGTATCGCAGGGTGGAATACCTCTGTGGCTGAGCTGTATCGCAGGGTGGAATACCGTTGTGGCTGAGCCGTATAGCAGGCTGGGATACCTCTGTGGCTGAGCCGTATAGCAGGCTGGGATACCTCTGTGGCTGAGCTGTATCGCAGGGTGGAATACCTCTGTGGCTGAGCTGTATCGCAGGGTGGAATACCGTTGTGGCTGAGCCATATAGCAGGCTGGGATACCTCTGTGGCTGAGCCGTATAGCAGGCTGGGATACCTCTGTGGCTGAGCTGTATCGCAGGGTGGAATACCTCTAAAGCTGAGCTGTATCGCAGGGTGGAATACCTTTGTGGCTGAGCCGTATAGCAGGCTGGGATACCTCTGTGGCTGAGCTGTATCGCAGGTGGGATACCTCTGTGGCTGAGCCGTATAGCAGGCTGGGATACCTCTGTGACTGAGTCGTCTAACAGGGAGGGATACCTCTGTGGCTGAGCCGTCTATCAAAAAAAGGATGCCTCTGTGGCTGAGCCGTCTAACAGGGAGGGAAACCTCTGTGGCTGAGCCGTCTAACAGGGTGGGATACCTCTGTGGCTGAGCCGTCTAACAGGGAGGGATATCTCTGTGGCTGAGCCGTATAGCAGGCTGGGATACCTCTGTGACTGAGTCGTCTAACAGTGAGGGATACCTCTGTGGCTTAGCTGTCTAACAGGGAGGGAAACCTCTGTGGCTGAGCCGTCTAACAGGGAGGGATACCTCTGTGGCTGAGCCGTCTAACAGGGTGGGATACCTTTGTGACTGAGCTGTATAGCAGGGTGGGATACCTCTGTGGCTGAGCCATCTAACAGGGAGGGATACCTCTGTGGCTGAGCCGTCTAACAGGGAGGGATACCTCTGTGGCTGAGGTGTATAGCAGGCTGGCATACCTCTGTGACTGAGTCGTCTAACAGGGAGGGATACCTCTGTGGCTGAGCCGTCTAGCAAAAAAAGGATGCCTCTGTGGCTGAGCCGTCTAACAGGGAGGGAAACCTCTGTGGCTGAGCCGTCTAACAGGGAGGGAAACCTCTGTGGCTGAGCCGTCTAACAGGGTGGGATACCTCTGTGGCTGAGCCGTCTAACAGGGAGGGATATCTCTGTGGCTGAGCTGTATAGCAGGCTGGGATACCTCTGTGACTGAGTCGTCTAACAGGGAGGGATACCTCTGTGGCTTAGCTGTCTAACAGGGAGGGAAACCTCTGTGGCTGAGCCGTCTAACAGGGAGGGATACCTCTGTGGCTGAGCTGTCTAACAGGGTGGGATACCTTTGTGACTGAGCTGTATAGCAGGGTGGGATACCTCTGTGGCTGAGCCATCTAACAGGGAGGGATACCTCTGTGGCTGAGCCGTCTAACAGGGAGGGATACCTCTGTGGCTGAGGCGTAGAGCTGGCTGGGATACCTCTGTGACTGAGCCATATAGCTGGATGGGATACCTCTGTGACTGAGCCGTATTGCAGGGTGGGATACCTCTGTGGCTGAGCCGTATTGCAGGGTGGGATACCTCTGTGGCTGAGCTGTACAGCGGGGTGGGATACCTCTGTGACTGAGCCATATAGCTGGATGGGATACCTCTATGACTGAGGCGTATAGAAGGGTGGGATACATCTCTGGCTGAGGCGTATAGCAGGGTGGGATACCTCTGTGACTGAGCCGTATTGCAGGGTGGGATACCTCTGTGACTGAGCCGTATAACTGGGTGGGATACCTCTGTGGCTGAGACGTTTTGCAGGGTGGGATACCTCTGTGGCTGAGCCGTATAACAGGGTGGGTTAGCACACGCTGTGTGGCTGAGCGGTATAGCTTGGTGGGATACCTCTGTGGCTGAGCGGTATAGCTTGGTATATATATATGTATATATATATATATATATATATATATATATATATATATATATATATATATATATATATATATATATATATATATATATATATGTATTATGTATATATATATACACGTATGTGTGTGTTTGACTTGTCCAACTATGTTTTTCATAGGTCCTGGATGACCCTGACAGAGAACTAGAAATAGCACAGGAATGGGTCAACAGTTTTCCGAACGTGGCCAAATTTTGGCTTGGACCTTTTCGTGCTGATGTACGTGTCTATCATCCTGATTACATAAGAAGTGTGATGAGCGGTGCAGGTAGGTAAAGGCAAATGTTATACATTAATATTTTTCTTGATGTCAAGAATTTTGATTTCATTTATTGCGACCTTTTGCACATTACAGTTAAAATACTCGACCAAACCTAGTCAACTTGCTTCTTAACAATGACTTGTGTGGACAAAGAAAATATGTGTATGTCTTTTGTTAGATTTAATAAATGCCAATAAATGAACAGAAATTGGGTACATCCCTAACATGAGACCGAGGAAGAAAACTCTTTTTGGCTATCCTTCGAAGAAGCTTACATGTGAATGTAAATTTCTCATACTTTTGATATATGCAATTGGTTTGTGAGTATCTTCTCACAAGTGATGAACACATGTGTAATTCTTCTTTTTATCTTTGAAGATCCAAAAGATCCATTGTATAGATTTATGGAACCTTGGTTAGGTAAGTACCTACCAGATCAATGTTAGTCATAAGTTCGAAATGTGTTCTATTGCAATAAACATTCTAGGTAGGGCCTACATCACATGCGAAGTATGTCTTATTGTCATACCTGGTCCAAATTGGTGTCAAGAGGTACATCGGATATGTATTATATGAAATTGACCATTGTAATAACATTTAAACATTTCTACATACATAATTGGATTATATAGTATACAGTGTGAGTAAGACAAATACAACGAAAGACTATACAGTATTTCAGCCTTTTTATAGAATAAGATGGGTGGACATAATATATTTCATATAAAAAAGAAAGTCCGTAGAAACAAATCACTAAACTTTGCGTATGTTGGGTGCAGTTACCTTGAAAGAGGGTATTCTATCATTAGCTCCAGCCCAGTATATTCTAATGAGGAATATATCCTTCATGGACCTTTTAACTTATTTTTAGATGAAGATATAAAGAATTGTTTCTGTTTGTTTTTGTAATGATTCTACCATTCAATTTGTGTTTAATTGGAGTAATTTCCATTAAAGGAATACGTCTGGCTAGTCATGCTTTAGCTTTGATATGACAGGCAGAGTGATGATAATCGATTTTCTCTCCGTAACCTTATAGCTGAGTGACCTAAACTATGATACCTATTCAAATAAATACACTGCTATTTTTCCTTCAGGTGATGGATTACTCCTAAGCAAAGGCAGAAAATGGGCAAGAAATAGACGGCTCCTTACACCTGCATTTCACTATGAAATTCTTAAAGCCTATGTTAAACTCTTTAACGCGTCGTCAGTTGTATTGTTGGTATGTCTGCACTTTTCACATATATCTTATTGTATGAATGGTATGTTTTTTCCGCAAACACACATGAATACACACACACACACACACACGTATATATATATATATATATATATATATATATATATATATATATATATATATATATATATATATATATATATATGTAGTGAGCTATGCCCTTTGGTGACAATGCTCACGAGGGGTAGATCAACATGCTAGCAGGGATGTCATATTTGTTTAATTATACCAAACTACCCCCTTCCCCCTCCCCTGCCCCCGCTCACCCCGAGGCACGCAAACTCCATGACAAGATGAAAATTACAATAATCACTTGGGCAGAGCATTATCTGAGCAGCAAATTTACCATGCTGACTATGCTGACCTCCTTAGACCTACTTTTGTTTAAGCTCACTGGGCAGCTCCCTCGTTTGAGGATTTGAGTTCTGCAACAATTCTCGGCCATCTCTCTAAACCAATCAGAATACAGTTCTGTATAGCACACAATATACGCGTCTGTTTATATATAGCGTACATAGCATGTGGTTCCGCTTCGCTATATATAAAAACGCTGTACTTTTTTCTTACTGTACTGGCGCTGTCAGTGGCGGCTACCGTCGCTAACATAAAGATACATTATGATGCGAAAACTCCCAAATTCGCTATAGTTGGGACACGCGTCATATGTGTGTTTCTACAGTATCTTCAAGTGAGTTATGATAAAATACAATAGTAAATATAACCGTATAACTGCATATAACCAACATTATATTTTATTTAAATCATACAAATATAACTGTTATGCAAATATATCGTTTTTATTTCAGAATAAATGGCAGGGGTTGTGTGGCAAAGGTACCGCTTCACTGGAGGTGTTTCAGCACATGAGTCTCCTGACTCTTGATAACATTCTGAAATGTGCATTTAGCTACAGAAGTGAATGTCAGCTGGAGAGGTGAGTTTAGGGTGGGCAAATCTAACGGTACCATATTGCTGCTGCTACTTACATCACCACAACTACCACTGCTACTGCTGCTACTACCACTACTTCTACCTCCAGCACTACCACCACCATAACTACTGTTACTACTACTACTACAACTGCTGCTGGTACTGCTACTACCACTAGTACTACACTACTATTGCATGTGAGTGTGTGTGGCACATCCAACCTTGAAATTGGAAGAGGGCGCCACAAAAAGATTCCAAGGGACAATCGTTTATTGTGCCAAAACATGGAGATGGAAGGTGAGATGTTTATGATTGACTAGATAATCCATTGTATATTGTATATGATGAATGTCTATCTGATAATATCTATAAGTATATTTATGATTGTATTTGGTCCATTATAAGCCTTTGTGACTGACCGGACTTTTGACACTCGTGTATTGCATGTAATGAATGTCATTATTTGGATTGGACAATAAACTATTTATCAACAACAACAAATGCTGCTGCTGCTAAAGCTGCAGCTGCCGCAGCGTCAGCTACTTGGTCTGCTACGTATTCAACAACTACTTCAGCTACAGCTGCTACTTCTACCAGTACCTCCACTGCAATGACGGCTGATACTACTATTGCTTAAAGTAAGGAGATATGACATTTCATCTGATTTTTCAGTGAGCAGAATGAATACATCACTTGCATTTTTGAGGTTACGAGTGTAGTAATGGATCGGTTCAAAAACCCACTATTCTTTCACGACTGGCTGTACCATCTCAGTACCAGTGGTCGCAGGTTCAAAAAAGTGCTTCGTATTATACACAAGTTCTCCAAAAATATCATTGCTGCTCGCAAAGAAGCCTTGAACATCAGCCAAAATCAGGTAAGCTTACTATTCAACCTTTTCAAGAAAACTAAATAATCTTTAAAGATTTAGCTAGACACATTTTTATTCTATGAGTAATGTAGTATAGATTTGCACATACTAACACAAATGATGGATTTCAATTAGTTGAAACAAATCGGGTGACAGAATCCTAACCAAATGTGTAGATGTTTTAAAGAATAGTTTTTATCTGAGATAAATCTGAAGTATTAAATCATTATTATGTTTTTTATGTTAAGGCAGGTCAATTGCAGTTCTTATGATATGCACCATAAATAATTAAAATTTATACATATTTTCCAGAATGACAGAGCTCAGAAAAGGAAATACTTGGACTTTCTCGATATTCTACTCAAGGCTAGGGTGAGTGTGATAAAGAAGCCACACTGACACTTTTCTGCACATGAAGTATAAGCAATACAATTTAGGCATCACAAATGGATTTAATTAAAACTAAGACACATAAAAACAAAGTAGGTTATGAATAAGTCCGGTAAAGGAAATAAGGAATTGTTTTTTATGTCGCTTTTTAATAAACTGGAACCAGTAAGAAATTCCCTTCTCTTCACAATTAGTTCCAAGAGGTCTTTCAGTTGCAGAATATTCCATGTAGTTCTGGTGAAAGAAAAGCTTCATACACAGGGTTACTTGACTTAAAAGCTAACTTAGTTGCATATATTACAGAGCCATCTTTGCTATGAGAAACACTATTTTAGTTAGGGATGTCAATTAGGCTTAACTTACTTTATATCCATGGATGAACCATGGATGTTTGTTGATCATTCTTTCAGGATGAAGATGACGTTGGGATGAGTGATGAAGAAATACAGCATGAAGTGGACACTTTCATGTTTGCAGGTCATGATACAACTACCAGTGGTAATGTAATCTTTTGGAATCAACTATCAGAAATGACACAAGACACCAATTTGGACTTATTTTGCAATGGATTGTTATTGTCATTAAAGCATACAAGACATCAGCAACGAAAATGTATTTTATGCATAGTCATATTTATGGCATTAAAAGCATAATCATGAGTAAACAGTATACTGGATATATAAATAGTTTACAGGGAAAGAGACATATACAATATAATGAGCTACGAGTCTGTAGGTATGCAGTGGCCTGATACAAATACGAATACCTATAGAGGCACAATAGGATTGAGATACTATTTGTAAGTGGGTAATGTTCATCTGATGGACGATTGTACTTCCGAATTACTACCTTCGAACGTTAGGGCTATGTTAGAGTTTTATCACACTTGTAGAAAACTGTAATGCCATTTTGTCTTCAAGGTCTCTCTTGGTTCTTCTACAATATGGCTAACCACCCAGATATCCAGGAGAGGTGTCGTGAAGAAATTAATGATGTCTTAGGAGAGGAGTCAGATGTCAAATGGTAATAGAAACAGTACCTTTCCATAACCTTGGAAATGAATCCCTCCTTCTTGCTCACATGTTTCTAATAAGCTCATTTTGCTGAAAATTGTAGTTGTAGAGAGTAAGAATTGCTTCAAAGGTCCTAAGTTGACATCAGGATGGCATCCTCTAGCCTGGTCTACGACTGTAGAGAGAACTTGCCACGGCTGAAGTATCGGAGCAAACTTTTCAAAATGTGTCTAATTCAATTTATCTTTGTTGGCTTCAGTGATTCACATGAATGGAGCATCAGATGAAGTGTGTCAGGAATTACTTAATATACTTGACATATTATATTTTTCCTTTGTACGGGGCATCCGCCATAGCTATGGTACATTTATTCTAAGATATGTGAGAGATAACCAAATAGGCGGCGGAGTGCCAATACCAGGAGGAAGAGAACCAAATGTAAGATATTGAGAGACTAGATGCTGGAAAGAAAGTAGCTTTATGCATCAAACTGATGAATAGGAAACTACAAGCCAGTGTTGGGCTGATCATCGATCAGTTGCCTCTTTTTTTTTTACCTATTTATCGATTATGAAACTGGCAATCGATAATAATCAGAAAAGTGACACTTAACGACGAAAAATATAACTAGTCTAGTGTTCTGCTTTAAATTAAGATTTAAACTAAACTAAGCATGAGCCGATTGTTGCAGCATTCTGGATGTTGCAACAATCAGAACGTCATAGCACAATAGGGTTTACTATTGTTAGAAGCATGTGCATGTGTGACGCATCGATTGTTGAGGGAGGAGGTAATTGTGCTAAATTAATACCACACCTTCCGATGGCTACAACATCAGCCACAATAAATCATATACTCTGCATTTATCTGATCTAATTATTGGCACAGATTCTGTGTATTATTGTTTGGCATGGTGGTCTGAACCTTCATAAGTTTCCCATTGCTTGGTAACTTTGCCTGTTTGGTTGAAACAGCTGTAAATGTTAAGGTGTGGTATAATATGTTATATCTCTGGATCGTGATTATATATTTTCTCTAGCAAACTATGGCAGTGGTGTGATAAAAGTATGCTTATCTTCTACATTTAACATTTTAAAAAGTCCCTGTGTACACAAGTTGTCAAAATTACCAAATGATCAGCTGAGACTGCCTCTGCCGGTTGTCACACACTAATTCATTGATAATGACTTGAAGGGTTGTCATCTCACTTTATCTCACCTTGATTACAGAGCTATATAGGTAAATGACTCAT
The DNA here is from genome assembly GCA_963942565.1 of Maea johnstoni. Taxonomy (NCBI): domain Eukaryota; kingdom Metazoa; phylum Annelida; class Polychaeta; order Spionida; family Magelonidae; genus Maea; species Maea johnstoni. The sequence continues at coordinate 11,543,091 of OZ012686.1, read as the reverse complement.
CAAGGTGTCACTGAGATGCCCGTGGTCACACATTTTGCCATCTTAATTTGCATTCATAAAGTTTTGAAGGGTTGAGATCTGGATAACAATGTCATCTTAACCTGATCAACTTAATAAGCCTCTATATATTTAAAGGTGGGGCGCCCAGTGAGAGGCAGGTTAACTCAATGACTGTGTCCAAAAGGTGGCTCTTATTAGATCCCATCTACCTAGTGAGTTTTCTCATTTACCAATGACCTTCCCCACTAAAAGCGCACGACCTGGCACAACACCTATGCCTTTTCAGAGAGCATTATACATGTTACCCAAAAATATACATCCTTCCTGATTTGTATGATATATTTCTAAAGTTTGCACCATATTTTGAAAGTAGCACGATATACTAAACCAAGTTAAACAAAATTTGAATGTTGCATGATATTTTGTAAGTTGAGTTAATATCATTTTAGCATGCCATACTTTCTGACATCTTGTCTCTCCATCTTGGTTTTCTTTCTCGGCATCTCAGTACTCCCCCGTTTAGGGTTTCCCTTACATTTCTTGAATAAATGTGCAAAAGACATTCAATACACAGCTGAAGTACCTAAATTCGGAAAGAAAGCCTAATAGAGGGTCTATTTCTTTTGTAGGGAGCACTTGCCAAGGCTTGGGTATTTAGACAAATGTATCAAAGAGAGTCTACGGGTCCATCCTCCAGTGGTTGGGGTCAGAAAGATGGTGGAGAAGGACACAGCTCTGCCTGATAAAAGAACCATTCCAGCAGGTAGCTTTAAGGAAGCCTTTGCAAAATAATGTTTATTAATATGTTTTATCTTCATGAGAGACCTAGCTTTATACACATCCCTGTTTTCATGACAATCTTCAGGCATCAATGGATGTATCAATTGATTGGAAATCAAATGCATCCCTTTGCTGGTCTGGGGATATTAATTGATTGTTATATGCTTTATGTGGAAATCAAAGCTTTCC
>OZ012686.1:11497122-11537122 GCA_963942565.1 Maea johnstoni | reverse complement strand
TTCCTTGTTTATTTCTAATCAGTGTTTATTTTGGTGAAAGTTTTTTGAAAATGCCACTTAATTTCTACATTGCATAACCTATAAACAAAATTACGATTGAAAAAGAAACTAACTTTTAAAGGGGCACCAACGTCAGATTTGTTTGGGTTATGTCGTCCAGACATACGTCTAAAGGGAAGGCGTTGTCTCAGAGGGTATGAAATAAACTTACTATTTTTAGTTATTGGGACCTCTCTAACTTTCATTCCTTTTCGTCAATAATTTTATAAAAGGGTGACTCAAATGTTTTTTCTTATGCTGATCAAAAATGATAAAACTGAGGGTACCTATCCCCGCGCATGCTGCAAGGGCTTGTCTATAACAAGAAGTGTCAATTCTAAGATCTTGAAGTAAAAAAAATGGCAAAGTTCTACTCTGGATTGACAGATTGTAATGAGGAATATTTTTTGGATATAATGCTATGTGTTACAAGTCTAAATGATCATCATAGCACAGTTCAGGGAAGAATGTAAAGGATGTTCTCTTACCTTTTATATGTCGGAAGAAAATCACAACAAAAGGCAGAAAAGGCTGTTGGGCATTTATTTAACACCAGCTTAGCCCTAAGAAGCAACCTACTTTGTTCTTTTACTTTGATATTTAGACCACGGCAGGACACGAGACTAAAGAATAGGACTAAATCTGCATCGGTACAGTGCCGACATTTAATTCTTGCACTAAATGTGTTGGAACCCCGAGCAAAAAACACGACTACACGCCCGATTGCCACCCAGCTTCCTGGGCATGGATGCATGGATGACCTCACAATTAACTGCACGTAGTTTTGATTCGCACATTGGTCATTGATGTGCTTGGCTTATTTCTTTGAAATATTATCCATGGGCGTGTGTACTGTAGTGTATAACCTGTAACAATGGTTATGGAAAGGCCTCTCAGGATACCATCAAATGCTCCGGATTACCAATTAATGTAATGTTTTCCTTGTAGATACTATTGGATGACCTGTATATCCTACTATATCTTTTGTTAGCTATTTTCCCTATCTTGAGATAATTATGTTTATGTTGAAAGTATATGTATACACTTTGTAGAATAATATACAGGCAATAAAGTAAATATATATACACACATATATGTATATATATATATATATATATATATATATATATATATGTATATATATATATATATATCAATATAATATATATACATATATATATATATATATATATATATATATAATATATAATATATATATATATATATATATATATATATATATATATATATATATATATATATATATATATATATATATACATATATTGATATATTGGACTAATAGATGAATGCACGCAGTGACATATTATTGTATATAGCCTGTTTCTTTTCTTTTCATTTATTGAGTTTATCATGTATTACGTCTTTGATATCTTTTCAGTTTCCTTTTGAAACATTATTCACCTATAGTATTCACCATAATGTATGTAGTTTTTATAATACAATTAAAGTTCTAATAATATCACATTGTTATTTTTTCTTATAGATCTTTTCCTTTTTTATCAGTATAGCAATATTGTCATGTTCCAGAGGGTATATTTGTTTTCTAAGTCGTGTCTTGCCAATCTATATTCAGGTCACTGGAAACTTTATCACATGCCTTGAGCTTTTTTTCGAACCTGGGTAGTAGTTAGAAATAGCAGAGGGGTAACACTTCAGACTACTCGGCCATCAGGGTATGCATACCTGTTTACTCTTCTAGTATCAGACCAAATTAGCCGTCTCCTGATATGAAGTGTTATTACCTGCTCTGCTGTAATTCTCGATGGTGATTGGTCAATTGGTGTCAGACATGCACCCGTCCACGATACGTAGTTTTTATATCGAACGTCTAGAATTAATATCACACGCCATAATCGATATCACATGGTAGCCAGAAATGCGATGTATCCCGCCTTATACCTTGGGCTTGATAAACCATGACTTGTGCCCTGTCTTAACGAAAGGGTACATTGCACCCTGGCAGCAACATCGGAAAAGGGTTCTTTTTAAAATTTCAAATTGCACACATTTGCAACAGGATTTATATTTATCCATAATCATAGGCAATATAATTGAACAATATCATAAATGTTTTGCAATTATCCATGTATATGGTGTGTATTCAGTGTACATGTTATGCATTACATTTCATAAAAATAGAAAAAATTATACAATTATAAGATATACCAACTATTGTGGGTGTTGTTATCTTTTCGGATGATGTCTATGAATGATTTCCACTTTCGATCAACGTGTCTACATCTTTTACTGTTGACACGTGGAGACTTGTAATGTTCATATTTCTTTAATAAAGATATTTTAACATCCCTCAATAACATTATCCACGCAAATATGACTGTGAATGTTCTAAAAGTAGAAGCTATCAGGGTGAAATCCTTTTAAGACAACAACGAACACACCATTTATATAGACAAGAATGTAAGGCAAAAAGGGATTCTTTTTACATATTTGTTTCCAAAGGTACATATACGTATGTAAACCATTTGGCCCAATCCCAGATTAAAGTATCAACATGCACCCTGGTGGTTAGGTAGGAAACTAATGCAAAAGCCTCGAAAATGTCTCTAAAAGAAAAAATACGTTGAATCTCCTGATACTGGGAGGTTGGATGTTAACAGGTTTGAGTATGCCCCTTTCCATATGAACATATATGTCTTTTTTCGATAAGCCCGCAAGCTCCATTGGCCATTTAGTTCACACAATTCCCACACGAGGAGGTTGTAATACATATTTCCCACTACCCTGCTTGTATACCGCAGTGCCATCTATCCACAAGGGATGACATTTAAATATGGCCTGGGAGGCAGGCTACCGTTGGCCTAAATGTACATTTCTTTATCATTCACCGTGACTTATTTATATCCTGATAAAGTAGGTTACAGGTGTCAAAGGTAGCTCATCCTCTCGACCAGTAAACATTGTAGGGTTGCCTGGATGAGCATATCAGTTTTCCAAGCATGTGCTGAGTGTGGGGAAAGTCATTTCGTGACCCAGATAATCATTAAAGTACGTTTAAGCTATGGAGCTCTCATCCCAGTTAAATCCTTTCATACTTTACACCATAGGAGTGTGTTTCTTGGCGCACATCATTTTTAAAGTATCTCAGCTGTTTGTATCAAGGCACAGACAGGCTGTAGCATTGAAGGATTTTCCTGGACCGCCTCGGCATTGGCTTTATGGGAATCTGAAAGAGGTGAGTGATAATAGCGATACATTATACCACTGATACCTGACCTCCACCATTGACTTGCCTAGAAAAGTGTGGTATAACAAATACCACACTGTTTTGAGCATTCGCCTCCTAGACTGCCCTGTCCAGGGGTGGCAGTGCTTTTCCAGCTATTTCATCTCCATGCATATTTATACTAAGATCACACGTGTAAATGTACGTACATGATTCATGCTTGAGGGATTATAGGATAATTGTTAGAATTTCGATTATCGTCACTTTTTTCTACCATAGATAGGATATACGTCAGGTAGATTTAACCCGTTAGGTGTAAAAGGCCAATTGTCAGTGCTGGGGAAACCGGAGTACCCACGTGTACACCACCGCTCAACCTCAAGTCACTAGTAACTTTCTCACATTCCCCAGACCGGATTCAAACTCGAGCTGTGGTAAGAGACAGTGAACCGTCAACGGCAACGTCGTAGTCCAACTGGCCATCAGGGCTGAATGCTAGAGGCAAGATCAATGTTTTATACACGTTTTCTAAAATGCAAATTCGAACAAAAATAGTTCTCTAGTTTTGTTTTCAAAAAGTTAGGAAGGTAAAAAGTCCTCGCCCACTCATACGACAATTAAGGACAAGTAAAATGTAACTAATAAAACAAGAAAAGGGCTCTTCAAGTTCTACCTCCGTAGACAGGCGACGCGAATATTAGGTAAACTAACTCCAGATGGAGTTCAATATCCAGATTGCAAAAACGGTGCCCCAGACACGCATGTAGGGAAGCACGTAGCTGGTTATTCTGACATGTAGCCTAATGTTCTCCGGCTGAGTTTGATATCTTTATCAAACTATAGATGGCAGCACAGTTTTTGCGGCTTGAAATTCAAACACAGCTCTTGTGTTTCCCCCTGTAGATAATACAGAAGAAGAAACGCTTATAAGAAGTAATTTAACAAACTCCTCTCGAAAAAGATAAGGATTCGTGGTCTATTACTAGGCATTTTCAAATATATTTCCCGATGGCACTTATCAAAAATTGATATATAGGTTTAGGTCAGTCAAAATCGCCGATCCCAAAATAGCAGACTGCCTACATGGCCGATCGCCGCAAAAACGGCCCATGCCCTTCAGAAATAAACCTCATATCCCCCTAATTTATAGACTTCATATTCTCCACATTAGGTGTTGTAAACAGTCTTGTTCGGTTTTCTGGGGTTCGTTGTGAGTTTTTGTTTAACTCTGAATGTTATTTCTAGACGTATTACGCCCCAAAGCACGAATTATAGCGCCTAGCTAAGTGGACTTAACTTCTTGAAATATCCTCTTCCCGGGATACTCTTTTAAGTCCAATACCTGTCTAATGATGAATGACATCACGATAAAAAATGCAATACTTTTTTATCACTTTCACCACTCTTGTACACGGCCACTAGGCGTAGTTGATTTCTAAAACATAGGGCCCTCTTATCCATTCGCCTCTTTGCGAACGGTGATTTTGGAATCGGCGATTTTGACCGGTACATCGTCTATGGTAGCGTTTTAAACTGCTATAAACCAATGGCTGGGATGGTCAGCTTAATTGTTATAGTTGTTGGTTTGATCTTAGAAAATATCGGTTTATGCACAAATATCGATCACTATTCATCTAAGAAAAAGTTGAATAATGATTGGGTAGGTAGCAGTTGAAAATAATCTATACATTTTTTGACATCACGCATGCAGGGAACACTTAAAACCTTGAGAATAAAGTATATTCTTCATGAGAACTCTTAATTACTTTTCGTATGCATTGAGGCAGGGTCTTTAATCTTCCAGGGTGGCTCAGTCTGATATCTACATATAATACTATTCCTTCTAATACACTCTAACACCACCCTGAATGATTGCCAAACCGTCGTTCCAACCCCACTTCCTGGGTTGAAGCGACGGGTTGTAGCTGTCGGTAACTCTTGTGTGGGAATCTATATAGCTCCTCATAGCGGCTCGGTATTTACTATGGAGCCGAACGAGTGGTGGTTATCTATATAGGTCAAATACTGTGATAATTATAATAATAATAATAATAATAATAATAATAATAATAATAATATTGTCATTTTGATAATGCGCCTTTTCCATGCGAAATATACTTCTGTTTTCACCTGTCAATGTATTCAAGTCGTAATGGCCTCATCAATTGCACACTTGGCTACCTGTATAGGGGACGCAGGATCGATTCCAACTACCCGCAATATATGTTACTTTATTCCACCTGCCCAGTGCTTCGTGTGGCACTTAGAAATATTTCCTACTCAAAATAACAGTGGCTTTATTTCTGTTATTCTTTTTACTTACTAAAATGAATTGTTGGTCAAAACCGCTGATCCCAGAAGGGTTTCGTTCGCTATGAGGGCCGATGACTTTATGTTGGGCCTTGACTAAAAACGAAATTTTATCTTTGATTTATAATAAACATTTCCACAGTTGTAAAGTTGCGAATTTCTTCAAGAAAGTATATAGTTTAATGGATGTAAGTAATGCCTAGCCTTCACATAGAAATTGAGATCTATGAAGTTTAATGGATGTAAGTATTAATTTATATCTGTTGATGAAGGAAATGTTCCCTTAAGTTCCCTTTGATGTTGGTATTGTCACTTGCATGCACACCTGCTACACATGACTATTACTTAATGCAACTCCCACCCATTTACCTTCTATCTGCGCTTTCACACGCCCCCACGTGTTGATCAGTGCCCTATCCATGCACCTTCCACCTGTACTTTGGGCTTGGATCCGTGTGCCCGCTATTCACTCTTTAGGCGCACGGATCCTTACAACACTGACATTTTCTACTCATCCTGCGGCCTTCAACCTTCTCTGTAATTGTACTGTCCTCCAAGTACCTCCTTCAGCGGGGCCCTATCTGGATAGATATTGGTATCCATAAGGTGACCTGAGGAGGTGTTCCAGTGGAAGGATCAGTCTCACAGATTTCCACTCGTAGAAGTAAATTGAGTACAAAAGCAGTCTTATTGGAAATGACTACAAAAAGTAGGATATCTAGACAAGGAAGTATACAATGCACCAGCTTGGGAGTTATAGCGTACTCCTGAGGGTTGAAAGTTATATTCATTGGCTTTCAGAAGTTCTGTGTGACCATTTCCTGTCATGATATTTGGATACACAGTTTCTAAATTATGGCGTCCTCATTTTGGCTAGTGTATACTATTGATAATCAATTGTGGGTTTGGTATAGATGCATACCCGTCAAGTCTCCTGTTTTTAACAGGAGTCTTCTGTTTTTTGGACTTCATTTTACCTGCCTCCTGTTTTTCTCCTGTTTTTTTATTGTCTCCTGTTTTTCTAGAAAACCAGTCTAAAGCGATTATAATCTCCTGTTTTTCCTCAAGTTCAGCCCAGATCTACTTAAACTCCTACAGCTTAGCATGTAACTCAGCTCTTCTAGCCTGCCTAAACAATACTCAGTTGACCTAATTGAACCCAAGTTGCCCAAAAGTTGCAATTAGCCTAGATAACCATTCCTATTTTAGCAGTAGATATGTTTTAATTGATATTAAGCTGAATATTAAGAGGTAGAAAGAGGTGCATGCTGGTCTAGCATCATAACATTAAGAAAAAAATCCAGTTAATGTAACCTGTTTAAAGTGAAAAAAGGAATAGGTTTCATGAAATTCATGGACTGACAGGAATAATAAATATGGTCATGTTAAAATTGATTTGTTGTTATTATGTCCATCTGTTTACTGCAGAGTTGAGAGTATTGGCACTACATTAGGTAGGAGCCACCTGGTGGGACGTTGGTAAATTATATATACAGGTGCGGCACCTGGTGGGAAGTTTGTAAACTAACATATATGGTAGCGGCACTGCCGCGTGAGAAAATCTCCTGTTTTTTTTTGGTCTGGGGTTGACAGGTATGTAGATGAAATCTATAATCATACAGTAAACGGAACACTCATCCAGCTTTTGTCTCTCTAAACTGTCCCTCCGTTGTATATAGGATACAAACATCAGTCGATAGGTAAGGAAGACATACTTCCTCCAATTTGTAGAACGGCAATGTTCCTTCATCGAAAGGGGCATTTTAAACCCTTACTTTTACTAATAGAGGTATGTCTTGACTTCGCCCACACATTGCCTAGCCTAACTCATGTAGTTATACATTTGTGTCATGGAGGGACGTTCCCTTTATTCACGTATTCTTAAACAATTGATAGTCGCATAGCAAGTCATTGGCAACTTCCTCACATGCCTTTAGTCAGATTCGTAATGGGGGAAAGCGAAATCGTGAGCTTAAACAAAAAACAATGAAACCTAAACAATTAGTTTTGCACACATTCGTTTCGAATGTAATGTGGAAAATGAACTTTATGCTGCAGCAATCAAATGTCATCTAGATAACAAACTCATATATGTACATGTGTATATATATACTAGTGTATATATATATATATATATATATATATATATATATATATATATATATATATATATATATATATATATATATATATATATATGGAGAGAGAGAGAGAGAGAGAGAGAGAGAGAGAGAGAGAGAGAGAGAGAGAGAGAGAGAGATCTACGATTCTTAAACACTACTTGTCGTTCGTATAGGTCAGAGAGAACCCTGACAGAGCACTCGAACTAACTCGGGAATGGACTAGGAAATTTCCGAAAGCGCTAAGATTTTGGCTGGGACCTTTTCGTGCTGGCGTACGTCTCCATCATCCTGATTACATAAGATGTGTGATGAGCGGAGCAGGTAGGTACATGCTAAAGTTTCACATGTTAGTATATTCTACCTTGATGTGAAATATGAACTCGGTTCCATCACTTGTGACCTGTCACAAAACACGCATCTAAAACACTCAACTAGCTCCATAATAACGCCCACAGTGCGTTTAGATTAATTTACCCTATACAATATGTATACATTGCCGGAAATATGTGAGTTTTGCACCCGTTCAAATATTATTCCCATTTCTGAAATTTTCTAACCTATTTTTGTCAAAAATGTAAAAAAGATTAAAATAAGATCAAATTTTAGATTAATTAAATCTGAAACACATCACACTAATAATATGATAAACTGGTGCATCTCCCTCAGTAATACTTTTAGCTATCATCATAAATTTCAGACAAATCAATCAATATTTGGTATCAAATGAAAGAGAAAGATGTAGGCTTTGAAATATGTGATAATCACAAAGTAGCCTTAGATTTCCAAAATAACCCCATACACCACTTTAATGTAGTTATATTAAGTTTGAGAAAATCTTAGCATGAAAGTTCAATACATGTCTAATTCTTCTTTCTTCTGTTTTAAGATCCAAAAGATCCATTGTATAGGTTTATGGAACCATGGATAGGTAAGTATCTGTTACTTCATTATTTATCATAAGTTATGTTTTCTTTGTTAATAAATGACATTAAAGTCTAGCTCAAATTGGGATAATCTCTTTCAATTAGTTTGGCAAAAGCCCCACGTGTTTTCGAATGACTCTCTTTTGTGCACACCTTTTCAGGGTCTTTCATCTTGACGAATGGACAACTTGTCAATTTAAAGGAAAATGTCAAACATATAAATTCACAATTCAAATATGTTAGGAAAATATATACTTAATCCATAGTCTTACCTTGAATTATGACTATAGTAAAAGTATGTCTCAGGACTGCGTTTTGTCTTTTGTGGTGCCATTTTAGACAGTGTTGGCCCTGCTGGTATGAAGCAATTAACACTGGGCCCCTAGAGTACCCCCTACATTCCATATAATTTAAAAAAATACATGATACGGCAGCTAATGTGACAATTATCGAAATTCCACTTCAGTGGACGGACTACTTAACCTTCATTTCCTCCTTAAGCTTATCAACCGACCAAACAACTGTACCATCCTACTTCTTCAGATAACCCTATCCCATGTTAAACTAAACACACCCAAAAGATGTTCATTTCTCTTTAAGGTGATGGATTACTTCTAAGCAAAGGCAGAAAATGGGCACGAAATAGACGTCTCCTCACACCTGCATTTCACTTTGATATTCTTAAAGCCTACGTCAAACTTTTTAATGAGTCGTCAGCAGTATTGCTGGTAAAGTATTTGGTTATCTATGATATATATATATATATATACATATATATATATATATATATATATATATATATATATATATATATATATATATATATATATATATATATATATATATACATATATATATATACATATATACATATAAATATATATATATATATATATATATAAATATATATAATTATATTTATATATATATATATATTATATATATATATGAATATATATATATATATATATATATATATATATATATATATATATATATATATATATATATATATATATATATATATATATATATATATATATATATATATATATATATATAGGGCTGTGCTCGAGTCTCAGGACATCAAGTGATCTCCAAACCCTCAAGATCGATGTTCAACATCTTGTGACATCAATCGGTGAACTCGATACACCCCCACCTACCCACCCTTGTTTGAACCACTGCTTATTACCCGGTCAGTTTCTTCGAAAAGACCAAGGCGCTTCACCGGCTGCCATTGAAACTCCACTGCGATAGACACTATTGCGCGCAATAATGCTTGGATTTTACATAGATGGATGTATTTTACATAGGGTTGGTCCGGCCCTCACCACACTTTTTTAAGTATTACTGCGCGCGAAATCTAATCGAGAAAATAGACCGATAAAAATTAGTCAATTAATGGAATCACGATAATTGGCTGATGAGCACAGCCCTAATATATATATATATATATATATATATATATATATATATATATATATATATTTATATATATATTTATATATATATATATATATATATATATATATATATATATATATATATATATATATATATGAATGTTTTGGTTGTGGTATGGTTTTTATTGCGAGTGGCTGTGTGATATCACGAAATGTGTGAGTTTAGCAAACGATTGAGTGATATCATACAGCCACAAGAGATAAAAACCATATCCCACCCACAACCATTATGTAACCTGTTTATTACATGCGTGTATATACTTAAGGAAACAAACTAAGAAAAATTATGCAACCTGTTTATTTCATACAGGTAGTGCATGCATGGGCGCTCTATCAAACATTGAAGAGCATCTGTAGCAACATGCGTAAATGATGCGACATATGTTTTGTCTGCTCATCCTAGCATCCGGATCCCTCAGAAATAGAGAAGGTTGTGAATTTTACCAGGCATTTCACTAAGCATGCCTCTTTTGGGAATTCCAACAGAGCTGTCGCCCTTTTGAAGTAGGTCAGGCATCTTGAAACAGGTCATGACGTCATGGACCATGGAACAGAGGGACTGATGTCATGGAAGGGTAATGATAAGTAATGTATTTAAGCTGCTCATTAATTAATAAAAACTGTTAAGCAGCTTTAAGATATATAATTTGTAAATTATTTTGATGAAAGGAGCATACTTCCCATTTTAGTTGAAAAATACATAGTGTGGTCGTGGATTGAATATCATACAACCAACATTTAATTATTGGAAATATATTGTTAATGCATATCTCTGATTCTGATTTCAGAATAAATGGCAAGGATTATGTGGGAAAGGTACTGGTTCACTGGAAATGTTTGAGCACATGAGTCTCCTGACTCTTGATAACATTCTGAAATGTGCATTCAGCTACAGAAGTGAATGTCAACTGGAGATGTGAGTTATTGCTACACTATTTTTGCTACTTTTGCTGCAACATAAACATCAACGACGACCACTACCACTTTTCTTACTACTACTACTATCAGTATTAGTAATAGCTACGAAACTACTGCTTCTGCTAAAACTACTACTACTACTGCTGCTACTTCTACTCTTATTACGCATTCTACTACTACTACTACACATTCTACTCTACTACTGATGTGGCTGTTACTACTAATACTACTACTACTGCGGCTGCTGCTGCTACTAACACTACTACTACAACTACTAATACTAGAAAAAAGGAAAATAATTGACTTTTTTCAAATGCTTTTCCAGCAAGCAGAATGAGTACATCACGTCTGTGTTTGCGGTAGCGAGTCTAGTAATGGAACGGTTAAGATACCCATTATACCATTACGAGTGGATTTATTATCTCAGTCCTAGTGGTCGCAGGTTCAGAAAGTTTCTTCACATTCTACACAGCTTCTCAAAAAATGTCATTGCTGCTCGCAAAGAAGCCTTAAAGGCCAGCCAAACTGAGGTAAGCCTACTATCAACATTTCCTGGTGAACTTTAAGGATTTTTCAAGATTTAGTTATATTTGATTTTATTCTATGATAAAATTTTTATGGATATGAATGAATTATCACAAATCATAAATTTGAATGTGTTTGCAGCAATGCAGGTGAGTGAATTATAGCTGAGTAAAATGTACAGATAATATATTCAAAGTTTAGTGTTCGTCAACTGGGTGTTGTATAACAAATCACATCATTTAAAAATTTAGTTTGACTCTGAGAACAAACTGCAGGTACACAATCATGATTATGGCTTTCTATTATAATACAGAGTAGATTATATTTGATTAGGCAGGTCAATTGTTTTGGTAATGATATGAACATTAAGCAATTAAAAATAATACATTTTTTCTTCAGAATGACAGAGTTCAGAAGAAGAAATATTTGGACTTTCTGGATATTCTTCTGAAGGCTAGGGTGAGTGAAATATATTAAGCACACAGAGGCACTTCTTTTGTGCACACGAAGTAAAAATAATGAATTTGAGGCATCAAACAATAGATTTAACAAAATAAACACAGAAATGAAAAACACAGTAAGGTATGAATATGACTAGTTTGGAGGGTGAATTATCTAAAAATGTGAGATTCTAATTTTCTTGATGCACTTCAAAAAATTATAGGCATAACCAGTAAACGTCAGCTAAAATTGGCACCACAGAAGATCTTTGCTTCCCTATGAGAAGCATTATTTAAGTTGGGAATGGGCAATTTGGCATAACTTCCTTTGTGGCCGGAATGAAGATATTGATGTTAGAAATGTTTTTTGACATGAGCTAAAATTGCAGTTTTAGACTCAGCTTAATGTAGTAGTCGTCAGCACTACGGGGTCGTTAAAGGGTTTCAGAAACATGTAATGTTTTTCATTCATTCAGGATGAAAATGGCGTCGGGATGAGTGATGAAGAGATACAGCATGAGGTGGACACCTTTCATGTTTGAGGGTCATGATACAACAGCAGTGGTAACACTTTCTTCTGAAATCAACTACAGTATAGACTTAATTTATGCCCTAAATGTGCAGTCAGACTGGGCATTTTACACAACTACATGCTTGATTGCCACTTGGATGCTTGTGCATAGAAAAGACCACATGCCCATGACATCACAGATTAATATTGCATTGATAAGCAGCTAAGCAGACATGAATATGCGTGCCTTATCTTGCCGGGGATCGGAGGGCAACTTTTCTAGTATCTACAAGTTGCTGGTAGGCGACTAGTACAGGAACAACATATTTGTACTGTATCATAAATGATACAACACACCAGTTTTATTTCATTTTCGAGTTGTATATACATTGTGATTAAAGCATGCATAGACGCCCTCAGCAATGGAAATGTATTTCCAACACTGTCACATATATGTCATTTAATGCAATAGCTGGAGAAAGTGAAATGAACAATGAACAACGAGTCACTGCAATGGTCAGATATAGATATTAATATATAGAGAGACACAACAGGATTTAGATACTGAATGAATGAATGAATAAGCATATCGACACACAAAGGTCATTTAGAGCCATAAAGATATTACCAAAAGATGGTCCTTTGCCACTGTTTAAATACAATGACAAAGCATAACTATTCTAAATGAAAGAAGAAAAAGAGGGAGAGTAGGAACAGAACTTTCAGATCCAAAGAGGACCAAGGGGTCTTTTAGATGCAGAGTATCCATAGACAGGTCCACACATCCCTCTTCTTTTATGAGGCAAGCAGGGTGCCACACCAGATTAGGGTTCCCGGGAGGTGCCAACTCCTAACGCACACCATAAGGTGTGCCAATTCCGGGGTGATTTAGATAATATTTGAAAGAGGGATATGTATATCTATATCTAATGAACTATTTTTTCTTCTTCTTGTTGGCCTTGTTGGAGGTACTTCATACCTGAAAACTGTAATGTCATTTTGTTTTTAAGGTCTTTCTTGGTTCTTCTACAATATGGCAAACCACCCTGAAATCCAGGAGAGGTGTCGTGAAGAAATCAATGATGTCTTAGGAGATGACTTAGAGGTCAAATGGTAATAAACTAATACCTTTCAATAACCTTTATATATGTATATAAGAATTTATATATATATACATATATATATATATATATATATATATATATATATATATATATATATATATTTATATATATATATATATATATATATATACATATACATATATATATATATATATATATATATATATATATATATATATATATATATATATATATATATATGTTAGAGCTGCACTCACAGAGGGAGATCAACCCATGAGCTCACCACCATTTTGACTCATGAGCTCGTGGATGCGCGGTTTTTAAAATAAAATTTCATTATTCAGCCCACCAATAAAAGAAATACTTTATTGATGGCGAATTTCTAACATTTACATGGTTATTTCATTTTAAAATGAGCCTGCATAGAAGAATACATACAGGTGAACTTGATTATGAAGGACCACTGTACGACGGATTCTTGCATATGAGGGACGATATGCTTAGTCCCAGTCCGATGCATATCAAGTATTTGTCATATGTATAGGACAGATTTTGCATATGACAGACCAATATTCCTGGTCCCATTGAGTCCGTCGTATCCAGTTTCACCTGTATCTATATTTACATATTGTCTTCTATAGAGCGGTACAAAGGTCAGTATAATACGCTCAACATTGCCTTTATACATGTGGGATTGTAAACAAAACATGACAGCAATCAGCAGTAATAAGAAGGTTTTTGTTAGACGGTCTGTGTTACGTTTGTGTTCCAAACAGACAAGATCGCGAGTTTACGTCTTCAGCTAGAGCTCGGCTCGCCAGCCCTAATGCTCGAGCCACTCAAGTTTGTGAGTGGTGAGTGCAGCTCTAATATATATATATATATACTGTAAAGTTCGAAATATTAACGTGGAACTATTATTGGCGACTTTAGCGAGTGGGTTAGATTCGCTAATATTACGTTCCGTTCATATTTGTTCCATTTTTCAACGATATTTCTATGTACTGTTATGTCTCCGTCGCCTTGTAGTCCAAAACATCGACACTTTTAGGTTACCCCCAGGACGACAGATAAGACAGCGGCAAATCTACTTGTATTTGATTACATTATAATTAGGTGATTACATGGTATAGGGAGGGTGGGTTGAAATTGATACTGACACCGAGTAAGCCGAGCAAGTGGCAAGTGAAGAGGTCATTATCTCTATCGTTTGGTGGCGCTATTATACCTTGCCCTATGAAATGAACAGAGCCCTGTAAGATGGACGGCGAAGCTAGCCGTATAACAAAGCTAACAGCTCTTTTATTCATACCAGGACCATTATGGTAAGTATTACAATACTTGTAAATGTATGGCAGGGATTGAGTTAACACTAGTCAGTGTCGCCCCTTATCTTGGGTCTTGACGAGTGAAGTCAACAACCAGGCACTCGTCTGTATCAATTTACAGTTTATATATATATGTATATATATATATATATATATATATATATATATATATATATATATATATATATATATATAAATACTGTAGAACACACAATGTTAGCGTCTGTTTATATATAGCGTACATAGCGTGTGGTTCCGCTTCGCTATATATATAAACGCTGTACTTTTTTATTACTGCACTGGCGCTGTCAGCGGCGGCTACCGTCCCTAACATAAAGATACGCTTTGATGCGAGAATTTCCCAATTCGCTATATTTTGGACACGCGTGATATATGTGTTCTACAGTATACATATATAAATATATATATATATATATATATATATATATATATATATATATATATATATATATATATATATATATATATATATTTGAATTCAATTTAATACTTTATTTCAGACACAGGTGGTCCATTTACATAGGTACCATATTGACTAGAAGTTGTACAGGGAGGTCTTCCAGTGTTTACCTACACTACTATCTCTAATATACTTTTTTACTGTTTGAAGAATATATATTTATATATACATATACTGTAGAACACACATAGGACGTGTGTCTGAAATATAGCGAATCGGGGAGTTTTCACATCATAGCGTATCTTTATGTTAGCGACGGTAGCCGCTGCTGACAGCGCAAGTACAGTAAGAAAAAAGTACTGTGTTTTTATATATAGCGAAGCTGAACCACACGCTATGTACGCTATATATAAATAGACGTGTACATTGCATGTTCTACAGTATATATATATATATATGGATATATATATATATATATATATATATATATATATATATATATATATATATATATATATATATATATGGCCTTTGTGTGCCGATGTGCCTTTAAGAAATCATTCATTCATTCATTTATATATATATATATATATATATATATATATATATATATATATATATATATATATATATATATATTATATATATATGTATATAAATGTATATATATATATATATATATATATATATATATATATGTATATACATATATATATATATGGGCAAAGTCAAGTTGTTACGGAGTCACAGATTTGCTGTTCACTGCTAAATAACAGTTTTATTAAAAAGGCATTGATATAAAGTTATATATGGTTAGAAAGGGCTTGTGAAGTACTTTATTATGATATAAAATTCATTTTCATAAAAAAAAGATTTGATGGTTAAAAAGTGAAAAAACATGCCCGTTACGGAGTCACGGAAAATTACCACCTGTTTTTCAAGGTTTTAATCAAATATCTTTTTCTTGCTGTTGCAATTAGATACTCTAAAAGAAAACTCAAAATGTAGATAGATAAACTTGTTTTTAACAACATAAGACAAAAATTTAGTTATAATTGTTACCAAAACTGGTTTTATTGAAAAAAACATTACTGAAGGTTGCGTTACGGAGTCACACTCACCAAACGTTACGGAGTCACATATTCATAATAATGCACAAAACTCTATCAAATGTTGTTTAATTTGGTCCAATTACCATGAATTACTCTAAAAGAAAACTCAATCTGTAGATAGATAAACTTGTTTTAAACAACATAATACAATAGTTTAGTTATAATTGTTACCAAAACTGGTTTTACTAAGAAAAACATCACAGAAAGTCCTGTTAAGTTGTTACGGAGTCATGGTCACCAAATGTTACAGAGTCACATATTCACATTAATGCACAATACTCTATCAAATGTAGTTTTATTTGGCAAATGAATTTAAGAAATGAATGTAAAAGTGAATATTTCTTGCAAGAAGACCTAACAAAGTGTATTAAAATCAGACAAAATTTTATTTTGCACCTGCTTTTTACCATAGTGAGGTGCTGTTGGACTGCTTTGTAAAGGTATTTAAGTATAGACAGGAAAGGTTTGTCTCTTAACAAGCTAACAGGATAGGGATGTATGGGATGTTAGGTGTCTGGGACGCTTCTTTTTTCTGACATTACACATAGCAATCGTGGCTACATTGTTACTAATTGCATAAATGGTACGATTTCCCATGTAGAAATAAACATATGAGTTGATCTGTCCTGTGGGACTGGATTACCTACAGCTGTTACTACAACTGATCCAATTGTTTACAGTTAGCCACCCAGCCCACCCCTCTGCCCTTCCTTATTTAGTGGCTTCCTATTGTCTGGATTATTGCATACCTTTGCATTGTGAATATTGATGAGGTTAATCTTAAAAAAGCACTCAAGGTCACATTCATTCAGAATTTCAAGAGGGAAACATGTCATTGTCCATCACTGAGAAAAGCAGAAAAACAGGGAAAAGATCAGAGCTAACCCTGGGCTCCATGAGAGAATGGCAGTGAAGGATCGGATAAGAAAACAGATCAAAAAGCAGAATGCACCAGAACTGACAAAGGAACAAATAGTAGGAAAGATGGAAAGAGAGGTAAAAAGAAAGCACAGAGAGAAGAAAAGAAGCTGTTGGAAAAGAAAAGTTGTGTACTACAGAATAAACTAAAACTTCCTCTTACTCCACATGCTCACTGGGAAAGGTGATATATTTAGTCTGGCCTACTATGCCTAAGAAGCAGCTTTGCTAGACAGCATGATCAAAAAACTAACTCCTACTAAAATATAAGTTGCTGTACATCACATTCAGGACCTTAACTAAACACCTCAGCCTTAGCAAATCCACCTACCTCACCATTATGTTATAAATACAGGTGGAAAGGATGAGGCAGAATTGGATGGAATCACATAATTCTCTTCAGAACAAACTCTTTTTTTTGTGAGATTGTGGGTTTGCTTAGACTCAGAATAACATGGTTATGAAAATAATTATGCCATGTATTTTCTTAAGGTCATAAAATAGTACTAAATTGTGTTCTTAAGAAATGAGTTTTACCCACCTTAAATGCCCCTTGACATACATGTGACTCCGTAACGTTACGGAGTCACACATTTCACTCCCAATAAAAACCTCTAAAAAAATAATTTTCCAAGAAACAACTTGTATTGGATTTAAAAGGGTCCCTTAAAGCTTTCTTTCACCAAGTTTGGTATTTTTATGTTAAGGTTAACACTTAGAAAATTTTAAAATACCTGTTTTTTGCGTTACGGAGTCACATGTTACGGAGTCACATATCACCTAATTTCAAATTTATGAAAAAACATCTTTTTATTTCATAAAAGTGTGTGAATGTTTAAAGGATGATTATAAGTCTTATTAATAACCCATAAATTGCATAGGTAGCCTTTAAATCAAATTAAATGACCAGTAGTACTAGATTGTGTTAAGTAGGGTTAGTGTTAGTTGTAAACATTTTGTGTGATTACCAAAACGTCCTTGAATAAATCCTTAATTTCTCTTTTATTTCAAAAAAAAATTAAAATCTAAATACATATCCAGAAACTAGAGATTATAAGCTTTCCAACCATATAAGACACCAAACAGTTTGATGAAGTTCATTTTTTGCCCTAGATGATAACTCTTGCTTGACTTTGCCCATATATATATATATATATATATATATATAAATATATATATATATATATATATATGTATATACATATATATATGTATATATATATATATATGTATATATATATGTATATATATATATGTATATATATATATATATATATATATATATATATATATATATATATATGTATATATATATAAATATATATATATATATATATGTATATATATATATATATATATATATATATATATATATATATATATATATATATATATATATATATATATATATATATATATATATATATACATACAGGAGGCGCTTGCCTTGTCCTTCGTATGGGAACAGGTTTATTAAAGAGAGCTTGATTTATTATGTATCACCATTGTAGGAACCGAATGTGAACAGTCGTACATTGTACAGTCCATCCTTTACTTCCCATGGGCTGAAGTATATAACGAAGAGCTTGATTTAGTACGCTTTACCATTGCAGGGAGCATCTGCCACGGTTTGAGTATTTGAGCAAGTGTATCAAAGAGAGTCTAAGGGTGCATCCACCAGTACCAACAGTCAGCAGGATGGTAGAAAAGGACACACCTTTACCAGATGGGAGATTTGTTCCTGCAGGTAGTAACTAGGAACCCTTCTCAAATATTACTTTGTTATCAACATATATTATTAACATATAGTACTACTGATGTAAATAAGTATGTCATCTGATAACAAATCAAATTATCCTTTAGTCAGTCTTGGAACATTTATTGAGAATTTTATGCATTAAGTGGACGTTAAACTCTTGCGTGAATATCACCTAAACCCTCTTAATTCTGTTCTAAAATAATAAGTAATTTCAGGTAGAGAAAATTCCTTTTTCTTCAGCTAACTTTTGGAGATGTTATTATAATCAAATAAGATGACAGAATGAAAACACAGAGTATGAGATCATAAATCCTTACTGAAAAGTAGAATGTATTTCAAAAAGTTAATCCTGTATTCTTTTGTCAGGTACTTGGGTCATTATGAGTGCCTATGCAATTCACCACAATGCTGAGGTTTGGGAAAATCCATCCGACTATGATCCCTCAAGATTCGATAAAGAAAACTGTGAAGGCCGATCACCCTATGCTTTTATACCCTTCTCAGCAGGACCAAGGTTAGTTTCTAAATAGTGCAATATTTCTTTGAGCAAAAAATCCACTTATTCAGCCCAGTGTAGTGTCTCCTTTATGCATAGAGATTTATCACAAACCCATGGTCACATTATGGGCCCATATACAAGCCAGCACATTTTCTATGGTTGGCTAAGTTATTATCTTAAGGCAACCATGTCCATTCATTATTTTGTTAGCTCTTGTCAAACTGTGGCTATGAAGTGTTGATTAACTACAGTGCTGGCAATTAATTACTGCATTAAAGTGTAACTCTATCTTTGAAATAAAAAAATATACTGTATAGTTCGAAATATTAACGTGGAAGTAATATAAGCGGCTTTAACGAATGGGTCCGATTCGTTAATATTACGATCCGTTAATATTTGTTCTATTTTGTATTCAAATTGTGTTTCTAGTCACAATTACACATGGTCAGTTTGTAACCATACATTCATACATAGACACACATACCTGTGTGCTGTAATATATAAATGTCTCACCGTGTACAACCAAATTTGAATGATGAGCTTAATCATAGTGGATCTGAGTTTCTTAATGGCAATATATCAGTCAGGAAGGGCATTCATTGACATGTGTAGTTCGATAAATAGCCGCTTGGAGAAACTAGATTAGCGTATAAAATCAGTGCGGTTCTAAGAAATTACGATTGCAATAGACCCATTTTGACGATCATTCGTACTGTTCGTAGCCCGACCTGAGAATCTTGAACCCTTAATTTCAGTTCTTAGGTGGTTTTGCCGTAATGAAACAAGGTCTAGTCAGTCAGTATCTTCGGCCATGAGTGGTAGATTAGTACATGAGTTAGAATACCACTGCTCAGATGGCGCTTTTGGTGACGGACCACAACGCTAATATTACGATCCGCTATTATCAAAAAATGGATCCATTCGCTAAATATAAACTCGCTAATAATTCAAACTTTAGAGTATGTGTTAGTGCTCAATTCTCAGGGGATCTTGATTACAATTGTTCTCCACAGATTGACTGAGACATTTAAGCAAATTTACTGGCTCAGCATACTTCATGGAGATGCCATCTTGGAGCTTGGAGCTCGCTAGAAAGAGGCTGTGATGTCATTGATATGCAACTGCATGCAGGCTGAAGGCTACTCAATCCTGAAAACTATAATAAGTGCTCTCACAAGTAAATGAATTGCAAAGAGTAAAGTGGTGTATCAGACTCAACAAACAAAGGCACAGTGTCTCAGTGTATAGTTATGTACTGCAAGTTACATATTTTGCTCCTTACAACGTTCTGACACTGTTATCTTGTGATGAAAGAAGAATGTATTGTCACAGCCTCTCAGGAATTAACTGTGATGCATATTAATCTCAAAGGAGTTGAGATTAATTCTCTGCTTTAGTGTTCAAGCCTTACCCAGTAGATTAACTGCAATACACATCCACTGGGCACAATAATTTCAATTTGCAGTCAGACTTAGATAATGTTAGGATACCACAAGTATATGAACTAAAATGCAATACATGCCTATCATCTACAAGGGCATTGCAGCTAAACAAAGCTCAGTCAGTACACAGATAAATTTGGTTTATTTCTATTTTGTTGATTTTCATAGGGGGAGGGGGCTTCTTTAGGTGAATTTGACTGCGGTATGTACATGGTTGACCAATAATGCTTATAATTATTCAGCTTGAGTTAGGCAGTTAAGAATATGTATTCTGGTATTATGAGACCAGATAGCCATCAAACCATCTACCAAGTGTATTGTGATTACGGTATTTTTTATTGATAGAGCCCCAGCTATTCTCAGCAAGTAAGTTTTCATCATTAATTAATACAACTCGTATACAAGTTTCTAAATCCCCTGGAAAGCGGGTGGGAGCAAAGTGATCCTCACAGACTTTCTAGTGAGCAGCAAATTAAGAAGTTTTCAAAGTCCAACCAGTTCTTATATTATGGAGACATCTAGCTAATAAATCTGATTTTTTGGATATATTTCTGGGAAAAGAATTGAGTCGAATGTTTCCCAGATCCTTTACTAGTATCAATGTTACATCTGGATGCTTTACAATTCGTGTTATCACCATGTTCATGCTCATGTTTTGCACTATCCAATAAGCCCTAGCCCCAGCTGTCAATTGGGTGCCTCTGGAGTTGTTGATCTGGTGCGATGTCACTTGTATCTCATTAATATTACTAATTAGGCACTCAAGGGATAAATATGCCTTCCTCCAATAGGTCACCTTCTAACAGCAGTCAACTTGTAGAGTACAATTATAATCAAGGTGTCCTCAGAAAGGTGACAGAGAGCCCTAACACATCGTTTTGAATTTTGATGGTAGAGTTACACTTTAAATGTATGGGCAGCTCGGGAATAAAACACATCTGCATGCTTGATTACCACCCTGTTTCCTGGGTGTGGATGCGACCACAGCTTCCTAGCCTTACAACTGAACATAGCTTTGGGTAATTGATAGCAGCATGGGTCATCGATGTGTTTGGCCTATTTTTTTTTCTGCTATACATGGGTGTTTGTACAACCAGACACTGGCAGACGTGTGGTCGACTAGTGCAGGAAATAAATGTCTACACTGTATTTGAGTCATCCCCATTAATAGAAAATATTCTCTACTTCTATATGCCTTAATACCATTAATGGTACCTGGGTGTGGATGCGACCACAGCTTCCTAGCCTTACAACTGAACATAGCTTTGGGTAATTGATAGCAGCATGGGTCATCGATGTGTTTGGCCTATTTTTTTTTCTGCTATACATGGGTGTTTGTACAACCAGACACTGGCAGACGTGTGGTCGACTAGTGCAGGAAATAAATGTCTACACTGTATTTGAGTCATCCCCATTAATAGAAAATATTCTCTACTTCTATATGCCTTAATACCATTAATGTTTAAAACTGTTTGTTACAATATTTCTATCAGAAACAGGTCAGTTCTTGAAAGGGTCCTAGAGAGGTTTGGCCACTTTTGAGTTTCATTTCTGCCTGCATGAAATTGAACTATTCCTTGATATCTTTGTAGGAATTGCATTGGGCAAAACTTTGCCATGATGGAGATGAAGGTATCAGCTGCACAGATGCTGAGAAAATTCAAGTTCCAAATAAACAGGTCTATTCCGCCAGTGATTCCCAAGCCTGAACTCATACTGCGCACCAAGGAGGGTTTGAAGTTGAATGTCACAGCTCTTTAGCCTACCAAGCCTATGTGCCCTAGGTAGCTTGAACATAAATAGAGTAAAACTGAGATGTGGACACTTTGGGACCAGGCCAAAATATTCACAATAGGTGGTGTTCATATCTTAGGGGTTTTGACATGTATAAAACAGATTTCTAGTTCCTAGAAAAGGATCGCCGAACAAAAGTGTATCAATATGAATAAACAGACTGACCCTTGTGATTGAGTGATCAAAATCAACTCATATATTGTTATGCTTTTCATAATAATGAATAATCTCTGAATGTTCCACTTGTTTTACCAGGTTGAGATCTTGGGTATGGAGCTTCTTAATCTGTGTCATGTCCAGTCACATTCCTGGTTTAATCTGTCCACGCTACTTTGGTTCTATGAATTGTATCTAGAAAAACTTATCACAAATACTTTCAATGGGTCTGTGCCATTGTTATTCAGTAGAGTGCAGCGTCTGGTCATGTTGTACTTTACGACCTCAATTCTGGTAGTACCAGAATTGTTCAGAGAATTTTAAAATTCTGGTGAGTACTAGAATTGTTTGTAAGGAACAATTCTAGAACATACCAGAATTGTTAGAACAATTCTGTTGTTTCCTGTGTACCAGAATTGTTTCCTCTGCCAATTCTGGTACGTACCAGAGTTGTTAATCAGGCAATACTGGTACGTACCAGAATTGTTCGAGTATTTCTTTCCTGCCATCCGTCGCCATATGAAATGAACTGATCTGATAGTTTAATTCTTTGTCGCTAGGTGTCAGGTTTAGATAAGATTAATGAAATGAACCGGGCTGACAGCTGTCAAATTTTGCTGTTAGATATGGCAAGCATTCCTTGCAAATAATCACTATTTACGGATATCCGAAATTCATTTACGGATATCAGAAAATCATTTACGGATATCCGAAATTTATTTATGGATATCCGAAATTCATTTACGGATATCCGTAAATAATTTCGTATATCCGAAATTCATTTTCCAATATCCAAAAATCAGATGAATTTTGGATATCCGTAAATGAATTTTGGATATCCGTAAATGAATTTCGGATATCCATAAATGAATTTTGGATATCCGTAAATGAATTTTGGATATCCATAAATGAATTTCGGATATCCGTAAATGAATTTCGAACATCCGTAATTCAGCTTATTTTCCGATATCCATAAATGAATTTCGGATATCCGTAAATAAATTTTGGATATCCGAAATTCATTTCGGATATCCGTAAATGAATTTTGGATATCCGAAATTCATTTACGGATATCCGCAATTCCTCTGATTTTTGGATATTGGAAAATTGCTTCCTGCCTTCATTTACTAGAGAGTTCTATAAAAAGTAGTGCCACTTCCTGTTAAGATATATTCTGAAGATGAATGGTAGTTTTCAAGCAAGTTAACTTTGTTTTTCCTAATTATTTCAGCATGAATGATAATGTGGGAAGACTCTCTGAGTTCTTAAATGAAATACATCAGTTGATGAGCAATGATGGTACTTTTAGGAGGTGCAACCGCGAATTTCAGAATAATGACATCATACCAATTTCTAAGCCAATAGAAACGTTGCTTACATAAAACAAAATAGTGCCAAAAACAAGTTTATATTTTCATTTATTGACAAAAGAGAGTGATCAATTCTGGCCGTCTCAACTTTCATTAAAATAAATGATAATTTTAAAGGACAGTCTCTATGATTATTCAATCTTTTATGGGGAACTACTTCTTGTTCGTGTTATCCTACATCACACGTGGGGGAAAGTAAGGTCTGCATTCTAAACCACGTGTTTTCTACAATAATAAAATGATATGTATCTAGTCAATTTGTGTATAAACGTGTATTAACTTTTTCATAACCCTAAAGCTAAGTCTATTTAGGAGGAAAGTAATTGAAAAATATGTCAAAACAGTTATAAATAGATGACTTAACACCTTGAATATATGTGTGGCGTATTGATACTTTGAAAATGGAATTCTCTCAAAAGGTGGAGCTGATGCAATGTTAAAATTCTTTTTGGATATTGGAAATTCAGCTGATTTTCGGATATCCGTAAATGAATTATGGATATCCGTAAATGAATTTCGGATATCCGTAAATGAATTTCGGATATCCGTAATTCAGCTGAATTTCGGATATCCGTAAATGAATTTCGGATATCCATAAATGAATTTCGGATATCCGTAAATGAATTTCGGATATCCGTAAATGATTTTCGGATATCCGTAAATGAATTACGGATATCCAAAATTCAGCTGAATTTCAGATATCCGTAAATAGTGATTATTTGCATGGAATGCTTAGAGACGTTGCAGGCAGGCAGACCAGTGGCAGTATTTTCACTGCAGTGACAGTTCAGGTCTATATCATTTTAAAAAGGGTCTCTTTAAAGCAGGCCAAACATAGATAATGAATAATGATAAAGACAGACTGACTAAGGTATCAGATCCTAAGTGTAGTGTGCCCCTTTGTGTACAAATTATCTTCCCGGCCTAAGTATCCCGGACCCTACCTATAGATACCAAATGGTGAATATATATATATATATATATACATGTTTAAAAACCAATTAAACAAAATTGAATCTTGCCCCGCACGGCCTTAATGTCCTTTCACTTGACAGGCAATATTCCCAACTAATGATTACTGCTTCACAGGATCATATCAAACTACCCTTTATCAAAAGGTAAACATGCATGATGAAGAGGCTTGTACTGTGAATAAGGATATTGAGACTTTTTGGGGTTATCATTCAAATTTGGATATATTTTATTATTGATCAGATGACAAAATGAAAAAATCATATTCAGTTTATATTTCATATATCTAGAATGAAAAGAATTATTGTCTTTTAGAATATATGTCTAGTTTAATGTATGATCAAAGGTACCAGATCAAGTGTCTAACTGCAATTTTAAAACAATTAAGAAAACCTTTATAGTTCAGTTGAAATATAC
Organism: Maea johnstoni; assembly: GCA_963942565.1. NCBI lineage: Eukaryota > Metazoa > Annelida > Polychaeta > Spionida > Magelonidae > Maea > Maea johnstoni. The sequence goes on along the minus strand of OZ012686.1, from coordinate 11,511,386 downwards.
TTATCATCATCTATATTGGAATTGCAGTTAGATCACTCAATAGCATCCCGAAATGAGGTGATCTGATCAGTATATTGCAACTTAACTATAAAGGTTTTCGTAATTGTTTTAAAAAATTGCAGTTAGACACTTAATTGCATTGTCCAGGGTATAGGTTATATTACACTTAACTAGCCAGGAAGTAACTTTGTAAAAGTTGTTGTAGATAAATAGTTTATTGTCCAATCCAGATAATGATACTTATCTAATAAGTGCATGCAATTAGCCAGCAAGGCATCTAGGCGTCTTTTGGACACCTAAACCCTCAAAAATCTTCTCTCAGGATACCCAAAATTCCAAATTGCTTGTGAGTAATTTCTTAAGTCTCTTCCCCTCAATATAATCCTCATAACCTTGTATAAGGACATCATGCCTTATTTCAATAACTAAACACGTTTATGGTCACAATCTCAGTATCTGATGATCTCCCTTGAAAATAGGATGCCCAAATATTTTATAATTGCCAATAGTGGGCGCCCAGTCTCTGGCTACAACCCTGATTTTAATAATTCCCTAATTTGTGCTTTGATATGAATGAAATATGAATGAAATTCCTCTAAACATAAATACAATACATCTGTAATGATTTAATACATCTCTGCTGTATTTCTTTGAAGGGTTGATTTGTTATAAAACCATACCAGCATATGTATTATCCTTCATCACCATAAAAAACACCATAAACTCATTATCCTTGACAGTGTCTTGTTCTCCTTGCCCATTTCCCTTACTATTGTTGTTGTTAATGTTATTATCATTATTTTAGTTATATCACTATCATCATTGTTATCATTATTATTATTATTAGCTGCTCCAATCCTGCTTGTTATTTTTATTACTATTGTTGTTGTTATTGTTAGTCATTATTATTATTATCATTATTATAAGTAGTAGTAGCTGCTCCAATCCTGCTTGTTATTATTACTTCTTTTGTTGTTGTTGTTCTTCTACTTCGTATGATTATTATTCTTTTATATTATTATTAGTAGTATCCTTGTAGTGAGTCTTGTATATAAGGAGTCACTTCTTTTACACACACTATCTTAATACCTAACTAAAATCAAGCCAGCCGGGTTTATGTCAAATAGGAAAACCTGACTAGTATGGTTTACTAAAAATCATTTACTAATTAACATTTGTGTCCGCCTGTTGTACTTCCTATGGAAACAAAAATATGTAGTTTATAACAAAACCTCAGATTGAAAGATAACCTTCAGCTTCTCCAATCCTGCTTTGTTATCATTTTTTAGTAGTAGTAGTAGTAGTAGTAGTAGCAGTAGTAGTAGTAGCAGTAGTAGTAGTAGTAGTAGTAGCAGTAGTAGTAGTAGTAGTAGTAGTAGTAGTAGTAGTAGTAGTAGTAGTATAACTATTATTATAATTATTATTAGTTATTTTTTACATTATTATAATTATTAGTATTAATATCTTTATTTTATTATTCTTGAGGATGATATTATTGTGAGGGTGATACTGATGATCACATTAATATAGTAGTAGTAGTAGTAGTAGTAGTAGTGGTATAATTATTACTATAAATATTATTGTTATTTTTACACCATTATTATTATTATTATTATTATCTTTATAACTATTCATGAGGACGATATTATTATGAGGGTGATGCTGATGATCACAGTAGTAGTAGTAGTCGTAGTAGTAGTAGTACCAACATATTTTTCAGAACTAACTTGCCAAGTAGGTAATGATTTCTTACTTGCCCGACATAATCTTTGGCTAGCCAAAAATACTAGTAAATTTTTAACTAAGTTGAAAGAAAAGCATAGCCATTTTGAAAATTTGAGGTCTGCAGACCATTTACTTGCCCCTTTACTAGTTTAAGATATGATGAAAGGTTCAAGCTTACCTCCTACATTGGAATGGAAGTTAGCTCACTGAATAGCATCTTGACACAAGGCGATAAGATCAGTATCATTGCACTTAACTACTAGGGTTATGTTAATTGTTTTGAAATTGAAGTTATCTCACTTAATTGTATTGTGAGATAATGATTGATTGATTGATTGATATTATTGACCTCAAAACAAACTCAGTACAGAGTTATAAGTCATTGATGTACATCCTTACAGATAAGAATACAAGTATAAAGATCTTGAAACAAGTATACAGAGGGAATATGAACTTAAAATTAAATGCACTCTCTGAGAGAGAATATAGCATTTACAAATTTACCAACCATTTTTATGACTTCGGGATAGGTTACATTGCACTTAACTCACTAGGAAGGAATTTAGAGTAAGATTTAGATCTAGCCATTGGTTAAAACAACCACCTCATTTGCATGCACTCAGGTGAGAGGGGGGCTTTAACAGGGGGAGAGTGCAGTCACTCCATCAGTCTCAGAGTGTACCAATCATGGACATACGAGAGATTTTTTGCCTGCTCCTAGAGCTGTCACCTTGCCAGCAGAGTGTTTGGGCATCACCCCCATCACGAGAATGAGTATTTCTTTGGGAAGAGTGATGAAGATTTGGAGGAAATGAAAAGAACAAAAAATCTCCTTGAATGGGTCCTGCCAAGGTTCCCACTCACCGATCAGCATGTGAAGGAACATCCTATGAAGGATGAGGTACTCAAGAATAAAAAACTGGCCTGGGTATATCACAGTTCCCAGGAGTTTTCGGTAGACAGTGGTTGCATCAGGGACAATTAAGTCTATCACGCAGGCAAAGATAGAAGCATGTAACCTTTACAGGTCCAACCACACTGCCTTTGACATCACCCGCTCGACGTGGTATGCTTCCTGGGATGGAAGAACCCACCTGGCCAACAATAAGAGAGGTGAAGGAGAAGAAGAGCTTGAATATAGAAGAAGTCACATCATTAGGCGTGAGGAAAAGGAGAATGAAACCTACCAAGGGCATCTGGCAAATCTCATCCATGATTCCGTCCCTAAGATCAGTGATGTGATGCGTTGGAGAACTCTAGCTGCTGTACGGGCAGCGGCACCAGCCATCTGAACCTTCAGCCCTGGCTACACCCGTCTGGACACCTTCATCGGTGCCAGGGCACATGTTGCTCTTGCCGTCATCTGCAAGCGTTTCGCAGATTATATACTTAGCGACGGGAATAGCCAATAAGTGCTGCTGGGATGAAAGTGCGCACAACCAATCATGATCGACCATCAATCGGTTGTACCCAACTGATGATTGATCACGAAAATCCGAGCGGATTATTATCATTATTATTTATCACTAGGAATTATCACTAGTGCATGTGCATGCACACTGCAAGATAAAAATATACAATAGCCAACTTGAAATTTAGATGTCACACAAGCCTCCACCTGCCCGGGGTGTGTGACGGACGCAGGCCTTCAGCCTGGCTGACGGAGGCACGTATATATGCATATATATATATATATATATATATATATATATATATATATATATATATATATATATATATATATATATATATATATATATATATATATATATATATATACATATGTATACATATATACATCTATATATATATATACATATATATATATATATATCTATATATATATATATAAATATATATGTATATATATATACATATATATATATACTTTACATATATATACATATATACATACATTTATAAACATAAACATATTTATACATATAACTATCTATATATATATATATATATATGTATATATATATATATATATATATATATATATATATATATATATATATATATATATATATATGTATATATCTATATATGTATACATATATATATATATATATATATATATATATATATATATATATATATATATATATATATATATATATACATATATAAATATAAACATATAAATATATACATATATGTATATATATAGATAGATGGTTAGATATATGTATATATAAATATATGTATAAATATATGTTTATAAATATATGGTTATATATATATGTATATATATGTAAAAGTATATATATATATATATATATATATATATATATATATATATATGTATATATATCTATCTATAATATATATATATATATAATATATATATATATATATATATATATGTATATACATATACATATATATATATAGGTGGTGTTGTTATTAGATTTACAGGTGCAAGGGCTTCTGCGGTCTAGATGGGCACTCCAACAAAATATGCTTTCACATGCCACACCATGTTCTACTTGGTTTTAAATTAATTATTATAAAACATACTAATTTTCAAGGGAAAGTGAATGTTGGAGTAAGGCAAGTTGAAACTAACTGTCCTACTGGGCACGTCTAGGCAATAGTTAATGTTGTGCCCAGGATATTATTTCATTTATAATTTAATATGCATGTAAGTCATTCACAAGAATAAGATGCATAACACCCACATTGACCTTTCTAATCCCAGTTGGTGCATGTGAGAAAGTTCCCAGTGATATGGAGTTAGGCAGTGTTTTTGGACAGGAAATCTGGTCTGCACACCACTTCCAATTGGTAAGTCATGGCATGGCAGAAACGGTGACAAAAAAAATAAAATTCCCAATTCCCAAATATTCTTTTGTTCCTTGATACCAGACGGGGTATGTGAGAAAGTGACCATTTACTTGGGGTTAGGTGTGGTTTTCAAAATTCCAAATTGTTGCATGAATCATGATACATTTTGACTTTTGCCCTTTGGGTTAAGCAGCCACACCATTCATTTTTTTTAAAGATTTGACGGTCAATTTAACACATTTGTGGCAATATTTATACATCCACTTTGGAATCTATATTTCCAAGAAGCAATTTCTTTGAATCGCATGCTTTTACCCCAAGATCTCTCACAGATACAATCATACTAACACAATATTAAATGCCCTAAAACATAGAATTTCATAGAAATAGTCAATTATGACTCATTTCCCATATCTAAACCTTGTTGGGTAGTTTTGTAGACCATCAGTATTTAGCTGAAGTTTTGCTTTTTCCCCCTCAAATCACTCACCCCAGGGGGTCGGTGAACATCGCAGTATTACATGACCATAGTGATAAGCATTTAGTTGTACACATTTCTAGCAAGTGTTGAGACTGTATTCAAAAATGAGTTTTCTAGAACTGAATCCCAAATAACAAACATGTATGGTAATGTTTGTTATAAAAGGCCCAATAATTCTCTTATGTTGCCAGTTCAGACTTGACATCCACCATGTGTGAGTTTGAATGAATGAATGAACGATTCCTTAAAGGCACATCGGCACACACAGGCCATTTAGTGCCATAAAATGGGTGTAAAACAATGGTCATTTGTTATTGTTGAAAACAATAACAAAGTAAAAATATTCACAAAACAATGAAGTTTTAGATTATAAGCCACATAGTTCATAATTTGAAAATCCACATACCTAGTGCCACAGAGGAGTTTCTTTAAACTGCCATTAGCACCTTCAAATTGGAAACAGCTCAGAGGCCACAAGGGCCCCAAGTTCCTAAACACATCTACCAGGTGTAAAAGCATGTGAAGATTCATGAAGATTTCCATTCAGTTTTTCAAACATGTAGATGAAATATCAAATGGAGCCTTGTGGAATGCAGGAGGTCAGATTGTGAGCTGCTATTTGTACATAATAAGAATATACCTTAAAAAAAGTACAATAGTGGTAGAGATAGGTTGGTGGTAGGACATCATGTATTATAGGGATGGAATAGAAGAAAATAAAGTTTCTTAACTCTGAAAACTTCAGGATGACCAGATATTGAACTAAATTTTCTGTAGGTTTACTTGTATACATTCTGGTGTCTAGTAAAGGAATGAACTTTACCAATGAGTATGACTGGGTTGAATGAGACCCAAAAAACGTATTCACTAATAATTTCATAGGTCGCCATATAAAGGACCTTATTTAGTACTAAACATTCTTTACAATTCATAATGATATATTAATTTCTTACCACACTGAAAATATTCCAGTTTGAGTGAGGAGGAAAAGACATGATCTTTTCCTAGATAAAGAATTTTCGGAACTTCCGGAATCTGAATTTGTCATTCCGTTAGATTCAGAAGACTCTGATTTGGTTGCTGAATCTTCTCTGGTTTCTATGGATCCTGAAGATTCATTTGAGGACTCTGAGAAACTTGAAAGGGAGGAAAGTATGCTAGATCGGGATTTTCCTGAAGAAAAGAAATTTCCTTGTGGGAAATGTTCTGATGAGGTTAATGATGATGACGATGGAGTTTGCTGTGATTCATGTAGCAAATGGTATCATTGTCAATTTACGCCTTCTATGGAAAAACAATTCAGTGAATTAGTGAATAATTCACACTGAGTTCTTGGTCATATTCTCGTTGTGATGAACAAGATTTGGTGCTAGATTTAGTGTATTTGTCTTTTCTCTTTCAGGGACAGGTGAGTTTCACAAACACTAACCAATCTAATGGCACTAGTAGACCAAGGCGGAAATGCATGATTCCATCAAAGCTCAAAGATTTTAGTCTAGTCTAGATAGCCAATTTAGTGCTTTCTTCTCTTCCTCTCTTTTAGATGCTGAAAGGAAAACGAAAGGGGCGAGGGAAGAAGAAAAATGGTATTAGTAAAAGCAAATCGGATTCAGCCGATAGTTCAGCTGAGATCTGCCATGATGACTCATCTATAATGGATGACTCCTATGGAGTGCCCCCATTTCTGTGACTTCACCTGAAGCCATGGAAGTGGTGGTGTCAGTATAAGGTTCAGAGGACCAGCTACCTGGTCCCCCTGATATGGAGGTGGATGGAAGCACCGAAAGGTTGCTTCTGTCCACTGCACGGGAGGACTCTGTTCCACGTGAACAGGATCTTTCCAGGGTTAGGAGTTCCTTTGTGATACCCAGGGTGGAGTGGCATTAACGGTGGGATCGATACACCCAAAAGCGATGTTGTCCTCACCAAGCCTATCTGTCCTGGCTCACCGTCTAAAGTCTCTCCTAGTCCAGGACAAAGTTATTGGATTAGGGGAGATTGTCTACGACCTGTCACAGGCTTGCAACTGTGGTACCTAAGGGGGACAACGGAGCAAATATGACTACTTCAGGTGCAGTGCGCAGGACGATTTCTCGCATTTGGTCCTGCCCTGTGTCCACGAGTTTAAGAAAGTTCTGGTCGTTCACTGACGTGACCACGACAATGGGGACCGAGCATCAGCACGTATGCTACACTTTCTTCGAATAAATGGATACCAGCACCTGCCCATCCATCGTCATTGTCAGTGGATGGGGTGTTCCCAAATGTAATGTTTGGGATCACTGCCAAGACCTTAAATAAGGAATAGCAGCGCCGGGCTATGCATCAGATTCCAGAAGATCGGTTGCTTCTGGAATCTGATTTGCCAGTTTTACCGGCGTACAGCAGATTGGGGTCTCTTGGTCGTGTTTCGATACGGCTAAATAGCTATCCGATCTTGTTCGTACTTGCAATGCAAACGCTGCAAGATTGTGTCGTTTCCAAGTCTTTACTTAAAAACGATATGATGAATGATTCCTCAGTGGTTTGCTAGAAACTTCCCAAAAGGAATGTGCCTGGCATCCACAAGGAGGAATCATTCCTCATTGCCTGGGCGTAGTCTAGGACCATGTGAAGCAGCTGATTTGGTAAGTACAAACGTATATTATACACACATATGTAATTCTCTTGATTTGTCTGGAGGATTTTCTTTACTTGTCATGACTCGGCCACAACCTGTCATGACTGGTATGGAAAATCCTACAGTGTTGGAACTTTAACAGGAGATTCTTGCTAAAATACATTGACTTTGTCTAAATTAGTACTGTAGTAGTGCTTATTAGGTTCTACCCTACATTCGGTTGTAGGTTTTTTTGAAATTGAGTGAATATATTTTAGTGGATTGGGACTTAAAAGTTTGGGGTAGGGGGTCCTGTGTATAGGTAGTGGCAGGCAGTAGACTGGTTAGGCAGGTGTTAAGCTGCGGTGTGAGTGATTGCCTGTCTAGTCTTAGTTTCTTTCAGGAGTAAATACCTTATGAGCAAACTTGGTGAAATTAATAAAGTAAGCCTCCATGGTCCCTACGAAATATCTATGTTTTGGATTTTTGCATTAAAGGAATGCATTAAACAAGGAAGACTCACTTGAAGGGGAAATAACCTGCATCCCTGAAGGCGGGAAATTAAGAAATGATCTAAGAAATTGGAGTACACTTACTCCCTTAAATTCTGTCTTTACTTAAATTTTCTCCGCTACGATTGCTAACATATACTGAAACCATAATTACCACAATTAATTAACTAAGATCAGACAGGATTGATAGTTGGTTCATTTAATGGAGAAAACAAAAGAATTGTATACAACACCATGCAAAGAGCATTGTGAAATAAATAACAAACCCGATCTAATAATTATCCTAGATTTCGCAAAGGCTTTGGCCACCATTGAATAGTTTTATAAACAACTTTTAAAAATTTTGGATGAAGGTTTTGTAGTATGTTGAAACTTCTACAAACTTCCCCCTCTTTAGAATCAAACAAAATCGTTATTTATCAGAAAAAGATCCTTTGGCTAAAAGATATAGAGAAGGGGACCCCATATCCCCCCTTCATCTGAGGAGCTTACGCAGACACCTTGTCAAATAATTACTGCCCTACACCATTTACCAGTTGTGTCTGCAAAACTATGGAGAGAATGATTATTGAGCTTCTTGTTTGGTTTCATGAATCCGCTTTACTCATCATGGAAGCGCAGAAAGGCTTCTGGAAAACCAGAAGCAAAGGATCACCTTGTGTGTTTTGAAAATTCGTAAAAGAGGGATTTTTGCATGGAGGACGTGGTATATATCTTTTTCGACCTTGAAAGGGCATAAGACACCACTTGGAAATACAGAACTATGAAAGGATTTCATGGCATGGACCTCGGGGACCTTTACCCCTCTTTATTCAAAACTCTTCATCTGAAAGGAAATATTGATTCAGATTAGGGAAATCCCTCTCTAATTTTTATGACCAAGAAATGGGAGTTACCCAGGGTAGCAATTTACCTGTCACCCTTTTTAGTGTTAAAATCAACAGTATCACCAGCTCTATAAGAAATGGTGTTGACAAGTCTCATTTTGTTGATGAGTTTGGTGTATTGTATCGAACAAAAAACATGTAAGCCATAGAAAGGCAGCTCCAACTCCATCTGAATAGAATAGAAGGTTGGGCTGATAACAATGGTTTTAAATTCTCTCCATCAAAGACTGTCTGTGTCCATTTTTGTTGAAGAAAGGGTTTTCATCCAGATCCCTAATTGTTATTTTACAATAATTCCATACATGAAAAAAAGAAAACATAGTTCCTTGGCATTTTAATGGACTCAAAAAACTTACATTTGTCCCTAATTTAAAGGCCCTGAAATCTGCGAATTATCCAATTTGGCATAAAAAAGGTAAAATTGTGTAATACGAAACGCCAGTTTTCCCAGTATAAGCTACCACCACAGGCAGTCCATCATGCATATTCTCAAAGTAGGGACTCATGGCAATTCAAAAACATAGGTTATGTTTTGTACCTCTGACTGGTATTAGCCAACCTGTCTTTCCTAAGGACTAAGTTGATACCACTAATAAGGAGGCGTTCTTGCCAAAAATTAAAAAAGGTCTTTTTCAGAACCACCCCGATTGATTGATTGATTATGTAGATGAGGTATACAGAAGATAAAGACTACTTACAGAAATGCAATTTTCATCATCTACCTTACCACCAAACTCCTTATGATGGTGTTTGCCTTGCGTACCAAGTGCTGGCCTTCCAATAATCGCTAAGTTTATACATATAGCAACACTGTTTCAGCTTTAAATTACTTATCAGTGTTTGTACTGATTTTGACTGATTTAGTGATATATAATTTGGTATGAATGTGCAAAGGTGTATGTGTAAACCTAATAACATTCATTCATGCACAGTGGTAGATGCTATGGAGTAGATGCAACTCATGTATCCATTGGTATTATGGTTAACACTAGGCCATTGCAATTTAAACTAGTATCTTTTCATGTTATTTGTAGTGTGCAAATTATAATTTAAACACTCAGAACAACTCAAAGAATTTTGGAATATGTATTAGTTTCAAAAGTAAACCAGATTGAAAAGCAAATTTGTTTGGTGTCTAAATAAATGTGATTAAATGGCAATCAATACATTGATACATATAAGTATGTGGACCTTTACAAGGATACCACACATTAGGAGGTAGCCCCAGTGTGAAGATAGATTTCTTGAAATGTCAAGTCATGTTTGCTGGGATGATGTTAATCTTGATGAAATACTGGGAGACTTTACAGAGGATGAAACTAATATGACAATGGATGTAGTACAGATGATGAATCAATTGATCCAAAGAGAGCAAAGAAACACAAAAACTTCAGGATGGAGGCGAGTGATCTTATGATCAATGGCCCAGATAAAAGTGATAACAAAAAAGGACACCATTGATATACCTCTAAACAAAGACACATTTGATGAAGTCTACCAATCTGCCTTCTCTGGCACATTAGATTACATGACAGGCACACAATTAATTTAGGAACTTTCAATCTTCTAAACATGGCGAACTCATAGTAGCAACTGCCAACACTTGCAATGAAAGAAATAGAGAATTTAGCAACATCTTAAAACCTCTTCAGTCAAAATTTTTTTGACATTACAACAACTAGCTCAGATGGTAGTTTATCTAAATAAAGAGATAACATGCTCCACAGGTTCCAGCAGTAAAAAGCCAGGATGAATTTACACACTGTAGTATCCAACGCAGAAGGTGTACCTTTAGTACCAGCTAGATAGTGTACATGCACCCCTTCATATATGAGTTATTGAAGAAGCTGTCCATGTTTTGTAAGTGGAGCATGAGGAAGTTCATGAAAAAGAACACTGGACTCCACAGAGGAAAAGGTGTTCTTTTATATCCCTGGATTTGTTATCGAGTCCCTTATCAAGTCCCTTATTACTGGCTCACTCGCAACAACAGGGGAGGATTGGATTAAAGCAGCCCTCACAAAACATGAGCTACCTCATCGGAAATCTAGAACTAGAAACTCAAAAACATTTTAGTAAAGAAGACGTTTCATCCTTCAGCATGGACAAGCCAGTGATAAAGGAAAAATGATGAATAGTTTGATGACCTAGTACTACTGGAATCAGCTTTGTGGGCCTCAGACACAGGCACTTTTGGAAGCTACACTGGATATACTCATGAAAGTCAGGGGCTCGGCGTTTACAAAATTTATCAAGAGACGTAGTGTCCAGCAATATGCTAAAAGAGGGACAAGCACATCCAGTCTCAGTAGCACTCTTATTGATATTTCAAAAATACGTAAGCCAGGAATCCAACTAAAACTTATGTAATCTTTAAGCAAAAGAGAGCATCCCTATTGTAATACAGGTGAACTCGGATATGACGGACTCAATGGGACCAGGAAAATTGGTCCGTCGTATGCAAAATCCGTCGTATACATATGACGAATACTTGATATGCATCGTACTGGGACCAAGCATATTGTCCGTCATATGCAAAAATCCGTCGTACAGTGGTCCGTCATATCCAAGTTCACCTGTATTTGAAATTTAAGGAAAAAACTGATTACCCTTTTACACTGATTTGAACATATTGCTGCCAACTTATCCTAGGTAAACCCCACTTATGGGTAATATTTTTGAGTCGTTTTCTTCCAATTTTGGCACAATATCTAATTTTGACGATGAATGTAAGTGTTGAAGTCAGGACAAATTGATGAGAAATCGTGTTATGGGCCTTCACCCAATGATTGTGATTCGAGATGTTTTTTTTACATATTTGTACCATACCTTTAGATATAGATTTACATAATACTGAGCTTTTCTGGTCAGGACAAACAAACTCTTACCACAGTATCTAGTTAAGGAGACAAGCATAAGTTAATTAGCTTATAATCAACAAATTTTACAAATATTTACTCAACAAAAGGCATAAGAAATCTAAAACAGTGACTTTTCTTCCTATCTTTGCCGTATGAACAAACTTGGTGGAACTAAAAAAGTAAGCCTCCATGGTCTCTACGAAATATCTGAACTGGAGGAAGTTAGCAAGAAAAGGAAGCTCAATAAGGCACTTGGACCAGACGGGTTTTCAAACGGAATTTTCAGATTTATTTGGATTTTAGCAGTAAAGGAATGCATTAAACAAGGAAGACTTTCAGCCTCCCACTTGAAGGGGTAATAACATGTATGCTTAAAGGCGGAAAATTAAGAAATGATCTAAGAAAAATTCTGTTTATACGTATAAAATTTTCTCCGCTCAATTGCAAACATATTGAAGCCATAATTACCACAATTAAGTAACAAAGATCAGACTTGATTCATAGTTGTTAGATTTATTGGAGAAAACAAAAGAATTGTATACAACACCATAGAGCGTTGTGAAATATATAACATAAATGGTCTAATAATTATTTTAGATTTTGCAAAGGCTTTCGACACTATCGAATTGAGTTTTATAAACAATTTTCTATCATTTTTCATTTTTTGGAGATAAGTTTAGTAATATTCTGAAACTTCTACAAACTTCTTTTTTCTAGAATCAAACAAAACAGTTATTTATCTGAAAAAAATCCTTTGACTAAAAGATGTAGACAAGGGAACCCTATATCCCCCTACATATTTGTAGTTTGCACAGATTCCTTGAAGTCTCAAATAATTACTGCCTTATAGCGTTGACCAGTTGTGTCTGCAAAATTATGGAGAGATTATGATTAATGGACGTCTTGTTTTTTTTTTTAATCCTCTCATCACGGAAGAGCAAAGTGGTTTCCGAATAACCAGAAGCACAATGGATCACCTGGTGTGTTAAGAAACTAAAATATTGTAAGATTTTTAAAAGGAGAACATGTGGTGTCTATCATTATCGACCTTGAAAAGGCATATGACACCACTTGGAAATACAGAGTAATGAAAGATAGATTTAGACGACATGGACCCCAGGGAACGTATACCCCTTTTTTTATTCAAAACTTTATCTGAAAGAAAATTTCGATTCAGAATAGGGACATCCCTCTCTGATTTTTAAGACCAAGAAATGAGTTTCCCAGGGTAGCATATGTTATCCGTTAAAATCAACAACATCCCCAGCTCTATATAAAGTCTCTGCTTGACGCTGGTGTATCATATTGATCAAAACACATGCAAGTCATCCCAGTGGGCATAGTAACATTCATGGAACATTCAAGGAATGTTAGCCAAATATTCAAAAATGATCCCCTCATAGTTCAGAATGTATAGAATTGAAAAAAATAATCGTGCCCTGAAATTCTTTGAAAAAAATAATTAGTGCCCTGAAAATCAGTGAAAATAATAATCAAGCTCTGACTCTAGGAAAAAGTGTTGGGCTCCGGTAGTTTACATGTCAGTACTATTGCGGAAAGAACAAGAATGTGAAGAAAGGTTGGGCTACTCAGAAAAGGCTGAGAATGCATCTCAGTGTATCTAGAACCCTCTAGCTTCTAGTGGCCTTGAGCGGCCCCCCGACCTCTGGCCGCAATGGCAGTTTGCCACAGGCAGACGACCCTGCACACAAAAAAAAGGAAAAAAAAAGGTAAATTGTTTTCTTAAAAAATAGAAATACTTGTCATCTCGAATCACTCATTTGGGTCTCAGATAAGGCTGAGAATGCATCTCAGAGTATCTGGAACCCTATGAATTCTGGGGGCCCTCAGCGGCCCCCAGACCCCTGGTCGCAATGGCACGCAGTGCGCCACTGTTGAAGAGCCTGTGCGCCAATGGCATATGGACTTGGACACTCTACTTCCCTGAAATATACAATATTATCTTCAATAAAAGATTCAAGGCAAGTCAATTTTTTGTCCTTTTTTGTACTTCCCTACAGTAATGAAAAATAATTGAGCCCTCAAAATCTGTGAATTTTTTTTTATTGAGCCCCGAAATGATGAAAAAAAATGATCGTGCTCTGAATCTCAAAGAAAAAAATTGTGCCCAAACTTCTATACACGCCCCCACCACCCCCCCCCCCCCCCCCCCCCCCCTGGATATCCATGATGGTTATTGCCTAAGTAATATATGTGGCAACTGGGATATAAAAGGCAGCTCCTATTCTATTACAACTGACGTTATTCATTGTTTTGTGAATATCTTTATTTATTTATTGCTTTGGTAGTTTTTTACATTAAGGACCATAATTTCATTCAGATTTTGTTGCACTAAATGGCCCTTGTGTACCGATTTGCCTTTAAGTAATAATTCATTCATTCATTTTA
>OZ012686.1:11397122-11492122 GCA_963942565.1 Maea johnstoni | reverse complement strand
ACTATTTAAAATAAAATGCCTCTGATAACAACAGCGAATTAAAACCTATACAAGTCATCAAAAATGTATTTTCATTCAAAAGATTTCCGACTTTTTGTCATAGCCCATTAATGTACAGAGCGCAAAGACGATCTAACAAAAACCCAAATATCTTCCCTTACAGGAAAATATATAAGAAATATATTTACAGAAACACTGTTGTATTATGATTCAGAACTATTTTCCCAATTTTGTAAGTAATGTATAAGTAATAATTCTTCCTCAATTTCAATATATTTGTTAATGTGTTGTGCTAGGAAGGGATCCTAGGCCTGAACGGCTAAATCCAATACTCAATAATATCGGGAAAAAAAATTGTACTACATAAAAGATAACGCAAATGTCCTTAAAATAGTTCTCTAAATTATCAATGATTTCCACGAGATTGCATTTTTGTCAGAGAGATTGAGAACTCCAGGCATTATTGGGTTGACCACATTCAGACTAAAATCATTTTTACAAAGTACTGCAGTTGTGAAATGATAGCAATTCAAGTACTTCACTACTACAATGACAGGGAACTACCATATTCCTCCGTTTAGACGCACAGCCCCCAAATAAGCCCCCCCCTCCCCTCGCTTTCTCCTGAAATATTATGGAATTGGCAAACATTAAGATGTGGGACCATCACTTGCTTGAACACCCTGTGCTATCAGTCCTAGGAGTGAAGTTGCTCAAGCGTCCAATCAGGCATGGCGAAACAAAATACAAAAGACCGCATTCAAGCTTGAAGCGTGCATGCGTCCAAGCTTGTAGCGTGCAGGCGTTCAAGCTTGTAGGCCTTGGGGTGTGGCTATACAGAAGATTGCCAATACCCCTTCTAACGAACTTTATCCTAACCTTTTACCTGCATGTGCGCTTAAACGGAGGAATACGGCACCACTGTTTCAACATACTTGACACCTCTCCCTCCCCACTTCCCAGGTCACAAAAGTCTCCAGTGAATAACAAATCTCAGGCAACATCAGTTTCTTCTATCATGGTCCAATCCGAACCCAAAATTTATCTGACAGAAATACCAATATTTTTTTACAAAATATCTGCATGGGTGACACCTTGGGGCTTGTAGTTTGTCGGAGTGAAAAATCTCTCCTTTCAAATATCATTCACAGATATTGTTTCTTTTTGAAATATCTCCATATAAGTCATCAGGGGGCTCATAGTTTGACTGATTGTAAATGCTCTCTGCCTTCAGAGTAAAATAAGTGATATGTCTAGTCCTCTTGCTCAAACAACCATCACAACATGATTGACCCTTATGCTGGTGGTGGCTAATTCGGCCAATACAAAATGATGCAAAAACCTGGAAAATGACCAAAACCCTGCTAAATCGGTACTCATCTGAAAGTACTCAGCGAGGGCTTTCCAATGAGTACCAACATGACAGGGTTCAGATTGTTTTCAAAGATCTTTGCGCCCTTGTGCTTTGGACGAAAGTAGCCCCAGCATCGGAAGGGTTAAGTGATGATGACCATCACAACATAATTAAAAGTCCAGCAAAAGCAACCTTCTTCACCTGTTCTCACAGCTTCTGGGACAACAGTAATTGACGAGAGATCTTGGGAGCTTCCGATTTGATTGGGCAATAACTTGGTCACTTAAGTGATAACTAGGTCACATTAGTGATAACTAGATCACATAAGTGATAACCAGGTCACCTTAGTGATAACTAGGTCACATTAGTGATAACTAGGTCACTTTAGTGATCATGCCGAATATAGTCTCTATGTTTCGCACCACCATGTCGATGATTGTTGGTTTTTCTCTCGTGGACAGGCGGCTATCGCTGCGGCTTTGTTTCGCCACAGGAGAGCCCTTTCCGCTCTGCGCGTCATCTTTCTCATCAGCCTCGTCCGATCCCGAGTCTTTATCGTCCGTTGTGGGTTTTGCGTCCTGCTCCATATCTTTCTCCTCCTCATCCTCTTCCGTCTCCGGAACTACTGAGTCAGGGTCCCCATAAGACGTGCTCGGTTTCGGTTCCGGTTCCTGTCTCACTTTACTACTCTTCGTCTTCTCACCGGTCTCCTTTTCGACCTCCACTACTTCGCTCTCCTCAGCCATGGCGCCTTTCTTCTCTTCTTCATCACAGCTTATTCGCCGCCGCTTCGAGGGGGTGGCGTGATCTGAAATAACAACGAAAATGTTACCTAATCATCCTGAAGTTGCCACATGCCTAACTGATAAAACAAAATAACATTTATTTAAAAGTCCTAAGAAACATTCATTAATGTAGGTCATTGAGGAGGTAAACAGAAAGGACCTACTATCGGGTGCCCATTTTGGAAAATGAGAAAATGACTAGAAAGTTCAGGGTTGCATTATATCATTTTTTGATAAGAAATTCTGAAATGAATCCTTACTGAAATGAATCCTAATCCCATTTATTTCCCTGCGCCTCCGCCCTAAATTCAATTTTTTTCCCGATCTATCCTCTCTCCCCTCTACCACTGTCTAAAATGCTCAAGCTCTAACCTGATTCCTCTGAATCCTCCTTTCTTTCCTTTTCCTGCATCTCCTCCTTGTCTTCCGTAGCTTTCTCCGTCTTCTCCTTCTCACGCTGTCCCTCCTCCTCCTCGTCTTCCACGACGCCAGCGGGGGTGCCACTGGTCGGCTTCTTAACGCGCCGCTGCTGCTGGTGCTTACATTTCTCCAGGATACTGTTAAGACTCTCCTCCAGGAGTTCGCTCAGCTGTTTCGGAGGCTGAACCGAGAAGATGAGGAGGAGCGCGCGGAGATCGCCGTTGACGCGTTGTAGGGCCAGCATCAGGTCCTTCTCGCTACTGAAGTTCTCGAGGGTCGACTGCTCGGCCGTGATCGAGGCAACCAGACTGTCCAGCAGCGACTGTCCCTGATCACTCAATACTTGCTGGAAAACCTGAGGAAATACAACACATACTTTTATTAAATGAATTTCTTTATACAACACTTTTACTAACAAATAATGTTCTTCATTGTCCCTGGTCACTCAACAATTGCTGAAAAACCCACAGAAAATACAACACATACTTTTACTAAATAAATTTCTTTATACATCACTTTTAGCAACAAATAATGTTCTTCATTGCCCCTGGTCACTCAACAATTGCTGAAAAACCTGAGAAAATACAACACATACTTTCACCAACAAATAAAGTTCTTCACTCGATACTTGCTGGGAAAACTGGGGGAATACAACAATACTTTTACTAATCATATAAAGTTCTTCATCAAATGTTGAGAAGTCAAAAACATTGGTAGATAACAGTTTTTACAGTATCTTATTTCTATTGCATCATAGGTCAGTCACTAACAGCTGTTAAGTCACAATTTAGCCTCAATAAGGCAGAAAAAGTGAAGATAAAAAATCTCATATTTATAAGTGTATGCCCCGTATCTGTACACAGTGTCAGCCATACAATGCTAGGATATAGCTGGGTATCGACACCCAGGCCAGACTTTCATGGCCACTTGTTGCACTAAACTTCTGAATACTTGCCTAAATACCACCCTAACTCTGAGTAAGATGAGATATTTAAGATAATCTGTGAGCAGGAATATTTCTACATATTCTATCTCTATTATATCATAAGTCTGCTGCTAATGACTGGATAGTCACAATTAAGCCTCAATAAGGCAAAGAAAGTGATGATAAAAAGGTCATGTATCTGAAAGTGTATGCCCCGTATCTGTCCACAGTGTGTTGCTGGATGCACTGTGATCATCAGAGAGCAGACCTTTATCTAGGGCGTCTAGTGTCAGCCATACAATGCTAGGGTATAGCTGAGTATCGACACCCACCACTACTACTACAACTATGACTACCACTACTACTACTACAACTACAACTACAACTACAACTACTACTACTACTACTACTACCACTACTACCACCACTACTACTACTACTACTACTACTACTACTACTACTACTACTACTACTACTACTACTACCACTACTACTACTACTACTACTACTACTACTGCTACTACTACAATAATAATAATAATAATAATAATAATAATAATAATAATAATAATAATAATAATAATAATAATAATAATAATGATAATAATGATGATGATGATGATGATACTACTACTACTACTACTACTACTACTACTACTACTACTACTACTATTACTTCCATGACAATAATTAAGCCTGTGTGGCACTCACCTTTGGGAAGTAGTTACAGAAGAACTGGTAGATGATTGGATGATTGAGTGACTGCCTCTCGTCCAGCAGGACTGCGTCCACGTAGTCTATGAAGTAGCTGCTGCTGCACAGCAGGGCCATGCAGTTCTTGTCTACGTGCTCCGCCTGGTAGATCTCGTACCAGAGCTTGGCGAAGTACGGAGAGTGGAGAGGCACGCCCTCATACGCCACCATTGCACCTGAAAACACAGCCACAAACTCTTAATCTATTCATGCCTAATATTTGGTTATGTCATGTATCATTCCTACATGCAAGAGGAGCCAGAAACTCTCAATACGCCGCAGAAATGACCCTAATTCTTCTCATTTTATATTTGGAATTATTGATATTCACAGTTCATGCGAAAAACATTTACCCCATTCATGTCTATCATGCTCAAAAACTGTCTGATGATTTTTGTGATAGCTCCCTGACTAAAGCAGATTTTAGAAGATATTTGAAAGGGAAATGTTCATAATAACTCCGCCTACAATTATCCTTTAAATATTTAGTTAAATTTTTCCCCTTTGATTTCGACTATGATATTCCTTGCTCTGGTAACACTCTACTTACTAAGGTTGACAATTTGCTCTGTGATGTCCTGTTGATTAACGGCTACCCTGAACAGGAGGTCTATGAAGGTGTGATAGGGGAAGAAGAACTCAGTAAGGGCAGCATCATACGCTTCATCTACACCCTGAAACGGAAGGACAGAAAAATTCAGTAAAAATGGCAGCAATATGCGAGTAATATACTGAATATTGTGTTAATATTGCACGTATAGAGTAATGCGCTTGCCAGACAGCTGCCTTTGACGCACAGTTCAATTTTTTCTCCAGCTTCAAATATTTGGTGTTACAAAGGTTCACAAGAAAGGCTATCTGTGAAGACAATCGGTATCCTGTCATGTTTGTATTTATTGGAAAGCACTTGCTGAGTACTAAAAGATGAGTAACCATATGCCTGGGTTTCAGTCATTTTACAGCTTCTTTGCATTGTTTTGCAAGGAATAGAACTAGTGACTCTCCCCATATAATAGACGTACCTTGGCTGCCTCTAACTGGTTGGTGTGAAGGAACATTTGGAACTGTGGTCGTGGTGGTCGTATATTCGCCTTTGAGCTGATCGGTTTCTGACCGCGCTTAGGAAAATAAGGACCTACTGCGACACTAAATGGCACTGCTTCTGTAAGAAAACATACAGTTTATGAGACCTCATTTTCACCTTGGGTCATATTTTACACCATCTAGCTTCGAAATACAAGCAGATAAAAAGATAAGTAGAAAAGTTCACCAAATCCTTAAGCTTTATTTCTGATTGAAGTCTGGAAAACTGAGATTTTGTTTTTATACTAAATATACAATATTTTCTGTGTTTTTTTCGGAATACAAGCGGTAAATTCAGATATTGTAAACATGTACATAACTCTTTTCAATATGTCAGCCAGTATATATAGTCAGGGAGCCAAACCCCGATTTTTAAAATTTCGTGGCACCCGAGAGGGTAAAAGCAATGGACCCTTCCAACATTTAGTACATCCCTCAATATTAAAAAACAACTGTCTGCCGGACTGAAAAAGTGACGGTTTATGATTTAGAGGTCATTTGAAGGTCAAACTCTTGAAAATAGGCTTTTTTCTCATTATATGTACTAAGATTCAATGTTTCTTAGCTGCAATCACAAACATTCTTATTTCATATGTATAGAAATATCAATATTGACCTTATGGTAAAGTATTTTTATGTCTGTGAGATATTCAAGGTCATCTCAAGGTCAAATAGGGGTCAAATTATTGAAAAATGGGCTTTTTCTGAGTAAAAGTACTAAATTTGTAATCTATTTCAATGACAATCTTGTGCATTCTTCATTTTTTGGTATTGGACTATTAGTACTGATCTTGTAGTAGTCTGATATCCCTTTTGGGAGATGTTCAAGGTTATTTCAATGTCAAAAATATGTCAAAACTTTGAAAAATGAACCCTTTTCTGAGTATAAGTACTAGGTTTTTAACATATTTTTAGGGCAATCACATGCATTCTTCTTCTTATGGTATTGGACTTTTGAAAATGATCATGTAGTTAGTTGATTTCTATTTTGGTTGATATTCAAGGACGTCTCAAGGTCAATAAGGGCAAAAAAAAAGTTGAAAAAATGGGCT
Source organism: Maea johnstoni (assembly GCA_963942565.1). NCBI lineage: Eukaryota > Metazoa > Annelida > Polychaeta > Spionida > Magelonidae > Maea > Maea johnstoni. The sequence continues at coordinate 11,485,750 of OZ012686.1, read as the reverse complement.
TTTTCTGGGTAAAAGTACTAGTTTTTTAACCTTATTTATGATAATCACATGCATTCTTCTTTCTTATGGTATTGGACTATTGATAATTATCCGAGAGGGTAAAAGCAATGGACCTTTTCAACATTAAGAATATCCCTCCAGTATTAAAAAACACCTGTCTGCCAGACTGAAAAAGTGATGGTATATGATTTAGAGGTCATTTGAAGGTCAAACTCTTAAAAATAGTTTTTTTTCTCAGTAAATGTACTTCAATTCAATGTTTCTTTGCTGCAATCACAAACATTCTTATTTTATATGTATAGAAATATCAATATTGACCTTGTGGTAAAGTATTTTTTTGTTTGTGTGATATTCAAGGTCATCTTAAGGGGGCTCGGGACCTTCGTTTTTTAAGTGAGACTTCCATGTAAATATTGACCAATATCTTGGTCATTGTACAAGAAAACCCCAATAAACTATATATTTTATGAAAGCTGAGACTCTGGAGAGGTCAAATATCCTAAACATGTTTTGTGATACCTTCACAGTTTCCTGGGGGTGGGGCTGAAAGACAGTGATGCAGATTTCTAATACATATGTTTTTGCAAAGTACCTCCTGGCTTCAATAAAGGTTTAACACAGTTGATATTTATATATTATATAGAAAACACCCTTGAGCAAATTCTACTTTTTCATTTTTCTAAATTTTTGTTCTTAAAGGAATTTACAGCAAGTTAAAGTCGTGATCAATATATTTTTGTTGAATCTTACCTTTCTTCATTTTTGAAGTTGAATTAAGAAACAACTAGAGCAGATATCAAATAAATGAAAAACTAGAATCTGCCTAAGGATGTTTTTGATCATGTGTTAAAATCTCAGCGTTCTAAGATCAATATTGAATGAATGAGGGCCTTTTAAAAATGAGAAGTATGGTGATTTCAGAAAGCCTTCAAACCAGCTGTTAAAGCCAGTCCTGCATATCCTACCGCCTATCATGATGTTCTGCCCCCTTATGAAACTTTTAGGGATAATTTGGAATAAGAATATGATTTGCATGTATTGGTAGAATAGTTTGAATGTTTGATAATTCACTTGGTACCTCAATTACTGGAATAAAAAGGGATTTTTAGCAAAGATTTGGAGGTTTCTACTGGTAGAGGCTGGACCCCCTAGTGAGCACTCCTCCCCCCAGCTGATAAGGAAAGATAAGAAACTATTACTGACTGCTAATTGCAAATTGGCTGTCTGGCGGTGAATCCACTCCATTACAAGTACTCTGAAGTGCAATTGTAAGGTTTTCTCTAATAATTTTATATATGGAATAGATACATCATGCTTCTTGAAAATTTTGAGGGTAAGTGGGGGAGGCAGATCCATAGCTGCACTGAACTATTGAAGAGCACTCTATCTATTTGTCACACAGGCATCCTGCTAGAACTGATTGTCTGTTTATATCATAAACTTGTCCTTTTTTAAACTACTAGGAAAGTCTGCTCGCTTTCCATCACAAACTTCATTTGAACATCTTCAATATAGGGCTGATCAATGTTCTTGTCGCATTCTACGTACTGTCTTGCCATAGTTCTAACTTCCAATCAAAGCAGTCATGATCAGTGTCCCTTTCCTCAGAGTTTGCAACTTCAATTGCTATGCCACTGTCATCTGAACTAGTACTCAGCAGTCTAAGTTTTCTATAGCTGGCACTCTGAATGGTTAGTGAATTCTCATATTCCTTGTCCTCTTATATATCCAAATCTTCTGGCACAGAAGATATTGCATTCCATTCAAACTCCCTCTTTCTCTTCCTTCTGAAGCTACTTCCCATTGTAAGGATACATCCAGACTCTGCACTGTCAAGGGGTCAGCATCTAAATACTCTCCTAACCCTAACTCTCAAATACAGGAAACCCTGTTCACCTTTGTAAGATAAACCCTAAACATCCTGCCTGACCCACACAAACCAGAATATTTCTGGAGCATTTGATTGGTTTTGCCTGAACTGTCTGACCTATACCTGTAAAGCAAGAGAGCAAGAATCACACCTTTTATTCAATACCCTTATTGCAATGCAATCACTCATAACTGCCCAATGCCAGCTTCCTGGGTAACAGGAAACTTCTAATACACATTTGAATACACATTCTGGGGCCTGCCAGTGGAGCTTACCTCCCAGGGGGATCTGATAAGGAAAGACTATTATGATCTTAGATAAACATCACAGCTGGGTGCCTAACCTGCCTACTCTTATAGAAGCCATATTTTTCAAAAAGTACTTTTTTGTCATTTGTTGTTCTAGTTGATAGTTCTAGGTTGAAGGAATGTGTAGCTTACCTTTTCAGCTGTCACATATCAAAAAATCAAAAAAACACCCTATTCAAAGGTGCGAAGGTCCCGAGCCCCCTTAAGGTCAAATATAGGGGTCAAATTATTGAAAAATAGGCTTTTTCTGAGCAAAAGGTCTAAATTTCGAATCTAGTTTTAGGGCAATCACATGCATTCTTCTTCTTATGGTTTTGGAGTAATGAAATTGATCTTGTAGTTATTTGATTTCTATTTTGATTGATATTCAAGGTCATCTCAAGGGCAATAAGGGCAAAAAAAGTTGAAAAAATGGGCTTTTTCTTGGTAAAAGTACTAGTTTTTTCATCTTTTTTATGGTGATCACATGCATTCCTCTTTCTTATGGTATTGGACTATTGGTAATGATCTTTTAGTAGTCTGATTCCTATTTTGTGTGATTTTCGGGGTAATCTTAGGGTCACGAAGGGTTGAAAAATGGACTTTTTACATCTAAAGTTTTTAATCTGTTTAATAGCAATTACATGTATTCTTTTTTGGTATATGACTTTTAATATCGATCTTGTAATAATCTGATTTCTATTTAGTTTGATATTCAAGGTTAGCTCAAGGTCAAATAAGGGTAGAATGGTTGTATTGATAGGCATTTCTTTAATAAACGTTCTTTTAGTAAATATTTGTGGCTATCTTCTACTTTTAGAACCGAAATTATTCAGCTCCCAGCTTGGTATGTACAGGAGAAAGAAGCCTAGATATTTGGGACTTGTCTGTTATAATAGTGATGAAAGTTTTTCAAGAACCTACAATTCAGCAGCAGAGTTAATATAAAAATTGTCACTTATAAAGGGCTATTTCCATTAAAATAAGATAAGAAGGAATGCATGTGATTGACATAAAAAAGATTATTTTCACACAGAAAAAGCATTTTTCAACTTTTCGAACCCTTTTCATCCTTTAAATGACCTTTGAATATCTCACAAAATAGATAGCATATCATTTCAAGACCAATACTGATTGTACAATACCGATTAAAGAAGAATTGTATGTGATTCTCATAAGATATATATCAAAAACCTAGTATTTTTACTAAGAAGCCCATATCTAAACTTTTGAACCCCTTTCATGACCTTGAAATAACTTTGAATATCCCACAAAGTAGATAGCAGATTACTACAAGACTAACATCAATTGTCTAGTACTAAAAAAAGAAGAATGCAAGTGATTGCTTTAAGAATATCATAAACTTAGTACTTTTACTTAGAAAAAAGCCAATTTTTCAAACTTTTGATCTTTTTTTGACCTTGAACTGACCTTGAGTATGACACCAAATAGAAATCATGATATACAAGATCAATACCAATAGTCTGATACCAAAGAAAAGAATTATGCATATGATTATCATTGAAATATATCAAATTTAGTACTTTTACTCTGTAAATACTTTACCACAAGGTCAATATTGATATTTCTATACATATGAAATAAGAATGTTTGTGATTGCAGCAAATAAACATTGAATCGAAGTAAATTTACTGAGAAAAAGCCTATTTTTAAGAGTTTGACCTTCAAATGACCTCTGAATTATAAACCGTCACTTTTTCAGTCCGGCAGACAGTTGTTTTTTAATACTGGAGGGATGTACTAAATGTTGGAAGGGTCCATTGCTTTTACCCTCTCGGGTGCCACCAACTCTAAATTTAAGGCCCCTTTTTCAGTTTGGCTCCCTGACTAATACTCATATTGTGAGATATGTGGGTAAGCCCTTTTTTCTGCCATTTACCTTATTTAAATTTTATTCTATAAATGTGTGAAGCTCTGACATAACTCACACCCATAAATTGCTGTCTTTGCCTAGATTAATGACATGGCGGCTGTCATTGACAAGATACTAAAGGTGCATTCTTATATTGTAATGATGCACTAGTATGTGGGGATCACCTACCTGGTACACTAGAGTCCTGAAATGCGCTGTGAGCATTGGTAAGGTAGGGCACCATGGTGGCGAGACTCTCACTCTGAAACATCATGATCATCTCACGCAAAGTTTCTGAAACAAACAAAACAAACACATTGCTATTGTTATCTACCTTTAAAACACTTCAACCCTTCCAATGTTAAGGCTGCTTTGTCATAAGCATAAGGACCCAAAGATTTTTGAAAGCCATCTAAACCCTGTCAAGTTGGTATTCATTAGATAGCTCTCACTGAGTACTATCAGATGAGTACTCATGTGCCAGGGTTTCAGTCATTTTTCAGTTTTTTGCATCATTTTCTATTGGTCAAATTATTTACCAGATGATTAAGGGTTAATCATGTAATGTAAAACACTTTCAAAGTGTGCATTTTAAATATTCAATTCATGCCAAGGTCTGCAATTGACAGGTTACTGTTTATGCACAAAGTTTGAAGAAAAACAGACAATACATTTATTACCAAAAAAGAAAACTTACAATGCCAACAAAATGTGGAATAGGAGTATTATTCTTTTTAATACATGTGTATGTTACGGTCTCCTTTTCTCTTGAAGTCAAGATTTAGATTACTTGATTTGGAGGAAATGAATGTCACATGTATCGAAACCAATATGAATCGAAACCAAAAATCCTTTGGTTTTCATGAATTTTGAGATAGGCCTGGTAACCTCAACCCAAAGTTCATTCCTGTTTCAGTTAAGAGACTTTAAGTGCTTACCTATGGCTATAGATCTGATATCTGGGGGTGTGTAGGAGTTAAGTAGGGTGAGTAGTTTCCGCATGAAGTCCATCCTGTCCTTCCACTGGTTACAGTACGCCCTCACATCCGTCACTGAAAAAACGTAAGAGGATACAGGTTAAAGAGAGTGAATAATTGTTGAGAGAATGACAGTATTTCCTGCACGCCTACTTATGAATAACCTATAGGACTCTAACATGGTTCCTCAAACCTATTGAAACTTAATGCAACAAAAGCGCACCCACTATCATAGGCTAAGAGAACAGAAGAAAATATCCCAGCCTATAGCTGTTACTATTCAGTGCATAAAAAAAATTTTAGACTGTGAGCCTTTATCACTATTTAGAGAAGGATTCCATCTAAAAGGAAAAGATACTGCAAGCACTTTTCCATACTGTAATAATGTCAATGTTACAATTGAGGATTAAAGGACATGAACAAGGCGCTAGGGCTGGATACCGTAAAGAGGTACTGGTATTGTTTCAAAAAGTACCTTAATGGGACATTTCATACATTTCATACTCTTCAAGATTCTAACAACTGTGACGTGAAGTTATCACTTATTAGTGTTGTCCAGGATCCTAAACATAACAATTCACTACAAAAAATATATGGTAATAATGCAATAAGTACCGTTAACAGTACCATTTTGTTCTTATAGGTATCCATCCCTAAAAGACTTTACCTAGACTAGATTTCCTATAAGATTAAACTGATAGGGCAATTCCATACTTCATAATTATTTAAGCTGACCAAGACCTTGTCCATAATTATTTGTTTATAAATCTCCTGATATTAGATACAAGGTAAACTGACCTCTGCGCTCGGTGTAGTGTCGTGCTATGCGTATGACGCTGGCCACCAGGGCAAGGAGATCCACGATGTCTCCGGTCACATGACAGGCGGTGGCCTCGTGGTACATGACATGCAGCGTGTTGAAGGCCTCGGCCAGCATGGGCAGACCCTGCTGCTGAATCACCTGAAGACGATCCTCGTTCACGTCAACCAAGATCTTCAGCGCACTGAAAGAACACAAACAGATATATCAATGGAGAGATAGCGTTGGGGTACATGACGTGCAGCGTGTTGAAGGCCTCGGCCAGCATGGGCAGACCCTGCTGCTGGATCACCTGAAGACGGTCCTCGTTCACGTCAACCAAGATCTTCAGCGCTCTGAAACAATGTACAGACACATCTCAATGATAACATTAATAAGAGTATTAATAATAATAATAATAATAATGATAATAATAATAATAATAATAATAATATCAATAATAATAATAATAAAATTTAATAACAATAATACTAATAACAATGATGCTGATGATGACAATAGTCATGATGATCATTATCATCATACATTAAAGACCTACAACTACTACTATTACTATCACTACTACTCCTACCACTACTACTACTACTAGTCTACCACTACTACTACTACTACAACCACCACTATTTCTACTACTGCTGCCACTGCTATACCAATAAACATACTACTACTAAAGCTGCTGCTTAGGGACTTAAGCCACCTCTATAAAATCTACTAATAACATTAGATATCCAGCAAGTTCTACTGAGAAGTACTCACGTGGTGAGTGTCTGCCAGTTAGACCTGGCGTCCAGGTTTTGTAGGTATAACTGGATGGTGTTTCGTCGGAAGTTGCGGACCTGCTGCATTTCCTCATCTGACGACTCTGGTCCCGAGCTCATCAGCTTCATCATCTTAAACAACTCATCCACCGCCTGAAATAAACAACAGCAAAATAATACCTTAAACCATAGTCTTAACTTAGATGTAGAAAAGAATGGATATGTATCGAGAGACCAATTACTATATGAGCTATAGTGAAGGGCTGGACTCATGCCAGGGGTCACTGACCTAGCATCAGCGTGAAGTCACGTATGAACAAGGAGCAATCAGGGCTCTCGTATCATTTACATTACAGAGAACCCTGATCGCCAGCATCAACTGAGCATGCGCAGACAGAGAAATACATCCCCTTGATCCGCAACCCCATAGGCACAGCATGCTAGTACCTAGGGTATGTGCGCCTCGGGTTACGCGGTAGAGCCTGTGGAAGTATTGGTCACGTGATTTTTTTCAGAAAGAGGCTGACTGACTGACTGACTGGCTGGCTGGGTACACAGAATGTCATCCTATCTAGGTCAGATAGGTTGCCAAGGAGATGGGGGTCAGCAGGCAGGGTGCACAGGTTATCTATGTCTCAGTGGGAGGCAGCGAAATTTGATGATGCATGCAAAGTGCCCACTCCCTGTCTACTACTCTCAGGCGAAGAGTACAAATTTTGGGCTATTATTTGACACTGGTTGGGGCTAGCCGGTCCAGGTTGACCGGCTGGTTTTATATCCACTTATTTTTATTTATCTAAGGTCTTAACCATGTCTAGGCTTCATTTCGACACCCAATTTTTTGGTAAGTGATTTCCTATTTCAAGCATATAACTGACTTTTTTACCCCAATATTATTCCTGTAACATTGTATAAGGATTTTATGCCTTATTTCAAAAAGTACATACACTGAGTATCGGTACCATTCCTGAGTCTACTAAGAGTGAGCTTACCGCTGTATACTGTGCTGGGTAGGGTGTGATGTTTTTGAAGGCCCACTGTATGTTCTGGTGTTGTGCGAGCTGACGAGTAAAGGCGCGAGCTTGCTGGCAGCACATACGTAGAATCCCGTAGTATGCCGGCAGCATGCAGCGGTTAAACAGAACCACATCCTGGTCATCATGGTCCGCCCTGGAAACACACAAAAACACAAATATCAATCAAAATCTGAAAACAAGTTAACTTTTTATGGCCATAGTTGGCAAGTACTGAATAAACCAAAAATCATTTTAAAAACAAAAAAAGTTAATTTTTCATGAATTGATAAATTTCGCTCATTTTGTATACTTTACTTTCATACATGGATGGGAGGTTGAAATTACATGTTTCAAAATCGTACTTGCTTAAAAGGAATGCAAAAAGTTGAGAAATCTAGAAAGTAAAAATATTTCAATGCTTGAAAAGATGTTATAAATGGTGAAGAAAATAGTTAGTAAATATTAGTGAAATATTTATCCTGGTAAAGCTTTGTGAAAGTTGATTCAGATCACACTACAAAATGAATAATCCAAACCTTAAAGAATACATAAATATTTAAGTTTACATACTTGAATATGCAGTTGTAGAGGTTATAATACTATAACTTCTACAACTACATATTTCACATTATACATTCAAGGTAATGTATTTTATCATCAGCTCCACTCTAATCCTAGCAGCTGAATCTGGGAGCTGATGATACATCAGTTATCTATGTTGTGATAATGGTGCACAGCCTATGTCTGCATTCAGCCAGCAGATACTGTAAAGTTCGAAATATTAGCGTGGAACTATTATTGGCGACATTAGCGAGTGGGTCAGATTCGCTAATATTACGATCCGGTAATATTTGTTCCATTTTTCAACGATCTTTTTCAACTGAAATTTGACTAGAAACGGTGATCGATAGATGTGGGTACGCTGGCCGTAATTTCTAGTTTTCAACATCAACATCGTTTTGGTCTTGTGAAATTTTAAAATGAAAGATAAAAGATACTTGAAATAGCGAAAAAAAATGAAAAAAAAGGTGAAATGAAATTGGAAAAAATAAAACTTATGAAAGATCAGCTACAATAGGGAATGCTTCATGCAACAAAGGCTTTTTTTAGCTATATAGGCAGAGAACTGAACATCAAGAAAAACGAATGTGGAGTGATTTTCAAAAATAACAAGTGGTAAGAGCAAAAAGCAAACTTAGATTTAGCCTGGACATATGCATTTAAAAAACTCCCCGCCCATGACTTTGCCCCTTTCGAAAGGGCAAATTATTTCTGTGTTTGGAGGCCATGTGCACCAGCGTGGATCAAGGCATGTCTGCCAAAATAATGCGCCACCTTTTGACCGTTTATCAAACCAGGTCTAGTTTGAATATCTGTCGGCAGATGGCGCTTTTCGAGATGGTTCAGACGCTAATATTACGATTCGCTTACATGGAAAAATGGATCAATTCGCTAAATTTAAGCACGCTAGTATTTCAAACTTTACAGTATTGTGCGTTACCTGCTGGCTTCTCGCAGACATCTTGCCGTATACCATTTTCACAACACGGATAACTAATAATATTAAAAACTGAGACAGATACTTACAAAATATAGTTAAATGCAATGTTTTTTGCCACGTGTGGCGTGTTGACGATAAGTTTGACGTTGTCGGGGCAGTCGACGCAGACCTGGTACCAGAAGATGAGCAGGGCCTGCTTATTATGATGCATAGAGATGGGCGGTTCCGAAAGCTTGGGTTGAAAAAGCTGCCACAGGTCCATGAAGTACCTTGTGAACTGAAAAACATCAACAGTACACAATTTAGACAGGGAAGAATCAAACACAACCTTACATCTAATACACGAAATAGAGAGGAACACAACCTTAGAACTTACACAAGAAATGTAAGGGTATATGAAGGTTCTGGTAGACCATAATATATTACGGGAGACCTTAATATATATAGATGACAACTATAAATGTATTACTTCATTGAGAGAAATAAAGGCATATAATATAATAGGCAATATCTTTACAATTATATTCAAAGGGAAAAAATTGATTTGACATTCTAAGCACATTTTGACATGACCGAAATATTTGGTTGTCCAGAAGTGTGATTTTCAAAGATTCGGTGGACCAAATAACAACCAAACACCCTGATGGATAAAGCCCTGGCACTGACAGTGAAATATGGGAAGTTAATTGGTGTATTTAATAATAGGCTCCTCTCTGATAGTATCAATATCTTATAAGTACAGTGAAACCTCTCATTGTGAACATCCTGGAGATGTGAATACCTCCTAGTGTAAACACAACTTCCAAGTCCCATGTGTATTTTCTACATTATGAAAAGACCTCTGAAACATGAGCACCCGCTAATGTGAACGCTTTCGCCCTGTTCCAAAGGTGTTCACCTCTCCGAGGTATCACTGTATCATAGAAACTAAAACCTAGTCTTCAAATCTGGAAGTTAACCTCCTCTCCGAAAGTATCAATATCTTATAAGAATCACAAAAACTATTTTTTGTTTTGTTTGTTTTTGTTTTTGTTTTTTTATAGAAACTAAAACCTAAAAATCAAAAAGAAACTAAAACTTAGTCTTCAACTCACCATGAGTTTTTCTGTTTTTGATACGAGGCAGTAGGTGAGTAGAGCGAAGTAGGACATGAGTTTCATGGTGCCGTGCGTGGCGGCGTCTACGTAGTCTCTGGCACGCGGCAGCAGCTCTAGGAGGTGGCCATACACCTCGTGTAACACATTCACCGCCTCACTGCTCATCTGTGAAGAACAACAATGACATTCCATATCACATATCATGTCACATATTACACATCACATATCACACATCAATACCCAGAACCTCTTGTAACACATTCACAGCCTCACTACTCATCTGGGAATAACAACAAGAACATTACACATCACATGTTACACATCAGGCATAAAAAGAAATTGTTTGTTTATTGTTACGGTACGAAAAAAAATAGGGTAAGTAGGTAGGTAAAAATAAATATAATTTTTTGGACTATTTTTTTTCCCAAAAAATGTGTGTGTTCAAGAGTGTTTTATGTTAACTGGGAGTTGGATAGGCAAATAAAAATTTAGGGTAAGGATTCTGAAAACGTTGCAGAAATGTTGTACTTGTTAGTTATGTTTTGTAATCCAATGATTATCAGTGTAACTCAAAGCAGACCAAATAAGGGTGCACATCTTTAATAAATGTGGACTTCAGGGATACACAATGTACACAAAGTTTTCAATGATTAATCATTTCTATACTTACAGAGATTTCCTTGTGCGGGCTGAGGATGCTCCGCGCTGAGCGGAACGCCTGTCTGAAGTGATTACTAGGCACCAGCGACACCAAAAGATACGCAGCAGCTAGAGTAAAGCAAATAAACAACATTATCAGTAATTGTTGCAAATACCTGTGTTTTATAGTGACCATTGGATAAGTAACATTTAAAGGGACAAACCATAATGAATTTTTGTAAGCTAAGCTGCAGAACTTTAATGTCAATTTAAAGAAGATGAAGATTTATGGGACAATTCTTTGCATTTTATTGTATGGATTTGGTTCAAAATAAGCTAAATCGCTGGCCGGAATTTAAACTGTATAGATTTGCATGTATAAAATGTATATATTTTATCTGGATTGAACTAATTCTTTCAGCGTAGCGGTAGACGTACCGTTTCTGACCCTGACGTTGGTGTGAGCGAGTAGGTAGGGCTCAACCCAGGTGTCCATGTGCTGCAGCACCCAGGCGTGGGCGATCTTGTTATTCTTGATCACCTGTGATGACAGCCACTCCAGACACTGCTGCGGACAGTACTCCGCTACCTCCCAGAATTTCTGCAGGACGTACTGTGTGAAGGGAGGCATGCCCGGGGGACCTCCAACAAACTCCACCAGCATAGACAACAGCTTAAAGAATGGTTGAGCACCCTGAAAAACGCAGGCAGAAAACACTTTAGGTAGGGTAGAGGAAAACCTGTTAGGGTTGGGTTACAGGGAACAAGCAACTTTTTTTGTATGTCTTACAACAAGTCTCAACGAGTAAACGGCAAAGAGAAAACCATAGCACTGGTGCCACAAAAGCCATGATACTAAAGATCATTGGCCTATTTTTAGCACAATAGTGGTTTAAAAGCAGTCAAGATTAATGAAAGGATAAACAGACATATATCATTGTCTTTGAGTTCACAGAAATAGAAGTATGCAATTGAATAGCACCTTATTTTAGTGAAATACTCATGACAAATCTTCATCATTTTACAGATTACCTACTGCCATATCAAGCATAATAATATGTAGTGATGTGGATCTGTGATGCGGATCTGTGATGCGGATCTGTGATGCTGATCGTTAATTTTAAAACAATCATATCCAATATTGATACTTAAAATTGACATGAAATATCAACAATATCTTAATTACTACTCCAAGACCCTAATTGGATAGTGGGGATTAATCAATCAAGTGAAGCTCATTTATAGGTAGGTGCCTTGTATTGATATGCTTAATGATTATCCTTAAGAAAAATTTGAAATGATCCGATACTTATCCTTATCAATAATCAATATTATTGATGTATCACAAATAAAGATCCGCATCCTTTATCATAAATAAACAAGCCGGGCACCATGCTCATAAAAGGTTAAGGAAGAGTTACCTCATGGTTGAGTTTCATGACAGAAGTGAAGATCATCTGAATGATGGCAACGGCGAGACGTTCATTCCAGCGACACAGACTGAAGATAAGGTTACACGTCTGCCGGATGTTGATGTGATCACGAATCTGATTAAACAGGAACGGGAAACCCTGAAAAGCGAGAATATAGACAATCAATCATTTGGAATACATGGAGTCAAAGAATGGTAGCTGCTTTTACCATTGTACTGCAGAATCAAAATTCTGCTAGCAAAATGGGTATGAGTTTCATAGCCCAATCACAGCGTTTGCACAGCAGCAAAAGAAGCTTGGAAGCACCTTGCCAAATGACAATAAATCTAACTACTTGACAGGTGATTATTTAAATAAAATGCCAGATCATAATAATCTAAAAATGGGATTTATATTTAAAATTACCTGGCAAAATGTAACCAAGTATTTTTTTTCATATAAAATAAGTAGAACTGTGATTATAAATTTCAGATCAATGCTATTTGAGAAACCAAGGAAACAATTCTATATTGAGAACATGTTTAATAACAATGATGTTTCATTCTTACCTTTCCTCCTACTATACTGTTGAAGTCTCTCTCTGAGATCTGTAGATGCCGATCCTCGCCGCGTGATTTCTCCACTAGGAGCGCTATGAGTGCTATCATCTTCTCTAGGGACTGAGGCCGATATTTCTCCTCTAATGCTATCACATCGTTTTCCTCCTCCTCCTCATCGTCAGACAAAATCTCAACCTGAAACAATACATAGAGCTCATCATATTATCTATCCATGGTCGAACATGTTTCAAGATGGACTTGCAATGCTTGCAAGCTTGAACTAAATAGTGTTTGTGCATCATTTCTTTTTCTCTTCAACCCTAAAAAAATTGAGCAATGTTAAAGGTCACATATCTATTTGCAAATTTTTACTGCCTCAGTAAATACCATATAGTGTTAATTTTGCGCATATTAAGTAATGCGCTCTGCAGCCAGCTATCTTTGATGCGCAGTTTAATTTTTAGGTATGGGTGATTAATGACAAGCTGTCATGTCATCGGTTGTATGATACTGGCATACATAGGGATCCATTGTTCAAATAATGATGCACAGTTTCATAAATGCAGACTCAATGGGTGTGCTAAGTACACATCAATTAAACTGCTGCAAGATTAACACTGTATTCAATAGTGTTTTACAGAAATTTTCTTCTCTTAACCCATTAACACTCAGAGTTTCTCGAGAAGGTACCTTCTGCTTCTCTCTTACTTTAGAAAATAACTTTTGAATGACGCGAAAGTTCACAAACTATTTGAAGGAGAGTTGTTGTTTGGCTTCTGATAAACATTTCTCCTTCAAATGTTTTCAATAAAATGCTTTTGTAAGTATATTTCCAAAATCATCAGGCCTCTTTTGGCTGCTCTGAGTGTTAATGGGTTAAAGTCTCTCTTGAGCGATGTTTAAGATTACACATCTATTTTCAAATTTCCATTGGCTTACATAGTTGTCGACGGTCCTGTGACCCATGTAGAAGTTGACCATGGTGCTGATGGCCTGGACCTGGATGAGGAAGTGGCACTCGTCATCTCCCATCTTGGCGAACTCCAGCAGGAAGGCAAAGTACTCCGTCATGTGCTTACTGTTAGGCTTCGAGTTCTGCTCAATCTGAAAAACAGGTACATTACATGTATATTACATGTATATCACATGTACATAATATATATATTACATGTACATAACATGCACATTGCATGTACATTACAAAGTACTCCTTCATGTGCTTACTGTTAGGCTTCGAGTTCTGCTCAATCTGAAAAACAGGTACATTACAATAAGGATTCAAATGCCAAAACTTATTTTTTCTTACCAATATCTTAAGCGATACTTCTTGTCTCTTGTTAGATTTCACATTGTCAAATGATTCCCTTATAGATAGCAAACTACCTTCAAGTGGAGATTTCCGTATCAATTTTGTATCGTTAGGCAGTATCAGTTTAACAGCTCTTAAAAAATACAATATCATTATTATATCAACAGGTCTGTAACGGTATAATATTTTTTTCCTATTAGATATTAATATTTGGTATTATATCCAGTACCGGTACCAATTTTATGTAGCCTAAGTGCTACTTAATGGTTGTATTCTGTTTGGTAATAGCTATTATTTCATGCATTGTTTTTCAGGGTGCTCAACCATTTTTTAAGCTAATTTTGTCCGAAGCACAAGAACGCAAAGATTTTAAGTACTTACTATGTACAACATGCGCTTGATAAATCGTGTCACACAGGACTTGTTGCCAATCAGTGCCGGATCAATATCTTCATCCTCACTGGAAAACAATACACAGAATCAATACACAATGCACAATGATACAAATGTGCTGAGGTGACAGGAAAATAATGATGTTTTTAAAATTATGAATGATGTTTTCATTTAGATTGGTGACATAACAACAAAGTGGGCGGTGAATATGATGATAATGATATTGACTAGAGAGATCACATTGATATGGTTATTGCGACTAAGAGACTCATTATGATGATGAGGACAATGCATTTGTGAAGATAATGAGGATATCAAAGGAAATAGATATGATGATGATGATGATGATGGTCACATGATGATGATGATGGTGGTGGTGGTAATGATGATGATGATGATGATGATGATGATGTGATACTGATGATGATGATACTGATGATGATGATGATGATGGTGATGATGATGGTAGTGATAGGGATGGTGACACTGATGATGATAATACTGACGATGATGATGAGGAAGATGATGATGATGATGGTACTGATGATGATGATGATACTCATGATGATGGTGATACTGATGATGATGATATTGATGATAACAATGCTGATGCTGTCGATTGTAAAGCATGACCTTACCTATCGCTGAGAGGGTGGAGGTACCAGTCCTGGTGCACAGGTTTGAGTTGAGATATGACATGAATAAGGAGTCGTTGGAACATCTGGCGCACAACCTGGTTAGGGCACTTGATGAGAATCTGCTGCGGCCACCAGTCAGTCTCAGCCATGTGATCCAACAGCCACTGAAAATACACACACACAAAAAAATCCAGTTAGAATAGATACATTTAAGAATACTTCTACTTTTCCTTGGTATATCTCTGGAACTCACTTAACTCGAGCTTAAGAATGGCAAGCTCTCTTCACTCTTTTCAAGCGAAGTACTTAAATGAACAGTATGGAAAGCTATTTTGTAACCCTGTGACCCGAGGGCTGGGGTACCATAATGATGTTATACACTGAGGGCAACAGGGAAGATAAATTCATTGTTTGACTGTGTTACCCTCTTGAAATAAAGATTATTATTATGATTATTATCTTTTTTTTATTATCATTACTATTATCAAATATACTCTACATCTAGTTAGTATTTGTTGCGGAAGGATTAATTTCCTGATCAGTCACATGATGGCATGAATTGATTTATACTGAATTGCCTTGTCTATCAACTTTTTGGATCAGAGCATTTGAATAGTATCTTCTGGAGGTAACTATGCAGTGATACTCTTATTGGTCTGAGAGGGCAGCTAGCCAAACTCTAATCTTCTACTGGCCCAAATCTTGGATTAAGAAAAGAATGGATATGTAACGAGAGACCAATTACTATATGCCCTATAGTTACATGCTGGCCTCATGCCAGGACTACCAGATAAGGCAGCAGGGCGAGGTCACATGGGAACAAGGACCAATCAGGGCTCTTGCATCGATTACATTACAGAGAAACCTTATCTCCACCACCTGCTGGGGGTGCCCAGAGCACCCATTAGCGACGATCAGTTGACACTGGTTGAGGCTAGCATGTTCAGGTTGACCGGCTGGTTTCCATTCCATGTGTTTGGTCTTCTAAGCCCAAATGCACAATACATTAAATTGCAAAATAATTAAACATTTGAAATCAAATTATCAGCATTGGAAGGGTTTACCCTAGTGATGTGATTGATATGAAATTTTATCGATTCGATTAATTGATATATTTCTCGATTCGATGCAATTCAATTAGATACGCTGTAACTTGCTCGTAGGGCACAATTATTTATAGGGATGTCATTGTAAAGGACAGATTGATTGTGTTTATAATGTGAAATATTGATGATATGATATTTGAGTATCTTTATTGAATAATTTGTTTGATTCTGTTGTATTGATTTCTGATTGACAATTTCTGGTGGTCATTGGTATTTTTGGTGTGCATTCCTGATAATAGAGGGCAGCACAATTTCTAGTTAAGATTTTTCTAGCTAGGTGTCACTAGTGGTCATTGTCTTGGTTGTGTGACAAAATGGTGGTCAACTGTCAGTGATGTTTTTGTGAGGTGAAGAAATTGGGAAGCCTAAAGTTGTAAGTACTATGTTTTACTGTACTGTAAAAGTAGTTATATTGAAGTTAAGTGGTTAATGGTAAATCCTAGTCAAGTTTAAGTGATGGATGGCAAATATTTATGTGTATTTTGACTTAGTAAAGTATCAAAGCAATTGTTGTGTGTTCTAACTGCTGTTTACTATTATGTCATGTAGTGATTTAGTTGACTAGTATATGTACTTCTGTAATTACCTGTTTTCTGTCATATTAAGTATATTCAGTGTATTTGTAAACAGTGTATGGTAGTATCAAAGTGTTATTACAGTAATCAGTCAATATTATTGTGACAATTTATTGAGATTATGTGTTTGGTAACTTAGACTATGTGTTGTTTGTCATACCTGTTAGTAGTACTTGTATTATTTTGTTTAATTGCAGATTGAACCGTTATCGTTATGGTATTATGAGAAACTGTCAAACCGTCATGGTCTATAGTCAAACTGTTATGCGTCAATGATCGTCAATTCGACATTTATGAGAAATAAAGACAAGCAACGAGTTCAAACTATGGCTTATGTTTTTTCATCAGACGACCCAACTTCACAGTCACACAAGTACTTTACAGTCATTGATATTCCTTTTTTTGATTTGATAAATTGCTATGTACTCTTTCTGAATACATTGATTTGATTCAATTCGGTTCAATACCCTGTGTCTTGGCATATGCCTGAGTAAAGTACACCATTCCTTCCAATTTTTCTTACAAAAGCAATAGAAAATACTTCAATGTTTAGTCATAGTTTCACTTTGCGTTAGTTTAACAGGAAAATGCCTGGGGAAAGTCTATTTTTCATTAATAATCAGCCGTTTTGGGGTACAGAAAGATTTTTTCGATTCGATACCCAACCATTCGATTTGATTTAATTGACAAAGTGAAAATGTCGATTTATCGATTTGTCGACTATCGATGACATCCCTAGTTAACCCTGCTATGGTGAATGACCAGATGCTCACCTCACAAGCAGCATGGCACGAGTTGAACTGTTTGGTGAGGAGTTCTATCCACTGCAACATGGTCGGCTGAAACACACAATACAGGGACATGATAGACATCAAGAATAACAAGAGGGACGCTGTCAGGGTCGAGATGTAAGATTACCCCCCCCCCCCCCCTCCCTATTAAATATAATTATATGATAAATATTAATCATAAAATAAAGAATGAGCAGAGTCTAGGATCGTATGAAGAGACAGTACAAATAGTTTAACCCATCAATACACTCAAAATGAGTGGTCAAAAGCAGCCTGACAATTTTGAGGAAACCTTTCTGTCAAAAGTATAGTTGAACAAATATTTGAAGGAGTAAAGTTAATCGGAGCATTATATGGTATCCTGTAAGTACAATTCATTTCTTGATACTTAAAAACATGTTTAAGATTTCTTTATGATTTTAATTTGCTGTCTCCCTCCAAAGATTTTACACCCAAAATTTCAAGATTTTCAATTATAGTTGGCAAATACTGTAAAACCTGACATTATCGCACTCCTTTTAATTTCACTCATTTCGCGCTAGGTGATGATAACTCGTATATTACTGGCGCTGATAAATGTTCAAAATAGCGTAACAATGCCACATATAGCGGTGATAGAGTTGATGTGTGTAATTAAATGGCCGTGATCAGATTCAGACGGCAGTTGCGTGAATAAAAATGTGTGTGGTGATAAAGGGTTTTACAGTATCCTACCTTTTCCTTGGAGTGTATGAGGGTTTCCAGCACGAAGGACGTTCCTAGTTTGGCACTCATCAGGTGGACCCGCTGGGGGTCATCTTTGGGTAGGGTAGTAGGTATGTACCCGCACATCTGCCACATGAACCTGCAAGAAAGTAACTGCAATGTAGAATGCACTTAAAAGCCGTAGGTCCCGTCTCTCTTGATGTCTATGTCTGGAGGGACGTAAAAGAACGAACTATGCTCGGAAAGTTGACTGACATAGGATCCTCTCTTCTTCAGCCCAACTCCCTCAGAGGCGGGAGGGTATAAATAGCCTCCGACCGACGGCTTCCTCACCAGATGGCACCTGCATGCGAGACGTCGCAGCTAGGAACCCTGGGTAAATGAGTGATCACTAGTCGGTCCATTGTATTTGATATGTCTTCCTAGTTCATTGAATCGTTGTTCTGATTCATGTTAAATTGTAATTGTAATTGATATATGTAACACAGAGGCCCTAAGAAACAGGGCGGGAGTAATCACCAAACGAACGAACGAACGAATGGGGCACTAGACCGCATGGTGTTTGGGCATCATTTGGATACCTAAACCTTGCAAAATCACACTTAAGGAAAGTAAAAATATCTCGGTCGCTAGAATGTGAATTTCAAGCAAATTAATTGGAATTTTCATCTAAATGTAAATACTAGGAAATAACTTATAAGTCTCATATATTTAAGTAATACGTAAATATAGACTTATGTTTGTGAAGTGAATATAATATGGTCACCCTCAGATATTGGACAACAAAAACGTTTTGGCACCCACTTTCCAAATCTTGGCCAAGGTCCTGATATAAATAGGTGGTGAAAATGAGAGTAAATTTGAGTAGAATATTACTTTTAACAAAACTAACCACTGTGATCATATCGTTTATTAGGTATTGTCCAGGTTCCTAAACTTGACTATTCACAACAAAATTAATAAGGCAAAAATGCAATTAAGTACTGTTAACAGTACCATACCATTTCATTGATACTGATACCGTAGTGTTTCGAATGGTATCCATCTCTATAGTGTTCAAATATGTTAAGTATCATTAACAGTACTGTAAAAATACCATATCTTTTCGTTGTTATCCATACTGGTACCATACCGTTTCATTCTTAGAGGTATCTATCCCTATTGTAAGACTTACTAGTGTTCGGAAACGGTCACAATTTTCAAGATCGATCATCGGTCCATCTGAACGACCGATGATCGATTAATAATCGAAGTTGTATATGCGCAGTTTTCCTTTGATAGTCTTGGCTTGTTCAAGGGTTCTTTCCTCCATTTTTGTAAAAAGTTAAACTAACTCTCTTTCAATACCCCTTGAACACCTTAGTTTTACTTGTTACAGTACTGCTTGATATTAATTAAGATTGTGCAGGCTTAAGTGATGTCTCTCACATGAACAAAAGGATGTTTCTAGATACAATTTATTTTTTCAAAAAACCTTTGAAATAATCGATCTTATAAAATTGCAATCGATCATCAAAACCAGAGGTCGATTGAGCGATTAATCGGTATGTCCGATTAATCGGACGATCCCTAAGACTTACCCAAAGTAAGTGTGTTCGAATATGTTCTGATCCTGCAGAAACTGCATGTTGTCCTTCCAGATCCACTCGTTCAGCTCCAGTGTGAGCTCAACGTTATACTTCCTCAGTTCCTTCACCTCCTGAACTTCTTCCACAGCCCTTTCCGGCTTCACTCGCTCATAGAACAACATATAGGCACTATTGGTCTGCAAGAAACACACAAAAATTGTGAACAAACAGTAGTAATCTTCTAGTGAGGCGACTGCAACACATGCGCCATCTACAGGCATCCTGGGGAGTTTTAAACTTTTGGCGATTGTCAGGGAGCGCTTGGAGAAGCAAGCTTCGCGATATGAACAGGTTTTGTATATTGAAATTAATCTTCTATAGTCACCACCCCCTCTGCTGTGATTCTCGATGCGAATTGGTTATGCGACGATCTTACACAATCGAATGCTAACATCATCATCACTGCACAATTAACTGAACAATGTTGCGTGCCCCTTTCTTGCGCTACTTGCAGGATTGCACGCCAGTTTTAAAGGAGAACACAGGAATCACCTCACAGCACGCACCACACATATCATTGTTGAACCAATGCATATTCATTTGGTGACTTAGTTCAGATAGCTTGTACTTTCTACATGGAGCCGAATTCACTGGAAAAAGGAGATTGACTGAAAGAACCGTTTGAAGAGGGTGTGATAAATTTGTTACACTCTGTTTGAACTTGTGGTTTCGCATGAGATATCCATCCTCTGTCATCATCATCCCATTCAGCTCCACCTTGTGGGGCATTGTTGACAAAAGGTGGATTATGATGTGAAATGGTGTAACTAATCGATTCTGCTAGTAGAAGTACAATGAGATTTTTGTGGGTCATTAAGAAAGGATTGATCATCTATGAAGTTGAAAAACACATACCTTTTCAAAAGAGAAGTCCATAAACTTGTCTGTCACCGAGTCATAGGTTTTGCTCTGCAAATAAAGATATATGATAAAAACCTAGTAATTATTTAAGTAAAACTTTGAAGTTAAGGCCAAAAAGCAACTCAAATAAATCAATATTCTGATTTAAGAAATGTACAACATGATGGAAAAGCATACATTGAAATGAAGATTTCAATTACTGTAAACAATGTTAATATTGTGACAGTCTAATCAATGCATACTTAGTGCACCCCTAGAGTTGCATTTATTAAAAAAAAACATTTTTGATATTACTTTTTTTTTCTTTAGTCATTAATTTTTCTAGTCATCTTTTTTAATCATTAGCTATGTGTTATTACTTACCGTCATTTCACCTCCGAAACATTCCGATGCTATCTGCATGGGGTCAAAGGGCTTGACCTCCGCGTCGTTGAACAGGTACCATTTATCCTGGCCCAGCTCCGTCTTGTTAAGGTGATCCCGGATGAAGCTGTAGTAATGGCCGCCGTCCGCCGTGCCCGTGTGAACGGTCACGCCGATCAGCTCGTACTCGAAACTCTCCTCCTCTTCCTCCTCTGCGTGCAGATCCTTGTCCTCATCGTCATCAGCCATCTCCTCAGGGTCCTTTTCCTCATCATCTGGAAATAATAGTAAACAAAATTAAAACATTTAAAACAAAAAAATTTAAAATAAAAAAATATATATATAAAAAAAAATTAAAAAAAATATTTAGAAAAAAAATATTAAAATTAAAATTAAAAAGAAAAAAAAATAGTCAAAAGGAATGTGTTGAAAGTGGGGTGGCGACCCAAAATGAGAATTCATTTGGAAGTATTTTAATTGTGTTGAAGGTGGGTTGACTTCCCATAACAAGTATATATTGAACTATTTTGATTAAACTGAACGTGAGTAGCTAAAAACTAATCAAGAAATACTTTGCTTGAGTTGAGGGTGAGCAAGATTACCAAAATGAGATTTTTTGAATTATTTTACCATTTTGATACAGATTCCAAATTTCCAATGCCATATAAATATATTCATAATTGTGTATATCATATAATATACATGTATATTTACAGTTGGAAATATTTAGATGAGTTTCAGTTTGTACCACAATTCCCTACCATGTTTCCCAAATGTTGAAATGTGTACATTCATAATCATGTCATATCTTACCTCAGGGACTTAGCCAGGACCCGTCCTGCCTGTCTTTTGGACAGGTAGTTTCTTAGTTACCTCCTGTTTGGACAGGCAAAAAATCCTAAGAAGATTTTTCAATTTTGACTTTTGGGGTGTAATAACCAAATATTTTCCTAACAAACCATCTTCTAGGACATAGCTGAAGTGTAAATTGCCCTTTTTGACACACTAGGCTATTAATTTTAGCTGGTATAAAGGTTTGAAGTAGATAAGTAGCTAAATCTGGACGGGCAGAAATTTTGAAATTGCTGTTTTGAACAGGCATTTTTGAAATCCTGTCTTACCTCCTAGTTTGTCAGGTTGTATGAGGTTCTTCTCCATGTAAATATATATATATATATATATATATATATATATATATATATATATATATATATATATATATATATATATATATATATATATATATATATATATATAAAAGCACATATCTTACCTCCTAGTTTGTCAGGTTGTATGAGGTTCTTCTCCATGTAAATATAAATATATATATATATATATATATATATATATATATATATATATATATATATATATATATATATATATATATATATATATATATATAAAAGCACATATCTTACCTCCTAGTTTGTCAGGTTGTATGAGGTTTTTCTCCATGTACCCTGACATATCTAGCCGGAGTGGGAACGAGAAATGGGTGTTGACTTTCTCCTTCATCATAGTCACCATGTTGAACGTGTAGCGCATCGTGTTGAAGCAGAGGATCTTGGGAAGGGAGCGGAAGCACGCCCTGAAGTGATGAAAAACAATAGCATAAGATGAACGACCAATTTAATCAAATGATAATTTAAAACTAAGATTCTTTTTTATGAAATATGAGGTTTTCCTATTCACTATTTTTTTCCAACAAATTACAAGGATTTGAAAGAATTTCTCACAATCTAAGGTTCCCAGATATTTAAATGTCAGATTCTTAAGAAGCAATATAATTATTTCATCCAGGAGTTACTGTCAAAGGTATAAAAAGTCCAGCGAGCCCCCATTAAGTAGGTCTCCACGTGTGAATAGGTAAAAACATTGGAATAAACGAACCCCTTATGTGCAATAAGGGGTCTAGTAGATCTCCAGGCATGAATGGGTTAAAATTTTGTAATAAACGGACCCCTTATGTGCCATGGATTTACATGTTTTGTTTGGCACTAATTTCTGGGTATGAGTCTATTTTTACTGTCACCTTTTCTCAGCTCTGACTTTCTTCTGGCACTTGGAGCATGTGTACATGTTGTCTCCCTCCAGCGTATCCTTCACTGTCACTTCATCCAGAGATTCCTAAAACAGAAACAATACAAGTTATTCATGTAATAATTCATTTAACCTTCTACTTAATACACTTCTTTTCACTTTAATTTCTTATAGAAAATATCTAAATGTGGGCATATATTTGTGCATGGTTGTGTATGTGCCAACTGTTCCAGTTGTGTTGCTATTATTAGGCTGTCACTCATCATCATATCAGCGGATAAATGTTCACGTAGTAAAGTTGAACTCTATCTTAATCTATTTGTGATCTACGTATAAGGTACTAGGTACACGTTTTTTGTCTATTTTCAAGTGGGTAGCTCAGCTTTAAGAGCTCTAGTAAGCTCTATTTTCGGCCTAGATGGAGGTCACCAAATTCTACTGGTTTGCCGTGCTTTCCCTAGAGCCCCCTCTGCAACCTCAATGTACTATACTGTTTGTTTATTTTACTCATCTCTGCACAATTGTAGTTTTTTAGACGTTCAGTATATGTTAATAATACTGTTTACATGTTTACTTTTGACGTCAAGATATTTGTATCAGTATATTTTCACTAGGGTTGGGAATCGGTTGCTATTTCATGATCGATAATCAGTTACAGCCAACCGATCGATTATCGATCATAATCAGTTCATCGCACTTTTGCAGTAATTGGGTACTAGAGGTCTAGAGCCTAATAATAAGTGATAGTGTATGACAATTACTTGCTATTAGTACCTACCTTAACTTCGTTTTGAAGTGTTTTTGGAGCTTAATTTCATAGCAAGAAAGCTGACAACTTGTCTGTCATTTAGTTCTATATTTTGCCACTAGGTGTCACCTTTTCCGATTTATCAATTGCCAGTTTCGTAATCGATTAATCAGAATCAGAGAGGTAAACGATTGATTATCGATTATAATCGATGATCGTCCCAACACTAATTTTCACTTTGTAAACCAAGTGGGAAATAATACTAGTACTCACATAGAGATTCTTCATGTCGGCCACCTGGCACCTGACTGTGTAGAACTCCTCCTTCGTGCGACTCACATGGTTACAGTCCTGAAACATCACACAAACAAAACATATGAGAGAGATAAATTTGGGGCAGGTCTCACTGTACAGAAATAATTACATCTTGCTTCTTCTACCAATTGAAGCTGAACATATTAAGGAAATGACGAAAAAATTACAAACGAAATAAATTGCAAATACCATAAATAATTAAAATGAAAAGATTTATCAATTATTTCCCATACTAAAATAAAATGGTTACAGTCCTAAAACATAACACAAACACAACATAAGATAGATAAGTCTGAAGCACTTGGTTTCTTAGGTATTTTTGAAAGTATCATAGACCCAGGAAAACATGTGAAGGTCTCCAGGCATGAATGGGTTAAGTTAAAATCATGTAGTTTTTTCTGTTTAAGGTAGGTCTAACTAGACAAAGTTCATATTTTTTTCCCTTTTTCAGCCAAGTGAAGCAAAATATTCAGTACAATGAAAAAAATACACCTAGCACAGACATTGAAAATACCATAAGTAATTATAAAGAAAAGATTAACTATGTACAGGTTATACTAAAATGGTTTGAACTTACCAATGACACAACATTATTGGTGATGACCCCTCCAAATAAACCCTTCACAAGGCGTTTCTGGAAGACAATGAAAACAAGTAGATATAATAAATGCGGTACAAAGCCGATATTATCATTGCATCATAAAATTTGATCGATTTCAAGATGGAGACAATTAAATAACTTATTTCTAAGAAATCATTTCCCTGCTTCACAATTTTATTGCCATCCATCTTTTTATCTGACCATGTACACCTTAAAGGACCAAACAATATCTGATGTCTTGAGAAACAGATATACAGTTTCCATATTGACTCGGAAATAAATTCACCAAATAAAACATGCAAATGTCTGTAGCTACGGCATCACTTAAGATTATTATTGTGTGGCTTCATATATCTAATTCCACAATGGTCGAAGGTGCATCTTTTGATCAGATGATTATAATGAACTGATTCACTGATGAGTACTTCACTGAAATTCATTCCCTGACGAGAGGACACTTCTATGAGTACAATCTTACCAGTTCAGGGGACATCTCCTCCAGTTTAGAGATGAGATCGGTGAAGAACTCGGTCATGTCTTTCTGCTCTCCTGTGTTGAGGGGCTGTTTGTCCATGGTGTAGACCTTGCAGAAGCTACGAGGGTTGTAGGCCTTCCTCTCGCTCTCCATGAGGTAGGCGAACATCTTCTGAAGCTCCATCAACGTGCCTTCGTACTTCACACTGCCGCAACACTGCCAATAAACACACACATCAGTCTTAAGGCTGAACTGTAAATTATCTTTTTTCCTATAAAGGGTTCACCACCCCTCTTTTGAAGGGTGGCTCAGACATATAAGGAGAGCTTTTGACTAAAGTGACAATGATTTTCCTGGGGTTCTTCAATTTCGTCTCCCACTTACTCCCATTCAGCCCATCTTTTGGACAGGCAGTTTCCTGAAAGGCAGTTTCCTGAAAGAAACCTCTTTGGACAGGCAAAAATTTCTATGAAGAATTTTCAATTATGGCTTTTTGGGGGTAATAGCCAAATATTGTCCTAACAAACCTACTAGGACAAGGCTGAACTGTAAGTTGCCCTTTTTGACACAAAAGGCTATTGAATGTTGTTGAAATAAGGATGAGAAGTAGATGAGTAGATACATCTGGACGAGCAGAAATTTGGAATTGCTGTTTTGGACAGGCATTTTTAAATTCCTGGCTAAGATCCTAGCGTGTCACTATTTAGTCTTAATAGTACAAAAAATCCTACCTTGGCCTCTAGTATAGATTTCCTGGCCTGAGGTATCATGTAGAGGTGCTGCATACAGGTTGCCATGTAGCATGTGGCACCAAGGTTGGTCAGTCCCACATAGCCACAGTTAGAGCGGCCATCCTCATGCGGCCAGTGGTCCCAGTGGTACACAGAGTGAGAACCTATAATTCCAAAATATCATTTACAATCTTGTCTAAAATGGTTCTGACTATCACTGAGAGGATTTATGATGAGAAAATAGAATACAGAGTAGGCCTTTAGTATAACATTGCATCTCTTCCATTCTTAAGCCCATATTTTGAATAATCACAATATATATATATATATGTATATATATATATGTATATATATATATATATATATATATATATATATATATATATATATATATATATATATATATATATATATATATATATATATATACATACACACACTTTCGTCAAAAATCAGTATGCAAGAGGCTAGTGATATCTTTAACCCATTAACGCTCACAGCAGCCAAAAGCGGCTTGACAATTTTGATCAAATCTTTCAACCGACATCATACTTGGGAAAATATTTGAAGGGGAAATGTAGATTAGATAACTACTAACAACTCTCCTCCAAATATTTTGTAAAATTATTTTCAGTTCTTAAGTTATTGTCAAAAGTAATTTAGATGCAGACGGCAATTTCTAGAGGAACTCTTAAGCATTAATGGGTTAAGAAATGATATGAGTGAAAACCATGGAGCTTCAATGTTTCCTTTCTAAACTAAAAGAGGGTATACATCTTAAGAACTAAACTTTTGGAGAGTCAACAAAAATAAAACCCAAATTGAGAAAAATAAATGCAAAGCTAGGATTTAACCGTTGTGGGAATTAAGCCCCAAATAAGAGTTTGTATAGAAATCAAGAAAGGGTGGCTTACTTTTGGTATGTTGTTGAAGTACTTTTTCGTGCAGCAGGGAGTAGTTTTCTAACGATGCCCGCACCATCTCCACCATGAGATCGTAGCAGGCCGCCCGGGACGCCTGAGATTTACACTTGGGGAAATGCCGCTGCTCAGGCGACGGCAGGGCGAACAACAACCAAAAGATCTCCAGCAGAAATTCCTACAATACAAAGAACAACACTGTATACATTGTTAATTTTGTGCACATAGAATAACTTCCTTGACAGGTTACTTTTGATTAGCAGTTTAATTATTGCATACTGATGTTGAATGATGAGTTATACTGTCAGCGTATGGTACAATACTAGCATAGGGATTAGATGTATGAATAATGGTGCACAGTTTGATAAATACAGACTCAATGGGTAGTCAAAGTACGCATTAATTAAACTGCCGCAATATTAATATGTATTAGTCATACACAGTATATTCAGTATACCATGAAAAAAAAAACCAACACCCTTATGCTGCTGTTAACTAATGTGGCCTATACAGAAAGACGTAAAAAACCCGGAAAATGACTAAAAGCCTTGCAAATGGGTACTCATATGATAGTACTCAGCGTGGGCTTTCAAATGAATACCAACATGACATGGTTTAGATAATTGCCAAATATTTTTATGATATTGTGCCTAGGACAAAAAGTAGACTCAGCATTACAAGGGTTAACAAATGATCTCAATGCTATTTATTCTGAATTTGATGTTTGAATTAGAAGGCGATGTGCAGCAAATTTAAAGGGAGAAATTTTAATGTGAAGGCCAACTGGGTATATTAGAATAGGAAGAAAGCAGTCAAAGAAGAGTTTTCATGTCAGACGCTTTGCTGGCTAAGACTATGCATAGCAATGCATAGGTAAAGAAAATGTCATCCTCATTCCTGTAGATCCACGATTAAAAGAGTACTTACCCTTCCTTCTTGAGTGAACTTGAAGGGTGGGTTGTGTTTGATCATGGCAGTGCACAGGTACAGTAGACCTATGAGACCATCATCTTCATTCCTGTAGATACGCGACTCGAAGAAATCTCGCTCCTGGATGTACTTGGCGACCTGCTGGGCTAAGCTGTCGATGTCCACAGTATTATGCTGAAGGATAATGATAAAACATCTCAATGATTGTTTTTACAGTCTCGGAAATTTAACTTTTCATAAACCAGAACGGAACTTCTTTAGGAAATATTTCTGGCAAGTCAGTATGACAATTAAATTTGCGATTTTTTCTAGTGTACATATTAAAAATCAGATCAGAAGCAAAATTTCTGAAAAAAATCACCACTGCTGTTTTTACTCGCCGATCACATGTGATCATGGTTGGTAAATTAATATTTGACAAATTTTGATAAAGTCTAGATTGTCAAATTTTGGATATGGAAAATAAATCAAATGTACGGTAGATGTTTAATAATGGCAGAAAAAGTAACAAAAAATAGATTTTGAAATTTTCCAGGAAAAGTTGTGTAAGGATGTATGACTAGTAGAAAGAGCATGCGTATAGGAAAAAGGCTGTTATCTTACCAGCTCCCAGCTCTGCTTGGCATCCTCCTTGTTAATACTGTCCACAAGACGACACACTAACCAGAAATAATCCCTGCAACCCGGTCCAAACGGCTCCTTCTCCTTCTCATCAAAACGCTGAAACAAATACACCACTACTGATTAGTCTTAAGTAGGGTCTTAGCCTGGATTTAGAAACTGGGTGTCCAAAATTGGCAACTGTAAAATTTTGGGTCGTCCTATTTTTATCAAGGTAGACCACAATGTACTCAGTTTAGAACCATAAACATATATTTTCTATTTAAATAAGACAACCTATCTATAGTGAAGTTGATGATATGCTTGTTATTGATATTTCAAGAAATTAATAACTGTATCTAGAATACAGCCATTCCCTGCAGGCCTCAATGCTAACTCAAAATGTTACTGACCCAGTAGGACCAGTAACACCTAGGATCTACTGGTCCTGCAAAATTTTGACTGGTCCTACATTTTTTTTCTTTAACATAACAAGAAAAACATTGCATAAAATTCATCACAACATTTATTTCTTCTTATTTTATCTTCATTTAAAAAAACAACAACATTTGGGGACATTCTCGGAGGGAAACATTTTAACAAGAATGTCCTCAAATGTTTACTGACCCTGTTGGACCAGTTGAGGTCATTTTTTACTGGCCCGAAGCCGTTTTTGGGAATTTTTACTGGCCTCGGGCCATAGGTTTACTGTTAGCGTCGAGCCCTGCCCGGCTACTTTATTACATGTACACATAAGCTTGGAAATAGATCTTACCTCTTTTCTGACAGGTTTCATGGCCTGTGCGTCATCCAGGAAGCTGAGGAGGCTGCCCAGAAGGGGTAGTAGGTACCCGTACCCCTTCTTGCCCTCCATGGTGCGACCCAGACACAGCCGGTACAGACCCTTACACGCCTCGTGGCGGACGTTGATCTCTGGGGCTTCTAGGGTCAGCCTCTTTAACCAATCACTGAAGTTCTCAGAGTCACACAAAGCTGGCTGTACCTACAACACCAAAGACAAGTATTTAACATATGCTGTAAGTGCACATATATATATATATATATATATATATATATATATATATATATATATATATATATATATATATATATATATATATATATATATATATATACATATATACATATATACATATATATATATATATATATATATATATATATATATATATATATATATATATATATATATAAATATATATATATATTTATATATATATATATATATATAAAAATATATATATATATTTATATATATATTTATATATATATTTATATATATATATATATATATATATATATATATATATATATATATATATATATATATATATATATATATATATATATATATATATACTGTAGAACACGAAATTCACGCGTGTCCCATGTATAGCGAATTTCGGAGTTTTGCGTCATAGCGTATCTTTATATTAGCGTCTCTGTACCTTAAAAGCCGCCGCTGACAGCGCCATCTGTCGCAAAAAAGACGAACTAATTTAAGCAGAGATTACATCATTTGGCGGACGTGACTTCCGTCCATATGATGCTGAAATGTCGGGCAGATGCTGTGTTTCCATTCTGGCGGGCATAGTCGGCGATTTGAGCCCGTTGCTCAGCTGAATAACTATTGTTGCCCGATCTCTTTCGTTTTCTTGACGCTGACCCTGACTGTTTTAAAGTTTCAGAAACTGAGCGGTCTGCACTGGCAATAACTGGGGACAATTCATATCTCTCCTTGGTAGACTTAGCTCCTTTCAGCCAGGCAAGCATTGTGTTAAAAGTGTTTAAAATCTAGCTTTAAATGATGTTAGAAGGTACAGTATTTAAAAGTCACAGTCCAGGTTGACAGAAGCCACACTACTGAGCTCTTGATCTAATGCTGCCAGAGTGAAGCAACCTAAATTTAGCATTTTTTTGTCAGTAAACAGGGCCGCCAGAACAATAGCTGGGCACCTATCCTTCTGGTTGCTATGTGCAACACTCACTCAGTATTATGGCTTCTGTCAATCTGGACTGTGACTTTTAAATACTAGTACTGTAACTTTTAACATAATTTAATGCTAGGTTTTAAACATTATTATCAAAATGCTTGCCTGGCTGAAAGGAGCTAAGCCTACCAAGGACTACTCAGCTGAGCAACAGACTATGCCCGCCAGAATGGAAAAAAAATCGATCAACAAAATTGACGTCAGCGCCACCAGTGGCTAAAAAAAAAGACAAACTACAGCGTTTTTATATATAGCGAAGCGGCACCAGACGCTAAGTACGCTATATATAAACACACGCGGAAATTTCGTGTTCTACAGTATATATACTGTAGAACACACAATGTTAGCGTCTGTTTATATATAGCGTACATAGCGTGTGGTTCCGCTTCGCTATATATAAAAACGCTGTACTTTTTTCTTACTGTACTGGCGCTGTCAGCGGCGGCTACCGTCGCTAACATAAAGATACGTTATGATGCGAAAATTCTCCAATGCGCTATATTTGGGACACGCGTCATATATGTGTTCTACAGTATATATATATATACACACACACATACATATATATATAGAGATATATATAGGAACATATCTAGCAGGGATTCAAAAATACCATTAACCAGGTATACATTGAGTTCTTATTGATTCAACTTAATTATGAGGGAAACAAAATGCATTCTTGTAAAACAATGAACATGAAATAAAGAAGAATATTATATGGGATAGGAGGACCAAGTAGTATTCTTGTCTAATATACATTTATTAAAGGGTAGATTTCCTTTATTCACTGTCATTTACCATTATTTATAGATGAGGGATGAGATATGTCTTTTCTGCTGAATCTACCTTTTGCTGGTATAGGGGGAAGTATTGTAGACAAATAAGGTACCCACCTCTTCACAGGAGTATGCCCATGAGACTAGCAAGGCCATGGCGTAGTGGACCACCTCTGCTCGACTGCTCCATGACCCCATACTGTTCCTATCCCCCGGCACCGCCACCTCGTACAGAATACTCATCAAGATCTTCATCACAGCGTCCACCTCAACCATCTTCAGCGTCGTCTAGAAAATAAAATGTAAATAAGCAATGATTAGAAGATATTTCAAGGAGATTTGTTCATTAAAACTCTGTCTGAAACCCTTCTTTGGATAGTTTGCGAATTACATTAAGGAGATGCTGTCAAAAGTATAACAGGCCCAGACGACACTGGTCAAGTAGATTTCCAGGCATGAATGTGTTTTAAGTAGTAATTGCAATTTTATGCAATATGCAATTTTAAAAAGCAAGTGCTGCTATGGACGTTAAACATAGAAGGATCATAATTCAAATTCATTCCAAGTTTTTACCATGATATGTTTTATTATTACCATCAATGCGATGTAAGTGCATGTCCCTTGTTAACCAATTAATGCACACAATGGCCAAAACAGCCTGACAACAGCTGGAAATTATTTGAAGGAGAAATGTTTAACAGAACACTTACAACAAATCTCCTTGAAATATTTTGACAAATCACTCTTAAAGTTATTTCTAAAAGTACCATAGTTATGGACAACACATTCAATAGAAACTCTTAACCCTTCCAATGCTGAGGATACATTGTCCAGTCCAAAGCACAAGGATGCAAAGATTTTTCAAAACAATCTAAACCCTGTCATGTTGGTATTCATTAGATAGCTCTCGCCGAGCACTCACAGATGAGTACCCATATGCCAGGATTTCAGTCATTTTTCAGGTTTATTGCATCAGTTTGTATTGGCCAAATTAGCCACCAGCAACATATGGGTTAAAAATGAATGGGTTAACATACCTGGTTTAGCATGGGAATGATGATCTTCTCTCCCGAGCTCTTCTGTTTCTTGATCTTCTTCCTGGGACTCTCGTAGTTGCTCTCGAAGACCTCATCGTAGCAGGCCTCCTGGTCCGCCTGCGTGATCGCAAACTGACTGACTAGACGCAGCAGGTACGCCAGGCACTCCTGGCTCCACTGAAACAACCATAAAGAAAACAGGTGTTATATCTCAAGAAACAATAGCATCAAATTATACAGGTAGATCTGACTGACTTGACGAAGCAGGCACGCCAAGCACTCCTGGCTCCACTGAAACACACATGCCCAAAACACAGGTGTTACGTCTTATCGCAAGAAAAAATAGCATCAAAGTCAGGGCTGCAGAGTTTATGGGCGAAGCGGTATGGTTCCAGTACCGGTCCCAACGAAACCAAAAATATTTTCTGAAAATTGCTTTTGTTAGAGAGATATCACCAAAATAGTCAGGCGGTTTTTGGCGTTCCGGCATGAATGGGTGAAGTCATTAATGCTCACAGCAGCCAAAAGTAGCCCACAATTTTAATGATATTTTGCAGGCAAAAGCAAAGTCACTAAAATATTTGATTGAGAAATGTCAATTAGAACGTTATCAAATACTCTCCTTCAAATATTTTGTAAAATCATTATTAATTCAAAAATGATTGTCAAAAGTACCAGAGATCCAGATGACAATTCCTGTAGGTACTCTTTCTTACCTCACTCCAGTGGTCCCCTTCTGGTGCTTGTAGACTACCCGACTGAAATATATTGAAGAGGTGACGCAGACCCCCTCCATTGACAAACTGAAACAAGAAACAAGAAAAATATCAATATTAAGTCAAACAAGAGGGACACTGTCAGCGTCAAGATGTGGGATTACCCCCTTTTAAACATATTGTACTTTCATATATAATTGTTATTTTGCCAAATGTCAAGGTTAAATAGAAAATATACAGTTGCCCAATCTCTAAATTTTATGATTTCGGGCAATTCTAAATTTTGAGACCTGATTTTGATAGTTATTATAGGGTGAGTATTAAGCTTTTGCTGGGGCTAATACATTTCATTGGCAAATAATACACCAAGGGGCTTGGGTGATATTTAGTTGCATACTTTCACTTAATATATAGAAACAGTTTACACCTCATGGAATGGATAACCCTCTGTTATAGGCACCCTTACTAAAGCAGACACCTGTGTATTCCGTCCCCAAAATTTACCTCTAGTTCATTATATTATGCAGCCTATCTTATAGTCACTGCTAACCCTTTCGGTGATGAGGCTACTTTCGTTCATGGCAGAAAAATGCAAAAAGTTTTGAAAACCATCTAAAGCCTGTCACATTGGTATTCAGTGGAAAGCTATCCCTGAGAACTATTAGATGAGTACCCACATGCCAGGGTTTCTGTCATTTTTCAGCCTTTTTGCATCATTTTGTATTGACTAAATTAGCCACCACTAGCCAAAGGGCTAATGTGGACACTTTGACAGGTCCACAACAGAGTGATTTGCTTACTAAAGACAAATTGGGACCAAGAAAAAGTGTCCGAGGTATCCAAAATCCAAGCTTTTGTTATTAACATCTAAGTATATAGGGAATGATTTAGGAACAGAGTTTTTGTTCATACTAAACCAGACTCTGAGGTAGGCGAGTTTGGGGTTAGGGAGGTTACCTGTAATAAGAACAGTGTGAAATTATAATTTACCTTTTTATTCCACACCTCCTCTGGTAATTCATGGCCCTCTATAGACATCTCAGAGTCCGTACTGGGAATGTAGTCCCCACCTCCCGACCGCATCTACAGAGAAACAATAACATATATGAGATCCAAGCATAAAAAATATTTTTTTTACATTTAACCCATTAATGCTTAAGAGTTCTGCTAGAAACTGTTGTCTGGAACTGCAGTTCTTTTGACGATAACCTAGGAATAAAGATGGTTTTTACAAAGTATTTGAAGGGGAGTTATTTTTAACATTCTGAACTATATTTCTCCTTCAAATATTTTCACAATTTTCCCTGCAAAATTTCATCAAAGTTGTCAGACTGCTTTTAGCGGATCCTGACCAGAGCCAGCGTAATGTGCCAAATATCACAGACATACTGTCCTTCAAAAAGTTTACTAGTCCATATACAGATTGGATATATCCAGTGGAGTGAATTGCATATACATGCATTGTTTGATGCTGTAAGTTTTCTACTAACCACAGACCTGCGCAGTTTAATAAATGCATACTCCAAAGGTATGAATAAATTAAACTGCCGCAATATTAACACAGTATACAGTAATAGATGCTGTAAGTTCTCTATTTACCACAGATCTGCGCCTGTTTTTTGGCAGGCGAGAGAGGGACTCGACTATCTGTAGTGAGTAGAGGAGCTTGTGGGGGCTGTGGGGATCCAGAAGGGTGTTCCAGTTCAGTGATGTGCTGTCTCCATTCTTAAAATAAACACAACACAGTCAGCAATACATCTAATATTAACATATTCACCCAGGGTCTTAGCCACGATTTAGAAACTGGGTGCCCAAAATTGTCAATTGCTAACTTTTTAGGCATCCTATTTTTCCTGTGAGTCCATAATGTACTCTGATTACAACCATAAGTATGTATTTATCTATTGAAATAAGGCATAATAAACTGAAACTGTGTCATAAGAATTGTATTTAGGTGGAAAGAATTCAATTCTATTCTTGAAATTGACATTTTAAGAAATTAATCACAGAAAGATTGGGGTGTCCTGAGGGGTGATTTTTGATGGTCTTGGCGTCCAAATGACACCCAGGCGCCCTGCCGTCGAAGACTATTTATTCACCTTCACTGAGAGGGATTGGGTCTGAAACTAGTGGACGTGACTGCTCCATTCCTTAATGATACTCTAAACAGTGCCGACCACTCACAAGCATGCATCTTTGCGAAATGCTAAAATTTCTCAATTAGATTTGCTTCTCTGATTTTATGAATATGGTTTTCTTGACTATACTAGGAGTATTGCAGGGAAGAAAATAATTTCCCAAACTTTGACTTTGTTTGGTGGTCTCATCAGAACCATAAAAATACTGTACTGTTTTAAAGGCATTGGTATTGGCACAGTAACGTTTCACCCTTAGCGGTATACAGCCCTAATCATAAACTTTCCTACCTCGTCGGTGAGACTCTTGAAGCCTGCTAGCATGCGGTGATTTGTGGGCAGCACCATCAGCAGCTCCCAGACCTTCTTGGACAACATGGACGCCTTGGTCTCCACACAATACTGCTCAGACATCAGCTAGAAACAAATAAGAGTATCGTCAAACATCATACAGAATGGACGCCTTGGTCTCCACACAATACTGCTCAGACATCAGCTAGAAACAAATAAGGGTATCGTCAAACATCATACAGAATGGACGCCTTGGTCTCCACACAATACTGCTCAGACATCAGCTAGAAACAAATAAGGGTATCGTCAAACATCATACAGAATGGACGCCTTGGTCTCCACACAATACTGCTCAGACATCAGCTAAAACACAAATAAGAGTATCGTCAAACATCATACAGAATGGACGCCTTGGTCTCCACACAATACTGCTAAGACATCAGCTATAAAACAAATATATGTATGGTTAAAGGTGTCCTAAGAAAGGTGACATTGAGCTCTAACACATATCTTTCCTGATTTTGAAGGGAGAGTCAAGCTTTAAACTTGGCTTACCTTTTTAAAAAAAACAATCGATCAAAGGTTATATATATTTCGTCTAATCCTAACTATTAAAACAAGTTGTCTGTATACTGATTATAAATGAAAATAATTAAACACAAGCACCTTTATTTGGTCAGAAAATTATTTCATGATAAAGCATTTCTTATCTTTGCCTAGACTTTAGACCTAGACTAAACATTAGACACCAGTGTTTTGCTGGTTGGGTACTTAGGTGAGAAAAAAATGTATTTCCAGTAAGAAAATGAATGTGTATAAATAGAATTGAATTTATAAGGGCTCTGTACTGTAGAATAGTAAAATTATCTGAGGTGCAAATTAACCAAATTTGTGATTTTGGATTAATCCGAGATTTTATATACCGAAAAGCCAATATCATATAAAATTGCATTCATAAAGGCTGTGTGTCATTTTGAAATCTAAGAAAATACAGATATTTTGTGACATACATCGTTTCCATCGCTCTTTTTCTCCGAGCACTCGAGGGAGCTGAGCTGGGTGAGCAGGTTGAAGAGGTGACTGAAGTGCGGCTCTTGAAGCAGGAGCATCATGGGTAATTTCTCTCGCTGCGGGGCCGGAAGGAAAGACGCTGGCAGCGTGCAGTCGTGTTTTCTCGGCTGCCGACTGGCGCCGACAGAAACAAACACCAACTGAAAAGACAAGAGGAGAAAATATGTAGATGTAACCCTAAATTATACCACTCCATGGCCAAAATACCCATTGAACAAAAAACATTCCTCATGGCCATTCCCAATGGGTGTTGAGTGTGGTTTTTAGATCCATACATGGGTAAAATGACCAAATTTGGACTGCCCAACAGTTAAGTTATCGCATGTCATGCACACAATGCTAAACAAGAGTCCAATTGACTTCTAAGTGGAGGTACAAGTGCTCAGTGATGCATTTTCTTTTTCATAATTATCTTTATCTTTACCTAGTGAACTCACAGTGCCTGTTCTTAGAGGTACACATCCCTATCCATAGGGCAGAGAATCAACATAAAACACACATTTTTTGAAAAATAAATAATAAATAAAAATAATCCAAAATATAAATATATATTTTAACTACCTATCTACTCTTATTTTTTCAAACAGTTACAGGAAACAAACACTTTTTTAGGCCTTCCCAAAATTCTAACTCCCTCAACTATTATGTTCCTCACCTGGTTATCTTTGAACTGCATCTCCGCCAGCGTCTTCTCGTCCATGTCCACCGTCAGCTCCTGCCCGAACGTGATCATCCTGATTGGTCCGTCGCCGAGCATGGCGCCGAGGATTGGCGTCAGCGTGGAGCCGGCCCCGGAGCTCGATGCTGCCGCCGCTGCCGCTGACGCCACCATCTGCTGCTTGTGGAGGTGCTGCTGTTTCTGGAGCGTCTCCCACCAGCGGGTCACCTCCGCCCGCAGCTCCGATACCAGGTCAGACGAGAACATCTCAAGAGTAACCTGTAATGTTTCAGTCAATCTTAATAACCTGATAACAAACAATCATTTATCATTTTTTAAATATTTTTCATTTAAAATTTCTTTTTCATTCATTTAAATTGTCTTTTTTTCATTTATCATTTTTTTTTACACAAATATGTAATAACTTGATAAAACAAGAGGGACATTGTCAGTGTCAATCTTGTGAGGGTCTACTGTTGAGAACATCTCCAGAGTCACCTGAAAAGTTTCAGCCAATCTCAGCTTAACCCTTATGCTGCTTGTGGCTAATTTTGCCAACACAAAATGATGCAAAAAACCTGAAAAATTACTGAAACCCTGGCACATGGGTACTCATCTAAGAGTACTCAGTGAGAGCTATTTAATGAATATCAACATGACAGGATTTACATGTTTTTCAAAAATTTTGCGTTTTTGTGCTTTGGACATTTTTGAAATTTCTCACAAAAAATTATGGATGTCCTGATTGGTGATTTTTGGTGTTTTTTCTAGGTCCAAATGATGCCCAAACGCCCTGCTAGCTAAGGTGATGACTGTAGATCTATGTGATGACCTACCTTTTCTGGTGATCCTGCGGGCTGCAGTGCTATGCGTATGAGGGCGGAGTGCTTGTCCTGAAGGCTCTTCTGGTGGCTGAGTATGCCCTGGTTGTCCAGCTGCCAGTTGCGCAGGTGGAAGGCGTAGCGCTTCCTGAAACTCTCCAGGTGATTGGTCACCAGGATCAGGCCTCGCTGAATCACCAGGAGGTTAGACTCAGGGTTCTGAGAGAGAAAAAAGAAATAATATTATAATTCAGAAGGTTGGCTGTACAGTGCTGAGAGAGGAAAGACTGGCTAAGACTATGGCTCTAGATCTATGACTGAAGCTCCCAAGGTGATTGGTCACCAGGATCAGGCCTCGCTGAATCACCAGGAGATTTGACTCCGGGTTCTGAGAGAGAAAAAGCAATAATATTATAATTCAGAAGGTTGGCTGTACAGTGCTGAGAGAGGAAAGACTGGCTAAGACTATAACTCTAGATCTATGACTGAAGCTCCCAAGGTGATTGGTCACCAGGATCAGGCTGCGCTGAATCACCAGGAGATTAGACTCTGGGTTCTGAGAGAGAAAAAGTAATAATATTATAATTTAGGGGTTGGCTGAACAGTGCTGAGAGAGGAAAGACTGGCTAAGACTATGACTCTAGATCTATGACTGAAGCTCTCCAGGTGATTGGTCACCAGGATCAGGCCGCGTTGAATCACCAAGAGGTTCGACTCCGGGTTCTAGGAGAGAAAAAGCAATAATATTATAATTCAGAAGGTTGGCTGTACAGTGCTGAGAGAGGAAAGACTGGCTAAGACTATGGCTCTAGATCTACATGACTGAAGCTCTCCATGTGATTGGTCACCAGGATCAGGCCGCGCTAGATCACCAGGAGATTCGACTCGGGGTTCTGAGAGAGAAAAAAGCAGTGTCAGTGATAAGGTCCGAAGAAGAGAGAGGAAAACGCAATTATAATTCAGGGATTGGCGGTAATATTTTGAAGTAAGGGACAGGCACACCCCTAAAAAACTTGTATTCAATTTTCTCATAATTGTACTGAAAACATGTTTTCAGTACAAGACTTATCTTCTGATGCAATAATACTTAAAATCAATTAATCTACTAAAAGAATCTTCTGATTAATATTGGATCATTTGCTATAAATAAATGTATTTCTAAATAGGTTAATGATATAGTTTTGTGCTCATCTATCTTTCATTAAGAAGTTTTCCAAGATGGGCATGTTTGACCCATATGCATCTAGAGTGCACACATGTTTTGAACATACCTCTGGCTCATTATATAGAGGAATATTTGAAAAGAAACAAAGGGGAAATGGAGAGAATAGGGAGAATCGATGTAATAAATTTAACTTTTATGTAGATACCCCATAGTTCTAAAATGTACTCTCATTGAATTTCTCAAAATCAAAAGCCTGCTTACACTTACCTTATCTAGGTTTTTAGATGCCATCACCAGGCTGTTCATACACCGCTGAATAAACTCCTCCTCCTTCTCCAGAACTCCACTGCCATCTAGAAAAAGAATTAATCCAAAATATTAAAAAAGATAAATGTAAGAATGTTTGGTGTGAGAACAAGAGGTTGATATGAAATGAAAAACGTTACAAACAAAATGATACAGCGCTTTAACGGTACTGTTTACTGTACTTAATTGCATTATCAACTAATAAATTTAGTTGTAAATAGTCATGTTTAGGATCCTGGACAATCCTTAATAAATTTAATAAACTTTACACTGGCTAGTATCGTTAAGAGTGCCTTTAAGGAATGAAACATTTTGATACTGTACAATACTATACAATATGGTACCAGTAACTCTTAACCCTTATGCTGCTGGTGGTTAATTTTGCCAATACGAAATGACATAAAAACAATGAAAAGTGACTGAAACCCTGGCATTTGGGTATTCATCTGAGAGTACTCAGTGAGGGCTATCTAATGAATACCAATATGACAAGGTTTAGATGGTTTACAAAAATATTTTCATCCTTGTACTTTGGGCAAAAGTAGCCTTAGCATTGGAAGGGTTAACAGTATCCAACCCTGGTAAGACTAGACTTGACTTACAGTTGATGTAGTAGTTGTTGAGGTACTGTATGGCAGAGAGACTGACGTCTGTGTCGCGAGCTCTCAGGGCAATTCCCCACAGCTGGTCCATACCAGAAATCTACAACAAAACAAGCACAGAAAACACACATAAAATAACATAACAAACAACAAAGTTATAAAAGCCGGTTTCCGCTACATGGTCTAAAAGTAAGTAAGGGACGAAGGGCTAGATCGAGAGCGCCGTTGAAATTTCAATGAACAAAAATTGAAAGAGTGGACTGCAAATCACAACAAAATCATAATAGTTATTTCAATGATCAGTAACAAATATAACGCTATTCGTCAGTGACAAAACATCTATGTGCATCTGAGTGATGAGACTAATATATATAAACACATTCAAGCCAGGGCCTTCGATAGAATTTTTAACCCATTAACACTCAGAACGGCCAAAAAGGCCTGACGATTTGTAAAATATTTTACTAACAGAAGCATTTTTTGGAAAACATTTGAAGGAGAAATGTTGATCAGAAGCTAAACAACAACTCTCCTTCAAATATTTTATGAACTTTCATTTTATTCCCAAGTTATTTAAAAAACTATGAGAGTAGCAGACGATACTTTCTAGAGTAACTCTGAGTGTGAATGGGTTAAACTAGATGTCCCAAATGGTAAATCATAAACATTTGAGGTGCCCTTCTTCTGTTGGCACAATAGTTCTGGATAACAACCATAAACATTTATTCATAAACTGAAGAATTGCAAATGATATCTTAAAGTTATATTCAAGCATTTATATGAGTAATATTTTAATCATCAGCTTAAAATTAATAATCTTTTGAAAACCTTTGAGCAAAATATGTTTGCTTTGGTGCATGATTTGTAAAAATAGCAAAGCTCATAGTAGAATTCAAAAGTTGTTTTCAGTGATGTAAACAAGAAGGAAGGAAGGAGTAGTTTTTTATGTTGCTTTCAACAGATTAGGCCATACCACTGAAAATACCCTTCTTTCCATGAATAGTTCCAAGGGGTCTTTCAGTTGCAGAAGGACCATAGACATCCCTCCACAACACCCCACATTAATATAGCAACCAGGCCAACCCGCTTATGGGGATCCAGCAGACTCAAACCTGCGACCTCACGCTTAGGCACCAGGCAGCCTAACCACTAGGCTACAGCCAATCCCTAAATGCTATCTGGTGTGAAATATCAAATCCCTGGAAGCATAGATAGTACATACTACGTACTGAAAATATGAGATTTCATTGAGCAGTTTTTGAGATATCTTGAGACAAGTCCGGACGCGGAAACAGACACCGACTGGAACAGTGCCAAAAATAAAAGGTCTCGCCTGATAGGGGGAGACATATAGATGAGAATAGGGATGAACTTACCTCCTCCTCAGAGAGCGGAGAGTCTAGGGAGGCGTTGGCGCTCCTGGCTAGGTGG
Source organism: Maea johnstoni (assembly GCA_963942565.1). Taxonomy (NCBI): domain Eukaryota; kingdom Metazoa; phylum Annelida; class Polychaeta; order Spionida; family Magelonidae; genus Maea; species Maea johnstoni. The sequence goes on along the minus strand of OZ012686.1, from coordinate 11,444,187 downwards.
CAGAGCTGCTGGAACAGGTTGAGGCCTATCATACTGATGCTCTCCGGCTGCAGGCGCGGCATCTGACAAAAACATAAACAAACAAACATCACTCTCCGATACCTTCCGACAAAACAAACAAACATAAGTCTCCCATGCTGTGAGAACAAGGGAATAGACTGGATCAGGGTTGTCACAAGATTAAAGCTTGACCGCCTAGTCTTATGCTAGAAGTACAACTGATCTTCATTTATGATGTGTTTATTTCAAGCATACAGAACATTCACATGCAACAAAATGTCTTTATTAGCTAGCATGCATGGAGAGGGCATCTTTCTCCCTGATCGTGATTATTCCCCGATGCCTTCTGTATCTTTGATCAAGTTAGATAGTAAAATACTTCTTAAAACAGATATTACATAGAAGTGCACAATTTGCTTATCCCAAAGGTCTGAGTATTCGCACTATTTCATATATATATATTCATATATATGCTGTAAATACCATCACATTGTTCATCAGATAACAAAGTCTTACTATGATTCACCAAATGTTCCTTCCAGAGCAGAATAATCATTTTCGTGAATCAAACAGGGTGTACAGTTCTTTTTAAATCCACATTCTCAAAAATGTGTGTGGGGGAGGGAGGGAGGGCACACTAGGAACCTATGAATGTCCTTATTCCTTACCTTTTCCGTGAAGATATGTTTGAAGGTGTCTAGCCCGAGAGCATGGTGATCCTTGCAGGTGTTCTTGGCCTGGTTCAGGAACCAGCTCAGACAGTCGTCCGAGCTCAGAGGATCCAGCGCCAGACAGTTCCATAGAGTATCCACCTGATCCAATGACAGTCCTGTAAGAACACATAATCTCTTATAGTTTTTTGTTAAGGGTTTGCCACCCCTTTTTTGAAGGGTGGCTCAGACATTTAAGAAGGAGAGCTTTTTTTGTATATGCAGATGACATAGATAGCATGAACGATGATATGACATGAATATGAGACTATTCAGAGTAATCTCTCCCTACAGACAATACAGAGTATGAAATGAAGGTTTTTAGTGGTTTCCCCAATTTATAGAGGAACTGAACCCCTACCTAACCCAGCATAGGTTTGAACTCTGCATACTCAGGCCGGCAATCTTGCCACTGCGGCTGTTTTAGTTAATGGCAGAAGGATTAAGAATTTGGAATATGCAGGCAAGTTGTGACTATTCTGTTGTATGAGGTAGAGGAAAGGTAGAAATAGATCATCTTCATAGAAATTTTCGTCTGTCTAAAAGGCAGTTTTTCAGGAGATTTGGGTACCTGTCCATTAGCCAGACTGAATGGGTCCTAGCTAAGTCCCTGTAAGCATGAGTGAGTATTGATTGAGCACATGTAATGCATGAAAAATACAATACAAATTCACAGTAACAGACAGAAACAAAATCATATACCCGTGCTTACAAAATAAAGATCTCACTCTACATTATTTGGACATAATCCCATACCAGTAGCAGTAATCCTGCAAGATGATGGGGTAGCAAAAACTTCAGGGTAAAAACTTTTGATTAAAAACTTGTTAGGATAGGGTTACAGGAAACAAACAACTTTCTCCTTGGGCCTAAGATTTGATGTTCCGCATGGATGGGCTGGACAGCTTCCAGCTTCTAGCGAAGTCCCTGGGTTGCATGAGTATGTTGCTGACTTACGGAAGTGTTCTGGAGATCCCATGGCTGAGAAGACGCAGGTGAGGAAGGTCAGGCGGACCTGTATCTGTTCACGGTGACTGTAGAGGGCGCTGGGGGCGTGGCCGACACCCCCGACGCTGCCAGCGTGGTGGGCGGGGCTCGCGTAATGTGTCAGGTTGTTGAAGAAATGCTCCATCATCTGAAGTTCTCTCTCAGCCCACCTGGAGAAATCAAGTCAATTGAAGATCAGCAAAAATAAAACTTGCGGTTTGAAAAAAAATGGGATCAGTATTTTCATCAATTCGTCATCAGCAAAAAATAAAACATGAAATTTAAAAGGGGTAGTCCAGGATCCTAAATATGACTATTCACAACAAAATTTCTAAGGTAATAATACAATATAGTACCATTAACAGTACCATTAAATTACTAGTTGAATAGCATGAAAGATTTGTTATCTAAACTAAATTAAGTATTAATGAGTGAACAATAAAAAGGAAAGCATAAGGTTCTCACATTGTCACTGTATAGGTGTCCATACCACTTCTGTACTGCTGAAAGGATCCCAGTATCTTGGGCAAGAGCCTTAAAGACACAACTGCTGACCTGCAATGGTACCAAAGGAAGTTATGAAGTCTACAATACGGAGGTAAGGGAACAAAATGCTACAAAAGAAATCTACAGCAAAATTCAATTTGACAAGATAAGTGTTTATAACAATTTATGTGTGGTGCTTCTGTAAGAGATAAATCAATTTGCAAACTATTCAAATGAGAGGAGCTAAAGTATGAATTATTCAAAATCCAAAAGTCATCAGTGTATCAAATACTGTATTTCGAATCTAATATTACGCATGTGCATGCATATGCACAGGCACATGTGCAAGTAGCAAGTTAGGAAAAAATTCACTAGAGGGGGTGTGCGCTTATTTGGACAAATATATAAATTGTGCAAACCCCTTTTTATTCATAAATTATGTGAACCCCTTTTCATCTTGAAGCTGGAGTGATTGGAAAGAGTTTTAACATTTATTATACCTGTTATGGGCGACGTTTTCCACACAAGCTTCTATGAATCTTGTCCTTATCCTTTTATCAGTTGAGAAACAGACGAGCGAGCAGAGAGCCTTCTCAGCCTCCAGGGCCAGGCCTTCTGGTAACAGTATCTGAAATAACAAACACATAAAATGGAATCAGTTGTGGGTATCACAGTCATAGTCCTAGCCAGCAGGGTATCTGGGTGTCATTTAGACCCACAAACCCTCAAAAATCACCCCTCGGGACACCCAAAATTGTTTGTGATGAATTTCTTAAAATGTCAATTTCAAGCATATAATCGATTTATTTTCAACTCTGACAATTCCTATGATATTATATCAGAATATTGTCTTATTTCAATAAGTATATACATGCTTATGGTTGCAATATCAGTATTTTGTGGTCTTTCTTGAAAAAGAGGATGCCCCAAAATTTTACAATTGCCACTTTGGCAATGCAGGTTCAGCATCTTTGTTTATCTTTATAATAATGTTAATAATGTCAATAAAATATGTTCACAATAATATTTATAAAATGTTTATACTAGGTTTATGATACTTGGCATGTTAATACTGAGTATCTTAATTGTAATTATAGTTTTCTTAAGTATAATTTATTTGAGCCTTCAACGTCTAAGTTTATGTTTACAATAATAGTAATAGAATGTTTCCAGTTATATAAGAAATATTTTCAAAATATGTTTATAATATAGACGTACCGCATTCTCCTCCTGTACAAGGTCCCAGAGTAACGTGTTTCCTCCCTTGGTCACATCCTCGAAGTTAAACCCAGGATCAGGCTGATGACTCTCCTTCACTGACTGTCTATGAGACAACACACCTGCAAGGAGACAAAGTCAACCACACATTAAATATCAGGTTAGCTTGGCAAATGTATATTGTATACTGTGTTAATACTGCAGCAGTTTGATTAATCAAAGTTTGCACGCTCACTCATTTATTAAACTGTGCACAGATATAAGAAGAAAAGTTAAACAGAAAATTTGCCATCAACTCTACTTCAAATATAGTGTATTTTTTAAAATTTAATTCCAAAGTTATTGTCAGAAGTATGATAGATCCAGATGACAATATCCAGAGTAACTCTTAAGTATTAATAGGTTAAAGCCAGGTACTCTTAGTGATACAAACCACTGGGAAGTTATCATTTATTAAGGATTGTCCAAGATCCTAAACATGACGATTCACAACAGAATTTATAATGCAATAAATACTGTATTTAGATAATAATGCAATAATATACTGTTAAGTGTACCATTAAAATGCTGTACCGTTTCATTGATACCAATGCCTGTACCCTACCATTTTATAACTACAAGTATCCATCCATACGTATGAGCACTCACCTGGCGTGGTATGTCTTTGATATTTACTTAATCTGAGAGCTCAAGTTTCAAAAACTTGTCAAGTCCCAACACTACTCACCTGGTGGGATATGTCCTTGATAAATGGAGGCCATGCTGGCCAGGTGCTGCTGGATATGGTGACCGGAGAAGTGACCGTGGGCGTGGGCGTTGATATGGGCGATCTCCTCGTCCGAGATCACGTCCTCGCCCTCGAAGTCAGCCATGTTCTTCTCCGACTTTGTACTGATGCGTGAGCTGTTGCAACTGGCCTCGTCCGGGCTGAGGATGTCCTCAATAAAATCACTGAAAGAAAAAATACATGTTCTCAATCTGAGGATATCAGGTGAACATTCTTAGTCCACAATATTCCCCTTTAGATTTCAGCCAAACTATTCAGCTTTGAAAATTTAAAATTTTTAATTGGGAAACCTGCAACCAGGAAGAAATTCCATTCACTTTTTGAATAGTTCGTAGGGATATTCCAAGTTGCAAAAGATACATAGGAGGCCACGATGCTGCACAATGGTATAGCAACCAGGCACCCCGCTGATGGGTATCCTCCAGGGACTCTATCCAGACAAACCTTCAACCACCTATACTGTATAACTGGTTAATTTGGCGTGTACTTTAATTGGCGTTTCTTTCAAAAAAGTATTTTCCCTGTATTTATTTTGGCGTCTGGAGCAGTCAGAACAATGCCATCTTTATGTAGACAAATTTTTATGCGATCTTTAATTTGGCGTTGATGGGCATTCGCCAAAAAACGCCAAATTAAAAACCTCGCCAAATTAACCAGTTATACAGCACTTGAGAAGTTTTATGAAACAAATACTATAACCAGCGTCTTAGACAGGATTTAGAAACTTGGTGTCCAAAATTGGCAATAATAACATTTTTGGGTGTCCTATCAGGAAGACAACAATATACTCAGATTAGAACAATCAACATTTATTATCTTAATTGAAATAAGGCATAATATCCCTATATTATATTATGGAAAATCCATGGAGTTTTTATGCTTGATATTGACATTTTAGAAAATCACTCACAAAAAATTGATTGTCCTGAGTCTGATTTTTGAGGGTTTGGGGGTGGGATAACTTTAATTCCATGCTTGAAATTGACATTTTAAAAAATCACTCACAAACTATTTAGGTGTGATTTTTGAGGGTTTGGGTGTCCAAATAAAGCCCAGACATGCTGCTGGCTAGGACTATTAATATAACTATCACATACCTCTGTATGCGGCCGTGTCTGTGGGCGTGGATATGTTCTATGTAGTCGGTGCAATCATAGACCTCCGTCTCCATAGGTTTTTCCTCCGCTGTGGCCTCGGTTTCACCAGATGTAGATGGCGCCACAAGCTCTACCGTCGGGGCGCCTCCCTCCTCTCTTTCTTTCTCTTTATCACCTTTATCTGTCTCAGCCTTCTCACTCTCCTAGTAAAAGGAATTCAACAAATATATTTCAGCAAACTGGTATTTGTGGATGGAAGTTATCATGTTTGGCATTAAAAGGCATCAAGTAAGAAATGTTGAAAGCAAACTTTAAAAAAAATCGAAAATGCATTTTGACGGAAACTATATACTACAATTACGGTAAATATTAAAGTGTGACCTGCCAGAGGCTTCCTTCCTCTATTTCAAGACAAAAAAGATGTTAGGCTAAGTACAGTAGCAACTGACAGGGTCTTAGCCAGGATTTAGAAACTGGGTGCCTAAAATTGGCAATTGTAAAATTTTGGGGCGTCCAGATTTTTAAGGGGGACTACAATATACTCATATTTCCACCATAAACATGTATAAATTTGTCAAAATAATGCATGATTTCCTTATACAATATCATGGGAATTATATGGAGATGAAAAAGTTCAAATATATGCTTGAGATTGACATTTTGAGAAATTCCGCACAAAAAAATTTGGGTGTCCTGAGAGGTGCTTTTTAAGGGTTTGGGTGTCCAAAAGGGCACCCAGACGCCCTACTGGCTAAGACCATGGCAACACTTGTTGATGAGCCTCACATCAATAAAATTATGTATACTCTTATAAAAGCTTGATATCATCAAAATCAAAAAGCATAGATCTTTTGACATAAATCCTCAATACACAAAAGTCATAATATCATTCTCTGATGGGTGAACGCACAAGCCATACTTAATGGAAGCATCGGCAGATGCCTTCAGAATAAGTAGTAATCAGCTGGTTAGAGGGAGTTATTCTCTTTGTCACTCAACTTCAAGCAAGGGAAAAGGACTTGCTGAAAAGGCACTTGCTAATAGATCTGTGTTTAATGTATATGCATCTTTGATTTGGAGTACTAAAAATTTCACTTCAGAGCCCTGCTATAGGATATTTGTACTACTTTAACTTTGCGCATTCAAGCACTCAAACTAAATGCAGGGCTGGAAATTAGGGGGTACCAGGAGCCGAGGGCTCCCTTGAATTCTCCTGCGGCTCCCTCAAATTTCTGCAGGGAGCCCAAAGATGTACTTGATTCTATACACAACATCTCTAGATAGCTTTATAAGATGCAATTGGGCTCCCTGGATAAAATCATAATTTCGAGCCCCGACATGTTTATCACTAAAAAGATATTTATTTGAAGGATGCTATTTTGCACCATCATGAGGAGCGTGAAATAGCGAACATTAAATGCCTATTAAAAGTACCAGTTATACAGTATGCCACTTTCAAGTTTGTTGTAGATGGGACTTCCATATAAGCAGGGCTTGTACATGAAGCCACCAGTATCATGGAGTATGGATATAGGACCTTTTCTACACATATACCTATTGTCTGGACTCAGATGGGATGGGTGACTGTGTTCTGCTAGAAGTGCTGTCAGTGATCAGTGATAATAGAAAAAAAATGAAAACCTACTTTAGACTTATCTGCAGACTCCTGGACGACTATCTCCTCTAGTGTGTCCTCCTTTTTCTTTTTCTCTTCCTCCTTCTCCGTCTTCTCTTCCACCTCCTTAACTTTTTCTGCCTCCTTCTTCTCCTCCTCCTCCTTTTCCTTGATATCGTGCACCTCCTTTTCTTTAATTTCCTTGTCATCTTTCTTTTTCGCTTCCTTCTCTAGTGTTTTTTCCGGTGTTTTATCTTTATCTTTGCCAGTAGGTGGCACCACAGTTTTCGGGGTTTTCGGTGATTGTTTTTTGTGTTTTTCGCCCGAACTCGGCGGTGTCTTTTTTACGCGACCGGGTTTGTTTTTGGGAGGTGTTTGATGATCACAGGATTGATACTCCTCACCGCTGTATTCCGATTCTTCACTTTCCTCCTCTTCTTGTACCTCGTGCACCACATGTTTCATCAACTCCTCCTCCTCAGAGTCAAAATACTCCTCTTCCTCCTCCTCCTCCTCTTCGGAACTCTCCTCCTGATGTGCACACTTCGGAACCCGTGCCGCAGGACCGTAAATATGACGCACACGCCGAAGCGCACTTTTCCGCTGCTGCAATTGTTTCTGGTGCGCCATCTGCTGACAATTCTCCTCACTAGAGTCTGTGCACTCGATATCGCTATCGCTGACGCCGCTCATGGCTTCGCCGTGTTTACGGAGGTGCATCTTGCGGAGATGCTGATGCGAGCACACCTCCCCCTCGGAGAGATCGCTGGGTAAACTCTCCTCACTGATATTACTCATCTCGCTATTGGCACATAAACTGCTGTTCTCCGACTCCGCTCCCCCTTCACTTACTTTGTAACCTTCCTCGAAGGAGTCTCCGTGGTGACGGTGTTTCCGACGGCAACCCCGGGTACCATGGTGACCAGCTCCCCTCTGAATAAACATCAAACAAACAACTTTCTTCCACATTTGTCAACTGATAACTGTACTGTACTCACAATTTGCTATGAGCCCCTTATCAAGTCACAGCTATTTCCACACACTGGTGGTTAGGCGGTGGATTTTCTTTGGGGTCCTCAAATTTCATCCCAAACTTACAACTGGCTAGCCGCATATGGCAGAAAATGTGATGAAAACCAAAATTCTAAATTTTTAAAACACTGGTCTGATTCAATATTAAATTCTTCATATTTGAACATCATGATAATGAATTATTTACTGGAATAGCAAGAATATTAATGAAAATTTCTTAAACTTGCTCGGTTCAGGCCTAAACATTATATACAGGTGAACTCGGATATGACAGACTCAGTGGGACCAGGAAAATTGGTCCGTCATATGTAAAATCCGTCATATGCATATGACGGACTCATTCTTTCATATGCAAGTGTGTATGTTATTGCATTGGGGACCTCACTTGATATATATATATAAGTCAAAACAGTGAAAGGATATGCCTGGCTGGACTTTTATTATACATGTATTTGTCTGCTGAGAAATACCAGGCAATGCGAACTGAGTTCTGTCTGGCCGAACGTAACTCAGCACATGTGTTTCAGTCTCGGCGGGAATAAGCCGCCTGTTTATAGACACGTGTTTGTCCGCCATACACAATGCTAATAACATAGTAAATAGCATCGTGTGTGCCGTGATATTGGTCCGTGGTAGCCGAGTTCCAGCATACGGGATCCGGCCTATGCATGGTCCAATACACATACTTGATATGCATCCATGGGACTGGGACGAAGCTTATCGACCATCATAGTCAAAAGTCTGTCGTACAGTGGTCTGTCATATCCGAGTTCACCTGTATGTATATATATATATATATATATATATATATATATATATATATATATATATAAACATATATATATATATATATATATATATATATATATATATACATATATGTATAGATATATATGTATATATATGTACATGTGTATATATATATATATATATATATACATATATGTATAGATATATATGTATATATATATACATGTGTATATATATATATATATATATATATATATATATATATATATATATACATATGTATATATATATATATATATATATATATATATATATATATATATATATATATATATATATATATATATACTTATACTACTATTGCCTACCTGTGGATAAGGTCTCTTGGCAGGGCGTTCCGCTGCCTCCTCCTCTTCCTCTTCATCGCTACCATGGTGATGGCTGCCTTCACTGCTCTCGCTGCCACTGCCAGCATGCTTCTCACCCTCCACAAGCACTGCGCAAAAACACACGGAAATCAGCAACATAACATAAAATACACGATTCACAATCCATGATTCACAAAACTACAGGATATTCTAGGGATGGATGAAATACTTTCACTCCTTTAACCCTTCCATTGCTGAGGCTACTTTCGCCCAAAGCACAAAGACCCAAAGATTTTTGAAAATCATCTAAACTCTGTCATGTTGGTATTCATTTGAAAGCTCTGGCTGAGCACTCTCAGATGAGTACCCACGTGCCAGGGTTTAAGTCATTTTTCAGGTTTTTTGCATTATTTTGTATTGGCCAAATTAGCCACCAGCAGCATAAGGGTTAATCAAGCACTGCGCAAACACACACAAATCAACAAGATAATGTAACATAACATAGACAATTCACAATCCATATGCATGATTTACCAAATCAAAATTGTTGGATATTCAAATGTATGGATGACAATTCATAATTAATATGCATGATTTACCAAATCAAAATTGTTGGATATTCAAATGTATGGATGACAATTCATAATTAATATGCATGATTTACCAAATCAAAATTGTTGGATATTCAAATGTATGGATGACAATTCACAATTAATATGCATGATTTACCAAATCAAAATTGTTGGATATTCAAATGTATGGATGACAATTCACAATCCATATGCATGATTTACCAAATCAAAATTGTTGGATATTCAAATGTATGGATGACAATTCACAATTAATATGCATGATTTACCAAATCAAAATTGTTAGATATTCAAATGTATGGATGACATTTACTTTCACTCCCTTCCTCTAAAGATCATTCAATATATTGCTTGGAAAAGATTATTGAATAACTGGTATTTTTACAGGCATTTAATCTTTCGCGATTTTCGTGTTCTGTCAAAATAACATCCTTGAAATAAATATCCTGCTTTGTATTTTCTTTGTATCTCTGCTTGAATGCGCAAATTTAAAGTATTAAAAATACCCTCCAACAGGGCTTTAAAGCAAATTTAATTTAGCCCCCACCTTTTTCCATCTCGTCGTGTTCGCGCTGTAGAGCTGTGTATGATGCCGAGTGCAGACTGGGCGGGTGCTGAACCGTGGTCACATGACTCTGAGCCGCCGCAAGGGTCGTCCAGATAAACTTGATCAATGCTGAGGCCAGGTAAAGGGTCTACAATACACAACACATACAAATACACTTAAAACTTGGCACCTTTAAAATTTTCATGATATGATACGCTATCGATATCTTCTAAACGATACAATAAGTTATTTCAAAATTAATGATTCACAATCACTTTGAAACATGATTTTAAGAACATGGTATAAGAAATGAGACTGAATAGGTCCTACGCTACCCTGAAAAAGGACTATGGATATCTTCTACAACCCTAATGTTATAACTGGTACTGTGCTACATTCAGCCCTCCTAGGGTCTCAAATAGTGACATTGTATAAGGATATCATACATTAATTCAACAAATAAATACATGTGGTTGTAATCTGAGTATATTATGGCCTCCCTTGAAAAATAGGACGCCCAACTTTTTAATGATAGGCACTTTTGGGAATCCAGGTCCTTTATATCTTAGCTAAGACCCTGAGACTACCTTTGATGAATATCAAATATAGTTTAAGGCCTAAGAGTTGTACCTGTTCTGTGTGTGTGACTGGCTCCAGACTGGACACCAGCTGTAGTAGATGCTGTACAGGCTGGATCTCCATGTTCTTGATGAGAGGGATGAGGATGTCATGGACCTGTTTACTGCAGTGCTTCAACTGAAAACATAACACAAACATAATGTAAGTAATGCAAAAATAATTATCAAATATGCTCAACTGAAACAAGTCACGTTTGATAATAGATTGGATCATGCTTTCATTCATTTTGGGCCTTCTTATTAACATCGAACTAATTGATTTTTCAAATGCTTACATATACAAATACCAAGATATAGATTGAGACTTTAAATGGTATACATAATTTCTTATATTCCAGTATACAGCCTGGTACCTCAATCAACACACAGGTATGGAAGCCTGCAATTTCTTGCGCCCCATCCCCCTTTGTTTAAATGGGGAGCCCTCCATATGAAACTAGTAATTATAAGTGGACATTGCCAAAAATGGAGTCCAGTTTCCCAGCTGACCCGACGGCCATCTTGGATTCATTAGGTCCTCCAACTAAACCTTGAATATGAAGAGTAAAAACCTAAAATCTAAAAGACTTTCCTGAATATGGTGTGACTAATATTGCCATCCCCCATATTTGTCCATATCAAGATAAGTTACTTATGTACCAAATATGGGATATAAAAAGTATCTGTTGACTCACCTGACTAGCGGCCCACACACAGTCGACGTGTTCGTTGGTGATGCGGCCCTCTATGGCCAGAAAGGTCAGGATGATCTGGCTCTGCTTGATGAGCTGCAGCAAAGAGGTGAGAATTCAGATACTGAACAGGTTAACCTGTTAATGCTCACAGTGGCCAAAACCGGCCTTGCAATTTGATGATATCTTTCAGGCAAAAGCAGAGTGAGGAAAATATTTGATGGAGAAATGTTGCTGGTGGGTTATTTTGCCAATACAAAATGATGCAAAAAAGCTGAAAGATGACTGGAACCCTGGCACATGGGTGCTCATCTGAGAGTACTCCATGAGAGCTAACTAAGGAGTACCAACATAACAGGGTTTAGATGGTTATCAAAAATCTTTGCATCCTTGTGCTTTGGATGAAAGTAGCCACTAGGCAGAATACACAGTACTTACCTCAACATGTAGATTAGGCCCGAATATGTGCTCTATTATCTTACTCTCTATCAACCAATCAGCTAACTGATTGCCTATGCGGATACTGAAAGAAGAAAAGAATTGTTCCACGGTCATAGAAAATTGTACAATGGCAAACTATATTTGCTATAATCTAACTGATATCTTAAAAGTTATACTGGTGAAAATATGACAGAAGTATCTCAACATAGCTAAGTGCTAGGTCCACCCGAACTTGGGCAGGGTTTCGAAGAAGCGTTTCCGTTATTATTCTCTAACCGCAAGCAGGTACAATATAGTAGTTTTTTAACATGCAAGTAATACTGCATATAAACTAACCAAAAGAAATGGATATCACTGAAAGGTGATAATAAGGCAGAAATATCATTTGAACATATCTTGAAATAGGAATCACAATTTCCTGATGGAAAAGATATGGTCATAGTCATACGAAGAGAAATCTGGAACTATCTTCAAGTTGCAATACTTTTGCTCTTATATATTTCAAAGATTGACAAAAACCTACAATACCTCTTAAGGAAAACTGTTTATCTGATAGCATGATCGCTTGACAACAATGAAATTGTTTATTCTTACCTATCTGCTTCTGTTAGGTTTTCATTGTTACAGATGTCATGATGCAAATTGATTTGATTCTGAAATCAAGATTTATAAAGACATAGAATCGAGAGAAAACCAATAGCTGAAAAGAAATGCCTGGATTTAAAAGATAAATAAGATATCATATATCCTATTTATCATTTATAAATGTATATTTAGGATAATCAGTTGGCAAACAATGCCAGAATAAGTTTTACTGTTAGTCCTAAAACTCACCTTAACAAACGTTGTTGGAAGGGTATAATACTTTTAAAATAACGTTCAAATACAGCAAAAACTTGAAATATAATGAATGTGTAATGGAGGGGTCTGAGTTGCAATGTTTTACAATATTTCAAATCAATAAATTGGATAGTTATATGATGTAAACTAATTCAATTGCTTGTTTGAGTCTATATTTTGAGAGCAAGAAATGCTGACAATCTTAGTACTTAAACCCTTAAGGTGTTTAATAATAATGATAAAAATAATAATAATAATAATAATATTAATAATAATACATTAATCAAAACATTGCACTCAATACTAAATGTACAGCGCCTATGTAAACCAGGAGATATAGTAACTATTTTTGCTTACGTTTATTTGTGAAATGCCTGCTAGTCGTATGGTTAGTGTTGAGCATGTGAAATACTTGAAGGCGAGATCTAGGCCCTCCTTGTCGAAGGATATGTGCGGATCTATTGGTTCCTTGACTGCAGTCCACATCAGATCTGTCATGTTCCTTGTGCCAGCCGTACGGAGATCCTTATCCGACAGCAGACACATATACCTAATAATAATAGAAATATTAAGTTATAATAATAATAATAGTAATAATAACAACGATGATGATTATAATAATTTACCTAACAGCTTAATGGAAGAAAAGAAAAATGTTGCTTATACAGGAATTGACCTCCTTGCAAAATAATTATTTCCTCGGTTTAGTCAAAAAATAATAATAATTAAAAGTTAAAAATTTCCCTGCCTGATAACCACCAGAGTGGTTAATATAAGTATTGGGGGGATTGTTATCTTTGTGTTGATAAAATTATAGAATGTTATGCATTTTTAATTACTCTGATCAACTCAATCCAGATAATGATAACTCACTTTCCTACACAAAGAAAGGTGCGTGATTTTGTTCTTACCTTATCACATGTGTTCTCAGAGGGACTATATACTGCATGACAGTTGGGATGTTCATCCACAGGCGAAGCTGAAACAACAATTAAACACAAAATAAGTAATCCATTCTCTCATTCCATAACAGTTTTTACTTCAAGTGATAAGCAGAGTGAGTCCTGGCAATCTGACAACTTTGTATAGATTAATAAAATACACCTACAACTTGGTTTTATGGTATATACTGTAAAATAGGAAATAAATCTGAGGTGCAAATTAACCGAATTTGTTATTTTGGATTTTTCTGAGATTCTTTATTCCGAAAAGCCAATATTGAAGGTTAATATTCTAATGACAGGAACAATACATCAGACTTTCATTATACCGAATAGAACCTACTCAGAAAAGTTTGGCAGAATAAAACACTCAGATTAATTTCCTATTCTACAGTAATTGAATGAGACCAGAAACCCTACAGGCAAAGACCTCTGGCTACAGAGCTAGTGGAGAATACTTACATTGGCCAGGATGGATATGAGCGTATGTGCGACAGAGAGCGGCAAGCTGTCCGGTGTGCCTTTATCAAAGCACTGGGCCATGGCGTGGATGCCGTTCGTGTCGCAGAAGAAACAGACGTTTCGCAGCAGGAAGACAGGCACCTCTGGATCCTGAAGATATAAAGAGATGCATTTCAAAATATTGTAATCTAAATGAAGAAAGAATGTCAAGGAGGACTGCAATCTAAAACGTTTCAAGTTTGAGGAAGTTCAACAGTGACTTAGTGTTAAGAGGCATATTTTTCCCTGGTACTAAGGTTTCAAACTTGCTAGTCATGACAAACCTCTAATGTCTCTATCATTACTTAGCGGCAAGTAAGGTTATTATCCAGAAAATCAAACATAAGCATCAATTGATAACAATAATTGCTGGTCTGCCTAGATATCTAAGGATTGGCACCTTTAACGGTAAGATATAATATCGACATATCCTAGTAACGATATCTTAATGATACTTTAAACGAGACTGCCTGCATCTCAGGGACCTTATTTGTTAAATTAAGCACCGTGTGTTTAAGAAACGTGACAATAAATAGCGAAAAACCTTTGTGTGGAGAGGTCTATGTAGCAATTAAGTAAATTTTCAATATATCTAAAATGTTAACGATACTTTATGATACTTAAGTTTTTTCAATACAATATCCCCATTCAATACCAATATTGGTGTTGTATCGAGTACCGCTACCAATTCCTATAGATATCTAAAATTGGCTGACCGTAAACTTTTGACCAGCTAATGTGATATATTGCTGATCATGTCAACAAGAGAAGCTTAAATACTTTCCAGGTAGAAACATTAAGGCAATGAATATTATAAACATTCTGTTGAGAAAGATTTGTGAAATGTAAGTCAAGAATAGTTTCTTTATAGCAGTGGACGACAATAAATATAAGCAAATTATCTCATGATACACTCAATGAATAATGATTACATTCATAAATTCACAAAATAGTGTTTATGATTATAGGTTCAGAAGGCTAAACATCTAGAGACTGGCTGTTTAATTTTCACCAATTATATCTAGAATGAAATTGGAAAGGAAAGAATCAAACTAGACGGTCAACTTTTGTACATCAATATAAATTTCTCTGTAGCAAATGAAAAACTAAGACCTATATGACAATTAATATTCAAAAACTGAATCTCTACAATGTTTGTCATGATATCTGAATGAATTTCAACCCAGAAAACTTTAAACATTCGAAAACGTGAAAATTACCAAAAGTTGTTTTACATTCATTTCCTACAGTTTTAAAATGTATTCTTAACACCCCTCCCCCCCCCCCCCCCAAAAAAGGAAGAAAATCAAAATATATTGACCACCAGGTAAATCTCACCAATTAATTGGTTTAATTTAATTTGTTTAGACTCATCAACTTTGTAAATAAAATGAGGTTTAGGCTTTTCAACTAAAATTAATATGTAAAATAATGTAAAATGAAGGAAAATCAAAATGATAAGAGAATAGAGAGGGAGGAAACTTACCGAGAGTTCACAGTAATTGTTTAATGCACTGGCTTCTTGCTGAGAAAGCTCCTGCATAAAACACAGCAACACACAATGGTTAATTGGGAAAGCAACACACACAAAAACACACACCTCCCCCCTCAGACTTGAAAGGCAATTTCAGAAAAGAACGGTCACCTGCCAGCCAGGGACTAAGCCAGGACCCATCCAGCGTGTCTTTTGGACAGGCAGTTTCTGCAAACCTCCATTTTGGACAGACAAAACTCACTAAGAAGAATTTTAAAATTTGACTTTTTGGGGGTGATAATCAAATATTTTCCAAACAAAGAATCTATGACATGGCTATGTGTAAATTGCCATTTTGTCACAACAGGGTATTAAATGTAGTTGGTATGAAAATTTGTTGGGTAGCTTAATCTGGATTCAGAGCATAGTCTTAGCCAGCAGGGCTTCTGGGTGTCATTTTGGACACCCAAACCCTTAAAAAGCACCCCTTAGGACACCCAAAACATTTTGTGAAGAATTTCTTTAAATTTCTATCTCAAGCCTATAATTGAACTTTCTCATCTCCATATAATTCCCATGACATTGTATAAGGATATCATGCCTTATTTTGATAAATTTATACAAGTTTATGGTTTAAATCTGAGTATATTGTGGTCCCCCTTAAGAATTTGGACGCCCAAAAGTTTTACAATTGCCAATTTAAGGCACCCAGTTTCCAAATCCTGGCTAAGACCCTGATTCAGAGCAGAAATTTTGCAGCCTCTGTTTCAGACAGGCATTCTTAAAATCCTGGCTAAGACCCTGGAAGAGCCTATAAAGTTGAAATGGCTGGTTTATGATTTGATTTCACATTTTAATTTTGAACTGAATGTGGTACCCCTAAAAATCCCACTTTTAAAACACAAAACTCTATAAGATGCTGGGATACAAACTACCCTGTATATATCTATTATTTCCCATTCTTTTGTATCTTAGGTTAATTCAACCAGGTCAACAAGTCTCTTTTTGGCTTTTAAAATGTTTAAGCTTGAATAACTTGATATTTCTGACAGATATAGAGCCTTTCAAATTTGAGGGGGTTGGCAACATTTATAAGTAGGTATCATAGCTGTGCAAAAGAAACACACACAAAAACATTACTGAAAAGAAAAAGTACACCGCAGTACATTGCATTTTTTCAATCACCTTGGAAATCATTAGATAATACATTATGGTTACATTAATGGTTTTGAAATTACAACAGGTTTCCCACAGTTGTCTATAAATTTTTCATAACTAATGTTACTATATGGCCGATCAAGCAAACTTTAGAGGCAGCTTGGCCCGCTTGGCAAGTAAAGTTTTGGAACCTGTGTTGCACCCTGTGAGGTCATTAAAAAAATTCCCTATGGGTTCACTGAAATTCAAGGATTCCAAAATCCCAATTTATTGAATGAAAATACTCCCATCACTTCTTAAAACCAGCAAATCAAATCACCTAACAATCCTAGAAGAGAGAAGAATTCCTTTCTAAAAAGAATGCTCCAACTCAAAAATCAAGTCTTCAAAATGCAAAAATTAGGCAAAACACAATTATTTGGTAATTTCAATTTCAAATTGGCAAATAGATTCAAAGGCGAATAAATCAAACAAAATCTTCAAGATCTCTAGCATTTGGGTGCTGTGTTATTTTTAAATTGCAACTTCAAGGATTAGTATGTGAAAGATTAATGTGAGAGGCAAATTTAAACCTACCTCAAGTGAGGCCTGGATACTATGCTTGTAAGCCATGTAGAGGGGAAAGTTGGTCAGAAAGACTTTGGCCACAAACTGGAGCAATTTTTCTTTTTCCTCAGCGCTCCAGAATTCCTCACTAGCGTCCTCACTCTCCATCTCCTCCTCCTTTTTCTCCTCCTCTTTTTTCTCTACATCGTCCTTTTCCTTTTTCTCCTCTTCCGTTTTCTCCTCATTCTTTTCCTTATCTTCATTGTCTTTTACATCCTCTGGGGTAGGTTTCTTCTTCTCCTTATCTTCCTCAGAATCTTCAGTTGTTTTCTTTGCATTGTCTTTTTCCTCATCCTCTGTTTGCTTGGAGATCTTTTGCTCCTTCTCTGTGTCTTGCGGCAGTGTTTGAATAATCCTTATAGCCACGTTTAAAATCACTTGGACTATGTTATTGAGTCTTTCAAAGTTTT
This sequence comes from Maea johnstoni, assembly GCA_963942565.1. Taxonomy (NCBI): domain Eukaryota; kingdom Metazoa; phylum Annelida; class Polychaeta; order Spionida; family Magelonidae; genus Maea; species Maea johnstoni. The sequence goes on along the minus strand of OZ012686.1, from coordinate 11,426,320 downwards.
TGAAGTCTTTAAAACAGCACATACATTGTCTGGAAAAAACAGTGGGCATTACAACAATGAGGGTTGAATAGAACCAAAAAATAAATTATAAAGCATCATGTTTCATAACGTTGCTTTGAAGACAGTCTCTGCTGATAAAAATCATTTACCGGACTTGACAGACTATGCTTGATTTACGTCAAAGAAACTAGGAAGAGACATTAAAAAAATTAGGAAAACATGGGAGGACATTAGGTATTATGATGTTTAAATATTTCAAAAAGACCTGAAAGTAATTCCATTCATGAAACATTCTTAAGACAAATTCTTAATACAAATACTCAATAATTATTTTAGCAAGATATGTAAAAGAACATGTGGATAATAAACTATGTGCACCACTTTTCAGAATCCAGAAGTTCCTGACCAAATCTCTAGGTGCGCTAGAAGGAAATGCATGCTACTATCAGCAGTTTAAAAAAAATATTTCTGAAAATAAATTTTAAATAACGCTTGTACATAGTCCTTTAAATACTTTGAAGTTAATGGTTGGGATCGTTGGGTTCTGACCAACATTTCTCCTTCACATAATTTTTTTCTGAAGGTTACTCTCTCAAAAGATATCTCCACATTATGAATGGGTTCATAGACATGTTGGCCAAATAAATCATCTAAAATGAGTTCTAACTCATAAATGAGTCTAAAGACCTACCTTTGTGCCCAAGCCTGGTTAAAGGTGATGACCGCGATGGTCTCACTCTTGTTAAGCTGAAGACCTTGGGGAGCTCGATCATCATCTGAAATTGAAACACACCCAGCATTTAATTTAGTCATAGATCTAGGAAAGAGTGGATACTGCGAGGTGCCCAATTATATAAGAGTCCTGATGGGACACATCTCATAGTTCTCTTCAGGCCTATGCACACCAAAAAATATGGTCAGTCAGTGTACATAAAAGAGAACAGAAACATGTCTGACACTTAGATTTCAGGCTAGGGACCCGAAAAGTCTTTCCTATACAAATTAATGGTCAAAAACAGGATTTCTGGCTATTAAACATACTATTTGGGGCCCCTACTCTGAAAAATCTAGGGCCCACAGTAAAATCTGGGGGCTTATGCCCCTGGGAAAGTCGAACCCTGGATGCTGGATATAATTTGAAGAGACCTAACATTAGGATTCTATGTCTGTTCACTTTACTATTAAATATTCCAATCATGAATGCAAGTTGGTTTAAAACAGCTGACCACACCTCTCATATTGTTAGAACTTCAATTCAAAGTTTAAGACATTATTAATATATCTTACTGTAGTTACTGGCATAGGAAACACTTTCCTTCATAAATGCATTTGAGAGACTCAAACTGCTATGTACTTTGAAAGTCATGCTTCTGGAAAGCAATTAGTAGTAGTGGCAGTGCCAATTATTTATCTATTCATTGCGTTAAATGGCTAGACATCTCTGAAAGTCTTAAATCTTATGCTGAACACTGACAAATAATTGCGAATCAATTAGAACTCCATAGATTGTGGGTTAAACACACATTTCATGCATTGTCGTTTGACATCCTTCAGTTCATCATCCCTCTTTCATGAGCAAAAGCAAAGATCAACATTATATACTAGGCATAGGCCAATTCGGATATAATTTATACTAATTCAACTAGATTAAAACAACATAAAAACCATTGTAAAGTGTAAACTATGTCTTGAAATAGCCTATAAATCAACCTTGGAGGTGTCAACTGTTGTATCATCATCATCAGTACAGCCTCACTCAGGTTTGAGTATATAATGGCCAGTGCATGTTTACAAAATATATTGCGTTATATCCTTTTAATAAACCTTGAAAGTACATGTTTAGAAGGAGAATAGGATGGCTGCTAGCTCTCAGTATTTTTGTAGATTGATTTATAGTTTTAGTTTGTTAAAAACACCAATTAGTGCTTGGAGGGGGATTTTGTCTGCATGCAGTATGATCTATTGCAGGGTGATTGTAACAACAACAGGATGCATGAGGTAGCACTGCCATGTAATGTATACTTCCTCTTTTGATTTGCACCTAAGGGCTCATCATTAACCACAAGCATTCACAGGCTCTAGCAGCATCCTGCATGCCATGAGAATGCCAAACAATAAGTATTGTTGCACTATTTCGGTCACAACAAAAAGGCTTTTCCAGCATGCTTTCTGCAGAAAAATAAACGCAAGAAAAACCAAAGGCTTTGGACGTGACATCAAGTCAATACATATGGTTCATGCACACAGAAAATAGATGGCATCTTTTGTATCAGAAATGCAACAAAAATCGAGTCGGTGACAATATTGTTTTGGTGAAACTTACGAGAATGGAGTAGGTTTAGCAAGTCTCCACATACATCACACATCTTGATACTCAAATAGGGTCTACAGACCGTCGCAGAATTTGCATTTTATGGGGAAAATAACATATTTGATGTGTGAAATCATTGTTCTGGACGTCTGGTTACAACTCCATTCACAATAATCATGAGCCGCCCGCCATTTTGATTACACCGATAAATACCGAAGGCGATAACTCATTCTGATTGGCTAACGGCGGAGAACGAATGTTACCGGAAAATACCGACGCATTCACTCATAACATCGACAATAGATGTCGCTGCGCACAATATATTTCATAGAGCTGTATGACGTCGTCCCCTTAGCACTTTTTTAGTAGCACTTTATATCCATGATATATTTCCAAAATATTCCGCCAGGTTCGCACCGTAACTGTTTGCAAGTGAGTTGCTCGAGTTCACGTTCCGAGTTGCATCTGATGGATGCAGGTTAATAGCAAGCCCGGTTGATTCACCATCTGATGGGTACCTGATAGGAAGTACGGTCCGCCGTGATATCACTGAAATAGACATGCACAGGGGCCGATTTTTTTTTTATATTTGTAAATGCAGTATTTACAAATATAAGAAAATGAATATATACCAGAAAATGATTTACTACAATTGAAATTGATTTCTTAATATCAAAAAATGTGTATGATCAGAGAAATACTACTTCTCTCAGGTATGATTTTTATAATAGTTAAAATGTTTTTTTTTTGTATTTATATATGATTTTCCCAGTATTTATAATTCATTTTCTAGTATCTATAATTCATTTTCTAATGTAATTGCAGTCATTAATACATATTAGATAATGATTTATATATAAACAAAGGAAAAAGACATTCAATTTGATATGCTTAATAAATTCTCAAAGTGCTTGCATACTCTTCCATGGTTGATGGTAAGAAGAAAAAAAATCAAATACATCACATGGCGACTGTGGTGGTGCGATATTGGGGGAGATATCGAGATTTGATATTGAAATGACATAGTGTGAACGGCTGCATGCGATTGTCATGGAAGGCCAAAGTGGACATAAATAGTATTAATTAATATTAATAAATGATTTATTAATATAAATAAATGATGTATATATATATATTAATAAATGATTTATTGACATTAATACATGATTTATTAATATTAATAAATGGTTTATTAATATTCATAAATAGAAATGATTTAATTACTAATATTAATAAATGATTAGTATCAATAACTCTATTAATACTAATAAATATCTATCAATACTAATAAATATTTATAAATATTTATCACTATTAATAAATCATTTATTAATATTAGTACATCATTAGTTAATATCAATAAATCATTTATTAACAATAACAAATGCTCCTTTTTGTCCACTTTGGCCTTCCATAGATTGTCAGTATCGATAATCACAGCAGAGCCTGCGATAGACTACATTGCCTGCCGATTGTGATAATGTCTGCACTATGGTCACATGATGTAAATAATGAAACAATATGTAAATGAATAAATAAACAAATAGCGAACGAATAAAAAATACAATACAACACGAACAAAACTTCCAAGTTTCAAGTACAAACTTTCACTTTTAAAGGCACCCGTAAAGGGTGTGGATTATGTGACGCAAAATCAGTAATGTGAGACAAACGAGGGTTACACTTTTTTTTTACTTATTAACTTGGGATATTTGGCCGGTTCCACCAGAGACTTCAATGACTATTAATATAATCTCCCTGGTTCCACCCACTTTATTCGTCAGAAGTAATATTGGTATATCAATAACTTATTGATATATTCTGAGGGAAGTATAGCATAATCATTCGTTGTTGATATATCTATAAACCGATTATAGTTATTTTTAAAAGATAATATTAAGAGCAATATTGAATTGAGTTGAACCGAGCAGATCGCGCGTGAACTGGATTGTGGTCAATTGATATACCCTGCTCGCAGCCAATACTATTGGATAGGTGTGCTCTATTTTCTTCATCCCAGCCCTTAGTGACCGGGAGTGCAGCACTAATTACACTGCAGGTACAAGATAAGAAAATTTTATTAAGGTCTCACCCATAGATATATAATACATACAAGACATGATAGAACAAAGGACGGTCAACTTTGACCTACGAGAGACCATACAATATAGACAAAGAGAAATATACAATGTTAAAATTAAATAATCATATAAAATCAGTCCGGGACACATCTGTTCTGATGTTTAGCATTTTAGAACAGGTTTTGGCACTAAAAAAGATAATATCACAGTTGGACAGTAGGAACACCAATTTATCAGTGTCATTTAAATATATAAAGAATGGCAAGACTGCGCAAGCCTTAAGCAAAAGGTTTTCTCTAACTACTTTGAGGTCAGGGTGCAGACAGCGCAAAAGAAAGTGTTCTTCATTTTCCGTTTCAATAAGACCATTTTTAAAACAATTTAAACACACTTTTTCTTCACTAGGAATCTGTATATTGTTACGTTTCTCCCAGCGACCCGTTTCTAATCTTAAAGGAGCTACTCCACACCTGACTTGAGCCAGCGCTTTCCTCTCTTTTCTAGTGATGGTACAAGAACAACAGCCGCAACCGCCACACTGCGTATTTGGCCTAATGTATACGTATTTGTATGGAAATTTGTCCCCTGGGGATTAGTCCCGCTACGCTACCCGAATCTATCTCTCTGATATATTCATGAATCGTCTTATCACTATTCATTAATGGTTTATAGATAGAAATGCATGTTTTTCGTCTCAAAATCATTAACTCTATTCCACCGAAAAATATCGGGAAATGTAAGAATTGCAAAATCACGTGGATAAAGATAAGTCGAGTACAAATGTACCATATTGTCATCCCATATTTTTCTAAACATTGAATATCAGTGGGAGTTTGAATTCGCAAGTCAACTCCTTATAGTACAACTACTAGTATTTTTATCATATACTTGCTTAGTCTCACACAAGCAAGTGCACATGCACAACATAGAGCCAACCCTGACCAAAGAAATGTAACATGGATCTAGTTCCCTGTTTGGTATTTAAATTAAGGTACCTTGTGCATGGGGTTAATTCTTTTGGCTCATTTTTTCTCTGCCCTGCTTTTATTCCACTAGTTAGCCTATACAAAGTATGTATTGGATGAAAAAATCTTTTGGGGTAAAATATATATGCACTATATGGTGTCCATATATATACACACACACACATATATATATATATATATATATATATATATATATATATATATATATATATATATATATATATATATATATATATATATATATATATATCAATTAACTTTGTTGATATCAACATCTATCCTTTGACAATGGAATGTAATGCGCCTATGGGCATGTTTATATGGAAAGGGCGCAATATTAAATGACAATATTATTATTATTATATATATATATATACATATATATACATATACAATTGTACATGTATATATAAATATATATATATATATATATATATATATATATATATATATATATATATATATATATGTATATATATATATATATATATATATATATTCCAAGCAAATCGGTTAACATTTGATGCCCAAAAACGCGTTAAAAGTGATCATGTTTTGGTGAAATTCAATATGGAGAAAAGAGCCTTAAACGTTTCCTGTCTGTGTGCAGGCCGATGGGAGATTCTGATATGTTTGGTCCCTTACTCTGCTCAGTGATGGCATAGACAGTCGAAGTTGCGCTGATTATGGGGAGGAGGGCCACGTGTAGGCTTTAAAAATGTAGAATTCTCAGTGACACTATACTCACAAATCAACCCCAAAAGCCACCTTAAGGGCATAGTGGTTGCAGAATTTCGTAAACATCAGGAATGACTTTCGCAATGGTATCCTATACTCAAATATCATATAGGACGATGGGTTCACATTACCATATTTGAGATAGAGGACTTAACTTGTATTGGAGCAGGTTCTGAAAAAAATACGAGCAAATAAATCATGTTCCCACAGTGAGAATTTTCTTGAACATGGCACAATCTTTCCCATAGGTAGTCTTCTTCCAAATGAAAAAAGAAAAAAAGGGGGTCACCACTCATGCTGACAAGATAGGTGGCACTTAATGAGTAAAAAGAGCTAGCTTGGAAGCTGAACCTCTAGGTCTTTAAGGACTACCCCACAATAAGAATTTTCCCAAACTTGGCAGAATTTGTCTTAAGGTTGTCTTCTTCCACATAAAAAAGATAGAAAGGGGGTCACCAGTCATGCTGACAAGATAGGTTGCGCCAAAGTATCACTTTATGAGCAAAAAGAGCTAGCTGGGAAGCTGAATCTCTTGGTCTTTAAGGATTACACTACAATAAGAATTTTCCCAAACTTGGCAGAATTTATCTTTAGGTTGTCTCTTTCACATAAAAAAGAAAAAAGGGGGTCACCAGCCGTGCTGACAAGATAGGTGACGCCAAAATAGCACTTGTTGAGTAGAAAGTGCTAGCTTGGAAGCTCGACTTCCTGGACAAAAAATATCCGACGATAATAATTTTCTCAAACTTGGCAGAATTTATCTTTGGGTAGTCCTCCTCCAAATTATAAAAGGGGTCACCAGCCATGCTGACAAGATAGGTAGCGCCAAATTAGCATTTTTGAGTAGCTTGGAAGTTGTACTTTCAGGTCATTACAACAAATATCCAACAATAATAATTTTCTCAAACTTGGCAGAATTTATCTTTGGGTATTCCCCTTCCAAATCAAAAAAAAAGAAAGGGGGGTCACCAACCATGCTGACAAGATATGTGGCACCAAAGTAGCACTTTTTGAGTAAAAAGTGCTAGCTTGGAAGCTGGACTTCCAGGTCTTTACAAAAAATATCTGACAATAATAATTTTCTCTAACTTGGCAGAATTTATCTTTGGGTAGTCCTCTTCCAAATAAAAATAAAATAAAAAAGGGGGTCACCAGCCAAGCTGACAAGATAGGTGGCGCCAAAGTAGCATATTTTGAGTAAAAACTGCTAGCTTGGAAGCTGAACTTCCAGGTCTTTCAAAAAATAAATATCTGACAATAATAATTTTCTCAAACTTGGCTGAACCAACCATGCCACAAAATTTTGCCGAGAAGTGCACTGCAGGACAGCATTCACAACCTCACCCTTTAAAAACATTGAGCCATTTACAACAGTAAGACCCGTCATCCTGAGGCAGCTTTTGTAATTGGTTGCTATGGCAAGATATACTCGTTAGATACTGTAGAACAGGCAAAGTTTGCGAGTGCGATTATTTCGTGAATACGCAAACTGGTATCGCACTCACTGGAAGTGGTGGCACGTCGGTCGGTGAATTTCATCCCTAGACGGTCGGAACTGAAACGAAGATAAATACTTCCAATAACTTCACAAAACTATTATAATATGATACATTGGTAACTTATGAATACGTTACCAATGTATCATATCATAATTCGCATACTTACCTATCCAATTCTTGGGATACCTGTCCCAAGTTATGGATTTCTTTCGAGAAACAAGATGGCCACCGCCATTGTACAATAGATGCTACCACGAAAGGAAGACGCCTGTTGCGATGAAAACAGTTGATCAATTATCAACAAATTATATGTGTATGTTGATAATTATAAGAATAATATTTATATAGATAAAGAAATAATGGTATTGTCCCTGTCGCGAATTGAATTTTGAAGAGTTCAATTTGCAGTTTGCAATCATATACAGCAAATTATACCGGCATAGCGTAATTTTCACTCGTAGCCAGTCCGAGGCTGAAACAAACAGAAATACATGCAATAACTTCACAAATTCCTTATAATATGATACACTGGTAACTTATAAATAAGTTACCAAGGTATCATGTTATATTTTACATATTTACCTGGTCCAATAATGGGGAAAAAAGTGCCAAGTTATGGCCGCGAGATGGCCGGCAAATCTATACATTTTCAGATAAAAAGAATGAATGAATGATTGCTTAAAGGCACATCGGCACACAAAGGCCATTTAGTGCCATAAAAACTGTGTAAACAACAACAAAGCAATAAATAAGTAAAAATATTCACAAAACAATTAACAGTTTTAGACTATAAGTGGTGTATACAAAGGTGATTCAAAAGAAACTAAATTCTTAGAATATTTTACAATCTGTAAAACAGACCAATCTCATAAAATAAGATAAAATGCTGTCTGGAGGAACCTTTTCGAAGAGTTCCTTAAAGCTATTCTTTTTTCTTGGTACTGTACTAGCCAATTGAGGTGTTCCAGTATGTAGAGGACAAGAGGATGTGTCCAGTCTTGGCCCGAAATGGCCTGAAGAGCAGACTTTGAATCTGAGAAAATAATAAAATTCCTTTCATCATCATCTGCTGTCTCCACCCTATCAAGAGCAAGGTACAGAGCGTGCAACTCTGCAGAGAATATAGAAGACTTGTCTGGAAGACGTTCAATGGAAGAATAATTATCAATGACTGCTGCTGCTGCAGCCTTGTCATCTGAAACAGAGCCATCAGTGTAGATGAAATCAGTCTCGAAAGACATCCGTCACCTCATTATGTAGGCTCAAGTACTTCGAAGGATCCGTTTGATCCTTCTTGGCATACGAAAGAGTGAGGTTGACCATAGCAGTTGGATATGTCCATGGAGGAGTTTCAGGAAATTCAAACTTTGCGATGATGTCAGGATCAAAATCCAACTCTTTCAATGATTCCTTAATACGAATACCAGAAGTTGGAATGACTCTTGGTTTTCTAGCAAAAAGGTCCACATACCGAGGGTTAAAAATAGTGTCATAAACAGGGTTATTTGGATTGGCAGCTATTTTAGTTGCAAATTGAAGAGCAAGCTTTTCTCTTCTGAGGTGAAGAGGGAGCTCATTCGTCTCAACACAAAGACTCTGTGCAGGAGAGGTTCTAAAGGCTCCAAGAGAAAGCCTCAAACCTTGATTTTGAATAGGATCTAGCAAGGAAATATACGATTTACATGCTGCTCTGTAAATAAAACATCCATAGTCTAGCTTTGAACGAACAAGGGCTCTATACAATCGTAAAAGAACTGTACGATCCCCACCCCAGTCAGTGTTGGAAACTACTCTCAACAAATTCAAAGCCTTGACACACTTTTTCTTCAGGCCCTTGATATGAGGGACAAATGTCAATTTTGAATCGAGTAAAATGCCAAGGAACTTTGTTTCATTTAACAGGAATGGGGTTATCATAAAGTACTAAGTAGGGATCTGGATGACGACCCCTTCTTCGACAAAAATGGACACAAACAGTCTTTGATTGGGAGAATTTAAAACCATTATTATCAGCCCAATCTTCTATTCTATTTAGATGAAGTTGGAGCTGCCTTTCTATAGCGTGCATGTGTTTTGATTGATATGAGACGCCAAAGTCATCCACAAACAGAGTCTTGTCAACACCATTCCTTATACATCTGGTGATGCTGTTGATTTTGACAATAAAAAGGGTGACAGATAAAATGCTCCCCTGGGGAACTCCCATTTCTTGGTCATAAAAGTCAGAGGGGGATGTCCCAACTCTGACTTGAAATTTCCTCTCAGATAAAAAGTTGTGAATAAAAAGGGGTAAACGTCCCCTGAGGTCCATATCATGTAAATTTTTCATAATGCCACATTTCCAAGTGGTGTCATATGCCTTTTCAAGGTCGAAAAAGACAGACACCACATGTTGCCTATTTAAAAATCCCTCTCCTACAAAAGTCTCAAATCGCACACGATGATCCATTGTGCTTCGTGTTTTTCGGAAGCCACTTTGGGCTTCCGTGATGAGTGAAGAAGATTCAAGATACCAAACAAGACGATCATTGATCATTCGTTCCATAGTCTTACAGACACAACTGGTAAAAGCTATTGGGCGGTAATTATTTGGATCTTTGGAGTTTTTCCCTGGCTTGGCAATGGGTATGATGGTGGCTTCTCTCCAGGAAGGTGGAAACTCTCCAGTTTCCCAAATATTATTAAAAACCTTTAAAATGCACTGGAGAGAAGCTTCAGGAAGATGCTTCAAAATCTGATAATGTATTTGATCTCGACCAGGAGCTGTGTCATGGGCTTTGCCAAGCGCAGTCGTGAGCTCATCTATTGAAAAGGGTTGATTATACGGTTCTGTATTGTCTGATTGGAATATAAGGGGATGTCTCTCTTGTCTATTTTTGATGCATTGGAACTTAGAATAATAATGTGCAAAGGAGGAATTGAAGGATATTGCCTCCCCAATGGTTCCCAAAATAAAGTACGCGAAAAACCGAAAAATAGGCTTTTCACGAAATTTCTATAGAGCAATATGTACCCATTCTACAGTACTTGATTCTCAAAACTTGCAGACAGCTGTGTAATATTGCATGTTTTAGCAAGGGAAGTGGTTTCAATATCCAAAAATACAATCCCATAATCGGGAAACGGCATATTTTCTTCTAAAGGAGGGGGAACTTCAAATGTGTCTGGGGCTATCTTAGTCAGCTCAATACTGCATTGATAAGAAACACCGTCCATCACATTATTTGCAAGAGTCTGCCGAGTTGCCTCAAGCTTCTTGTTCAAATACCGCATCTTGACCAGAATCGAGTTCTCATAGCCATTTGGTAATTCCTTTTGTGTTCGAGCTTATTGCCTACTATGGAGGTCACTCTCCCAGGTGAAAGGTGGCCATCAACATTTACCTTAGTTTTGTATGTGTAACCAAGGTTTTTCTGGAGCACAGAGCAGGAGACCCTGTTCGACAAGTAAGCTGAATTTGAGTAATGGTACGTTTTTGGTGCTTTTGACACAATAATGTAATTTATTCATTCATTTTCTTTGGTTGAACCAAAAGGTGCAATTTGTTCACATTTTTCTGAAAATGTCCAGAATATATCAGTTAAGCCCTTCTTAATGTTTCTCCATGTAAATCCTCGGCTAATGTTCAGTGCCTGTAATCTGCCCCAATTTGACAAACCCACACCATGTGCTATACTTCCCATAGTGTCCAAAAGCAAGTGGTACAATGGCTAACAAATTTTCTTTCAACACACTAGGATTGTTTTTGTTTCGCCTAACAACATAGGTGAAACACCTTTGTAACCAAACTATTGCACCACTTTTCAAAACCTTTGCATTAAGCTTCCACAAGGAATTTCCAAGATGCTTCTTTATATGATTTAAGTTCGACCATTTATTGATATCATGATCATTATTTTGTCGTAGTCGAGCCACAGTTGTGGAATCTTCATCCATTATATTAATTCCTACATTACACTTCTTGGAAGCTTCAATCTGTCTTATGACTGAACTTGCGACATTATCTATAGCCTTTGAGGATGGGTTCCAGTTTTTGAAACAATCATGACATGGGGGTTCTTTGTTTGTAAATGCAGCTATATGGAGCACACAGCACAACTCTTTAGTCTAACCTCACATCTGATCACTCACCAGAAAGGAAATCGTACTTGCAACCAAAGCCCCTTTTCTGCCAGCCCATGTCATATTTTACAGTGATGTATGGTGTTGGTAGAGCTGATTCTGCATTGCAACCCTTACTGTCACAAGCCATATAAATCAAGGCAAAGGTCAGAAAAAATGTTTAACAAGGAGCGAGAAGATTAGATAAAATAAAATGTGCAATAACCGTAAAAAAGTATTCTTTAGTTGATTACCCTTCTCATGGGGTTTATTTTCAATTTTTTGAATGAATCAAAATCAAATGATGCATTATTCGATCATAAACATTGGCAAATAGTAGCTAATCCTCACATATTATACGACAAATACTACCATGTAACCAAAGTTAATTCCTACACCCTATGCAATTAGAAAAAAGGTTAATGTCTGAGTACTGTAATAAGGTAACATTCTTAGCGTGGATAAATATGCACTGAACTTGAAATAACTATATCTATGATATGCAAATAAAAATTAGTCATATTAAATGACTAACTTGCCTTTTTGTATTTAACTTATAAACTTTACCGGATTTAGTTTTGAGTCAGTGGATCATGGGATACACAAGCTTGAGTCTGGAAGATACTTTTAAAGTTTAATGAAATTTAATGTACAATTAAATGATATAAGTAAATATGGACTCCACCTGAGCAGCAGAACCCTTCAACATGAGCAGCAGAACCCTTCAACATTAGCAGCATTAGCAGGGGGTGGGGCAATTTAAAGGGTATACAGTTAACGGGCATTTGCATTGCACTGCCTGATCAGCGCACATGGTGATACCCCAGGGATAGAGGCTACCTCTTGTATGAGGTGGGAGAGGAGCAAGGGGAAATGTATGTGTAAGGGGGTGTTGGGACTGGCCTGTGGGTGGCAGTTGAAGGGAGAGTCAGTCTCCAACAGCAGCCTGTGAGTCGGTAGGGCGTTTATGGCGGCTTCAGGAGGTCTTTTTGTTGCTGTAACCTCTTAAGAACATAGCTATTGCCGTGACCCATGTGGGGACAAAGGCATCCGCAGGAGTAGTCTAAGCCTACTTCCCCCAGAGCCACACAACGGGGGTCCATCGCAAGGGCTTCTAGATGGGCTATAGTTTGGGGAGAGTTTGAAAGGTGGGCCTCATTAGTATGAATACCATAGGTAACGTGCACTCTATGGTCATGGTCATTATGGAGGTGATGGTGGGAGGTAATTTGCAACCTCCTTCTCCACGTGAAAGTCTCCTATTTTTAGCCTTCCCTTTAGGGAAGGGACAGTAGCAAGGAAATTGGGGGAGGCGCCGGTTTGGGGATGAGTTTGATACTCATTAGAGATCTGATCCTTGGTTGAGTGGCACTTTGGGAGGTGTCCTGTGGCCTGTGGAAATCGAGGTCCCATTTACTGGGAATAATTTTACAGGGACTAGGGGTGCGCTACATAAACAGGTATACCATGTGTTTCAGTGTAGGGCGTGGCTCCCTGCCATACAAGAGTACAAGTATACAGGTGAAAACCTAATAAATTGGTAATAATGTTCAGGGAGAATATAAACAAGAATAGCATGGGTGATATTTATTTCAAACAGTGTGGCTAGAAAAGGAATGTATAGCAATGGGGTATAGTCATTTTAAAAGAATAGCACCACCTTCACTGAAAGTGAAACTGGGAGGACTGGTGCTAAAAATAATAGTAGTTGTTAAACTACCTAAAAGTGACCAAAATTTGTAGAAAAATGCTATTAAGTTCCTGAAATTTAGAAGAATTAAGTACAGGAAACATTAAATAAAACACTAAGTTAGCTAAACTACGAGACATAGGAGGAGACAGTCATGCTACCTTGTCCGAGGATGGGTCAACTCTACCCAGTCATACTAGCCCAGCACTAAGCTGAAGGCCAGCAGAGCACATGGCAGAGGGCCGTGAATCCTATTTGACGAGGAATGGCTGTCTCTACCCACATAAATAGAAACTAGTTAGTTATAGCTAAAGATCTCCTTATAGCCCCATAAACAACAAACACATGTTTACATATTAGGTAAACCTGACTAGCCCGGAGAGGAAAGCAGATCCTTTATTTGCATCAATAGCAAAGAATTGAGCCTGATAGACATTGATTGAATGAATGGGGTGAAATGTGTAGCCGCCCAGAAAAAAACAGTCTCCCCTGATTACTGGAAACCTGTGGTCGGCGCAATGCTTACACATAATAGCTCCGACCTCAGCCACACCCCAAACCCTCAAACACCTGCCACAGACTTCAATTCATAATACAACAATTACAAAATATACAATATCTTGTAATATATAAACAAATAATCATCAACAAAAAACCATACAAAAAAAAAAAAAAAAAAATTATGCATAAAAAATTTTCAATCTTGGGCTCTGTCCGCAGGCCGACGTCTGAACGTCGAAGTGAAGAACAGCGATTCTACCCTGCTTATATATACCCCATACTCAATAGAGCTTATCAAATACGGTACCCTGTACCCCTATAACAATACTTTCTTTCTAAATTTCGCTCCGCTCGCTACATAGCGAAACAAAGGACCATTATAGCTAAAGGTCCCCCTTATAGCCCCATAAACAACAAACACATGTTTACATATTAGGTAAACCTGACTAGCCCGGAGAGGAAAGCAGATCCCTTCTCAAGCCTAAAGAACGGGGCTTAAATACCTAGGGACAAAGATACAGATACCTGCTTTAAGCATATATCTGTTTACCATACTCACAGGGCATGTAGGTTTTTCAGTCTTTGCAATAATCACCCATGATCCATCCCTGTACTGATCCGTTTTTGAAGTTTCAATAAAAAATGATAAATAATCTCTATGGAAATGTAGGTCTCCCACCTTAATATTCAGAACCTCTTTTGACCTAAAAAATCCTGCAAATGATAACAGCATAAATGACAAAAATCTCAGATTATCCAATTTATCGTCATCATATATTATTACTGCTTGTTGCAAATGCAATAATGTAAATGGTTCTTTCTTTACTACTGGTTTCTTCAGTAATCTTGCCGCACTTTCTGTCAAATTTTTAATCATTACATGATCTGTAGGGAGTTTGTATCCTGCTTGGCTATGCCCCCAAGCAATAGAAGAAATAGCGTTAATAACCGCACTATAAGATGACGATGTTTGCAATAGATAAACTAAATACAGAACCACATGATGTACTTGACCTGGTAACACACTCAATCTATCCTTTCTTGACATAGCAAAATTCTTCCACTTTTGGAAACCTCTCTTATATGACATAACAGTTCCTTCTGCCTTACTTTTTATCAACATAATGGGCAATTCTTCATTCAATTTGTTCAGAAGGGGATCTTCAAATTTACTTTTCTGCCACACTCCTTGTAGATATATATCTAAAATGTTAACAAAAACAATATTGACAATAAACAACAGAAATTTTATCCGATCAAAACCTTAAATGACAACAAATCATCAAAAAATTGTTTCCTTAACAATTCTTCATACATATAATAACTATTCAACATATACTTTCCACTGTAGAAATAGGCATTTTTCCCAATTTTTCAGAAAATAATCTTTCTATGGTGAAAATCTTTTCCCTCCAAATTTTCTTGGATTTCTGAAATCAATTTTCAATGCCAACATACGGAAATTCAATTCCTTGGCTGAAAACATTTTATAATAAGGCGCTCTGCCTGCCATAAAGGCTTCCTTGTCATTTGGAATATCCATCCAATCCACAATAAAACCATTTAGGTTCTTGCCATCATGGCAGATCATAGGCCAGAAAGCGGCAGATTTCCACAGCGGAACAATCACGACTCCTTGAGTCTTGCACATACACATATGTTTAACAACATTACCCACTATTTTGGGTGGAGGAAAACAATACTTGTTTTCCATGCTCCAATCCACAGTAAAACAGTTTACTGCCTCCGTACCCGGATTCCAAAATCTAGAATTAAACCGTGTTAACTTCTTATTATAATAAGATGCACATCTGTCAACAGTAAATGGACCCCATTTGTTTTCCAACATCAAGAAAATTCTATCATTTATTGCATAATCATCTATGTCAATAATCTTCGCAAAATAATCTGCCATCACATTATGTTCCCTTGGAATCCAAACTATTTCCAAACCAATGCTATTTTCTGTCAAAATATCCATAATTTTGCTACATATATGATGCAATTCTGACTTTTTACTTCCCACTTTTAAAATTCTTTCCACTGACTGATTGTCAGTATGCCAATACAAATTTTTGTTTTGAAATCTATGTACTAAAGCCTTTAAAATATATAGAACCATGTATAATTCTCTGTAAGCTGAACTTTTTGTCTTTTGAATTTCATCCCAGAGATTGTGAACTATTTCATATCCATTTAATTCCAATAAATATCCCCCACCTCCTGTATTTGATGCATCCGAAAAAACAATTACATCAAAAAATGTATTTTCCCATAATTTTTTACCATTAAGTTTTATAAAATTCTCCTTCCAACATTGAATTTTTTCCATAGCCAACTCATTAATTTTGAGTTGCATATCCCAGTATGATGCTTCTAGCATATTAGTAACCATATATCTTGTCCTGAATCTTGCTAAATTCCCAACATATAACGTAGTAGAAATGATTTTCCCAATAGCACTAGCAAGATCTCTTGCTGAACATTGCCCCCTATGGGCTAAGTTTCCAAAACATCTTACAATATCTGCTTCTCTTCTTCCAGAAGCTTTCACTACTCCTTCAACGGAGTCCACAATATTACCCGTCCATTCAACTACTTGTTTCGGTTCCCATTGACATTTTTCTGGACTTGGTAAAAGTCCTAGATCCAAAAGATCTGTACAACATTTTACACTAAGTAATTTGCTATCTTTGTACCCTTGTTTATTAACAAGCCCATCATCTAAATAAATACAATTTTTTATCCCGTCCCTTCTCCAGTATGCTACCACTGGCCTTAACAATTTTGTAAAAATATAAGGTGCTGAACTCAAGCCAAACGGTAACGCTTTGAATTTAAAAAATTGCAATTTCCCTTGATCATCAATCCAAGAGAATCCCAAGAATTGGGTATGTGGATAAAAAATTTCAACATGATGATATCCCGATTTTAAATCAAAGGAAAACATATAATCATCTTTTTCCAAATATTGTAGAACAGTATTTATATTGTCAAAAACAACTTTCTGTTTATACAAATGCAGGTTAACAGACCTAAGGTCAAGAATCAACCTTTTCTAACCATTCGGTTGTACCGAAACCGACAAAGGGTTAATTACAGTTGGCAACTCTTCACATCTCTCTACTGAACCCAACCTTACTAGTTCAGTAATAGCTGATGACATGAAATCTTTATGGGCTAGGGCGGTTTTATTATTTCTATAAAATGCATTTTTGGGTAAGGTATAAAAAGGTAATTTATACCTATTCCAAATAGTATCTAAAATGAAATCCGGTGCCCCAATCTTTTCCCACATATCAAAATGTGTTTTTAATCTGCCAATAACTGGAATGTTTGGAATTTTATCAATATTTGTGCTATCTGCCCATAACATAAATTTTTCTACAGTTTCAAACCCCGGAATTTCATAATCAGTTTGAATTATTGGGGTTGGCTTTTGGCAGTTGGAAATGCTGCTGTTGTTGCCAAGCCATTGCTGCATTAACTCCAGGTTGGAAGCGTGCACGGCACTCGCTTCTCCAGTGTCCTGGTTTGCCGCAAGAGAAACACACTCCTGGTTTTGCACCATTTCTGAAATTTAATGGTGCATTATTAGAACTTTCGAATTTAGAATTTTGGCCAAATTTGTGATTTTGTACCCTTTGTTTTTTAGCTCTAACTTCTTTGGTTTTAGATTTTGCCCTCAATTCCGCCTTATACATACGTTTCTCGTCATCACTATTCTCCGCCAACTCATTTTGTACATACTCTTCCACAGTTTTCCAGCCAAATTCACTCTTATCTGCGAGCATAATTAACTTTTGCCTAGCATTGACAATATTCTCACCTTCTTCTATATCCTTAGCCACCTCGTCATACTTCTTTGCGTTTAGATGCATCTGCGCGTCTTCCAGTTTCCCTGCGATCTTCTGCGCCACCTTATATTGTTCCTCGTTCCCCTTTGACTTAAACTTATACATGTCCAAGTCCGACTTTATCCTTTTGATCTCATGTATTTGAGATTCACGTCGAGATGAACCCTGGGCCTCTAGGTCTCTCTTAAAACCTTGGAACTTTTCCTCCATTTGGTTCATTACTGCTACATTGGTCTTCGTTATGGCGTCTGTAACAAGCCTCTGGATGTCGCCCAAGGTCACGGTTGTTGCTCCCGGGTTAGGCGTAGCAGTAGGTGCAGTACCTGGTGTCCCCTGCTTCACTCCACTCGATGCTACATTTTTATGAGACATCCTGTAATAATGAAACACAACGGCAGTCACTAAGTCACAAGTTTATATACAATAAACTTATAACTATTTTATATATAATAACTATAGAATGCACTTTTCATATTTGTAAAACAAAATATATATATATATATATATATATATATATATATATATATATATATATATATATATATATATATATATAGTATAATTATTAGGTATTCATTACATATCTAAAATTGGCCTTTGAACTTTATGATGTGCAGCTATGCACCTACCCACAATACAATAGTGGTTTTGCAACAACCACAAACCGGCGCAATGTCCTCCATTAACAAGAAGCAAACATTTTTGGTCTGAAAACTTTTCCAAATTCATTGAAACTAACCTGATTATCTTAGGGAACAACGCGTCAACTACTCCTGACTGTAGTTTTACACAGTCTGGCAAAGCTGCGAACTTGATGACAGCAACCAGGAGCAACAGGACCACGCCTAAGTTGACAGCTCGTCTAACGGGTTTCTGCATGGATCCTGGTCGTCTTCTCACCGTCTGCTCTCTCTGCACTCTTGGGCTGTGTCCGCAGGCCGACGTCTGAACGTCGAAGTGAAGAACAGCGATTCTACCCTGCTTATATATACCCCATACTCAATAGAGCTTATCAAATACGGTACCCTGTACCCCTATAACAATATTTTCTTTCTAAATTTCGCTCGCTCCGCTAAGCGCAGCACCGCTCCGCTCGCTACATAGCGAAACAAAGGACCCTTTTAGTTCTAAGGACAAGACAAAAGGCATGCCACTCTCACCTGTCCTAGAACTGGGTTAACCCCATCCAGTCATGCCTGCCCAGCACTAAGCTGAAGGCCAGCAGAGCACATGGCAGAGGGCCGTGAATCCTTTTTGACAAGGAATGGCTGTCTTTACCCACATAAATAGAAACTAGTTATTTTAGTTCTAAGGACAAGACAAAAGGCATGCCACTCTCACCTGTCCTAGAACTGGGTTAACCCCACCCAGTCATGCCTGCCCAGCACTAAGCTGAAGGCTAGCAGAGCACATGACAGAGAGCCCCAGTCATCTTTTACAGGTATTGAAAATGGCAATGTCCACTATAACAACATAAATGTCAGTAAAAGGCTACCTCTCTCCCTATCAGTAAAATGTTAGCTAAATGCCTACACTAAACACGAAAAGAAAAGAAAACAAGCCTATCTGACAATACAAACGGATAGTGGTCATTTAAAAATGGAGAGTTAGAACTGCCCTACCTTTCCAGAACTATTCTAAAAAGTAAAATGATCTGTAGAAAAGCAATTGCAGGTTCTCAACTGTCAGGCCTAACCTACCACCTGACAGTGTTCACAGCATCGCAGTGCCATTGTAGCAGCCAGGCTGCTGCGAGGGCCTGGGTTGAGCCTGGCATACCACAGCCTAAGCTGGTCAATGTTGCTGGACAGCTAAAAGAATTCTGAGAGAGAGCTCACATGTGGCTCTCTATTTATAGGCAACATGCAGGCTGCAGTCAGCGGCTGATGGTCATTTGCTGACCAGCCCACAGAGGGAGATTCCAGTTCCCCCTTCCGCCAATAGGTGGCAGCACACATTTAGGCTTCATTCATGTTGCAAGTCTCTCTACTACAATATATGGCACTTGATGTCCAATTTTCAATCATCACAATTAAAGTAAATTCCCTTTTGAAACTGGCACAATCAGTGTTAATGCAAGAGGAACAATCAGACAGTCTATTTCAGTCTATTGCAAGCCACCACATTTTAAACTCAAGTAGCTGATTTTTATAAATAGCCAGTTGTTGCTGGGTAGAAAACTTGAGTGCAAAGAAAAAAACACCACCTCAGCCATGTCACTGGCAACTTTTCCACATACGATAAGTGGGATGGTGTTTACCTGCGGAGAGGTAAGACACAGCCAGATGTCAACTCAATGCTCTTACCACTTAGCCATGGGGCAATGAATGAATGATTGCTTAAAGGCACATCGGCACGCAAAGGCCATTTAGTGCCATACAAACTTTGTAAAATAATGGAATGAATGAATAATTGCTTAAAGGCACATCGGCACACAAAGGCCATTTAGTGCCATAAAATCTTTGTAAAATAATGGTCCTTTGTTATTGTTTAAAACAACAACAAAGCAATAGATGAATAGAAATGATCACAAAACGATGAACAACTTCAAAATATAATTTCCCTATAACAGGTTGTTTCAAAAGAAACTATAAAGTTTACAATCGGTAAAACAGACCAATCTAATGTAAATAAGACAAAATGCTGTCTGGGGGAACCTTTTCAAAGAGTTCCTTAAAGCTATTTACATTAAAATGTCTATTTCTAGATTCAATGAAATCAACACAATCAAATAAAATATGCTTGACAGTCAAATGACAGTCACACGCTATACATTGGGAGGATCTTCCCCTTTCAAAAGGAAAAGGAAGCAGTGAGTCAAATGAGTGTGACCAATTCAAATTCTTGCTAAAACACTCTCCTCACGCCTAATGATTCGAGAACCTCCAGGCCAAAGACCCAACTGAGGATGAATCGTATGTAGTTTGTTGTATTTACAGCCTCATTGCATTGAGACTGCCATTTGTGTTTTAAAAGGACATTGATGTGTTTTTTAGAATCGCCTTAAGGAATTGGAACATTTGTGACTCTTCTCGAAAGACCAGCCTTGGCAGCAATGTCTGCCTTTTCATTACCCCTGATGACTGGGAATCCAGTAAAATAATATTCTTTATTATATTATTATTCTTTATTCTTTATTGGTACTGTATTAGCCAATTAAGGCGTTCCAGTATGTAGAGGACAAGAGGATGTGTCCAGTCTTGGCCCGAAATGGCCTGAAGAGCTGACTTTGAATCTGAGAAAATGATAAAATTCCTTTCATCATCATCTGCCGTCTCCACCCAATCAAGTGCTAGATAGAGAGCATACAACTCAGCAGAAGATATAGAGGACTTATCTGGAAGACGTTCAATGGAAGAATGATTATCAATGACTGCTGCTGCTGCAGCTTTATCATCTGAAACAGAGCCGTCAGTGTAGATGAAATCATAGTCTCGAAAGACATCCTTCACCTCATTATGTAAACTTATGTACTTTGAACGATCCGTTTGATCCTTCTTGGCATATGAAAGAGTAAGGTTGACCATAGCAGTTGGATATGTCCAAGGAGGAGTTTCAGGAAATTCAAACTTTGCGATGATGTCAGGATCAAAATCCAATTCTTCCAATGATTCCTTAATACGAATACCAAAAGTTGGAATGACTCTTGGTTTTCTCCTAAAAAGGTCCACATATCAAGGGTTAAAAACAGTTTCATAAACAGGGTTATTTGGGTTGGCAGCTATCTTAGTTGCAAATTGGAGAGCAAGCTTTTCTGTTCTAAGGCAAAGAGGGAGCTCATTCGCCTCAACACAAAGACTATGTGCAGAAGAGGTTCTAAAGGCTCCAAGAGAAAGCCTCAAACCTTGGTTTTGAATAGGATCCAGCAAAGAGATATAAGATTTACATGCTGCTCCATAAATAAAACATCCATAGTCTAGCTTCGAACGAACAAGGGCCCTATACAGTCGTAAAAGAACTATACGATCCCCACCCCAGTCGGTACTGGAAACAACATGCAACAAATTCAAAGCCTTGACACACTTTTTCTTAAGGCCCTTGATATGAGGGACAAATGTCAATTTTGAATCAAGTAAAATGTCAAGGAACTTTGTTTCCCTTTTAACAGGAATGGGGTTATCATAAAGCACCAAGTTGGAATCCGGATGAAGACCCCTCCCTCGACAAAAATGGACCAGAGAGTCTTTGATTGGGAGAATCTAAAATCATTATTATCAGCCCAATCTTCTATTCTATTAAGATGAAGACGGAGCTGCCGTTCTATAGCGTGCATGTATTTTGATCGATATGAGACACTATAAGTCATCATCAAACAGGGACTTGTCAACACCATTTCTAATACATCTGGTGATGCTGTTGATTTTGACTATAAATAGGGTGACAGATAAAATGCTACCCTGAGGAACTCCCATTTCTTGATCATAAAAGTCAGAGAGGGATGTCCCCACTTTGACGCGAAATTTCCTCTCAGATAAAAAGTTTTGGATAAAAAGGGGTAAACGTCGCTTGAGGTCTATATCATGTAAATCTTTCATAATTCCATATTTCCAAGTGGTGTCATATGCCTTTTCAATGTCAAAAAAGATAGACACCACATGTTCCCTATTTAAAAATCCCTCTCTTACAAAAGTCTCAAATCGCACAAGATGATCCATTGTGCTTCGTGTTTTCCGGAAGCCACTTTGGGCTTCCGTAATAAGTGAAGAAAATTCAAGACACCAAACAAGACGATCATTGATCATCGTTCCATGGTTTTACATACACAACTGGTCAAAGCTATTGGGCAGTAATTATTTGTATCTTTGGAGTCTTTTCCTGACTTGGCAATGGGTATGACGGTGGCTTCTCTCCAGGAAGGGGGAAACTCTCCAGTTTCCCAAATATTATCTAAAACATTTAGAAGGCACTGGAGAGAAGCTTCAGGAAGATGCTTCAATATCTGATTATGTATTTGATCCAGACCAGGAGCTGTGTCATGGGCTTTGCCAAGCACAGTCCTGAGCTCATCTATTGAAAAGGTTTGATTATATGGTTCGGTATTGTCATATTGGAATATAAGGGGGTGTCTCTCTTGTCTCTTGCTGGAATTAAGGTGAATAATGTGCAGAGGATGAATTGAAGGATATTGCCCGGGGGGGGGGGGGGGGGGGGGGGGGGGGGGCACTCAGGTACAGAGGGGGGGGGGGGGCTCACCTGCGTTGTCAAAATTTAAAAATACCCCAAAAGCATTGATTTCTGGCCAAAAAAGCACCCTTATTTGAATAAAAACGCTGACTTTTTCCAGCAAATAAACACCCCTTCTTTTATCAAAACACTGACATTGGATGAACGAGAACACATATTTTAACTTGAGATTTTATAATCCTCTGCGTGTTTAGCGGCAGCAAACTCGGAAGCCCAGTAGCTTCGGGAGTCACTCGGCGAGGCAATATCCCCTGGGGGGGGGGGGGGGGGGGGGGGAGTGGGGGCACTCAGGTACAGAGGGAGTACGCACCTGCATTATGTATTTCGCGGAGGAAGGGGTCTTTCTTTAAGACCTCCGCATGTCCGCGATTTTGTATAAGAAGGGTACTTTTTTGTACCCATGTACGAAGTATGGGTGTCTAAATCCCCTTACAATCCACGAAATACAACAAATGGAGATTTGTCGACAACACCATTTCTAATACAGCTGTTAATGTTGATAATAAATAGGGTGACAGATAAAATGCTATCCCGAGGAACTCCCATTTCTTGGTCATAGAAATCACAGAGGGATATCCCTACTCTGACTAGAAATTTTCTTTCTGATAAAAAAACTTTTTTAATGAAAAGGAGTAAACGTCCCCTGAGGTCCATATCATATAAATCCTTCATACCGTATTACCCAACATACACCCTGCTCCCTCTAGATAATACACACCCCCTCCCCAAGTACCTTTTCCGTATGTAGAATACAATTCCCCATTTATTATATGCGGGGGGGGGGGGGGGGGGGGGGGGGGAGTTGGCTGGCCATTATGTGCGGAGAGCTTTGTGTCTGCCCTTTCAACTGAGAGGAGCCAGTCTAGGACAAATAAACGGGACACATTCATAACAATTTGATAAGGGATTGTGATGGTAAATTGTAATTGGTACTGATTGGTGCCAATTTGTTCACTTCACTCCTCAAAAGCCAAGATGAGAGCAGACACCAGCTCGTACCAATTCTGCTCTCCTGGCTTATCAGTATCAATTTCAATTTACCCTCCCTAGCCACTTTAATCCCTGATTATAATGTAATTAAAATCCGAATATAGATAGATATGCCGTCCTTTCCTCTCGGGGGTACTTAAATTGTGACAATGTGATAACAACTAGTGGCTGTTTTTAATTTACCTATCACATGTGATCACGATCAGTAAATTAAGATCCAGCAAATTCGGGAAAGGCACGATCGGCGCATTTCGGAGAGTGTTTACAGTGTCTTGTTTTTCTTTGTCAGAATGGCAAAGAAAGACATCATGTGCCTGGTCACAGCACTACCAATGTTAATGACAGACGATAGATGTCTCCATTTTCACCCTTGCCCCATGCGTCCTCGCGCCCGTAACTCTGATGTAAAAAAGTTCTGGCTTATGTTCCCGTTGATAACATGCACCCCCTCCTTGACATAGATGCTGTGGTGTATAAAAGTGCGGGCTGTGCATGGGTTAATAGGGCAATTTGTTCCGTATTTCAAAGTGGTATCATATGCTTTTTCAACGTCAAAAAAAGATAGTGTTGTGAATTACTCATGAATGTTACGCCAACACAGTGCGCAGGGGGAGTCGGGGACAGGTCCGATGGATCCAGTGTGCCACTTCGAAGTGCCGTTCAGAACGGGAGAGGGTTAAGGTCACTGTGCAGAACTGGCAGCAAGCTACATCCACTACATTCCCCCCCGTTGTATTTTTTTAGATTTTTCTTCAATAAAAATATTTACATATTTGTAATGGCCCTTGCATTCCTTTTTGTGTGGGAGAGCACATCCCTTAGAGGAATGTGCTTTAGGCGGGCCACTTCTTCTGCAACCGCGATGGCCATTGTCGGGTCACTATTGGTTTTTGTTCCCTTGAGGTGTTTCGGAATGAAATACGGCGCATCTGTTTCCAAGAGTAGGCAGTTAAGTGTGATTTCTTTGGCGGTGTTTCGTGCCTTTCAGTTATCTGGCCATGTGATCATTGGTGTTAACACGACGTACGAATTGGAGAAAAGGTGCAACCACCTTTTCGCGACGACACACTCCTCAGACATGAAATGGAAGTGGACCTTCCATTCCCTGGGCAAGAACAGGTGCAGCACTGTGAAGAGGTCTTCCTCAGCATCCCTACAGTGAATAACGGCAGCTTTGCCAAGTTCCACAGAGAGCAGGATCATCTTTTTGAAGGCTGTTCATTGGTTGCGCATCGCCTCGCCAGACAATTTCCGATTATTGGGACAGAATCCAGCAATGCTGCATCAGCAGAAATGAAACTGTCAATAGAGGGCAGCACTAAAAAGATTGTTCAAAACTCACGAAGTAACACCGATGGTAGTCTAAACCAATCTCGCTGATGGCTCTGATCTTGGAACAGCTAACCAGGTCCTTGATCCAGCTGCATCCACTATAATTGACACCACATATGTTCTCCATTTAAAATATCTCTCTCACAAAAGTTTCAAAACACACAAGTTGATCCATTGTACTTCTTGTTTTCTAGAAGCCACTTTTCCGGTAGCGTGCACTATGAGTGTAGAGTATTCAAGAAACCAAACAAGATAGTCATTAATCATTCTTATAATTGTTTTACAGCTAATTAATGCTATAAGCGGTAATTATCTGGATCTTTGGAGTCTTTTCCTGGCTTGGCATTAGGTATGATGGTGGCTTCTCTCCGGGAAGGTGGAAATTCCCCAGTTTCCCAAATATTGCATATGGTCCGGTTCCGGAGCTGTGTCATGGGATTTGCCAATCGCAGTCTTGAGTTCATCTATTGAAAAAGGTTGATTGTATGGTTCTGTATTGATTGAACGAAATGATTCTTTTCAAAGTTTTTTTAGATAAGCCTCCCCCCTTACCCTTGACTTCACGGACCATGTCCCAGCATACCAACTTTATCACCTATGTTGAAGTCTCTATTTGTAGCATGTCATCTGTGTTGGTACGGTGAATTGTATTGGTCCTAATACCAACTGTATCACCTATGTTGAAGTTTGCTCTTGTCTACTGTCTTAGCAACATTATTACAGTTCATAGATTCGGGACTGGCATCATCGAAAGTCTGTGAGTGGTCCTTGGAACAACATAAATCACAGTCAATTAGGCAATCATGTGTGCAATCGCCACTGGAGTCAAGTTCTGGGAAAACTGTAAAGGGGAAGTTGACAGTTAAGCATTCCTAACAGAAAAAGGGTGGGGTGTTTTCATTGTTTTCATTGGAATTAACCATCTTAGTATAAAGATTTTTAGATATCCCAGCGCATTTAATGTGAATCCACCTGCAACACGACTCACAGCAAACAGCTTTGCTGTTGTTGCGTACTTCTTTGCAGCAGTCAAGACAGGGAAATTTCACATGTTTAACACCATTCAATACATTTTGATTTGGAGCGTCTGTTTGGACATAGTCAGAAGTTGAGGAGATTGGAAGAGAGTCCTCTTGACCCGCACAAGTTGTAGAATTGGTACAGTCAATATCCGGTGTTTGCTCAGGTTGACACGTTTCAAGATAGTCAGGAATAGTAGAATCCGAAGTTGGAGAATATGACACAAAAGATTGCTTTTGGCATCCGTTGCAGTAATAAGGAGCAGTTGATTCGTTTCTGGAATTTGCCTCCACCATTTCATCATACTGAAGACGAGAGATTCCTGCGCATTTGATGTGGATCCAGTTGGAGCAAGACTCACAACAAACAGCTTTGCTGTTGCTACGTACTCCTTTGGCACAGTCAATACAAGGAAACTTGGGAGGGCCAGGGCACGGATGGATGTCCCCTGACAGGAGTAAGCTTATGAATATAAATGTTAATGATGATCTCTCCCTTTGATATGTAGATAAGCTTTTCTCTGCTTTATTATGATGTGTGAGTCCCAGCAGTGAGAATAATATATCATCACTTTCACGTAGACTTGAGTTGCTAACTTTGTTACAAAGTAGAATACTGTCTATCTGATGGGAGGGTACAGGGTAGAAGTTCAATAACGATGTTGATGTATCAATATTTGGAGCCTGATACTTGAGTGACATAAAGAGAGCCACCATGCTAGACACCACTGTGAGAATGTTTCTTGCCGTCATGATACACCACCTTGGAAATGCGCAGCACACACAAAGTTTTTGACCACTGATTACTAAAAAGTGTGGTTTAAAAGTCCAAAATCCCTTTTTAAAAGCAACAAAGTTTTTCATCGGACGTGACTCTAGGCCGCCATCTTGGTTTTGCCCTAGTCTGGTGCGCTCAGACTAATGTTCCAGAAATCTCCCCAAGTTTATACCTTTCCCTGCCACGACTTGGGTGCCTGTTTCTTGGGTAGTTCTTGATTAGTTTGGTTTCCAAAATCGGTGACTTGACATAAAATTTGTGTCAGAAGATCAATAAAAAAGGGCTGTAGTGTTTTGGACGATCTGTCAAGTCACGCATGCAAATTCTTTCCTTCCTTTTATCATACACTGTTATACAAAACATAACAATCAATTCACCGCCCTTAAGCTATCAACACAAGCGCCACAAACTTTGGCCTAAGTGTTTAGTGTTCAGAAATGATTAGTACAAAAGACAGTGTCATGTATGTCACCCCAGCGCTACACTACTTTTATCTTGTAAGACAAGATGTCTTTCATTGATGCTCCTGCAACAATGCTGCCAATACTCTGATCTTGACTTTTCCATGCATTTGAAGACGATCACATGTGCTCATCCATAAACGACTACTTCACCTCAATTGTATGCAACGAAACCTTAACCTCGAGCAATGCAATTCATTCATTGTTATCTGGTAGCTTTTTGGAAACGTGTCATTTACAATTGCATCAATTGAAGTAATCAAAGTTAAATTATAAATATGTGTAAGACAGGTCGATCCAGTAAATTGAATGGATCACATCGGTTAAGTCCTTTATACCAAACAATGGTAACCATTATCTTCGTGTATGACATGCTACAAGCCTGAGAGCTGAGGATCAATAAATGATTGAAGTCGGAAGGTAAGCTAGTATTCATTTTAAGGCAACAATGCTAGGGTATCACAGGATTGCCCTCATTAGTACCCTCTTTTCTCACTATTGTTACTGAAAACTGTCCACCTGTGACAAAATGTGTTGTACTTCCTCCTACAGCCTCAGGGCTCTTCTTTGTTGTGTTGTGTGGCTCGTAGCATTGAATCATCTTCATAATGGAAGGTTATGGTGGTATACTGTCAGTACTCGACTATTACTGTCTTAGGAGGCGCTGTGTCATTGTGCGGCATACCTTACAACAATTATTAACAATTCCAGCTAAAACCATTTTTTGTTATAATTCCAAACTTTTCTTAGTCACTACATACCATAACTTTATCATTTTTGAAGTTTCTGTTATCTTTTATTTTGAAAAAATAAATGGTGTTTTACAGCTATCATTCCGCTTACATCTTCAGTGAAATATAATAAATTAATTGCGTGATAGGTAAAAACCCATAATATTAGATGCGGGGCAAAACAGACAATTCTAGGGAATGTAAAAGACAAATACATGTAGTAAAAACACCAAATAGCACAGAGCAAGAGGTGCGAAATATCAAAGATAGAACAATAGGGAAAAATATCATTCATTTTATTCTTTTTTTATTAACACAAATTTTTGACCCACTTATGGATAATTATGTGGTTTTTATTTAAAACAAACCTCAAAACATAATGCTAGAAAATCACCTTTTAGTTCAAATGACACTGCCAATTTATAAGCCAAATGGACATTTCTACAGATATCGCATGGATGATCAACATATTTTACCTTATATCCCGATGGTTAGAGTATATAATTAGACTACTAAAACTGAATACGTAGTCTTAATGTCACCCAATCCTTAATGCGGATCTGAAATCACAGAAGAAAGCCAGTTGGCTTTTATCATTTTTCTAAAGGCGAAGCGAGGGACAGCTGCCATCCAGAAAATTAATCTAATCAGTCATTCTTATCAATAATATGAACAAACCCACATTTATGCATCTGCTCATTGCTGCAATTTCAAATCGTACGTGACACTTAATAATCGTTTTTACCAATTTGCTGAGAAAAATAGGCACCTGGCGCCAATGTTGTTCTACTTATTATACGTATATATTGCGAATGAGTGTACCTTTTATTTTATATTTACAAACTTATTCTGCAATATTCTGGTTTTTAGACATTAGGATAAATTCTGTTTTACTATGCACGCACGCCTTACAGCGCTCTTTTCAATGGAAGGCATTTT
>OZ012686.1:11334622-11392122 GCA_963942565.1 Maea johnstoni | reverse complement strand
AGTGTCAAAATAATGATTCTCATGTAAAACTGATACTATTCTTCCATTAAACTATTTGTATCTGAAATGAGCATATGTTCTGACAACTCAGAATATATCTCGTTAAAAGGTAAAATTCAAAATAATTTTTTAATGGTTTTGTTGAACTCAACATGAAAAAAATTCAAGTCAAGTTTCTTTTGCAAAATATTTCTGTGAAGTCAAGATATTCAATACAGGGTGTCCCAAAAAATGCATTCCTCCCCTTTTCCCAATATCTTTTCAAAAGAGCTTAAGTAACATCAAAAATGACTGCATAGTTGAATAGAAGGATATCTTAGAGATGACCTGTTGCAGTTTCAACCAAATCCGATCATCCATAACAAAGCTGGGAGTCAAAGTTTGACCCCTCTATCATTTCACTCCAACACAAAATTTAAATTTCCAATGCATGTCCGCATACTGACCAAGTAAGTGAAACTGCTATTTTAGCATGCGGCTCTGGCTGCTGGCTAGGTGACACTCAATACCAGTCTACACTATAGGTTTTACATTGCGTTGCAGTGAAATGATATAGGTATCAAACTTTGCTTCACAACTTTGACATGGATGATCATATTTGGTTGAAACTAGAAAAGGTTATCTCTAAGATATCATTCTCTTCAAGTATGAAGTCCTTTTCGATGTTACTTAAGATGCTTTGAAAAGATAATGGGAAAGGGGGAGGATTGCATTTTTTGGGACAGCCTGTATATGTCAGACAATTATGTTTTTTAAGTCCTTTTGCTGTGAAAATTTATGTTGTTCAATTCTACTGATATTAAGTTCTATATTCATAAAATATTCAAACTCAAATTCCCATGCGGCCTTAGATATAACGCATTGACATTTCATAATGATTACCTAAATGTCAACCTAGGTATGAGCTTTGCCACCGACCTAGCAATTACAATTTGAATGCTTTGGTGGGGTACAACCAATTGTAAGGTTACATGGACTGTGTTAATAATGTGTGATATTGCATTCATGCATAAGTCTGCTTACCCATGGAAGTGTTTTGAATTCTCAGACCTGAATGGACCTCCATGTATTTAAATAGTCCTGGTAGTTTTCCTTTATTTTGCTTCCCAAAGAGACCTTGAAAATAATAGGAATTTCACCACTTTCCCAAGGAGATAGTAAAACAATATTTTTCCAAGTATGTGTCTCGACTTGACTTTCCTTGTTTGAAAACCACAGTTTATGCCATATTCTCAGTCTCAACTATATTTCTTCCCCCATTATATAATAATTTGTCCATGTCCACATGGTATTATGGTAACGGTGTTGTTGTCCTTTGATTCTGCATTGCTAGGGAAAACGAGTTAAAGAACATTTGTCAAATATCTCCATGTAAATGCACATCATGACACCATCAAAAGCATAGTTCGTTACTTAAAAGATCGCTTATTCTCTGCTTCTTTTTATAACTTTTATGGTTCCATATATAGATAACATATTACAGTATTGTCAGTATTTGTACAGTCATTCGAATCATAAAAAAAATGTCCCAATCTGCATGTGTTGTTACTTTTTCGTATTTTTAAGAGCCTTTAATGCGTTTTATAGGCTGAACCATATACCAAATGTTTTTGGTATAGAGTTTTTTTATGGTACTTGGGTAGATGTATAATTCCATATGGCTTTTTAATATTCTTTTAATTACTATGAGGCTTATCAAGGTGCGATTCCATTTACTTTTGTATATTTCGTGTTTGATAATGATAAATGCATAGTTAATGATAACTTCAGTATCTGAATTTCCAAGTAGTTTCGTTATTTTATCTGATCTAATGGAATTTAGCCATTTATACGTATGTTTTTCACGTTTGTACATTCATAATAACAGATGGGAGATAGTTTCAATATTGTCACATTTTTCACAGAGTTTATTATCTTGAATACCAAATTGGTAGAGTTTTTTATTCGTTACCAAGGATCTATGGAGTATCTGGATTTGGAAACACTTACTTCTTGTGTTGATATTACATTAATTAGACAAAGAGAATAAATATATCTAATCCAAGTTTTTTTTCTCTAGTTCTATTTCCCATTTTTGTTGTCCTATAGGTTTCTCTTCATTTGTGTTCTGCCATTGTTTTACGCAAATTTTATGGCACTAAATAATGGCCTTTGTGTGCCAATGTGCCTTTAAGCAATCATTCATTCGTTCATTCATTTGTGTCCTGTTATATTATTCTTATATTTACTGTTCCTTTTTTATCTGAGAATAGCAATTCTGTATGTAATGGTATACTTAGACCATGACTTTTATATTTATTGCATATTTAAATTTTCCATTTTCTTACAATTGCAATTTTGAGTGCAATATATGTACTCATCATCATTCTCTTCCCTATTAAATCTGCCATTTGTTGTTTTGTCAGGAAGTCGCCATATGTATCATATAATCTTTTAAGTAGATGATTTTCTTCAGAAATAGATCATTATTAAAAGGGATATTTAATTCTGGATTTCCCCATATGTGTTAAAATTCTGGTGAAATCTTGATGTTTCTTTTCATGCTAGTATACCATTTTGTATATGCAAGAATGACTCTCTTCCAAAAGGGGTTTTAGGTTTTCTTGTAAGGTGTTATGATAATTTTCATCTGTTGGGGTAATCTATCGATTTTATATTCTAAAGCGAAGTTTAACCAGTCAGGATTATTCCTTTCCAAATTTCTAATCCATGTAATTTTCAGGCACATATCAAATGCATGTAAATCTATCATTGCCATTCCGTCATTTTTAGAGTTTTTGCATAGTTGTTTTTTGTTAATTTTGTGCCTTTTGTTTTTCCATAAGAAGTTGAGGAATATTTTTTTCGATTGACGTAATGCTTGGCGTAATGCTTGTAGAATATGAATTATCTTTGACATGACTTTTGGTTATACAAACTCTACCTATAGGTGTTATGTTTCAATATAGCCATAATTGGATAAAATTTTTCTTTGAATCAATTTTTTCTCTATGTTTTTTATCGTAACCATATCTAGGACAATTCATTTGATTCCGAGTGCAACAAACTCTGTGACTCATTCAAGGTAATTTTCTCTGCAATATCTCCTATCAGTTTATCTTATAGGTCCAATACGAATCACTTTTGTTTTGTTTATATTTATCTTGAGGCCTGACATTTGGTAGAATTGGTTTAGTTTGTTGAAACAATTTCTCAGATTCTCTTCCGAGGCTTTAAGAATTACTGACGTGTCATTGGCATATTGGTTGCATTTATGTTCCTTGTTGTTAATTGTTATACCTCAGATATCTTCATCATGTTTGAGTGAGAGTGTAAGGAACTCAGAGCACAAAATAAAGAGGTTTGATGCAATGGGGTCCACTTGCGGTCAACCCCTTTCAAGTTCGAAAGGGTCAGAGAGATGTCTATTTATGATAATTCTTGATTTTGCCCCATTTAGAAATATTTTTATCCATTTGATGAATTTCTCTCCGAAATAGAACTTTGTAAGGGAATCTATTATAAATACCCATAAGCTATCGAAAGCTTTCTCAAAGTCAATCAATAGGGTAAGGCCATTGATTTCCTTAGACTTGCACTCAGAGATGCGGTCATACATGAGTTTTGGTGCAGTCGGCTATGGTTTTACCTTTGAGAAAACCCTTTTGTTCTTGACTGATAATTCTGTTAAGTATAGCACCTCATTCTATTTGTTATGCATAGAGATTTTAACTTATAAGACGTGTTTAAAAGTGAGATAGGGCGCTGGTTTTTTAGTTGGTTACGTGGTTCGCCAGGTTTAGGTAGGCAGGTTATTAGGCCGTATGTCTGGGAATCAGTTAGTTTTCCTTCAAGGTAGCATTGGTTAATACAGTCATGGAAAACGTGGCCAAGTTGAGGCCAAAAGGTTTTGAAAAAATTGGCGCTGTAGCCATCAGTACCAGGATTGTTTTTTAGTTGGGATAGTGCATCGTCTATTTCCTTTTTAGTTAGGGGTGAGTCTAATGTTTCTTTTTCCTGCTCTGTTGATATGGCTGGTGTCATATTAATGTTATCTGTGTTTATTGCTTGTTTTCTTTCCCGTACAGAGTTCTTCATAGAATTGTTTCGCTTGGTCTAAGATATCTTTCTCGTCGGCTATTTTTCTAGTCTCACTATTCTTTAGTTCTGATATGTTCTTATTTATTCGGTTTCTATTTTCCAAGTATAAAAAGAATCTACTATGTTTTCCCCTGTATTCGAGTCAATCCACTCTTGATCTGACGTAGGCCGAACTTAGTTCTTCTTTTCATATCTGTATTAGTTCTTCGTTTAATTATGCTAGTTCTGTGAAGTCAGTTAAATTTCCTTGACCTGAACTTATTTTTGTGTCTGCTTTTTTTATCTTTTCTTCCAGGATTTTTCGTTCTTTACTAATTTTGCCTTTTTTAGTTTTATTGTATCTTATCATGACTCCTCTGAGGGTAGCTAAAAGGGTTTCCCCAGAAAAGAGTAGGGTTAATCATGAACCTGAGGTTCTGTGTGGAGGTTTCTAGAAAATCAGGGCTGTACGGGGCTGCTGCATATATAGATTTAAAAATGTTTATTTCCTTTTTATTCAGCTTGATAAAAGCTTCTTTGTGGAGGAGACTACTATTGATCTTCCATATGCCTGGAGCTCTTTCTTCAATGTTATTATGAGGGTACATGTAATCGGGGAGTGGTCTGACCTATATTTTTGGAGAATGTCAGTTTTATTAATGGTTGATAGTAACTCATCGTTACTAAGGAAGAAATCAAGCCTGGCTTGCTTATTAGAGATACCCTTTGACCAAGTGTACTTTTTATGTCTATATTATTTATTCTCCATACATCTTTTAGGGAAAAAGTTCTACACATTTCTCTGATAGCTTTTGTCATTTTTCCATTATTTTGTCCTACATAGTTTGTTGTCCTTGCTAAATTCTCTTGTTGAGTTCCATTGGGTAATGGGCGCAATCCAACGAATCTCAATCGAATGTTTGAATGAACTGTTTGAAGTGTGTGCGAGCCAATCTTTAACATATTGGAGCAAACTTGTGTTGTAGTCTTGCAAAATCACACTCCAAAACAACAAATTCTCAAGTAAAAATTTCTATTGAATCATACAGCCAGATGTTTACTTTCATGTTCCAGGTGAAACCGCTTGCTGTCATCTTTATATATGTTCGTCAAAAATTGGTTGAAATCCGTGTTTGAAGGACTTTTCCTATCCTCTAAATGACTTAAAGAATGGAATTGTTACCACAAAACAGTACTTTTAAAAGTGTAAAAGGAAGTAATTGAATCGTCTTTTATTCAACTTTTTTATTTGAAGACATTCATAACTATCTAAAGATATAATATCAAGGTGAAAAGGTCAATTTTTAATAAGCGAATCTTCAGAAATGAATTCCCAATAGATTTCTATTACCATTTTAGTTAAAGAAATTGGACGGCAGCTCTTGAGTCTGCTACGTCATACGGAGCATGTGCACTGTCCATGGAACGTAAATTCGGTAATATTTGATTTAATCAACCTTTCTCAAGCATTGTATTTGAAAATTTGAAACATCATTAAAAGCCAAACTTAGGAAAGGAATCGCTGCATACACATTGCCAGGTGCTTCAAGTTTCTAGAGTAATATATATATATATATATATATATATATATATATATATATATATATATATATATATATATATATATATATATATATATATATACATATATGTATAATATATATATATATATATATATATATATATATATATATATATATATATATATATATATATATATATATATATATATACATATATACATGGGCGTGCAAATGCTTACAGAGTTAAGAAAATGGCTTGTTTACATACGTGCTCCACCCCACTCATGTGCCTTTAGCCAGCTTTCTTTGGAAATATCAGTGCTATTTGAACTTTACTCGATAATTGGATTTCTAAACTGACAACAAGAATACCTGGAGGTAGGTATTCTATTCCCATGAACGTGTCATTTCAAACGAATTACCGGCATTCTCAGCAAAGAGTGCCAGAGGGAGATTTCTCAGATTATGTCAAGCTATCTGAGAATCTCTGAAGATACTGATTCGCCTACAAAATAACACGCCTGAGGCCTGCTTATCAATGCTAATGTCATCATTACCTGTAATATCATAATTAGATCCACAGGTGAACTTCTTTTGTTTCACTTCTTTACAATAGTAGATGAAAGAGAATCTGCCGTTAAGTTATATGAGTATGAAATCTTATAGCGGGGACGCATCATCATACATTTATATAGCAAGATTAAGGAGCAAGGTTCTCACGGGTCTCTATAACAACATAGTTTAAACCTTCCAATGCTAAGGCTACTTTCGTCCAATGCACAAGGACACAAAGATTTTCGAAAAAACATCTAAACCCTGTCATGTTGGTATTCATTGGGTGGCGTTGGTATTCATTGGATATCTCTCGCTGAGTACTTTCAGATGAGTACCTATTTGCCAGGGTTTCGGCCATTTTTTAAGGTTTTTTGTATCATTTTGTATTGGCTAAATTAGCCACCAGCAGGATAGGATTAAGGTTTAGGGTACTCAACACTATCCAGTTTCAACTAGTAACTCAGAACGCCTTTCATATCAACTTCTTGCAGTTGATAATGAACAGTGACAGTTCATTCCGACATCGTATGCTTAAAGGATTAGAAAAGGAAATAATGAAATAATCTCTGGTAATCACATAAAAGTTGTTGCGAGAGGCGTGTTTTATTGTAATGTATCAGTACGATTATGCAGGTGTGAATGGCTGAAAAAGAAATTTATTTTTGTGTGCTGTTTTTCGGAAAAAGTGTAGAATTTTTTTCTACTGTTTTCCCAAGAACTGCGGAATTCTTTTTTTAAATTCTGCCGTTCACACCTGCACCGTCGTATATCAGAAACCGGCTGGCTTCTATAAATAATGTGATTTTTTCCATCTCGCTGTGCTATACTTAGTACTTGAGAAGGAATAGGGTAATGCGGTCTTTCTGAGAACAAACAAGTCTTTATGCACATTTTCAGCTAGTTTACTCTAAGAAAAATATTAGTAATAGTAGCCTGTGAAAACAGGTGCATAACGATCGTAATTTTTGTAATAATGTTCATTTTCACACTATAATTGGTTATCATACTATTACTACTACTATTTGCTATTATTGGGTTTCATACTATTACTTTTTTCGACAGGCTACTGGTTGGGCATCTTCAACAGATGAGAAATGCGAATGTACATTCATATATTTCTACTTCTGATGGGATGTTTATCAACACAAGGTAATTCACCAACAGCACATAAAATATTAAAGGACTATTGATTAAATGTCACTGAGAATAATATAATGTTTTCAAAGCTTTTGCCGGTGTTAAATCTTGTTTCTAAACGATATCTCGTTACATCAACTCACCCATTTATTACAACATAATAATATATCTCCGGGATTTTGAAATGTCAAAAGTATGATTTTCGTGTAAAACTGATAATATTAATCCCGTAATCCCATATGTATCTGGAGTAAGCACAAAATATATCTCGTTAAAAGGTTACATTTAAAAGAAAATTTAATTTTAAAAGCGTTTTGTTCAATTCAACATGAATAATAACTTTCAAAATCAAATATCTTTTCAAAATACTGCTGTGACATCAAGATATTCAACATACCTCAGACCATGTGTACACATCAGATGTGATGTTAAAAGCAATATAATTTTCGAGTAATAACTAGAATCAACCGTAAACATTTCACTTACTTATGGGATTTATTCAATTTAGATCTATGTATGCTTCAGATATGAATCAGTCAAAAGCAATTGTCGAGTATTAGCTAGAATCAACCTTAAACATATCCCTTCTTTATAGTATTTATACAATTGTATTTATACAATTAGATCAGAATTTTGCTTATCTTTAATTTGGAATATTTTCTATGAATTCGTTTGATTTAGGAACGTTATACAGGGAATGTAAATCCAACATGGATGGATCAGAATATGTGGGTCAAATCAGCCAGACCATTGGTGGACGCACCTGTCAGAGATGGGACGAACAGACACCGCACCGTCATAACGTCACAGCGGCCATCTTGTCTGACGTCACTCTTACTGCAGCCGAAAACTTCTGTCGAGCTCCTGACGGCAGCGCCAGTGATGGACCGTGGTGTTACACAATGGACCCTAATACTCCATGGGAACCCTGTCACGTACCAACTTGTGGTAAGAAATAATCGCATCTATACATTGCTACCCGGGGTATGGATCCTGCTGTGGGCATGTGAGAAGTTGTCAGTGACTTCTGGTTGGGCGTTGGTTTTCCCCGGGTACTTCTGTATTCATGGAGTTTACACCACTATATACAACTTGCTAGACACAGTTTAGTCTTAAAGTGGCAGCAAAAGTGACGATTAATGAAATTCAAATATGTAAACAGTGCATTAAACGATTTCATGAACTAATGAAGGGGTAATTGTTTGAATGACCACCGTGCTACATGTGTGATATTTATGGCAGGGGATACATAGGCTGAAGGTCATAGCATTGTTAAATTCAATGCCGAAAACGAATCCGAACAAAACATTGCTATTGTACTTTTCTAACTTGTTTATTGAAAATCAATAGCCTTTTCCATATCAATACAAAAACGAAATAAACAATCGAGGATATGCTATGATTTCCTACATTATCAACTTATGGACTGATTAATAATAGCACATGGCATCACCATCTTATACATGTTAGAGATTCATGCATTAGGGTCATGCCCTGATTGTCGAGTGGTCTAAAGTGTTGCAAGTGAGTGCTTACTATTTCTCACCACTGCTCGAGTTCGAATCCCGTCCGGGCATATGAGAAAGATGAATTGGTGCTAGGCGGTGGTATTTGACGGGCACTCTGGTTTCCCCCACCACTTACAACTGACTAATCACGACCTAACAACATAATGATTAAGTTCCAAATTCATGCACTATTGCATATGCTAAGCAGCAATAGCTTAAGGTGTTTCGATAGGAAATAAATGGTGTTCGTCAAGATTATACGATTTCAGAAATTACAGAATTCTCCCTAGGTGATCACAACAAAAATGACAACAATCTTAGATAGTGCTAAACTCATAAACATGTATGCATGTACGTATGTACATACATAATACACACACATACACACACACACTCGTAGAAGAAATGATTACCGGTAGATTTTAATTTCCTTGCTTGCTAAATAATGTTTTGATAAGGCAATTAATAATGTCTGCACAAACTTCAGTTGATACATTTCTAATGCATTTTATGATATTTGCGTTTGTGATCTTTTTATGGTAATTTACCTTTTAATTTTGATACACCTTATCGCATTATCAATATTGATATACGAATTGGATGAGTGCTGCGTCAATTGGAAAACGGAAACAAATTTCTGCAAAACGCCTGGAGGAAACTTTGCTCAAAAGATGAGTTTATTAAAATAGCAATATACAGACAGTTAAACAGATGGCTTTCTGAAACCGGACAAATGTATCAAATATATCAGTAATTGTAACTATATGTTACGCAATTGACGCAAATCACACCTTATACACTGCAATAAAATGATTGCACATATCGCGTTACGCATAAATCATTTTAGTATTGACAAAATGTCTTCTTGATCTCCTATCCCCCTCAATGCCTAGTGTTGTTTTCCTAGTACTAAATCATTTCCCATTTACTTAATACGTTTTATTTTCATTTAAAATCTCTAATCCAGGTGGCATGGGCTTTGAACGGGTCATGAGAGTATTGACTATGTACGGACTGCATGTGACTGAAATAATAAAAGTTACTCACTGTTTACATCACTAGCAGCACATGGCTATTTCCCAGGATATCTCATACACATATCTCTGCAATCGGAAATATTACACCTTCAAAACAACTTTCTGATTAACTTTTACTGCGTATTGTAAATTGATAGAAAATAAATATGATCCATCATGGATGAATAGTAAATTTTTAGACGCATACGTAAACAATTTTCTTACATTCTATTGCTATATTTGAATTTTTGAATTTCGTTTTTAGTCACTTTTTTCTGCCATATTGGGGCTAATTCGTGAGCAGCCAGGTGTCACTTGTGTAGGAAACCGGAATAACCGGCGAAAAGCACAGTCTAACCCAAGTCACTGACAACTTTCTCACATGCCACGGGTGGGATTCGAACCCGCACAGTGGTGAAATACAGCTAAAAGTCAGTGGTAGTTCCCCTTGGACCACACCGTCATTAGGTTGCAACTGGTTGCGGAGTCCCCGGTGAAAACCACCGCCTAACCCCAAGTCATTGGCAACTTTCTCAAATTCCCCGTGTGGGATTCTAGTCGGGACAGTAGTGAGAGACAGATAAAAGTCAGTGGCAATACCTTAGACCACACGGCCATAAGGAAAGGCCTATATTGCTATAATAGTTTATTACCTATTTTCATGTATTATAATTGTATTAGTTTTTACCTCAAGACTTGTAGACAAAAAGTATACATACTTACGTACATTACAGAATCTGTTGGCGTTGTTGGATGCAGAAACACCCACAAAGGTACTCAATACGTCGGGAATCTGAATACCACAATCACCAACTATACTTGTAAACCTTGGAACGAGATGTACTTTTTCGTGCCGTATGCTCGAAAACTCTACGCCTCCTACCAGTTCCCTGATGGTAAGGTTCACCACAACTACTGCCGCAATCCCCTGGGGGTATATGAGAAACCCTGGTGCTACTCTACCAACCCCTACACTGACTGGGAGTTCTGTGATGTACCAATGTGTGGTGAGTATATTTTGATAGGGTTGATAATTATGAGAACAGCATTATGATGATGATGATAATGATGATGATGATGATTATAAAAATGATGATAATTATAATAATAATAATAATGATAATAGTAATGATAATAATAATGATATTATTAATAATAATAATGATTACTAGTATAATAATAATAATAATAATAATAATAATAATAATAATAATAATAATAATAATAATAATAATAATGATAATAATGATAATTATAATAATGATATTGATAATAATAATAATAATAGAAATGGTAATAATAACTGCATGGTGATGATGATGACATTAATATTTCCATCATTATTAATTTGTTATTATTATTATCATTATATTATTATTATTATTATTATTATTATTATTATTATTATTATTATTATTATTAATATTATTATTATTTCTATTATTTATTATCATCATCATACTTGGCACTAGATGGCCATTGTGTGCCGATGTATCTTTAAGCAACCATTCATTCATTTCCACACTACTACTACTACTACTACTACTACTACTACTACTACTACTACTACTACTACTACTACTACTACTAATGTAATGAACTTAATAAGCAAAGGACCATGTAGTTGTTATCCCTGTTCATTTGCTAGTTGTAAAGCTTGATTGTATATGTTGTATTTATACAGATCACACTACATCTGAAGTGGGAGTTAGACATTTGGATGACCGCCTCTGTAGTACTCTGGGAGGAAGATGCAGTGCAATGGATGACTGTCCAGATAAACACTACGTGAAGGACCTGTGTGCTGAGGAACACTCAGTATGCTGTCTAGGTGCAGAGCAGGAAACTCCCCCAGTTAAAGGTACTTACGTTTTCAATACTACTTAATAATTCATCTAAGTGTGATGGATGCGATATTTTGTAAAGATATACTTTAAACTCTAGACATGAACGGATCCTTCTATATGTTATCAATGCTGCGGTTGGAAACCTCTGTGGTGCAGTACAGCATCTCTCTCTCTCTCTCTCTCTCTCTCTCTCTCTCTCTCTCTCTCTCTCTCTCTCTCTCTCTTGATCGATCAATCAATCGATCGATACAGTGGCTATCCCAGATACTATCAGAAAGTATCATAATTTCATTTTCAAGTGACTGCGGGCAAATCTCCTTTAGACATACGGTATCGAGCTAACAACAGTTTAAGATGGAATTTGAATTTGTATTTCGTTTTTCGTCACATCTATGGCAATTGTGGCTAATTCGTGACTAGCCAGTTGTAAGTAGTGGAGGAAACCGGAGTACCCGGCGAAAACCACCGCCTAACTCCAAGTCACTGGCAACTTTCTCACATGCCCAGGCTGGGATTCGAACCCAGGCAGTGGTGAGAGACAGCGTACAGTCAGTGGCGGCGCCTTAGACCACACGGCCGTCAGAGTAGCGACTATTTGCACTTTGGGCTGAGATGAGACACGGTGAGCAAAAGGCTTGCAATTGCAATACACTACGGCACTCGTTCATGGGGGCAGCCCCCTAACTTGTCAATCATTAGTTATCAGTATTCTGTCGTAGCATCACTCCTTTTGTCTTTCACAGTAATTGCGTTTCACTTTGTACCCTTGTCTAATTGTTTCTATTATATAGTTTTGTATTATCGTATATATATATTTTGTATCCTGCGATACAGTTAATAGAGAATTTATATTTTCACGTTCCAGACGCATGGCCATTTGGTACATACGCGATGCCAATGTCTGTCTACGGATGTCCCTCTGAAAGTGAAGATTGGTTCGAAGGCTTTGTACGGTGGCACACCCCTGATCTTAATAGGAACATTACTTGGTCGCCGGAATACCACGCCAGGGGTCCATACAACCAAGAGAAAATCTCACTGGGTTTTTGTATCAAGACGGAGGAGTTTCATACTGGTTCAGCTCAGCCCTGGGGAGCAGGAAAATACTGCCTCTTACAAATAGGAAATGCATGCCCTAGTGGTACGTTTAGTTTTCATCATCATATTTACAAGCTTTATACTAATTGGCGATTTATTTAACAATTTTTTTTAAATATCTCACGTATTCTTTTATTTCCATATTTCTATTTTACGACAATTACGTCACTCGAAATAAATTTGTAAATGTTTTCAATAAACTAATTCATCTTTTTATTAACTATTTCATTTCAAAATAATTTTGTACGTTATCTTCCAGTTTGCAATAATATTGATCGGGCGTCTTTCGAAAACACATTTCATAACCAATCTGAAGTTATTTTGTCTTACCCTTTAGTCGATTATTCTAAATACTCCTTTTTGTCTGGTATGTAAGCAATATCAATTAAGGAGAGCGTTATGAGCTGTGCCAAAATTATAATAGGAAGCCAAAAGAGTTAGCTTCCTCTATAAAGTATTCTGAACGAGATTTCTTCATATCTATGTTTTATTTAGAGTTACATGTATAAAGTGAGCCTAGATATTTTTATGCTTTGGCGGAGAAAGAAAAGAGGCGTACATGCTTTGTGCATTACCGTCAGGCCTATGATATCGCCCACTCCAGAAGGATATTAATAAAAATTCCACCGTCTAGTAGCTATGGACAAAGCCAGCTGAGTGTATATTTCTACAATAGAATGCTATCAGTGGCAATGTTTTACCGTAGGGCTTTCTTCAGTATCTCAGTCATAGTTTATCTCTACATGTAGAACAGGAACAGATGACTCCATAACCTATTCGTAACAGTGCATACAATCTGTGTGTGATGTAATTCTGCGATAAAAACATACACTCATGTTAAACCTCTCTTAGTGAGTTAATGATCGGGCAGTATTTTAATATTCAGTTGAAAGTGTCTTAGTTGTATATGTATTTCGGGGAAAGGTTTACATGAAACATTAAACGGCCAAAATTACAAAAGTACATACAGCAGGCTCCCTGATCTTTTGAAAAACTAAATGCAACCACTAGAAAACGCAATTTCCATATAGTTTCCAATTCATCCAATTAATATGCATTAAATATAAATCGAAATGATAGGTATAGCCACAGCTAACAGTGCATTTGATAAACTAGGGCTATTTAGAAATATTTGAAAACCGGTATAAAAATCAGTTGTGGGGGTATTTCGATGAGGGATTTCATCAAAAGCATTATCACCAGAAACTGATATCTAACTCTTTAAACTATTTGAATAAAAATGAATGCAACACTATCTGACGTAATCCCCCCCCCCCCCCCCCCCCACTACTACATGCTATTGGGTACAGACCAATTACAGTGATTCTG
Organism: Maea johnstoni; assembly: GCA_963942565.1. Classification (NCBI taxonomy): domain Eukaryota; kingdom Metazoa; phylum Annelida; class Polychaeta; order Spionida; family Magelonidae; genus Maea; species Maea johnstoni. The sequence continues at coordinate 11,378,050 of OZ012686.1, read as the reverse complement.
CTAAACGAGCCGTATTTAACAATCCTGTATTTAATTTAATTTCGCTTCAAATCGATACGGTCAATGAAGAATACAGTACAATAAATCGTTAAATAGTTGAACATTTTATAAGAATCGCTCGAATGAGGAAAGGTTCAATACTATATATGTGTTGTATTTATTTTCAGGGTTCTTAGAATTGATCATTAATATTATTTCTATGTGTTGCATTTTCTCCAGGATTCTTAGAATTGATCGCTGATATCCTTTCCAAGTGTTGTATTTATTTTCTGGATTCTTAGAACTGATCACTAGTATTATTTCTATGTGCTGCATTTATCTTCCGGATTCTTAGAATAGATCACTGATATTATTTCCATGGGTTGTATTTATTTTTCGGATTCTTAGAATTGATCAATAATAGTATTTCTATGTGTTGTATTTATTTTCAGGTTTTTTAGAATTGGTCACTAATATTATTTCTATGTGTTGTATTTATTTTCAGGTTTTTTAGAATTGGTCATTAGTATCATTTCTATGTGTTGTATTTACTTTAAGGATTCACAGAATTGATCACTAATATGATTTCTATGTGATTTATTTATTTTCAGGATTCTCTGAATTGATCACTAATATTTCTGATCCCACTTTGAGAATGAAAACACGACTGTATCACGGTAGTTCGTGCGTCAACTCAACGCGTGGGTTCTGTCTTTCCTTCTGCTGTCGAGAAGATGGCGCTACACAGACAGCTCTTGTATTGCCGAACTCTGCTCCCTTCCACCTGTTAAAGGTACAGTTAAGACATTTAATTCATGCACTAAATGTGCGGGCAGACCGGTCTTTTTACACGACCGCAAGGCTGATTGCCATATAATTTCCTTGGCATTGGTGTGCTACATGCTTGTTACATGCTTTACACTCCCGTGATACTTAAATACACAGCTACGTTGGTCATGAATATAAGTGCCAACTATCGCGACTGCGCCACCGGGCATGCCCAGGCGACTGAGCGACTAGTGCAGGAGTTTCATATCTTTACTGTATATATATACTATGGAATACGTGGCATATTTGGTGCACTTTACGAATCAAAAATAAACTCTTAATTATTTGAAACAGTCTGTAGCAAGTATTTCACATTTATAAATTCAAAGACAAACTTTAACCAATAATGACAATTCAGCTGAACATTTCTTAAGAAAGTAATTTGATGTATGCATGTATACATACATACATACATACATATATACATACATACATACATACATACATACATACATACATACATACATACATTCATACATACAAGCTATATTCCAAACTTCCAATGTCATCAGATATTTTCTTTGTTTTGCCAGTTTTCAGCAACATGCCAGGAGGTCTCTGGAATGTCTGCCACTGAGGAACACATCCAATTTCTGTCTAACGGGTCTCTGCAAACAAGCCGGGCCACAACTCCACGTTCAACGATACGATTCGAACTAGGAACAGTGGAAATACACTTTTGTTACTACCAGCCAATAGGTAAATACAAAGTACAGTAAAGGCAAGTTCATGCACTAAATATTTGGGGAAAACGGGCATTCTACACGACCACGAATCCGTTTCTAAATCGAGTTGTGGGTGGGTTACATTGTTTGATTTATCAGTTGTTTGATTATTTGTACAGTATAGGTGTAATTATTTGTTTGTTTGTTTGTAAAGTAATTTGTTGCTTTCAAAATGTCTTATCGCTTGGAGATAAACACAGGGGAAATTCCCCATTCTGAATAATCCTATTAGATAGTCTTTCAGTTGTAAAAGCACTAATTAAGCTGTTTTCCCGACGTGCCCATTGACTAGCCAACCCACTAATAAGAGTTCACAACAGACCATGGTTTTATTGTATGTTGCCTAACTGTTATACTGTAATTTCTATGTATTTATTGGCATGAAAATTATAAAAAAAATAGCAGTATCTTTTTAACAGTAGATATTAGAGATAGTAGTGTAGGTACACACTCACTGGGACACTTCCCTGTACAACTTCTAGTCATTTTGTGTACCTATGTATATCGACCACCTGTATCTGAAATACATATATTGAATTATATTGAATTAATAAGAATCCAGTGGGACTTGAACTCCAAATCACGCCATAAGGTCATTTATATTTTAAAGAGTTGATCAGAATCTACAGTGTGCACTTGAACAAATATACATCCACTTTTTGTTTTTTGGCAATTTTACAGTTGAGCACAAGTGTTACGAGAGCCGAGACCTGGGTCAGTACTACAGAGGTCGAGTGAACGTCACTTCTCGCGGGGTTTGCACGAACTGGAGGAAATACAGGGGGATAGACCACTATCACCTCTACCACTACGTAGGCCTGGACGATACCAACTTCTGTCGTAATACTGTAGCGCTGGAACTGGAGGATCAGCCCTGGTGTTACGTCAATGGAGAGAAGGTGTTGTGTGGAATACCCGCATGCCAGGGTAGGATGACACACATTTATCCCATGAGAAATTGTCGTCTGGTTCAAAATTATTTTTGAGAATAACTTGATAATCACCATTTTTTGAATAAAATATTTGAAGGGGAGTTGTTGGTAGTCTTCTAATCAACAGTTCTCCTTCAAATATTTTCCAAAGTATGCTGTCGGTTGAAGGATTTTATCAAAAATGTAAGGCCACCTTTTGCTGCTGTATCATACACCCTTTTACGTGTGCACTTTTATCCTCATATATTTGTAAATGTTTTGATAAAATCTATTTAGATACATTTAAACGTAGTTATATTAGAGTTCAACTTATCCATGTTAACACACGTTTTAAAGTTTACTTGATTTGATGAGTTGTATTAACGCTAATTTGATGAGTTATATTAAAGCAGTAAGACTTAAAGATGTCCACCAGATAATTTCGTCTGGATCTAATGTGCTTTTGAACATACTTTTTGAATTGAAAGTGATTTTACAAAATAATTGAAAGAGAAACGTTGGAGTTGTTCTGATCAACATTTCTTCTTCAAATATTTTGCCAATTATGCTTACGCCTGAAAGATTTCATGAAAACTGTCTTGCTAGTTTTGATTGTTGTGAGCATGAATGGGTTAAGTTTCAGACTATGTGAGCAATCTGATGCAAAGGGGTTAGAGATTACTATGAACTTATGCATTATAAAACATGGTACATATTATAAAATGAATGTCATGCTATCTATAGTACAGACAATTAATTCCTGCACTAAATGTGCAGGCAGATCGTGCATTCTTTTACGACCGCATACCCTATTACCGCTCAGCTTCCGTGTCATTGACACTTTACCGCACAGATTATATACATGAGTCGTGGATATCCCTTACTAGCTTCGGGTTCGACCTGGGCCTTGTTCAGCACCATAAACGTTGATCAACGTTGATCCAACGTATCCCGTTCAGATCGTCATCGCAAGTAAACGTTGAAACCGTTCAGATTCCGTTTTCCCACCACGTTGATCAACGTTCATGGTCCTGAACAAGGCCCAGTCGAACCCGAGGTTGGTAAGGGACCAAAGAAACGTAGCCCTGTTTTATCATCTCAAACACAGAGCATGAGCAGGCAACCACTCTACCGGTCGCGTACAGACAATTTGTCGACTCGTAAAGGAAATAAATATCTTTACGGTATTTGCAGATGGTTGGAAAGCATATTCAGATGTAAGTCGTTTTCGCCCAGCACGTCAGAAAGATGGTGATAAGGCGACAGCTGCACTGACCGTTGATGGTAACCCAGGTACCGTATTTTCTCAGAAATTTGGGCCACCTCACGAATTTAAACTACCATTAGATATATTTCTAAAATAATTATTTTTGAATGTGGGGCACCCACATACATGTATTTTCTTGATAGAGATTTTCTTAAATATGGACCATGTATATAATCGTTATTTTTTAAAGACAAGCGCGGTATAGACAATATTATATCTCATCATTCTTACGTTTATGATTTCCTTAATTTTTCTTATGTAGAAGGTGCTAATATCAACATAACACCAATTTCTCTTTGTATTGTTTTGAAGCTCGATTTGTGTTTCTGTTGTTAATTGATAACATTATCAAGGCGTGATGAACACAGTTAATACTTTATCCCTGTGTCAGATGGGTACCTGTACATCTTACATGTATTTCGTTTTTCGTATTCTATCTTCTAGCTACCTGTAGTAAACAGACTGGCGTTGGCAGTTGGTGGCAGGTGGATCTTCAAGGAATCTATTTAGTTGTAGCTGTACAGATTCTTCGTGATGGTAATATTTTGCTGATATGTTAGCAGTGCGATGTTAAAAACATCTCTGACGTAGACATCGTTTCATTTACTCGAGCCCATAATCACATAATTTTGCACCCCTATTGAAATGCAAAGATACATAGATACATATCACAATATATGTATATATATATATATATATATATATATATATATATATATATATATATATATATATATATATATATATATATATATATATATATATATATATATATATATATATATTTGTCCAATGGCAAAATGTCTATATTCCTTGAAAATATATTCCAAATCGTAAAAATAATGTCTACTGACTCCATGAGTACCTGTGACGTATATGCCTATATATCTAATCATATCAGTAGCATAGTGACAGACTTTGACATCTGAGAATTGTAATAGGTACACAGGTACACAGCCCAATAAACCTGCACATGGCTTTGTCTTATCTATTTTAGACATTCCCTTGTGTCCCCTACGTCTGTTCGACGTGCACGTTGGTACTCACCAGGATACATTCCTCGAACGAGGTGCATTATTATGTGCAAGAAAGGTCACTGCCGGAAGTAGCTCTAATCCCTGGGTCACGTGCACGCAGCCTGTCAAGGGGCAGTTCGTCACCATAGAAAACTTTGCACATATTTCTCACGATATCTACAACACTGATTACAGACTCTGTGCAGCCATCTGCGAAATTAATGTATTCGTTAATGGTATGTAATTTGTAATTATGTATGTAATTATGTATATAATTATGTACGCAATTATGTATGTATTAATATGTGTTTGTATGTACAAATGTACATGTATGTGTGTAAGTATATTTGTATGTATGTATGTATGTATGTTTGTATGCATACATGTATGTATGGATGTATGCATGTATCTATCTATCTATCTATCTATCTACATGTATATATCTATCTATCTATGATAAATATACATCATATCTTTCAATAAACGTAAATATGATAAGATTAGTTTTAATATTTATACTCACAATAGTTCTAAACTTTTATATCTAGTTTATGTGAATTCCAAATTTACTTATGCATTGATTTCCGAGTGTCAATTAAGCATATACAGCTTTAAATCGACTTTAATTTGATACATGTGGAGAGGTTTTGTTCTTCAGATACTTTTTGCGGACGACCATTGTTGGACCGAGTGACCAATAACCGCATTGTTCCCCATGTTAAGGACTTCAAAGAGTTAGAGGTGCCCGCCTACACTATCACTCTATACAAACCTGACGCCTGGTGCCCTCTGCCAGCTACTGCCAAGGGATCCTTTCTGCAGGTTAGTGCCAATGTATGTATGTATGTATTTTATTGACTACAGCATCAGCTATAAAAGTACAGTACAATTAAATAATGTAATAAAAATATAACATTGGGCACGTCAACACAGTATAAATGAAGGTAATATGTACACCAGGGTTATAACAGAAAAGGGGGGTGTAACATCCAATGAAAGATGAACATGCATTTGTATTTTCTAAACGACAACGAACATTGACATCTTTGACAGTTGTTCACGTATGGTCTTTTGGTTTATTGCATGTCATTTCGCAAACATAACATTGTATCCTGCCATCCTGGCCAAAAAATTAGAATATAAACAGTACAATATGTAATGGAAAAATATGATGAAATGCTATGAATTTCAATGCAATACGTTACTTCACAATGCATCCCACATATATTCTTCTCTCAAACCCATTTCACTTGGAGGTTTCAGATTTTCAAGAATGTTGCGTTTTTGCTCTAGGGATACCTTATTTTTTCCTAGTGAAACAATTGATTATCATAGTTAATTCTTGAAAAGTTCTTTTGGAAATCCCTTTTCTTTTGTAGGTTTCGAACTCTTAGTAACTGTACTTTTATCTATTTTTATCTATTGAAATGGTCTTATGAAATAGTACTTACAATTGAACTTATAGCTCGCGCAGTGAGATGGCCGAAGACCGGTGAGCAAGCGTCGACTATGGTACAGGATGTCATCACCTTCCTCGCAGCCTCCTTATCATGTTTTGAATATTCTTCAATCAAATATTAAAAATGGATTTTTTCCTTTAAATTGTATCAAAATACCATTTTGAACGCCAAAGAACAAGCAACGAATGGCGCTCTCGATCGGCGGATTATTATGGCAAGCCGAAGTGCCCTAAAGTAAGCATTTATGGAATTCCATAAATCATTTATGGAATTCCATAAATCATTTATGGAATTCCATAATTAATAAATGTATTTATGGAATTCCATAAATGATTTATGGAATTCCATAAATCATTTATGGAATTCCATAAATGATTTATGGAATTCCATAAATAAATGGTATTTATGGAATTCCATAAATCATTTATGGAATTCCATAAATCATTTATGGAATTCCATAAATCATTTATGGAATTCCATAAATGCTCACATTTATGGAATTCCATAAATCATTTATGGAATTCCATAAATCATTTATGGAATTCCATAAATGATTTATGGAATTCCATAATTGCATGGCATTTATGGAATTCCATAAATCATTTATGGAAATCCATTAATGATTTATGGAATTCCATAAATCATTTATGGAATTCCATAATCAAGCACATTTATGGAATTCCATAAATCATTTATGGAATTCCATAAATCATTAATGGAATTCCATAATTAAATGACATTTATGGAATTCCATAAATAATTTATGGAATTCCATAAATCATTTATGGAATTCCATAATTGCACTCATTTATGGAATTCCATAAATCATTTATGGAATTCCATAAATCATTTATGGAATTCCATAAATGTATGTATTTATGGAATTCCATAAATAAGTGACACCTATAGGTTTTTTTCAAAATTAAACATGCTAAATAATGCTTTCTCCCTAGCTATAGAGGACATTCCTGAAGGTCACTTGTTTTAAAATGGCGGCTACTGCAGCAACTTATCTAAATATTATTTTGCTAGATCTTGTAGAGCTATGTTAAAGTACTATTTTGTGTTATTAAGTCTAAACGATGTTTTGGTGATTTCTCATATGGTCTCAGTGAACGAAATGATGTGTCCCTCCAGGGTGTATCTGCATGGTCCCAAATGAAAACTGGGGGTAGGGGAATTGATGCCTATAAATGGAGATAAATAATATACAACTTTATTCAATAAATATGGTGCTTTCTAAATGTGGAGGGACCCGGTTTTTGTTTATAGCCAACAAAGTGGGTTTTGCATGCTTATCGCTCAGTGAGGTGAGCTAAGATTACATAACTATGCAAGACTCCCAATTATCGCTCAATGTGGTCTCTACATGTTACAAGTACATGTGTTGGAAAGCTTTTTAGAGGGAAGGGGAGTCTTTATTGTTTTTTTGGAGTTCAGCAAAACAAAGAATTATGGAATACCATTAATGCTGTTTAATTATGGAATTCCATAAATGATTTATGGAATTCCATAAATGTACATGATTTATGGAATTCCATAAATGATTTATGGAATTCCATAAATGATTTATGGAATTCCATAATTAAGCACATTTATGGAATTCCATAAATGATTTATGGAATTCCATAATTAAATGACATTTATGGAATTCCATAAATGATTTATGGAATTCCATAAATCATTTATGGAATTCCATAAATCATTTATGGAATTCCATAAATGTGAGCATTCAGCAAAACAAAGAATTATGGAATACCATTAATGCTGTTTAATTATGGAATTCCATAAATGATTTATGGAATTCCATAAATAATTTATGGAATTCCATAAATGTACATGATTTATGAAATTCCATAAATGATTTATGGAATTCCATAAATGATTTATGGAATTCCATAATTAAGCACATTTATGGAATTCCATAAATGATTTATGGAATTCCATAAATGATTTATGGAATTCCATAATTAAATGACATTTATGGAATTCCATAAATGATTTATGGAATTCCATAAATGATTTATGGAATTCCATAAATCATTTATGGAATTCCATAAATGTGAGCATTTATGGAATTCCATAAATGATTTATGGAATTCCATAAATGATTTATGGAATTCCTTAATTGATTTATGGAATTCCATAAATCAATGGTATTTATGGAATTCCATAAATCATTTATGGAATTCCATAAATCATTTATGGAATTCCATAAATCATTTATGGAATTCCATAAATGCTTATATTTATGGAATTCCATAAATCATTTATGGAATTCCATAAATCATTTATGGAATTCCATAAATCATTTATGGAATTCCATATATGCTTACTTTAGGGCACTTCGGCTTGCCATAGATTATGGCACCAAAATAACGTCATCGGAAGACATGCAAAACGACACTCTCCATACAGAGATATGCTTCGCATTGTCGACACTAGCACATGTTGATGCAGTGTCACTGCAAAATGAATTACTCGTCTCTCCGTGGATCAATTTCAATGCGGTTTAAATCTTTAGAACCGCCATAATTAATTCTAAGTGTCTTATATTTCTAACTGAAATCTGTTGCGAAATGACGCCACTCGTACTGTGTGGTTATTGCACAAATATAAAGCTCATATCAAGGGGCTTCCAAATTGTCGTCACGGAAAACAAATTCGTAAATTTTAGATTGCATTTGAAGGGGGATGCAGAAGTATAATCGAGCTGCGCAAGCATTTAAAGCTTTGCTTTCTCGTCATATTAATGTTTCTAGATCAATCTGCTATGGGTGCGGCGTGTGCAAGCTGTGGTTACCCAGGGCGCAAGATGGCAGGATGACAAGAACACGTGGACGAAGTTTTCCCTCTCCTACGCTCTCGACGAATCACTTTTCATGACGTACCAGGAAATTCCCGCCAAAACCCACGTGTTCACGAACCAAAATGGCGCCATTCCACAGAGGCATTATTTTCTGCAGGCCTTGGTGGCTCTGCTTTTTCGGATACACATACACGATTTCAACGAGATACCGTGTCTGCGAATAGAGTTGTTGGGCTGTCTTCATGAAAACGGTGAGACTTCTTAAAGCTTTCTTGTAAAACTGAACATTTCTGCGTCCACAATAAAATAATCTCCAATAAATTTGAAAATTGCCATATTTCTCTAATCGTTTTCGAGAAAACATAATATTTTTGCATGTACACTATAAATAATGTCCAGTACCTTTATATATATATTTGTAATTTATATATATATATATATATATATATATATATATATATATATATATATATATATATATATATATATATATATATATATATATATATATATATATATATATATATTTCATTTAACGTGTCACTCAGTCATAACATTTGTATTTTTATGTATATGCTCTCCAAAGTCAATCAAGCCATTCGAACTGGTAACTTAATAGTTAACAATATTTGATTCAACCTATGATTGGCCGAAGTCAACTCTAAGTAAATGTGGAATTAGATTAATTGTGTCCTTTTCCAACAAAGGAATTTGTTACTCAGATGATTTGGGTTTGATCATTCATTGTTTTCCATAGTTGACCTCGTGAACTCCGCGCATTCCTTGAACTATAGTACAGCATTGATACCTAAAGATAACAAGAGTCGACGTATACCAGAGTTTGAAGGACGACTTTACGACAAAACACCTGAGAAGGCTGCAGATGATAATGTTGTGACATGCGCAGACACGTCTGTAGCGAATCTTTCATGGTGGGAAGTGGAGTTTTCAGAGAAAGCTGTCATACATACAGTGGTGCTACAGACTGGCATTGGATTCGGGTGTAAGTAAAATAACTTTGCATATATCTGTTAATCTATCTGAAATTATGTTGTTTTTTTCTTACTATATTCTCTGCATCGTTTTCACTTATATGTAAAATACGGTCCATAAAGAATAAAAGAATAAACGAAACACATAAAACGTATCTTTCCAACATATAAAACTATCTTGTGAGAATAGCTATTATACTTTCAATGAAAAAGACTGGTATTTAGAAAATTATTTTCAGGGAATTTGGCGGCACACAAGCCGTCTTACCAAAGCAGTGTAGGCTGGGATGCCTATCCTTATATAGCAAACGACGCCCACGACGGAACAAATTTTCACACGGACAGGTAGGTAACAATGATAATAATAATAATAATAATGATAATAACAATAATAATAATTATAATGATAATAATGATAATAGAATAATAATGACAATAACATTAATGATTATAATAATAATAATAATAATAATTATAATAATAATAATAATAATAATAATAATAATAATAATAATAATAATAATAATAACAATGATAATAATAATGATGATAATACTACTATTAATAACGATAATAATAATAATAATAATAATAAAAATAATAATAATAATAATAATAATAATAATAATAATAATAATAATAATAAATAATAATGATTATAATACCTATGAATGAAATGATAGTTCTTGTTTGATACATTGTTCTTAACTATTCTGTCCAAAAAGTCGGATTCATTGACCACAAAATAGTTTCTAGCACATAACATACAACAAAAGTCTCTGTGTGCGCGATGTTTTCCAGGTGTGCCGTGACGATCGCCATGGCGCATCCCTGGTGGCTGGTGGATCTAGGGGATAACTACCTGGTGACAGGTGTCAGTCTCACCAATAGAGGCGACTGCTGTGGTAGGTCAAAAACAATGGAATACATTATAAGAGGGTTCGCCTCCATACCTGAGCCGTTGTGGTGCATGGTGTCATGGGTCAAAAGTAGGTCAAAAACAATGGAATACATTATAAGAGGGTTCGCCTCCATACCTGAGCCGTTGTGGTGCATGGTGTCATGGGTCAAAAGTAGGTCAAAAACAATGGAATACATTATAAGAGGGTTCGCTTCCATACCTGAGCGGTTGTGGTGCATGGTCATTGAACATAAGATATAAGTAGCAGGTGTCATGGATGAAGTCCTTTTTTGGTCTCTGTAACTCTTTGACATACGTTTATGATTTATCTGCTCGTATTTGCACCCGTCAGAAAAAAAGCAAACTGCTTTTGAGATCCAATTATATGTTTGTATGCTTTATAGGTTGTTCTCACAGTTACGAAATTATACTTAAAGAATACAAAAAACGGAAGAACAACACAATTTAGATAAGTAAGTAATAAAACCAATCAGAGATAAAGAACGTACCAGCAAGGATACCACCTCAACACTTATTTTAGGACAATTTTTGATAATTAAACATAGTCCTACTAATGAGATATTGTTCCTCGGGTCACTTGTGAGATTAATACAATTAAACTTCCTCATTTTTGAAGAAATCGTCACAATCAAATTGTGGCTATCTGTGTTACAAACACTATTTTCTGAAGATGTTTATCTAATATCTCTTCAATGTACTAATCATCTATCATGATTACTGAATACATTTGGAGCAAGTTTACAATCATATGATACTCCCATACAAAGCTTAAACCTACTGTGCAAACACTCATTTTGTTCTTGTAGAAGCCAGATTGAAAAAGTTTGACCTTCTCATCGGGACAGAGTTGGATTTAGGGAATATCGGAAATTGGAGCAATTATATTGTTTGCCATAAACATGATCGTGATTTCCCAGCCGGTGTAACGAGACACGTGACCTGTCAGAATCCCATCCGGGGGAGATACGTGGCTCTGTCAGTAGACACAGATGAACCGCTCTACCTTACTTTATGTGAGATACAAGTATTTGGATATCGAGGTAAGACACTTTGCATAGAAATTGATACCTCTAAGAACAAATCGGTATGGTACGGTATCGGTATCTATGAAACGGTATGGTATTTTAACAATACTGTTAACGCAACTTTATTGCTCCGTATTTAGACTGCATGGGATCTACGATATATACAACATACGTGTTGTCCAAGAATTGGTGACAGGATTAAAAAGTAATGATAATAAACTAATTCTAAAACTTACCATTTTTTGCAATTCCTTTGTAATGATATATCAGAGAAATTGATTAATGGTTTCATATGAATTTGATACATATACTAACTTATATCATAGCTTTTATACTTTTATGTACTATACGGTAACACTTCTTATTTTATATTTAACAGCTCCTTTTGTGGTGACGTTAACAGACAAGCTTGTCCAATCAGAGCCCGTACAGTGCAAATCTGCGGCCCGGGTATCTGTAGGAAAGCAACAACATTCCTTACATTGTTCGTCATACGTTAGCCATGATATGGTGCGCGCGCAACTTCTTGGATTGGGATCCATGTCGATTTGTGAAATACGGATTTATGGCGGACTTCTCCGTGAGTGTCAAAGATGTTACTTATTCGTTGTTTTTTTTCTAATGTAAAATTCAAATTACACACGTAAACAGACCCATATTATTGATTTCCATTGAAGATTCAGTAAAGAAGTTAGGCAAATTTCTTCAATACTACTTATTATGAACTAGACGTTTTCACTTATCTTTTTCAAAAGTCTTCTCCCTAATATATCCTTCTGCATGCAAGTATTGATACCAAACGTTATGTATATATCTGTATCACCTTTGGCTTTACATTATTGCTTTGTCCATCTACCAGAATGGCTTATACAGTAGCACATATTCATTTTGTTATTTCTTGGTCCATGTAACTGAATGGCATATTAAGTAGTACACAATATGGTCGATGTATCTGAATAATGCCATAGTTTTCATCAGATGTATGTTTAATATCACAGCAAAACTGTCGTAAAACAATGACAATTATCTGCTGATATCGCAGGATGATATCGATGAGGCGTTCGATACAACTTGGGTTATCCTTTTATTGCCTTTCAGCCACTATCAAAAGAAAGAACGGAAGGTATGACATAGTTTGTCCAGAGAAAACCCTGATACACATGACATGGAATAAAGAAATCAACAATACAGACACTGATTCGTCCTTCAACAGATTCCATGCCGATGCTAGTGATATACCTTTGATCATGCACGCTTGCCACCTGAAGAAAAGGTGCCAGGTACTGGAAGCAAGTTCAGGGTCATCGCAACTTCAAGTTCAAGTGATATGTGCCTTCATAACGGATATGGGTAAGACATACATTTTTAAATTTCAGCATAACGCATGTTTTTATTCCTTTTTTATAACAAAATGAATTAGTAATCATATGGGTAAGGTGTGAATGTACATCAAGCAAGTGTGAAATCTATTATATTAGGCGTTCTGTTTCTGTCAATAATGAAATGTATTTCCTCGTCCACGGTCATAATCTTATGAGCTATGTTTATTAGTAAGTAAGTTTCTGATTCTCCTTGCAAATATACATTATCTTCTCTATATTGATTGTCGATAATAAGTGCGTATTTGATTTTTAAAGTTTTAGTTTAATATGTAGACGAATCAATTAACAATTTAAAAGATTGTTATTGTTGAATAACGGATATGTAATGTTATATTTTTCAGATTGAGCCACTGAGCTGTACAATATAATTTCTTAGTTATAAACTGATACTGGAAATGTTCGTTTGATTCTAGCGTCGCAGTATCATACAACACTCACATCCGAGGGAAGCATAACATCACCACACTTTCCTTTCTACTATGGAGCTGATATAGACTGCTTTTGGACGATAACAGCGCCACGACATCTGTTCGTCAAACTAACCTTTTCTCTCATCAAAATGCTACCAAGGTTTCGTGAGGTTGAGGTAATGTCCACTCCCGAGTATAACTATTATGACCACTGTAAGGGATCAAATCAAAATACACCTTTTAACGTTAGGAATGACTTTATACTTTTATGTGAACACCCTTTAGCAGCAAATGATATTGAAAGGATTTCTATTATTTCTTTGATTAAAATGGTTAATTCAGTAAATTTCATTTAGTTCAAAGTAAGCATTTTTTATAAACATAAATTATTAATATATGCTATCTCTATCTATCTATCTATCCATCTATCTCTTTCTATCTATCTATCTATCTATCTATCTATCTATCTATCTATCTATCTATCTATCTATCTATCTATCTATCTATCTATCTATCTATCTATCTATCTATCTATCCACCAACCATCCATCCATCCATCTCTCTCTCTCTCTCTCTCTCTCTCTCTCTCTCTCTCTCTCTCTCTCTCTCTATATATATATATATATATATATATATATATATATATATATACATGTATACATATATTTATATATATATATACACACACACACATATATAAATATATATATATATATATATATATATATATATATATATATATATATATATATATATATATATATATATATATATATATATATATAATTTCATATTAATACCGTTTAGCAGTAAATGGTATTGAAAGGATTTCTATTATTTTTTGTTTAAAACGGTTAAGTCGGTCTATCTATCTATCTATCTTTCTGTCTATCTTATCTAGCTTTCTATGCTGTCTATCTGTCGGTCTGTCTGTTTGTCTCTATGTATGTATGTATGTATGTATGTATGTATACATACACCTTTAGGATGGCTGTTTGACTCTGGAGCCAGGAGATTGCACAGACGGCGTGACAGTACAGTATGGGGAGGACGAGAAAGACCAAGGAAGTATAGGAGTCAGAAACGCCAGTATGTTTCTATCTAACAGCCATGTGATGATTGTTAAGCTACATTCCTGTGGGCGTCTTTATACTGCTGCAAGAACTGCCGCAAATGTTGGGTTTAAGGCACACGCCGAGTTTGAAGGTATGTCTCGAATTGTTTTTGTGATATCAGCATTGCTTTTCATGTGAGCAATATGGGAAACCCTTATACTACTCTTTTGATGATTTAAACAGTCATGATAAAATGGTGGCGACGAATAAAGGCTTTTTGTTGCTTGTGCAAGTGAAAAGAAAAATATTTTCATTTTGCCGGAAAAAAAGATTCCCATTACGCTAACACTGACGGAATTCTTCGGCAATGTGTGAATGCTTGAGTAATGTGTACCAGTTTTAAACATTATTGTTTATGTCGCATGAATAATCACCAATATGTAATCATCATTCGTGCTACCTGATGACCATCCAACCGTGTAACAATAAGAAATCAATCCTCGTCCCAAATGAAACCTTTTGTTATTTAATTTTTTGGGGGATCTATTACAAATACTAGCATTTCTACCTACTGAAGTACGTCGTTTTGAATTCAGATTGCCCCGGATGTGATGTGCAAATGGACCAGCAGGAAACAATATGCATCTACGCATGCGCACACATCATCTCACCAAACTTCCCGTCCGGTTACAGTAAGAACCTGAAGGCCTCTTGGAATATCGTCACCTCTGCTGGAACATACATTGCTCTCACATTCCTCTCGTTTGACGTATATGAAGATCCCTTATTACCTTGCTCACACGATATGGTTCCAGTGTTTGACGTGAATTTAATTGGTAAACGATCAGTTATAGGAATATATTGCAACTCTTTTCTGCCTCCCAAGATTATCAAGTCCAGTTGGAATAAAATGAAGATAAGTTTCAGTACGGATGCCACAGGAAACGGGAGGGGATTTCATGCCAAGTATGAGGAGAAAATGTACACGCCCTTCATAAATATCACTGACGCCAATTCTACAGCAACCTTTGGTACGTAGACTTTTGGAATTTCGTTTTTCATCACAATTATGCCAATTGTGGCTAATTCGTGACTAGCCAGTTGTAAGAAGTGCAGGAAAACGGAGTACCCGGCGAAAACCACCGCCTAGTCCCAAGTCACTGGCAACTTCCTCGGACGTTTTATCATTAAATACAGCAGTTGACTAAAATAACCCAAATGAAGATAGTTTACTGAATGAAAAGGGCACTTGAACAAACACAGTAGCAAAATTGGCACTGCATACTCATAATTGATATCAACCAAAAAATATGAAATATTTGATATCTAGAATATGATGGAACATAAGTTCAAATTAAATGATCTTTATAACATATCAGGGTTAAAATATCAATGAGCAACAGAAATTAGTGGAGAGACCAGAATATCTAGTAAAAATCGCTGGCCAACTATTAGGCAAGCATATCTCAAACAGTGTTGTCTTTATTGAAATATTTCTGTAGATTGTCCCGTTGGATGGTCGCTGTTCAGGACGTCATGTTATAAGTTGGTGGTAGAGACAAATCCACTTACATGGCTTTCTGCACAGGCGCAGTGCGCAAACGATCCAAACGGTCACTTGGTGAGCATAACTGAGGAGGAAGAAATGGCAATCCTCTTTGACAAAATGACCACAGACTGGATCACGAACAGCACCATGACTTTCATTGGTTTGTATATTCTTCTTTGTCTACTGAAGAGAAAGAGTAGTAGTAGTAGTAGTAGTAGTAGTAGTAGTAGTAGTAGTAGTAGTAGTAGTAGTAGTAGTAGTAGTGATAGTAGTAGTAGTAGTAGTAGTAGTAGTAGTAGTAGTAGTAGTAGTAGTAGTAGTGGCCGTTACAGTATTTTGAAGTTTACTTGGTTCTCTATTGGTGAAACACACAATAACCATGTACCAGATATTTAAAGATGTGTTCATCTTGATATCTTTTGAAATCTTTTTTAATATACGAAGTAATGTGTGTGTTTGTGTGTAATATGTATGTATGTACGATGTATGTATGTTTGTATGTATATATCCTTATATCGTTTGATATCTTTTAATATACGAAGTAACTATATGTATATTTACATTATTTTATTACCTCTCCAGGATTGAGCCGTTTTGAGACTGGGGAATGGCGCTGGGTAACCAATGAACCTATGACGTACACACTGTGGTCGCCGTCATCGACGTACGACAACATACGTCAGCCAGACGGTGCAATCGCTGAGGGCTGTGCAATGATACGACTTGATAGCATGCATTCGACAAACAACTGGCATGATATCCCATGTGCCTTCAACCAAGTAAAGCAATACCTATGTGAAACACCAGCTGTGGACATGAAAGCATCTAGTGAAACACCTAGTAGAGATAGGGGCTGGGTGGGTCAGTTCTTTCCGCCATTAGAGGATGGTAATGCATGTCAAAATGACCTGTTTCAATGTGGCAATGGAGAGTGCATCATGGAGCACTATGTTTGCAATTCTGTTGTGGATTGCAAGGATGGATCGGATGAGGTCAACTGCACATCTGAGGGTAGGTTTTGCTGAAATGACTAAATACGTAATAAATACATTAAAACGCCCCTCAATCAATATATATATTTGTCTCAGTACTCTCACGACTTGTCATGTACGAGTGAAAATATAAGATATACATCATATGTATATGTATCAATTAACCCTGATATAAGAGTCCAATGTATCTTCTAAAACATTTTACATAGGTGTTGGCGGATATTATATATATCAAACCTTTTCTGTTACGATCTACTCCACTTATTCAAATTTTGGGAGAGCTTTATTTAAAAGATATATTATTTTGATTACTTCAGATAGTGAAATTCCTTCAGTTGAAAAACGTTTCCACTGTTTCAGCAACATTTAAGTGTTCCGATGGAAAGCTGATATCGATGACTTCATACTGCGATTTCAAAGACGATTGTGAAGACCGTTCTGATGAGATCAACTGTGGTAAGCAACTTATTCACCATCATCTGTTAGCAAATGAAATAAATGTATTTTTAGGAGATGAAAAAGAATTGCAAATGATTCATGAAAGTTTATTTGACATAGACACATATTCATATTTACATAATGTTCTCATGGTAATTTGTTCCATCACATATGTGCCAGCATACTAAGAATCTGCTTGTATATATCATGATACATTTTCTGTACAAGATACTCATTGTGTGAATATATGATGATGCAGAGAGAACCAATAGGAAAAACATCGATTTTACAGAGAAACGAAAAACACTTATCACCATCACAATTTGCCTATTTTAAATCCAGCCAAAGATTCATGAGAAAGATCACTTCTATAACTATTTATACGTATTTGGAAGGTCAATGTTTTTCTCTTAAATGTTTGTGGAGTAACGCAGAAACCCCTTATACAATTGAAAATACAATCTCGCATTATGCTTGATAGGTTAAAGGGGCCCTAAAGGCTCACAAACATATAAGCTTATATGAAAGTTATACACTTCAAGAACAGGATGCTACCATTCTTTTTCTCTCAGTGATCCTGTGAGGGGAGATTTTTGCGTATTGTCATCCTCCTAGACAGCCTCTGCCAGCCACTGGGTGCGGCCATGTTTTTCAAGTGCTATCAGCTGTGACACAATCGGGTGGCAGGGATTACATCCTGTCTCCAAGCTACCTCTGGGCAGTGTATCTAACAGCAGTGCTCCTGACAAGAGCTCTCTCGTCTCTGCACAAGTTGCATAAAAACGTATATATCAAACAAGAAAATGATGAAATCATGTGCAGCAATTGGCTGTAAAAAAAGACACGGTAGTGGAGAAAGCTTTCATAGATTTCCTAGTAGTAAATTTAGACAAAAACAGTGGTTAGCATCCATGAAACTTTTAAACCCACCTGTCCTGAAGTATGCATATGTATGTTCAGACCACTTCACTGACGAGGATTATGTCAGGAATCACACACTGCAGTCAGGATTACTTCAGAGTACAGTTAACAAGGTTCTGAAGAGGGATGCTTTTTTAAAAGGTTTGGGTACTTGTGAAATAGGTGTGCATAATCTCTCACACTTCTTCAAAAAAAGAAACAGTCACAATTGATACACCTTTTATCATGCTCCATGCGACTCCTATTGCATCTAGTCTTACTTTCTTCAAGGATATAATATCTATAACCAATTTTCATAAATCTCTTATTTCAAGCAGAAGTGATCTTGCAATTTATCAATTTCGGGATTTATTTACTTTATTGGTATACATTTACTAGTCTCAACATGATTTACCTTCATTCAGTTGCTCAACGAATATAAGCACAGGTGTATGCATTAAATGTTTAATATTAAGCCAGCATGAGAAGGGTAAATATCATTCCCTAACTTACAAAATTGAAACAGCTAAGGTTATAGTCAGTCATGACCCCATTTTCACTGGGAAGAAATACATTTCTAAATAGTACTGCAATATAGAGGAAGGTTGAAATCAAAATATCTCAAATTGCAAATGACCCTTTCTTTTATTTATGATAGAATAAATGACATTTTCATTTACTCATTACCAACCTTCTCTTAATGACTTATGATTAATAATCATACTCTTCATTATTATGATCTGATGTACAGACTTTAGCAACCCTAACAGCTAACTTTCAGGGTGAATGGCAATTTTCATAGGTACCTCAACATGGTCTTTATTAATCCACTGAGAATAGACTGTGCAGGATTTTGTTAGTTGTGTTACAACTGAGGTTTTGTCTTATGTCTAGGTCCCTAGGGTAATAACAAAAGTAAGTAAAGGAAAGGGACACACAGGGTAATTGACCTTGTCCAATTGGCATTACACATCTAGACCCCATGGGACACAAGGTAGTAAACACAGGAAGTGACTAGCAGTACTGGGAACAGCAATCATCTTCATTTCCTTTAGTAATTGTGTACATATTCATGAAGATTATAGAAAAGAAATGTCAAGAATACCTTTGGAAGGGGCCTGATAATTTAAAGAAGGAAAGAAGTCTGACAGGTGCACCACAACATGCTATTTAAGCGCCAGCCCTCTGTTTCCACATCTTGACCATCAAATTCATCAACACCTTGAACTATGTCCATATAATCCACCTGATCACCTTCAGCCACTCTTGGTTCAAAGTCGTAGGGATTTGCATACCTAAACATCTTGAATGTGCTTCAGAGCAGTGAAATATCTACCTCCTAGACAGAGCTACTGGCTTTATCTAATACACCCACTAAGCTGCTTGCCACCCATTTACATAGACTACAGCAGCATGAGTTGACTCAGATCCAAGATGGCGGCTGCCCTGCCTCAATGGAGGTGCTATTCACTAATTGCAATTTGAGATTTCTCTTTGTGTGGAGCTCTAGGGCTTCTCTGTTTATGACAGATGTTGAGCTATGTTCATGAACCTTCATATAAACCTATGATGTGTTTTTCCCCAAGTTCCCCTTTAATACCCTAAAGATTTATCACAGTTTGTGCAAATAGAAATCAATCATAGTTTCAATAAAGTATACAATTAGACGGCCGTACTTGTGCAAGCCTTTCGGTAAATAGCTGTGATTCCAAACACTAGAATAACAAATATAGGAGAGGCTATACTGCATATAGAAAGAATAAGAATAAGATGATGAAAGATGCATCGTCGCCTAAGAATGATTAGATTCAATTCATACGTTGATAAAATCGATTTCTGTGATAACCAAAGGTTTTGATAGGCATAAATGAGACCTTTCACTCAGATCTATGAAGCAGATAGCTAAACATGTAGTTGCACTGATAATCCCTACAATAATAGTCTTTGTATTATTTTACTTAGTGTATGAAGAATGCTCACAAACCCAGTTTACCTGTAAAAATGGCCAATGTATAGAACAGTCTCAACGATGTGATCTTCTTCATGACTGCGTGGACGGGACAGATGAAGAAAGATGTGGTGAGCTGAATTTTATATTATTTTCTGTTAAGTACATATAAATGCTCAAATGATTCTAATGATACTTTCAAAATATAAAGGGGGGGGGGGGGGGGGGGGGGGGGAGAAGGTTACATTTTGATGTCGCTGTAAAGCACTCCAAGCAAAGTTTGTCTTACCAGATTATTTTTAAATATAGGAAGTAACTATGCATATCAAGAGTAAAGCGCTAATTAGGTGTTCGTACGTCAAAAGCAACTTGCATAAACATTCATGATGAGAAGTTAGCATACTTTTAAATAGAATATATTTCATGTTGTCTGCGGATATTTGTTGGGTTAAAGGGGCAACTGTACCCCTTTATGTCTTTTCAGAATCGTGCTCGCCAGAGGTTGCTTTCCAATGCTTTGATGGTACTTGCAAACCAAAGTCATCAAGGTAGGGAGACTGAAATTATATATGTATATATGTTCTACTTACATACATACATACATACATTCATATATTTAAACATGCATCTTTGAGACGTATTTATCAAATTTTGTGTCATTACTTTTTCTTCCTTTTTCTTAATTCCAACTTTTTCATGAGCCAAGGCAGTACTTTAATTTTCTATGCTTTCTGTATTTTGATTTCTGTTCAAAGTATATATAGGTGTTCTTGACTTGTATTTACCATTTACTGAATTTTTTAAATTTTTGCTTTGTGGTAAGACAGTGTAAAACCTACCATGTGATGAACGTTCACTTACCACCCATATGAAATATATGTACGATGCACAACTATTTTCTGTCATGTTTTATGTTGGAAGATGCGATGGTGCTGTGGATTGTCCTGGAGGCCTAGTCGAGGATGAGGGGGGTATTTGCGAGACAGAGAGCATAGCTGCCTCCTGTTTAGACTGGTATCTCAAGGGCAAAAGTGTCTCCGGTCGCTTCAAGATCAACCCTAAAGGATCGAGTGAGTATCACTGTTTATTCCATCCTCAACTGGGAAATATGCATTGTCTGATACATATGGAATAACAGTGGAACCCCTCTAAAGTGGCACTGAATGACCTCTGTATGTCGATGTGCCTTTAAACACTCATTCATTCATTCAGTGCACAACTGGTCAACTTAAAAGAGTGGTCAAATTAGAGGTATGGTCAACTTAGAGGGATGGTCAAGTCAGGTCAACGTAAAGGGGTGGTCAACTTAAAAGGGGTTCTCTTTACCATACAACTAATATGAAAAATAGTTTGGGACTGGAAAAATGTAGTCACTTTAGAGGAGCGGTCGCTTTGCGGGATTTCACTGTATATTGAGATGTAAGCATAACTCAGAGTAATATGTGCCTGGATGTTGTTGTAATTGATGAGATTACAGTTAGCGTATCATTTTTAAAGCAGTCCAATACATTCTTCATCCAGAATTGCTCGCATGAACATCCACCTAAGGCTATTAGATATGGCATATTTGATGCCTGTAGTGTCCAAAACGCCCTGACTATTTGGTTAAATCCTAATAACTCGAGTACTTTTGGAAATTAAATCTTTATGATGTAAATATTTCGATAACAACTCAATCCATAGCTCTTTTGTATTTTGTGAATCAAGGTTCAATTCCAATTTTTTTTTCAAAGATATCATAGGTCATTATCGAACGGGTATTGTTTGCATACGTATTACAGGTCCCTTTAAGGTGGACTGTGATTTTGATGTTGAGAATGGTCAGGTGCTGACAGTTGTACATCATGATGCTGAGGAGAGGGAGAGAGCACCCACCAGCCCTGACGTCACTGGCGCCACCTATCGGAATATTACCTATTACGGAATGGACGAAAACCAACTTAAGGTTCAATTTATTTAAGAACTTGAGATGCTTTTCAATACGTTCTAACTTTCGAAGACTTTTTTCTGGAGTAACGTTAAATGCATACATGTTGAGCTATACATGCATTTAAGATACTTAATGCAATACAATAAAATGTATTTTGCTCCACAAATTCAACAGACCATGATCACTTTTACTTAAAATCAGGGGGTTTTATCTCCCTTTTTTATTATATGTTCCCATGTATAGAATGTTTTATATTTTCAGTGATGAATAATCTGCTTGAAAAATAATTATTGAATACCCCCTTATGCCTGATTTATCTCATAATGATAATTGAAAATCAACTCGAAAACATGAGCTTTTCATTACCATATGAAGGAAGGAAGGAAGGTTTGGGGTTTTACCTCTCTTTCAACAGCTACGAGATTTGTATATTGTATGTGTTATTTAATATTGTTCGCTAAAATGATGTTAGTTGTAAGACAACTATTTTAATATTTCAGGCATTGAAAGAGAGTTCCGTTTCCTGTTCTCAGAGTATACGTTTTGAGTGCTACTTCTTTGATATGACCACAGAGTGTTGGGAGACACTAGATGGCAAAACGTTCAACTACATCGATTCTAAAAACCAGCATTGTAGCTGTGCACTGAATAAAGCCTGCAAGGAAGGAAATAGAAAGTAATAAATCATTTATTAATAGGGGTGGATACTGGTACCGGTATCATTTTTTAAAATACCGTATCACACCGGTGCATTCCTTAAAGGTACTCTTAACGATACTAACTACTGTAAAGTTATTATTTATTAGCAATATTAAGTACCATTAACTTTACCGTTAAAATACCGTCCTGTTTCATTTTGTACCAATACCCGTACTATACCATTTCATTCTTATAGGTATACATACCTATTTATTCATAATCGAGTGGTAAAATAACAGTACTTGATACTATTTAATGTTTTTACTGTTAATATGATTTACAAACCTTCTTAAACGATATTGTTAGAGACCTGCTTTGGAATCAATTGCATTGCCTTATAAAACTGTACTGAACTTTTAGCTTCTATTAAAAGAAGCTTATGGTACATGTACATTAACTAAATAAGCAAATATTTAAGAGATTCTCCAAATATTATTTGAGTAAAATATACTTAGATTTAATCGGTTATTACATGTTAAAACTATCTGCATACATTACCTTTCCAGAAACGAGTATATAATTCATCTGTAGGACCTATTTCATTCGATTATATTTCATCGAAAGCTATACTCTTTTATTCATTCCAGATGTTGGTGTGAAACCTCTGGTGCTAATTTTCCCTTGATGACCATGGTCGATGAAGGACCACTTGAAGCCCATCAGCTTCCTGTTCTAGCTTTTGGCTTTAAAGCTAAAGGATTTGGTAACGACCAAAGTTTTCATCTTACTCTCAGCAAGCTGGAATGCAGCCAAGGTAAGCTCACTCTGTCTCAATTATTAGCATGTAAAACTGATGTATCTCTTCTTTTTGGTCCATACCCATTCAGGTGTTTAGCCCTGTCAAATATTTTTGGCAACATTGCTTAAACCCTGAGAGATTTTATTGATATTGTGAGGCTGCTTTCCATCGCTGCAAGCATTTATGGCTAAATTGCTTAGCAGAAAGTGTTCAGATCTTCACGTTTAGTTACAAAACGTAGGCTAATTTTGCCATAATGTACAAAACACGTTTTGCTCCCTTTTGTACCTTTATATATGATGATTCTAGAAATTGTAAGATTTATATTTTAAAGCATTTTGTAATATTATAGTAACTTTAGAGTTACTATGGCTGAAGGATCGATATATTTCTATCAAAATCTGTGCATTGTTCACCTGCCTACGAATAGCCATTTTGTGAATTGATTATTGCAGTTTTAAACCAAACGGTTGATTATATCCACTGCGCATCTGGTCACGTGGTTTCACCAAGTCACCGATGTATCAGTGATATGGATCAATATGGTATTCCAACTGGATGCAGAGACATGACCCACCTTCAGGATTGTGGTAAGTAATGATTGAGAGTGAGAATTTTACATTCGGTGAAAGAAGGTTTATAAGCATATCGGCTTACAAAGGCTTTTTAGTTTCATAGATTATTACCAAAAAGGGGTACTTTGTTACTGTTGAAGAACAATGACAAAGCATAATAATTCTAGGTGAAAAGGGACAATTAAAGACTAAGAGTAAGAGCAGAGGATTCAGATTCAAAGAGGACCAAGGAATGTTTTAGATGCATGGTATCAATGGACAGATCCACACATCCCCTTTCTTTTATAAAGGTATTCGGTTTATAGTCTTGTATCCACCGAAACGTTCACACAACCTTCCTCCCCTAGCAGGCCTGTATAAACAGGAACCATTTCAATCCCCCAGGGATATTCCAGAGCAGCTGGCACAAGCTTCAAGCACTGCCTTATTAATGCTAGGTACCCATTTTACAGCTGGGTAGACTTTTATAGGGCGAGTAGGGTGCCACACCAGCTTAGGGTTATCCGGGAGTTGCCAGCTCCTTAAGCAAGCCAATACGGGGTGTCCCTTGCATATTTGGTTATTAATTTCAGTATCATATTGTAATTCCTAGCCTTGTCATAGGGTCTACCGTGATGGCTGAGTGGTCTAACACCTTGCAATTCAATACTTTTTAGTTGTGGGACATTTTCCTTGGTCATAAATAGGGGGCTCATCATCCTCATAACTCTCCTCTTAACTCCCTTGCGTGCATCAAATAACAATAGAGTATCATTGATATCATGTATATCTAGTACACAGTTTTATTTTTTTCATAAATATTATTTTTAGAGGCATGCTATTACAGATACATAGAAACAATTTCAGTTGTTTTATTAAACATTCTAAAAATTAAAAATTAATGAATATTCATTACTTGAAGAATAGTAATATCTCTTCTTTCTGTATTCAGAAACGTTTTCCTGCCCTGAAGTCTATGCCAAATGTCAGAAAGACTTCTGTATTCCTTTGCGCATGCTCTGTGATGGGAAATGGGATTGTCCAAATGGCTCTGATGAGAAAGGATGCAGTAAGTATTATTATACCTTTCATAAACAATGTTTACTGTTATCACGTTAGAGCTACAGTAGATAGCCCTAATTATCATGAGGGTAGACCTGCAATTCTGAAGTTAGGCCTCTAACGTGCTTTGCCATTTAATGGAGACAAGTAGTAGAAATACCCTAATTAGTTAACATGCTGTTTATCTTAAGATATATAATATTTTTAAATGGTTTATAATATAGGTATATGTAATATAATTTTTTTTAAATGCTTTATAATATTGTATATGTAGGATTTTAGGTGAAAATCATTGGCAGCATTTCCAATAAATATTACTGCAAGCCTTATGCTAATATTCTTCCTCTGTATATAATAGATTGGTAGAGGAGGCGAATGATTTCTGGACTAGGAAATGCAATATCAATACGTTTCCTTCTAATATTCATGCTGTAAATCTAATATATTCCTAAAAGATGATATCTGAGTTGTTCTAATATTCATGCTGTAAACCTAGTATATTCCTAAAAGATGATATCTGAGTTGTTGACTGTGTTTAAGCACATTGTTTGCAATATGACTGACCAGCTACGTAGATCGAATCTTTTTTATTTCTAAATCCTTTTTTATTTTCCTCTTTCATAAAGACATGTAGATCGAATCTTGGTCATTTTCAGGTACATTTACTTGCCCTGGACTTTACAAGTGCGAGAATTTCAGTGTCTGCATTCCCCTGAAGCAACGCTGTGATGGTATTCGCCATTGTCCTAATGCTGATGACGAGTTTCTCTGTGACGTCACATGTCCAGCTGGTTGCCATTGTGTTGGATTGACTTTTATCTGCAGAGATCAAACACTAACAAACATACCAAATCACATAACACATAAAGTTCGTAAATTAGATTTGAGTAACAATACATTGAGTTTTGCCAATGCATCCTTTTCCAACTACCCATTCCTTGGAGTACTCAACTTGTCTTATAATGGAATTGATGATATTGGATCCAGGTATTTCATTCATTTAAGAAATTTGTTTACCATTGATCTTAGTCACAACCAATTGAAGCATCTTGGAGCAGGGGCATTTCTAGGATTGCATAACTTGAGAAGTCTTTTGTTGATAGGTAATAGTTTACTCAGAACAATATCACCTGGTGCATTTCAACACCTTCATAAATTACCTTCTTTGATTCTATCAAGTATGAATATTGAAAAGATAGAAATTGGCACTTTCACAGGTTTGCAATCATTGCAAAAGCTTGATTTGTCAAATAATTCTATAACAGAGATTCAGCAGGGTGTCTTTGAGCCTGTTTCTGCTCTCAAAGATCTTAATCTTTCCTTGAACCCTCTATCAGATGTTCAAAAGGGTGTTTTTATTGATCTCATATCACTACAGCATCTTGAAAGTGATGATTTTAAGTTCTGCTGTTTTGTGTACGACCGTCTCTCCGAGGACCAGTGTCTACCGAGCAGAGATGAATTCAGTTCTTGTGAGGATCTCATGAGACGAGATATCTTGAAGGTGTTTCTCTGGGTTCTTGGTGGGATGGCCTTCTTCTGCAACATCTTTGTCATTATCTGGCGCTGGTGGGATGCGAAGGGGAAATTATCAGTCTACTCTTTCAGCGTTATGCACTTAGCTGCCGCAGATTTTCTTATGGGAGCATACATGCTGACGTTGGGGTGTGCGGATCTGTACTTCAGGGGCGTCTACATAGAGCATGCGAAAGCCTGGAAGTCTAGCACCCTTTGTCAATTCCTTGGTTTCCTTAATACGCTATCGAGTGAGGCTTCAGTCTTTGTTCTCTGCGTCATCTCCGCGGATAGGTTTTACAAGGTTGTCTTTCCCCTTCAAGGTGCTAAGTTCAATCTTCACAAGGCTTCAATCACTCTAATCTTTGCTTGGCTTTTGGCATTCACTTTGGCTATTATTCCACTTTTCCCTAGTGATTATTTTGGCAGCCAGTACTATTCACGATCGAGTGTATGTCTGTCTCTACACATAACAAATGATTCTCCGGCTGGTTGGCAATACTCGGTTGCAGTTTTTCATGGTCTGAACTTTTTGTGTTTCTTGTTCATCTTCTTTGCCTACTCGTATATCTATATTGAGTTGAAACGAAATGAGTCGTTAGGAAAAACGCAAAAGCAGAAGCGATCTGCGGAGGCTGCCTTAGCTAGGAAACTGTTCTTGGTTGTCGCCACAGACTTCATGTGTTGGGTACCCATTAATATCATGGGTAAGTAAATTTTGAAATATCGTATTTGGCACAAACTCCTTTCTTTCCTGTTAGAGGCAATTAGGAATCTTGTTGCAGAAAATCACAACATAATGTAAATATAAAAGTATATACATCAGTAAGTCTGATTTTATGAAAGGAACTTTGTGCAATAGTCATTTTTTTAAAGATAACTACTGCGATTATGTCTGTTTTGAACTACTTCTACATTGCCTACAAATGAGAAGTTAGTGCAATACAATATGCTATTTAAACTATGTATGACCATATAAGTCCAATTATCCTTCTTAAGATGGTCCTCATACTTAAAATATAAAATCTTGCCTGAAAAGGTTTATGACAACCATATAACTAAGATGTACCCGGCTATTAAAGTGATAATTTAATTATCTTTTGCATATCACGAAAATGCCACATCTCAGTTTCTCTAGTTTGTGCTTCTATGTAACTTGCCAAAATTTGCCTCGTATGATAGTTGCTTTAAAGAGAAGTAGGTAGGTTTTAGAGTTTGATATATTATTTATGTAAGTGACTGCATACATACCGTATTTATTGTTTTAGGTGTCATGGCAATGACTGGTACTGTGATACCTGGAGAGGTGTTTGCATGGGTGGCAGTTTTCCTCTTGCCTATCAACAGTGCCCTGAACCCTGTGCTCTATACTATCTCATCCCTACGGCGAGCAAGGGTAGGCAGATTCACGTTCAATTGGATTTTTTTATTGTCACTTTTGGTGTTGACATACTATAATATACCGACAATTAAGATAAATATGATACAGTTAACCACCCTTCTAAGTTGACCATCCCTCTAAAGTGATCACATTTTGCCTCTCCGAGAAAAAACTTTTCCTATTAATTTTTATTTTAAAGAGAACCCTCTAAGTTGACCCTCCAAATAGTGGTCGATTTAGAGGGGTCTAACTGTACAACTGAAGTACTTTGTAAGTACTACATTTTTAAAGCATGAAACAGACAATAGACCCTATACGCAGATATTAACTTATGCTTTATTTATCTTTAAGTATAGCACTTTGATTCAACATGTCTTTTCTTCATTATGCGCCTTGGTGATTATTTAGTGAGCATGTATATATGTATTGGTGTATTATTTATTTTCATGAGAAATCTTTGAATGTAAGAAATTATTATGTATACACCTTTTACAGTCAATACATATTCATTCAGTACACAACCTGGTCTAGAATTATCACGTTTCAGATCAAAATTACTTTTTCATCAACAATGGTTTTATATACATATTTTGCAACTTGAAATAGAATCCCTGCTTTTTATATTTGTCATACTAAGTTTTTTTGTTACTTTGTCTTAATTACTACCGTGCCACTTTCTTCAGATAACCAGGCAGCAAACGACTCGCACAGAAAAATCTGTGGTATCCTCTTTTACTCCACAAAACTGTGAAGGTACGTGTGTATTGTTATTAGAGAGTGGTTTATTTATTAACTTCATGTGCAACATTTTTGTGAGAGATCTGTCGTGACCTATTGGTTACGGTGCCTATCTCACTAGCGTGAGTTTATAGTAGGTTCGAGTCTCAGCTGGTTTCCCATAAGCGGGTCTGCCTGGTCACTTTAAAAATGTGCGGAGTTATGGAGGGCTGTCTATGGTCCTTCTGCAACTGAAAGATCCCTCGGAAATATTTTTGAAGCGAAGGGAACTCTTTCAGGTTCCGGGTTTCTATCTCGTCGCGACATGACCTAAGCTGTGGAAAGCGACGTGAAAAAAACACTTTCTTTCTTCCTTTTTGCAACATTTTTGTGAACAAAAAATTCACTTGAAGAGCACAAATCCCCAGCAAGGTTCACAATATATATGTCCTTTATGAATCTGTCGTATGACACCCAAACAATTTCATCGATTTAAAGTTACTTTGTGATTCTGTCAGAAATACATAGCAATGTTCACAATGTTTATGTTACTGGTATTATTAGTGTTATTTTGAGATGGTAAGATTTCTATAGCCTATATTTGATTTTAGACTTCATATATATTAATCAATGATTCCAAGCAGAAGTATGCCGCATAAGATATAAAGGCAATACACGACTATGCGAGACTGCTGGGAAAATAAATGGCCTTATTCCTCTTCGTTGTGTCATTTCATAAAATAGGAATACTTTGAATATTGTAATGGTGTTATGGCAATTACCCAGAGAGCTAATACCCTTAATGTTAATTTGCCATATCAAAATGTGTGTTGTATTAATATGTGATATTCTTCTTAATGATGTGGTGATATTTTACTTGTAGCTCTCTCCTGCAGTAGTCAGCGACCCTTAGATGCTATACCACTAAGACAATATGTGCTACAACAGTCATTTTTGACCCCAGGCGCAATACTGAGGATCGCGGACATGGTGACAGAAACATTAACAAAGCTTCACTCAATAAACGTTCAAGCCATTGGCATTAATCAAGATACAGTTTTTATCACCGGCACAGATAAGGTAAGGTTATCAATTGCTATATAATAGCCTTCACTTTATCAATGTGGTCTTCCCATCCACATACATATCTATCTATCTATCTATCTATCTATCTATCTATCTATCTATCCATCCATCCATCCATCCATCCATCCATCCATCCATCCATCCATCCATCTATCTATCTATCTATAGATAGATAGATAGATAGATATATACATATAGTGTCTGCGGTTGATAATTGAAATCCGAGTGTGTGTGTGTGTGTGTGTGTGTGTGTGTGTGAATATGTCATTGAGAGGTAACAGTTCACTGTAGGTTCAGAAACCTTTGAATATCACCACAGCCAGACAAATGTGATGACATGTTCTGAAATATAGGACACCGTTTAGATGTGAAACCTATCAACACTGATACTCTCTTGAAAATCGTGGAGTGCTATCAGAGAGAGAGAGAGAGAGAGAGAGAGAGAGAGAGAGAGAGAGAGAGAGAGAGAGAGAGAGAGAGAGAGTCATCACATGTTTTACTTATTACCTCTAAGTATACCTCATTTTTTCAGGTTGAACTGCAAGCCTTTGTTGTGCTTACTGGTGAAGTCATGGAAATAGATGGCAGCACTAGTACTGAGGACATACCACAACTAGGGAAGCTAATAACATGGATGCTACGGCGATGTGGAGCAAAAGAAGACCTCTAGTCTCTACTTACACATTTTGGTACCCTATTCAGCATATCAAACAATAATCATCAGTTGCATTCAGGAAATCAGAAATAGCATTCGTACTTGTATAACGGATGGCAAGAATGGAAGGCTTAGCGATTTTGATATAGCATTCGATCTTTACAGACAATTACGTTGAGGTTCAGTCTAAATCATGTAATATGAGGAAGCATGGCTTCGACGGCGAGCGAAGCTCTTAACAATAACATAGCTGCAATTTTCTACCCGTAGTGCCAGCATGTCCCGGGGGGCGGGGGGGGGGGGGGGGGGGGGGGGGGGCGGGGGCACTTTGGTATTTAGGGGGGTATATTAACGCTAGTTATCAAAATTTAAAAATACCCCTAAGGCCTAAACCTCTGATTTCTGGCCAAAAAAGCACCCTTTAAAAAAAAAAACGCTGACTTTTTCCAGTATAAAAACACCTTCTTTTATCAAAACAATGACATTGGATGAACGGGAACACGTATTTTAACTTCAGATTTTATAATCCTCTGCCTGTTCCGTTTGCGGCAGCAGACTCGGAAGCCCACGTAACTCGGCGGTAGAGCCGCATATATTTCGTGGATTGTTAGGGGATTTTCACCCCCCATACTTCCTACCTGGTTACAAAAAAATACCCTTTTTATACAAAATCGCGGACATTCAGAGGTCTTAAAAAAGACCCCTTTTCCGCGAAATATGTAAGGCGGCCCCCCTCTGTACCTGAGAGCCCCACAATACCCTCCCCCCCCCCCCCCCACGCAGCATGTATTGCGAACTATGTAGTTAATGATGCGTGGCGCTCTTGTATCACGTTTGCTATTTGGCGCCAGTTTCTAAGGAAAATGAACGCTGCACGTCACAACACACGCACATTACCATTGTTGAATTACTGTATGAGCTTCACGATAAAACGCGTATATTTCTCTTTTTTGTCCGCAACCTTGGGTCGTTAAAACATATCCATAGTTCATAACGAGCGTAGCTCGCAAGCTGCGAAGCAGCTAGCGAGCGTAGCGAGTACAATGGCAATGCGCGAGATACCTCATTGTTGTCAGTAGGACGATGGCCTTAAATTTCCATCGATCAATTTATGGTACGTCCGGGTCCCGCTGTTAAAAAGGAAGTGACGTCAGACGGAGTCACGTGAAGATAAACACTGAGCTTTCTTATGCTCATTCCCAGGCCCAGTTCTATGTTGTACAACATACGAACTATTTTTTTTTTTTAAGGGTGCTTTTTTGGCCAGAAATCAGAGCTTTAGGTCTTAGGGGTATTTTTAAATTTTGATAATATACCCCCCCTAAATACCAAAGTCCCCCCCCCCCCCCCCCCCCCGGGACATGCTGGCATTACGGGTAGAAAATTGCAGCTATGTTATTGTTAAGAGCTTCGCTCGTCGTCGAGGCCATGCCTCAGCATATTATGTTGTAGGACATAGAGCTGGGCCTGGGAATTGGCATAACAAAGCTCAGTGTTTATCCACTTCACGCCACTCCGTCTGACGTCACTTCCGTTTTAACAGCGGGACCCGGACGTACCATAAATTGATCGATGGAAATTTAAGGCCATCGTCCTACTGACAACAATGAGGTATCTCGCGCATTGCCATTGTAATCGCTACGCTCGCTAGCTGCTTCGCAGCTTGCGAGCTTCGCTCGTTATTAAATTCATTAATTGATGAATTGACAGTGGATTTACTACCATAAATCTTCATGACATACAATTAGTTCTCAAATACCTTGTTCAATTGTATCGTTTCGATTTGTGTGTTCAATCGGTTTGTTTATGTACGAAGGTCATGGATGGAGTAACCTTCAGAATGTGTAACTAAAGCATTTGACATGCAACTAGTTTCGAATTTTCTGGCTCAAATGTGAATATGTGATATGTGTGTGCAGTCGTTATATACATGTATGCATTATATTGTATAGCTCAGTGACAATGAAATCCATTTTCCGCATCGTTTCCTTATGGTGCAGGGCATTACCGTTATGTCAATAGTAACGTGAATGCAATTATGCAATTGTATAGAGCAATGGGTACAGTAAAGACATATATTTTCTGCACTAAATGTGCGGGCAGACCGGACCTTTTACACGACCGCACGCCCGATTGCCACCTAAATTCCTGGGCATAGGTATGGCTACATTCTCGTGACTTTACAGCCCGTGATACTAAAATAAGTAGGTAAGTGCGTCATGAATATAAGTAGCCATTATCTCAACCACGCCAACAGGCATGTCCTGGCGACTGGGCGACTGCTACAGGAATTAAATATCTTTACTGTAGAAATAACTTCCATTACCAGAGTTCAGGAATTTCAGGCCATTTAGTGGTCACATATCAGTACTTTACTAGGTGACAAGTTATTCCAATGTGTTCAAAATGAAAGATGCGTTATTACTGTATTTAAATGCAACGTTGAATGTTTAATTCTAAAGTATAATGCTGTCTAATATTGTCATAAAAGGACCTCAGTATGTATTTGCACACCTACTTTATTCTCTCTTTTGCGGTATTTTCTAACTAGTTTTGTGAAGGAAAATGGGATGTTCTGTGATTCAAAGTGAATATTAAGTTAGTTGGTTGAGTAATCCATTCTAATTATCAATATATTGTCTATCGTTTTGACAGTCTGACTTGTCATTCAAGGAATTGGTTGTTATAAGATATCTAAGTTTAATATGGAAATTAGAATTTACGAGTTGGGTGGTGTGCGTATATGCGTCGTTTCTGACATCATACTGCACATTTCTAATATGTTATTAGATGTTAGGAGATGAATGATAGAGAAACAGTTTATTTAAATTTTTATCTCCATAATAATGGTGGGCATGTGTAGTTAAAGAAGTACTCCTGTTGTGGCTGACACAGTCATTTTAACTTGATGCACTTAACCCTTATGCTGCTGGTGGCTAATTTTGCCAATACAAAATGATGCAAAAAATCTGAAATATTACTGAAACCCTGGCAAATGGGTACTCATCTGAGAGAACTCAG
Organism: Maea johnstoni; assembly: GCA_963942565.1. Taxonomy (NCBI): domain Eukaryota; kingdom Metazoa; phylum Annelida; class Polychaeta; order Spionida; family Magelonidae; genus Maea; species Maea johnstoni. The sequence goes on along the minus strand of OZ012686.1, from coordinate 11,344,083 downwards.
CGAGGGCTATCTAAGGAGTACAAACATGACAGGGTTTCGATGGTTTTCAGAAATCTTTGCGTTCCTGTGCATTGGACGAAAGTAGCCATAGCATTGGAAGGGTTAAATGAACCTTTCAAACCATCCCCTGCTTAAATATTCAGGATGCTATGATGTTTTAGGTAAATATGCTAACAGTTATAACTATGATCTGAAGCTAACATGCTCGAGATCTAACTTGGTTGAGTGCAAGAAAGAAATTATACTTAATTCAAATTCATTCATGTATGAAAAACGTAAACGACGGACATTGATGTTTTCGAATGACAAAACAAACTTGAAATATCTTTGAAAATCATTGAGATTTTAACACAACACCTGGATGAGACTCAGCTATACTTAAGTGAAACATGCTTCGACGCACTTAATGTTAACGTTTAAATGTTTACATATGTGTAATGAAAACATGTTAGTAGAGAATGAAAATTACATAAAAAAGTTTCATAGCAACTAGCGTGTCTTGTTAGTTATGTTGGTTGAGAATAAAAAGCACATGAAATAGTTTCATAGCAACTAGCGTGTCTTGTTATTTATGTTGGTTGAGAATAAAAAGTACATGAAATAGTTTCATAGCAACCGGTGTGTCTTGTTATTCATTTTCTAAACTGGTTAACTGCAAAGTTGCAGGCAGTATTGAATAACTTTTAATGTATTTTTCTAAAGGCAAGAGCTATTATGCAAACGAACCACAATCAAAACGTTTTGATAATCAAATGCGCAAACAGCACGCAACTGAGGTGGCGTCTCCCTATACCGTACAGTTCAAATTCTTTAAAGCAATCCCTAGAAGAACTAGCAAAGGCAATAATCTAATTTTAATTTGGACCTGGTATATACACCCCCCCTCTCTCTCTCTCTCTCTCTCTCTCTCTCTCTCTCTATATATATATATATATATATATATATATATACAGTATATATAAATATATATATATATATATATATATATATATATATATATACATATATATATATGTGTGTGTGTGTGTATAACTGGCAGCACACAAAGATCTGTGTGTGCAGCCTGACAACATAGGCGCTGACAGCTACAGTGAGTTCATACATATCACAACTTTGTACTTTGACCATCAACCTAATTGTGTAATGCCAGATAAAGAAACACATGACTTTATGCACATGATGACTGTTCTTATAGCTATCATTTCCTATGCCTATTTTACACCATAGAGAGATTCTAACCATGGAGAGGGAAGCCTTGCTGTCAAAGGGGAGTGTTAATGGAAATGTTGTGGAGAATGGTGATACCTATAACAATACTACGGATAGCAAGGATCACACCTTTACTCGCTACAAGAGGAGATGGTATATCCTTGTACTATTCACACTTATTCCTGCAACGCAAAATATTATCTGGAGCACATGGGGTCCCTTGACAAGCTCGGCAGAATTAGCATTTGGATGGCAAAACGGAGATATCGCCTTCCTCTCAAACTGGGGACCGATAACATTCATCATTTCCGCTTTCTTCTTTTCTTGGATGATGGACGTCAAAGGGTTAAGGTTGGCTTGCGTCATATCCGGTGGATTGGTATGTGTAGGAGCAGGGTTACGTTGCATCACATCCGAGCCCCCCGCGGCGACCTGGTTGATACATACCGGGCAGATGCTCAACGGATTCGCTGGTCCGGTGGCGATGGCAGCGCCCCCTTTATTATCGTCAAAATGGTTCCCGGCTGAGCAGCGTACAACGTCGACTGCATTCACAAGTCTTGTTGCTGGCCTTGGGGGTCTAATAGGTGCCCTTATCACACCTTTAGTAGTAAAGGATTTCTCCCACCTCCCACGGAACAACACAGCCAGCAACACTACCACCCCAACAATACCACTGTTTGGTAACAATGGTTCCAATACAAATTCCGAACTTATCCAAATGCAACGGTCAGAAATCATGAAATTGATGTATATAGAATTCGGACTGGCCGCTGCAGTGTTTCTTGCGTTGCTTGTGTATTTCCCTGATAGGCCACCAACGCCACCTAGCGTCACAGCCCACATTCAACGAGAGGGGTTCAAAGACGGCCTAAAGGGACTGATACGAAAGAAGCAATTTTGGTTGTTGTGCATTCCCTATAGTCTTGGCTGTGGTGTGTATTACTGCTGGGCAAGTGTCATCAATATTAACACAAAGCCGTTTGGAATACGCCAGAATGATATTGACACTATGGTCTTTTACGCAGGATTACCGGGGATATTCAGCAACATATTGGTGGGAAGATTTGCTGATGTATTTGCGAGACATATGAAGGCCATACTAATAGTGAATCACACCCTTGGCTGTGCTGCAATTGCGTGGATGACATTATGTATTCTTAAAGTCCTTCCAATGAACCTTTTAAGTCTGTACATCATTATGATAACTGCTGGGATAGCATTTGGTTCCTCCTCACCATTGTTATTTGAACTTTCCTGCGAAAACTCCTACCCCATTGGAGAAGGGCTGACCACAGGTTTTCTTACGTGGTTAGCTAACATAACAGGCTTTGTTTTTCTGCTTGTACTGATGATACCCAATATTGGGACATTGTGGATGAACTGGGCTTTCTTTGGTTGTATAGTTGTGTGTCTCGTATCTTTAGCTTTGTTCAAAGGCCACTATAATAGACTTGACCGTGATAAGAATGATGACTGAAATGACCAATCATAAAATGGTGATGTATGTCATGTATGTACATTATTTGGTTATGTATGTACATTATTTGGTTATATATGTACATGACCTACAGGGTCATTATTGCACAGATGTAATCAGAACAAAGATGCACTATATAAAATGCACGATAGACTTCCTCTCCTCAGGGGTCCGCCCCCACGACTGTGTTCTTTACCGCATTGTGCATCGTTTGCTCACCATGCCGAGTTGCTGTTCAACTGCACTTGAGGCATGTGAGAAAATTTCACACACACACACACACACACACACGCACACACATACACACACATACATACATGAATACATACATGCAAACATACAAACATATATATATATATATATATATATATATATATATATATATATATATATATATATATATATATATATATATATATATATATATATATATGTATGTATGTATGTATGCGTGTGAGTGTGTGTGTGTATGTGCGTGTATGTATCTCTCTCTCTCTCTCTCTCTCTCTCTCTCTCTCTCTCTCTCTCTCTCTCTCTCTATATATATATATATATATGTATATATATATATATATATATATATATATATATATAAATATATATATATATATATATATATATATATATATATATATATATATATATATATATATATATATATATATATATATATGTATTTGATTATATATATATATATATATATATATATATATATATATATATATATATATATATATATATATATATATATATATATATATATATATATATATATTATATATATATATATATATATATATATATATATATATATATATATATATATATATATATATATATATATATATATTATATATATATATATATATATATATATATATATATATATATATATATATATATATATATATATATATATATATATATATATATATATATATATATATATATATATATATATATATATATATATATATATATATATATATATATATATATATATATATATATATATATATATATATATATATATATATATATATATATATATATATATATATATATATATATATATATATATATATATATATATATATATATATATATATATATATATATATATATATTATATATATATATATATATATATATATATATATATATATATATATATATATATATATATATATATATATATATATATATATATATATATATATATATATATATATATATATATATATATATATATATATATATATATATATATATATATATATATATATATATTATATATATATATATATATTGTAGGTCATCAGATCTGGAATACATAAGGTATAATCTACAATAATGGTATGGTTTCATGCGATAAGGAATATTTATACTTGGAAATGAAGTGAATTGTATGATACCTTTTCTAATTGATGAACCTTTGAAATACTATGAAATACGTGCAATGTGTGGTATTATCGAAAATAATGTATTTTGTTCAAATTTCTCAGTCCAATAACTTCGAATAATACGATGGGTGTCTTCGGTTACAATCTTGTATCCATGGCGATTGACAACTTGCTTATCTCGATTTAGCGTTAACATAACAGAAAAAAGTGATAATAAATGAAAATTCCAAAACATATATCAAATCTATATTGTACGCTAATCGGGTAGGTATGAGTGATGTTTTTTTTTCTTTCTGACTCTAGTGTACCTACCGAGACAACATTCTAAAGTCATCTCAAAAAGTGATAATAAATGAAAATTCCAAAAAAAAAACATATATCAAATCTATATTGTATGCTAATCGGTTAGATATGGGTGATGTTTTTTTTCTTTCTGACCCTGGGGTACCCACCGAGACAGCAAGTCATCTCAAGTTTCAAGTATGTCTGCTTATGAGAACATGCACTTAAGTAGCTTCTAAGTATTGTGAAGCGGAAATGTTCATTGTAATTATCTCGGCAAATATGGTATTTTACAGATACACGTTACCTATATATGCTTGGCCTTTGGATACGGTAGAGAAGGTACTAATGTCTATAGTTTATAATCTACTACCTGAGTCATAAATAATGTTGAACATTAAAATGAAAAATAACGGTTTTTTGTGGAGTCATTTATTTGTACAAGCATGTATACACGACTTGAATGTAATTGCTTATGAACGTCTCTCTTTCGGCCACAGAGCTCATCAACTTCTTGGTAAATACTACTTCTTATAGTCGAATTACTGTATGAATGCATCAGATAGCTTTAACAATGAGACACAGTTATAAGATAACAGGTCTGTTAAACGCGTTTATCCGGTCGAACTTAATAGTATTCAAACCCAGTGCTAGGTCAAGGAGAACATCGCCATTGTCATGTTGTTTACTTGCATGTTACATGCTTATAATAAACAGTAAACAAGAACGAGGAAATACAGTAATCTATTTCCTTCGTAAGCATGAGATATTGGTGTCAAATTGTTGAAATAAAATCATGTCGTAAGTATTGTTGTCAAATTGTTGAAATAAAATGATGCCGTATGAGTTTATGTTACATACATGTATGTACGATTAACCTGAGTATGTCAGTCTTTTTTCAAATGTTTTGCTCATCTTCAAGTTGTTTTCCGGTTAGCACTGACAAATATGAATGCATTCATGGTTCAACAGATAGACAACATCTGTTGACTCATCCTATTGTTGTACTCTTCGTGCTTCAATGGGTATTGCCTTGAACAAGTGTAATGTTAAATGAAAAAAATTGTTTTGCTCATGTTTTTCCTCGTCTACTGTACCGATATTCAATTCCTGCACTTAAGGCTGTGGTACTGGTGACACACTTAAAATGAGACAACTCCTAGTTTAGCACTCCTGTCCCGTTTCTAACGATAGTTATCTAATACCTGAGGTTTTGGTGTTTCAAATATAAGTTTTCTTTAACTTAGATGCTTGAGCTGACCTGGATATGAAGACAGTTTCTATTTTATAGTGTTTTACCTCAAATGAGGTTTTCTTGATCAATAAATGTACATCTGATTTGTAAATACCATACATGTCTGCTAAATATACTAGGCTAGGGCAACTGGAAGGAAAAATTGGAGTTCCTGCAAGATAATACCTTACAGCACGCGATTTAAGTATATTTAGGAGACGTGTATAGACGTTATCCAGGGCATAATACACGAGCTGACACCTGATTACACAGTTTGGTGGGAAATTGGATGCATTGATGACCTGACAACTAAACGTAGCTTTCATTAGCGAGCTACGTGGGTTATTGATGAGCTTGGTTTAATCTTTAAACTTTATCCATGGGTGTTTGTACAACCAGACACTGGTAGACGTCTGGTTGACGTGTAGGAATTAAATGCCTGTACTGTACTGTTCTTTCACTTAGAGTAAAAATTGATTCCACCAACGCAATGTTAAATATAGATATCTATAGCATAATATCCAAGCATAATCTTAGAAAGATGAATAAACACGTAGATAGAGTGAAACAGTTTGGTTTGAACACCTTTGTAAGTTAAACATCTTAATTTGTTCACCTTATGAAAATACTACGAACATTATGTTCTACTCTTGAGAGAGAACAAACACCACATAAATAACGTCGACAGATGTCTTAATAAATTTCGTGGCTTTTAAATATTCACTTTGAAAAGTTCCACTAGAGGAAAATAACGAATTAAATCGATGATTAACATATTTTACTAAAATATCGAACCATGATTGCCAGGTAAACTGAATGTCCATTTTCGTCACTTTTTCTGCCATATTGCGTCCAAGTCGTGACTAGCCAGTTGTAACTGTGGAGGATCGCGCAGTGCCCGGCGAAAACCACCGCCTATCCCTAAGTCACTGGCAACCTTCTTACATACCCCGGTTGGGTCAGGTAAACTGAAAAACACCTCTCAAAAATTCTCCAAGTTACCTCTCTTACGTCACACTGATTTCTAAGGTATTTCGTGCGGAAAATTGGTTTTGTGACATGCTAGGGACAATAACTTACTAGAGATTTCTTAATTGGCGATAACCAACATTGTATCGTCGTTAGCAAACACTTAAACTGGCTCATATGTCATGGTACAAATCACACATGTTTTCAAAAAATGCAAAGTACTTGAACTAATCAGATGTTTACTGATGGTCTGGTCGTGCCGTCTTTTTCATGTGCAACCCCGTGTAAAATAACTGTACTTAAAGGCACTAGTCAGTGTATTGTCTAGTCCCGTTAAATAGGGCAACAGCGGAGAAAGTGATCGCATGACATGAAGTGCCTAAAGCAATAAAAAAAAACCTCTCAGCACCTAAATGGTTTTTCATGCTATGAGGTTTTTTTCAGCGTTTCAAAAGGACTGGTCCTCATAGTTTAAGGGGATGTTTTTCACCTTATTTAAACGCGAAAGCTCCTTTAGTTTATGTGAATTTTCTTTGTGTATGAACTCTTCACCCTGTAGTCAAGCCGTTCATGGTTTCCGCATAATATCTATCTATTCAATCTATCTATCTATCTATTTATCGGTCAGTCTGTCTGTGTGTCTGTTTGTCTTTCTGTCTGTTTCTTGTCTGTTTCTTGCCTGCTTGTCTGACTATATATATATATATATATATATATATATATATATATATATATATATATATATATATATATATATATATATATATATATATATATATTTATAAATGGGATATGTATGTATGTATATATGTGTGTGTAATGTTGCGTGATCCACCTTGAGTCAGATATTGACGAGCCCATCTTAAAGTAGCACTTGGTTGAACCAAAACATTTCTCCTTCAAATCTTTTCATAACAATACTTTCGCCTTGAAGATTTTATCAAAATTGTCAGCCTGGTTTTGGCCGCTGTGAGCATGCATATATATATATATATATATATATATATATATATATATATATATATATATAATATATATATATATATATATATATATATATATATATATATATATATATATATATAGTATATATATATATATATATATATATATATATTTATAAATGGGATATGTATGTATGTATATACATGTATGTGTGTGTATATTGCTTGATCCACCTTGAGTCAGATATCGACAAGCCTATCTTAAAGTAGCACTTGGTTGAACCTCAAATCCAGTGTTTCTATGCTACACTAATTCAATGTCTGTAATGCTATACATGATGTCGTTTATGCCGACGTTTTTGAAATAATTCAGATCAAGAAATCAACCCACGACTATGATAGAAATCTCCTCCTGAAATATAAATATTAACCCATTACTGCTTAAGAATTACTCTTAAAATCATCGTCTGGATCTTTCATACTTTTGACAATAACTTTGAAATAAAGAATGATATTAGAAAATATTTGAAGAAGAGTTGTTGGTAGTGTTTTGATAAACATTTCTCCTTCAAATATTTTCATAACAATACTTTCGCCTTGAAGATTTCATCAAAATTGTCAGGCTGGTTTTGGCCGCTGTGAGCAGCAATGGGTTGAACATCAATAGCGCTAGTCCTATACATGCTGGTCTGAAATACCCCGCTAGGATGCACACCTTAAGGCCGGATCACACAGAGCTAGGACGGTGTCAGGACACTGCTAGGAGCTGCCACGACATGGAATTTCGTTCAAACATTTCGTTCAATTCCACATCGTGGCAGTGTCCTAGCAGTGTCCTGACAGCGTCCTGGCAACATCGGGCAAGTCCTAGCTGCATCGGCGCCGGAGCCGACGTCGTGGCAAAATCTTCGACATGTCGAAGATTTTGCCACGATGTCGGCTCTGACCCAGGATAAAATTTAAATCGGCGACATGTCGCCGACGTGTCGCCGATGTGTCGCCGACGTGTCCTAGCAGAGACTGGAATGTCCTGGCTGTGTCTGGAGGTTTTGGCCGACCCCGACGCGCCAGGATTTACTCAGGACAGACACAGGACGCTGCTAGGACACGCTTTTTGCCGTGGCCTTATCACGTGAATTGGGGATTCCCCGTGACGTCGGTTGGGAATTCCCGCACCACAACGAGGCCATAAGCATCATGGCAGCACAACGCCGAGTGACTCCCGAAGTGACTGGGCTTCCAAACTGTTGCCGGGACTTGCTGCCGCTAAACAGGCAGAGGATTATACAATCTTAAGTTAAAATACGTGTTCCCGTTCATCCAATGTCAGTGTTTTGATAAAGAAGGGATATTTATTTGGTGGAAAAAGTCAGCGTTTTTATTGTAATGAGGGTGCTGTTTCGGCCAGAAATCAGTGCTTTAGGGGTGTTTTTTAATTATTGATAACAAGCGTATGCGCCCCCCTAATTACCCAAGTGCCCCCCACCCCCGGGAACCCCTCCCATGATCAATTCCTACAATATACCATGGCCACCACCTCAACCACAAAACATCCTATAAATTACATTTATACATTATTTATTGGACTTAAGACAATATTATTTATTTATCTAGAAAGTCCCTAATATGTTCTTTTTTAATAAACTAAAATCCTAATTTTAAGCCCAGTAATCACGGAGAAATCATGGAATGAAAACGCCTTGAACAAACGTTTTGATTTCCCGACATTTTCGGCAAAATATGTCCATTTTCATTTGATGCCTTCTCACTTAACACTGAGCCTAAAATCACAAGTTTTATATATTTAGAAAGGCGGTCATATAGTCTTTTTAAATATATTTGAATTGTAATTGTGGATCCAGAAATCTCGACATTATGTTAGGGCTGTTCCATTTAAAAGTGTGGGGGGGGGGGGGGGGGGAGGAGGAATGGTTGATTTT
>OZ012686.1:11307116-11334422 GCA_963942565.1 Maea johnstoni | reverse complement strand
ATGTCAGTAATATCAGAAGTGGATGAGAAACTGTCTTATTTAACAATAAAAACAACTTGCAATCACATAAATTTCAAAATAGTACACTATCAAGATATTTCCGTATGTGTAAAGTCATGCGTATACTCTAGATCTGAATGGGTGATATACCATTGAAACCTCTGTTCTGTTTAAGGTGCTGTGTGTCTGATTAAATCCTGGCTCCCAAACCATTATGGACAAACTAATGTTTAACCCTTCCAGTGATAAGGCTACTTTCGCCCAAAAGCACAACGACGTTACAATATTTGGAAACCATTTAAACCCTGTCATGTTTGTATTCATTGGATAGCTCTCGCTGAGCATTGAAGGGTTTAAAAAATAGTCCCTTAAGAATGTGTTATTAGCATGCTATTAATCATATGTGCGTAATGAGTAAGCTTCTATTTCATGTGTGTTGACCATTTTCTATGGCATGGTATCACTACTGACCTCAGGGTGTTTTGTTTGGGTTCGATGTCCGGCCGAAGGTCAAAAGATACGCAAGGGTGGTTTTGTTTACGAGCACCCGGGTGTTTGTTTGCGTGTTACATCCTCTTTAACCTTTCATACCGGTAGCGCACACACACGTCTGGCAATTTTGGTGATTCTGTCTCCCTCGCAAAAGCATTTATTTAGAAATGATTTGAAAGGGAAATGTTGAGCAGAACTTAAACCACAACTCCCCATGGAATCTTTAGTGAATTTATTATCTATCACTTAGTTATTTACAAAGATAGTATAGAACCAGACGACACTTGTCACGGTGAGCGCTGTGCATGAATGGGTCAATGCTAGCGGGATGAAGACGAGGAATACAAAAAGGGCACTTTGGATAACAACCTGGTCATACATTACAGACATTTAATGCATGCACCAGTCGACCGGACGTCTACCAGTACCTGGTAAATAGTGGTTATACAGACATCCATGCATGAAATGTTAAAAATAAGCCAATCACATCAATGACCCACGTAGCTTTCGATTCAAAGCTACGTTGAGTTTTGGTGCCAATCGGGCATGCAGTCGTTTATTACGCCCGGGATGCCCAGGCGTATAGTACAGGAATACAGTGTCGACACTGTATGTTAAAGCCTAACAGGCAGGTATGAGAGAGAGAGAGAGAGAGAGAGAGAGAGAGAGAGAGAGAGAGAGAGAGAGAGAGAGAGAGTGAGAGAGAGAGAGAGAGAGAGAGAGAGAGAGAGAGAGAGAGAGAGAGCAATTATGTAATACCTGATGTTGTTGTGGTGTGTGCATAATTTGGTTGTTACGTTATTTCCAGTCCTGCGGTCTTAGGGTTATCCACGTGAAGGATACAACTACTGCCAGAGGACAGTGAACAGCCTAGGAAATAATCAACTAACCCCCAACCACTCTCATCTTTCTCACTTGTCTCTAGCCCTATTAACGGACCCGAATACGAACCCGAATACGGACCCCTGCTTGCAAGTGGTAAGGGACAGAATGCGGCTAGCGCCAACACCCTAGACCGCTTGGCTATCGAGTCACCCCTTGCAAAGTTTTTGGCCCATAATCGTATGACGTTTTAAAATGAATATAAGTTGTACTTGTTGCCTAAGTCGGAGGTGACATACTTTGATTTAAACGAAGTCTAATGGACTATTGCCAAAAAAAGAAAGAGATAATTGTTTGGAATTATAATCCTACAGTGAGCCAAATACCTATTTTTAATTCCCAAATGCACTTAACATATTTCCATGATGTAAACCCTTCTCAATGAGATTGACTGAAAGCTGTTCACCTTTGCTAAATGCATGAGTGAGTGGTTCGAGTAGGTTTCAAAGTTGTTAAAGGAAATGTAAAGAAGCCACACGCCTTCAATGCAAATCACGTGATTCCTTGACTGGTGAAATGTACATGCATGTAGATATCATTACTGGCGGTTGTATTGTGTGCTTTATTGACTGTACGATGGTACAAAATCATACGAAAATACATATTTCCAATTCAACATAAATAAACATAAAAAGAACAAATAAGTATAGCGTTTGTTATAAACAAATCGGGGTGAAATTGGAACGCACAAATTAAATAACACTAACACTCACAAAAACAGTGTTCATCGCAATTAAGTATTATACAGCAGCTTTCTTCGCCATTTACAACTGGCTGATCACCACTTGACAGCAATATTTCTTTTAAAAAATTGAACTATTTCTGTCTTTATTCCGTATTGCATAAATAATTCCGACGATACATAAAACTTCAATCTTGGTAGGTTTATAAACTTATGGTTAATAAATATATGTGAATATAGTCAGTGTCCATGGCATTCAATATGCTATTGCTCTGTTTTTAAAAGGAACCGATTGTCAGTGATTACGGAACGAAGTCAAGTTTGGCCCATCTGGATCTGAAAAATTCCATTTCATCTTCTGAAGAAACTAGTATTTCTTCTGAACTACGCTGATCAATTAAGTATTTTTCAAAGATGAACCTATTGGGCGGGGTGGCCTTCAATCTACATTTATAGATTGCTTTTTTTGCTATTAGTGTTATGATATTAAAAAGTTCATTTTTCCTATCTTGTTGACCAAGGCCCATTACTTTGTCTTTAACTTCTATATGCATAAACTCACATTCTTGTTCTCTTGCAAAAGTTAACAGCAATATGGCATAGAAAGTGACGACTAACGAAATTCCAATACCAAACTCTCGATCAGGTTTGACTATACTGAGGATTGCTTTCAAAAGATACCAATGTATTCCTTAACAAACATATGTTGAAGATCCACGAATCGCACACGAATTTAGTTTTAAATTTACTCAAATATTCCTTTTGCAAATAGTGTGTTGTAAGTAGTGTGTTGATAAGGCTCTAATGCTGGTGGCATACTCAAAATAACCCATCTTCTAGTTCAGCACTCGTATTCCCTTCCTAAAAGGTGTTATTCAATCCCTGTGGCCTTGATCAATAAAGAGTATATTTGAATATTAAATGCAATGCACACCTGCCCAATACACTAGGCTAGGGTAGCTGGATGGGAAATATGGAGTTACTGCAAGATGATACCTTATAGCACACCTTTTTTGGTAGAAACTTTACTTAAGAAAGTAGGTCAAAAACACACTGGGTCACGTGCTGTTGCTAACTATGTTTGGAGGTTGGATGACACTTTTTAGAAAGGGGACAAGAGTGCTAAATTAGGAAATGGGTTATTTCATCTACCTCAACTTCACCTATGTAATTAAATAGAAGATAACAGATAATGATGCATGTATACCTTTAAACCTTAAACCTTTAAAAAGTGGGGTACTAAGTGACACCCATTACAAGCCACCCCACCCCAACCTGAACCCTAATTGATAGGGAGCATGCAACACCATTGCATCTTACAGTGGAGACATTCAATTCCTGCACCAGTCGACCGGACGCCTGTCAGTGACTGGTTGTACAAACGTACATGGAAAGCATATTACTGACCCAAGTAGCTGCGTATCAAAGCTACATGTACGTTCAGCTGTGACGTCAGTGGCCTACGATTGCATTCATGCCTAGGAATAATATGCGGCAATCGGGCGTGCGGTCGTGTATTGTGACTCGTCTGCCGCACATTTAGTGCAGGATTTAAACACCGGTACTGTAAATTACACACCAGCACACATAGGCCCAGTTCCCGCCTGATCACAATGAGTGTTACTATTGATGGGTACAAGATCACAATGCCATCGAATTCAAATTCTATATACTGGAAGATCTATATTAAAATTTTATAGATATTCTATAAAGAGGATTTTTCCTGAGGTTTTATTAACAAAAATATCTCCCAGCAACCGGATTTTACTCACACCACAATAAGTAAATTAATATTTATTGACTATATCAGAGATATTAAATATACAAACGATACATAGTAAAATGAGAAATATAATATACATGATTTACGCACTAGACCCGGATTGTGGAGACTTCATTGAGAATATACACTATACATGTCCAAATGTGAGTAGTAAGTTTAGTCATGATGGGAAAAACTTGCATATCTTTCTGTTTCTTGTTGTACTCTATGGAGCCAAGATATAATGTTGTGCCTTTCGAAACATATTTAATTGATGTAATTTAATCCCCCACTTCACTTGAGGCATACAGAATTTCTTCACAATAAATCACAATAGTAAATAATGATAATGATGATTGATAAGACAGCAGCATACACCCTATTTTTCTATTGCATTCATGTAGAACTATTGAGTGCTATGCATCGTAGTGGTATACACAAACATATGGCTAACAAAAACTGTAAATGGATATGATTGTAATAGTAAGGTTGCGCTGTACATTTCAGGTCAAATTGACACACTGTATCCTACGTGACTGTGTAGGTGAATGAAAACACAGTGTCAGGGTCTGAACCAGTGCTATTCATGGTCGCATGGAGTGTATAATAGCCATTGGAGTGAAAACTGGCATATTTACTTTCATGATCACGTACATAAGTTGCTATCGACATGTCTGCCGGCTCATGCAACATTCAAAACTAATTTCAAGCTTCTGTATAATCTCTTCTTTCTTCATACTTTTTTCATTATTTCTTAATCATAATTTTGATATTTCGTCTAATTGTTTGGTTTTCGGCTATGGTTTATATATCATAGGCTGTTAAACTAGAGTCAATAAATGTTCATGCAAACTCTTGCAGATAGCGAAGTAATCGACATGAGAATTTACTTTTTTTTTATCAAAGGTAAACTTACAGCACCGCCAATATAATCTCCATGCGGAAAAATATGCAGTCAACAACAAGTTAAGATTATAGATGTCAACATCAAGGTTTTCTCAACAATGTCTTTCTCGATCCCATCCACAGTTGATGTAATTTAAGGAGACACTTTTAGCTATCTTGTAAAGCCTCGATATCTTTTTATGGAGTGGTAGACAAACTAGTTGTATCACATAAAAGGGCGAACCCAGGGCCCTTTTTATACTCATGCCATGTCACAGAGGCCTTCTTTGTGAAAAAGTTTGAATAAATGTTTTCATGCAGAAACGTTGATTTGTTAAAATGATATGATGCCCTGAATAGTTGTTCCTATGAAAGTATTTTGGTTTATTGTGGATTTCTCATATGGAGTAGGCAACAACATGAAATAAAAAATGTGTTGTGTACGTGCCTCAACACATATAGAATGGCAGTGAATGCATAATAAATCCCTTTAAACATAAAAACGTTGATAGTATGTAATTGTTAAATGCGGGTGATAATGTCACCTTTTTGTATGGGCTCTAAAATGAGGAAGTAGGAAACGTTTTTATTGCTGTTTTCACCCAATGAGGAAATGTAGTAGGGGCACACACACACACACACACACACACACACACACACACACACACACACATATATATATATATATATATATATATATATATATATATATATATATATATATATATATATATATATATATATATATATATGTATATATATATATATCTGAAACTTTTCAGAGTTTCAGATGCGAGAAAATACATTTCAGGCTGGGAAGGTATACCCTTTAACTGTCGTCCATAGACGTGTACTGTAAAGGCTCATCTTTCATGTGTGATTGGGAAACATCTCTATAAACTAAGTTATTTTGGTGCATTTGCTACATTTCAATGCTCTCTATGAATATAAGGTGGAGGACAGTCACGTATTTAGCGATGCTCACCTACATATTGTAGGTCTGAATCATAAGTGGGATAGTTAACACATGGGAAATAGAGCATCACAAGTGTGATTTGGAACAGTGCTCCTCTATACGGAGTTTGTGATATATACTACATCTTTGAAAGTATCATTTGAAACTTCCCAAAACATGCTTTCATGTTAGAAGACTAGTACTTCAGGCGGTGACAGTATCTCTGAAGGGTTAGAAAAAAAGTCACCATTTTGGGAGAACGAGATGTTTATGAGAAAAATTGCAATAATTTTTCAAAATTCTGTGCCTATGACCACATGAATAAAAGTTGTTTTGAAGATAACTGACCTTTATTTTTTGTTCATGCAAAGTTTAAAGAATAAATCAAACTGAAATTTCCAAAGGTGTCATAAGACCATAAATAATGTTTAGTGATAATGACTTTTAAAGTACCTATTTATCACAAGAACATCTCTTGCATAAGCTGCCAGACAGCACTAACCCAGTAAATAGTGGTCAGAAATTTAACCCATTTACACTCGGGGCGGCCAGAAAAGACCTGATAATTTTGGAAATATTTTCATTACAAAAGAATTTTTTTGAAAACATTTGAAGGAGAAATGTTGATCAGAGGATAAACAACAACTCTCCTTGAAATAGTTTGCGAAGTTTCGATTTATTCCCAAGTTATTTCCAAAAGTATGAAAGTAGCAGACGATACTTTCTAGAGCAACTCTGTGTGTGAATGGGTTAAAGCCCAATTGAAAACCCGAGAGAAGGATAGGCTTTCTGAAGATACCAGTGAAGATTAACATCAGTCGTTTAAGTCGTCAGACTCAGAGCAGCCAGCATTAAATCATTCGGTATAAAAGTAAGGCTACCTACAGATCTGCAGTTTTTTATGATTTACGGGTTTAAGGTAGTCCTTTGCCGCATGGGGTGCCTACAGCTGACACCTTTAAGGTTTATGGACCTGGACAGATAAGACCATTTATGACGTCATGGACATTTTCGACTACCGTCAAAATATGAAATGGCAAATATAGATAATACAAAAAGGTGTACACTACAATACGATACTACAGTCCAATCCAACAAATAATAATTATAATAGATTTATTTGCTGTAATCATCAAATTACAAGAACACAATGCACAATACTTACAATGCTGCACATATTAATCTCAATACTTTGATAAGAGTTGAAACAATAAAAGTGTCAAACACTATTTTATTTTCTAAGAGAGCACAGGATACCAGGAATTAATCATTAAATGTTCTGCTTATATACATACATCATAGGATGCCAGTTACTATTCTTGAGAAAAGAATATACTAAAGATTATAATGAAATGTTTTCAAAATACTTGGAGGAAGGTGGTATATTGGACGGTAGTACATGAAGGCTTGGCTTGTGCTGATTAATTATTTCGGAATTAAAGCAAGTACAGCTCGGATAGAAACTCCATTTCCCTCAAATGTTGAAAATGCTTTACGGACTACACTTTCAACAGAATAATCAGAAGGCTTTTGACCAATGCTGTGATCCGGTGCTGTGATAAATGCTTTTCAATGTTATCAAACGATAAATACTTTGGCCTGGCTTGCATAGCTGCAAACTGACTCTCTAATACCCGCATTATAGCAAACTATATAAATCACGTCATTTGAGGGTATTACCATTTGAATGTTGTTGATGGTTCATTTACTTAACACTATAGGTGCAAGTTGTTTTTGTGTTAGACCATACATATACTTGGTTACCACCCTAACTTTGCGTGTCAGTCGGCTACTTACATATTGTCATGCTTGACCGACTTCTATAGAGGAACAGACTGTCCTAGATGTAACATAACCTATGTTTTTTTCTACTAAAACTAGTTTACGTACAAATTTTGATCATATGAGAAAATCTTAAATACAGGTTACGCCCATCATCTCCATTCAAGGGGAGAACATGACGATATTTGAAATTGATATTTGAGCCCCCACGCAATGATTTTTTTTATTTCATGAAGACACCTCCCTTATACTCAATAAGTTTTAAATTTCAATTGGCCCCATCGGTCATCTTGTACTTTACAACCCCAAATCTTGGTGCGCACCAGAATTGTCTTTGGCCCAGCCTGGACCATGTGACTTATATAACCCTTATGCTGCTGGTGGCTAATTTTGCAAATACAAAATGATGCAAGAAACCTGGAAAATGACTAAAACCCTAGCAAATGGGTACTCATCTGAGAGTACTCACCGAGAGCTATTCAATGAATACCAACATGACAGGGTTAAGATGTTTTTCAAAAATCTTTGCATGTTTGTATTTTGGACGAAAGTAGCCTTAGCATAAGAAGGGTTAAGCGCGCTCAATGGAAAGTTGCCAAGACAGAGTAGGTAATGTCCAAACGGAAGTGGTGTGTATAACACACTTATAATGGATGACCTTGGAGCTAATGCCTTTATCTTTATCATCTGCTATGCTTAGTCCACTATTCTATCATCTTCCTTTGTTGTAATTGTTTGATGTATTTTGGGTGGTGACGTATCGATTTCCTGTCAGATACTTTGTTTACATGTGGTGATTGTTATCACAACTTCCTTTAACAGAGACCACCCAATCTCTCTTAGCACGACACCATCCTTTGTCATTGACCGGAAACATTAACTCATTCACACTCAGAGAGGCCAAAACAGGCCTGACAATTTTGATAATATTTTTCTAACAAAAGCATTTTTTGGAAAAAATTTGAGGGAGAAATGTTAATCAGAAGCCAAACAACTACTCTTCTTCAAATCTTTTGTGAACATTTGCTTTAATTCCAAGTTATTTTCAAAACTATGACAGTAGCAGACGATATTTTCTAGAGCAACTCTGAGTGTGAATGGGTTAAACGAATTTAAATCACTTACTTTTGGTATCGTTGCCAACAAATAAATTCATACCCTCGGCAGTGAATGGCTATTTCAGTAGTCACCCTTTGTAATACTTGGCCACTAGTGCGTTGGCTTGGGTGGATCTTTAAAGGCATATCAGCGTATTTGACAGGGTGACAGTAACATCTATACCCTAAATAAGTCCATTGTATAAATACCAACAGAAATTCATTAAACTTTGCATAGCCATCATTGTCAGATACCCTTTGAAAAGAATTTCTTTTGTAGATGGAGCTTCAATTTTAGGACTGAAATTTTTAAATTTAGTGCAACTTTGGCGCCACCTATATTGATAGCATAACTGGTGACCCCCTTTTTATTTTGGATTTTCAATGGAAGTCTGACAATCACAGCTCATGCAAAGTTTAATAAATTTCTAACTATGGGATATTTCTTTTGTAATGGATTTTAAATCTTAGATGTTACTGCCACCTTGTCGAATACCCTAATGTGCCTTTAAGTGATCAATATCGTAGGCAGATCCTTATAAGATAAAACTAGGAGTCATCTTTACCCAAAATAGCCTGGCAATGCAATTGATTTAATATTCCTTCATGATGTGGGTTTTAAGGATGATATGCTTAAGGTAGCTAGTGGGGTTTATTACTTTGGCAGTTTTACTTTTTCCTCTTCCTCTTCAAGGACCAATGAGGGCTCACGTATCATTAACATAACTGAGAAACCTGTGCGCCAGCATCATCTGAGCATGCGCAGATCACGACATTTTGGGCTGATGGTTGACTCTAGTCTGTTCAGGTTAACCGACTGGTTTCATATCCACTTGTTTTTATGTATCTAAGGCTTAAGGTAGCTTGTGGAGTTAATTCCTTCGACAGTTTTATAATCACTTTTTCCTCTACCTTTCTTATATAATTTTGCAGTTCCAGATATAACCCAACCTCGTGATGGTGCTAAGTTTTCTTTTTGTAGAGGGTAGAACCAGGGATTTGCATTTCCGATTGGCAGGGGCGTTAGCATATAATACACTGTGAACTATCGAACCAAAACTTGTTTACGCCCACCTAGCTCCTATTAAAAACCGATCCAAAGCCATCCTGACCCATATTTTCTGAACCTCGTCCCAGATACCTGTACTCACCTTGAGAACCAGTTGTGTGCATGCATGTTTTTTCGTAACTAAGCCTGCCTCCATTCCTACCTGCCTGCATCCATACTATAATACACACACACACACACATATTTATATATATATGTATATATATATATATATATATATATATATATATATATATATATATATATGTATATATATATATATATATATATATATATATATATATATATATATATATATATATATATATATATATATATATATATATATATATGTATATATGTAATATATACGTGTATATATATATATATATATATATATATATATATATATATATATATATATATATATATATATATATATATATATATATATATATATATATATATATATATATATATATATATATATATGTGTGTGTATCATACATATGTATGTATGTATGTATGTATGTATGTATGTATGTATGTATGTATATATGTGCAAGTGTTCGTGTGTGTTTGCAAACCCTCTGATGACCTTTTATGACCTGTATACCCCTTGTTATTTCAGTCTACCCGCTCAAATGACCTTACCTGCCAGGGGCATTCAACCATTTAGATCTGTGTTCAGAGTATTTGAACTAGAACATGTATTTGTTATTTGTAGATATGAGCTCCAATAGTAGCATATAACTTAAATAATACAGATAGTATGTACATTTATTTATATTCTAGTCAGTAACCTCATTTGATATCTATTTCAGACGGTGTGAATTTTGTTACGAAGGGATTGATTATTCTGCAGACCAATGATATCCGTTGCACTTGTTTTAACTTATCTTGTCCCAGTAAAGCCAAAAAGAGTCATGCCAAAGTTGGGAATATCTCTCTTAGAATATTTTGAAATTTTTTTGATGAAGAAGTGTTCCTCAGCACTAAATAAGTAACTCTCCTTCAAAGTTTTTTTTATAGAATTATGTATATATCTTGATGTATCGTAAAAAGTATACCAGATGCAGACGATAGTAATGTCAAGGTAACCCTAAAAACGAATGAATTAATCATGCGCACGACGCCTTGGCTGCAAAGCAAAATGGCGCGGAACCAATTTAGGAGCTAATTTTATATAAAAGCTTACAGAAAACACTGAGACATTTACGCCAGTATCAGATAAGTGAAGGATAATGTATTACACCTATCAAATAACCATGAGTCATTTAGTTAACGCATAAAATGGGAATCAGGCTGCTAATTCGATAGCGACTGTACAGTTTTGGCATTTACTGCTTGCATCTCTCTATATCTTATGGGAAAGTTTTGGTGACAACCTTCCCTTCAAAAAGATCAATTCTAATCGAATTGCCATATATTTCCAAGAACTGAACGTATAATATCACAGACTGGTGTCAGCAAACACTGAGTTGTTTACCAAACAGGTATTTTCCTCCAGGCTATTGTAACCCGTATCGTGCGAGAGCGGTGGCAGCTCACGCGGGAAATTACGAGACTATAAATCACGTGTAAATTTGAAGTTTTTATCTTAAGGTTCTTTCTTCTGGAGTTAAATTTCTGTAATAGCAGGCGATCAATTACACACCTGCAGGCACAGAGTAACTGTATGTTTATCTCGAGTGAAAGTGGCGTTAATGATAAATGACAATTCGTGAGCTCATCTTTTTAGGCAGGTGGGTACTGACACTGACGTCTACACCTTAAGGCTGTGATGCTGGTGACACACTCAAAATAAGACAACTCCTAGCTTAGCACTCCTGTCCCCTTTCTAACAATATTTATCTAATCCCTGAGGTCTTGGTGTTTCAAATATAAGTTTTCTTTGACTTAGCTGCCAGAGCTGACCGTGATATGAACACAGTTTCTACCTCAAATGAGGTTTTCTTGATCAACAAAGGTACATTTGATTTGTAAATACCATACATGTCTGCTAAATATACGAGGCTAGGGCAACTGGATGGGAAATTTGAAAATAAATAGGTAGGTATTCAGTTTTAAGCAGCTTGGCAGAGTTTACTAGTAGCCTTGCCAATATGTACATTTTACCAAGAAGTGGGGTACAGGGCTTGCAGAGTTCAGATAGGTCATTGGGTTCATTTACTTGACAAAGGTTTTCCAATATCCCTACTTTTGAGACAGTCATGAGAAATGCTTAAAACAGAAACAGTCTGGACATACATGGTGATTAATTAGGGTCCAAATGTATGATATAAATCATAAACAATTTTTCATATTACAATTTACATATCATCAACGATGTATATCCATTTCTTTGTGAATTTTCGATTTTCATTGTTGAAAAGAGCCCAATATTCTTCTTATTTCATCTGGCTTAGGAGTCTTTTCTTCACATGTACAAAGTTCAGTACACCACATGTTTTGAGTTTATAGTTTACATTCTTCAAACTCATATCAGTGAGTCGGTAGAACATTTAAATTTCACTTCCCTGTTCATGACCAGCTACTTCTCATGCTATTCTCGCACGTGACATCAGCTTATGGTTAAATGAAAATAAATGTCAAAACGAGTAGTTTAATAGTCAAAACAAAGCCTCGGGTCACTTCCTGGTTTAGTTACAGTGCCGCCATCTAATTTCTGCACTTAATGTCTGGGCATAATACATGACCGCACGCCCGATGGATATTCAGTTTCCTGGGCATGGATGCATGAATGATCTCACAACTGAACATAGCTTTGATTCGTAAGCTACGTGGGTCATAGATGTGCTTGGGTTATCTTTTGACATGTTGCCCATGGGGATTTGCACACTAGCAGACGTCCGGTCGACTGGTGCACGAATCAAGTGTCTGTACAAGGTATTGATTGAGATCCAAGTCAGTATAAACATTTCTGAGAAGAGCATTTCAAAGGTACTGGATGGAAAGGTTTATCGATATCTGGAGAAGAGATCTCCGAGATGTGCAGCAGTGATCCCATTAATGCTCAAGAGTTCCTCCAGGAAGTGTCGTCTGCATCTAAAATATCTAAGGTCATAACTTTAGAATTGTGAATAATTTCACGACATATTTGAAGAAGAGTTGCTGCTTATGTCATGATTAACATTTCCCCATCAAATATTTTCCTAATTATGCCTTTTCCTGCAAGATTTCATCAAAATCGTCAGGCTGTTTTTGGCCGCTGTGAGTATTAATAGGTTATTGTTCATTGAACGAATACGCTATGGACCAGCTGTGCAGTGTGCGTGGTGGGTAAATATACCTCACTTCTGGTAATTGTATGTCTGAAAAAAACCCATTTATTTTCCACAACTTAAATTTCCAGGTTTTGATCATAGAAGGCTAATGTAAATTCCTATCCTGACAAAAAGTGGATAGTTTATGTCTTTAAATGAAGACAGATGTGTTCAGTCAAAACTCGCCAACAATGAGAGAGGGGACCCCTTACCAAGATGCTATCAATGTTTTCGTTTCGTTTAAATAAAGTCATAGCCGCAGGCTTCTTCTTCCTTACTGGGATTAATTACATCCAATATAATTTATCATTAACTACAAAGGACTAACCATAACTTACCTGGAGAGAGAATGGCTGAATAACCTTTTTATTAGATGTATGATAACATAAAATACTCGCCTGTCAGACCGCGTCATTCTTGAACGTTTTGTGTGGATACTATTACAAGGAAACAATATCTACAAAATGTGATAATAGCTTGTACGTTTTTCTGTTAAAAATCGGCAACCAACATGTCTTTCTAACCTAATTTTGGGGTGCCGATTTCAAAAAACCATGTTGCCGAAAATGAAAATGTTTACTTGATACTTTTGGGGCCATTTCAATAGATATTGCGCAACTAAGAATTACTTTTGTGAACAGCATGACCACAATGGAGACAAGTACACAAAACGAATTGTCAAATCAGCTACTAGATACATATTAAAGCTGATGATAACATGCTCTACTATAATGCTTATTCATCTTGAAATATCAGAAACATTGTCCAGTGTAGTAAAAGGGTATTCACCTGAGTTCATTGGCAAATACCTAAATCCGTGAAAACACTGGGCAGGTGGCTTTATTAGCATGGCCATCCCTATACCTATAAGTGTGATAAGATGGACATATTACTAGCTATCACGAATACACATTGGGGAAAATGATGGAGAAATGATAACCACCTCATTACATGTACCAACAACTCTCCTTCAAATATCTTCGTAAAAATTATTCTCCTTTCCTTCATTTTGGAATAAATATGTATGGTCATTATCTTGCCACAGGCAAAATCATGATCCAAACCAAATGCAAATTGTTCAGGTTGGATATGGAAGAGGATACCAGTGCCCAGTTAAACCACTGATTAACCACATGTAACTGGCAACTTTCTCATAGGCATACCAGAATGCTATATCTTTTAATTCTTGATCATTCGTAAATTTAGTAAGTTCAGTTTGATTGTGACACATTTTAAGAATTTAGGTTCTTTTGATACAACCTTGTATGCACTACTTATAATCTAAAACAGTTCATGGTTTTGTGAACATTTTTATATATTTAATGCTTTGTTATTGTTTTCTACAATAGCAAAGGACAATTATCTCATTCCGATTTCATGGCACTAAATGACCTTTGTGTGCCGATGTGCCTTTAAGGGGGCTCGGGACCTTCGTTCTTTAAGTGTGACTTTCTTGTAAAGATTGACCAATATCTTGGTCTATGTACAAGAAAACCCCAATAAACTATATATTTTATGAAAGCTGACATTCTGGAGAGGTCAAATATTCTAAACTTATCTAGTGACACCCTCACAATTTCCCCAGAGTGGGGCCGAAAGACATACATGTGGATTTCTAATACATATGTTATTGCAAACAGCCTCCTGGCTTCATAAAGTGTAAGACAGTTGGTATTTATACGTTTCATAGAAAACATATTTAGGCATGGCTAATCTTTTTTCTTTTTTAAATTTTTGTTCCGAACGGAATTTAGAGCAAGTTAAAGTCATGATCAATATTTTTTTCTAGAATTTCACTTTCCTTCATTTTTGAAGTCTGATTAAGAAATAACTAGAACAGATATAAAGAAAACGAAAAAAAGTATCCGTGCGCAAGGATGTTTTTCATTGTGTAGCAAAATTTCAGCTCTCTTGGATCAATATTGAATGAATGAGGTTGTTTCAAAAATGAGAAGTATGGTGATTTCAGAAAGCTGTCTAAAGCTCAAGTCAAAGTGAACCATACATTTATACATTCTAAAATGACTTTATGCTCCATTATAAAACTTAAGGGGTTAATTTGGAATAAGAATACTATTTGTTTGCATTGGTAGAATGGTTTGAATATTTAATAGTATACTGGGTACTTCAATTATTGGAATAAAAAGGGATTTTTTAGAGAAGATTCTGAGCTTTCTGTCAGGAGGCTGGCACCCCCTGGTGAGTGCTCCTCCCCCAGCTGATAAGGAAAGATAACAAGCTTTTAATGACTACTAATTGCTAATTGGCTGTCTGGAGGTGAATCCATTGTGAGTTAGGTGGCTAGGTACTGATCAAAATTTCTTCTTCAAATACCTTTCTGAATAAAGCTCTAACCATATGAATAATTATGAATAATTAACTGAAATAGAATAATTATTGAAATAACTAAAAATTTGGAGGAGAGTTGTTAACTAGATGCTGATCAACAGAGTATAACTGTAGGTAAAATAAACCAACGTAACATTTGGGGACTTCGAAAGGTTCTGATTAAAGTATCCTCTTCAATTTATTTTTCTGAAATTACCTCTGATCACTGAGATAAAACCAAAATAGCGAAGGTGATTTGGGAAGACACAGGCACGTAGAGTTTAATTAGGGTTTCTCTGCGTTGGTTTTCTCTGATAAAAAGATATAGGGAATAGATACCTCATGCTTCTTGAAACTTTTGGGGGCAACTGGAGAAGGTGGATCCATAGCTGCACTGAAGTGCATTATGTCCATTTCCACACAGGCATCCTGCTAGAACTGATTGTATGTTTATAGCATAAAATCGTCCACTTTTGTCACTTCTAGGAAAGTCTGTTCTCTTTCCATCACAATCCTCGTTTGAGTTTCTCCAATTTAGGGCTTATTGAAGTCCTTGTCGCCTTCTACTGTCTTGCCATAGTTCTAACTTTCCATCAAGGCAGTATGCACACACTGCAGCTTCCTGAAGGCCCTCTTCCTCTTTCTCTTCCTTCTGGAGCTACTTCCCATTGTAAGGAAACATTCAGACTCTGCACTGTCCTGGGGTCCGCATCTGAATGTTCTCCCCTAACCCTTAATCTCTACATGAAACCCTGTTCACCTCACCTGTCTGACCTGCAACTGTAAAGCCAGACAGCTGATGCACAAAAATCACACCTTTTATTCAATACCCTAATTGCAATGAATTGGTCACTCATAACTGCTTGGTGCCTGTTTCCTGGGTAAACAGGATACTTCCATTTGAATACACATTCTGGACCTGGGCAGTTCGCATCAATCAGCCAGTATAGCACACCTCCCAGGAGAGATCAGATAAGGAAAGGCCATTATGGGTTTAGATAAGCCTCACAGCTGGTGACTCAGGATATTTGGCCTCTAGTAGAAAGCTTTTTAAAAACTCCTTCTTTTTGTCATTTGTAGTTCTAGTTGAGAGTTCTAGTTCAAAAGAATAAGTAGCAAACCTTTTCAGCTTTCACATATCGAAAAAACAAAAAAACACCCTATTTAAAGGTGCGAAGGTCCCGAGCCCCCTTAAGCACTCACTCATTCATTCATTCATTCATTAGTTTAATTTATCTCAATTATTCATAGTTGTTTTCTTCTTTTCTTTGCAGGGTTGCCGTCGGTGTTATCAACTTCCTGAGAATGCCACGATTCCAAAGGGAGAGGCGCTACCACTCAGACAGTAGTACCTACGAGGGCATCAGCGCCCCTGGCGGCGGTCCGCAACACCACCATCATCTGCACTTCCTGCCGCATTTCGTCACTTCCGCTCCGACGGCGGCCATGACGTTCCGGAAGTTGATCACCGCAGCCGTTGTTCTCGTGCTCATCCTTTTCACATTGGTGGAACGACATTATATTATCAACGCGGAAAGGAACCCCCGCGAAGTTCAACTTCACCGAGCAACTAGGGAGAAATATCTTGGCCTACTCATGAAGGCCGTCACTGGTTCCTTGTATCATTCACGTGGAATCGTACCTGGTTCTGGGCCTCTGGAAAACTTGATTGTCAAACCTTACAATGCTAAGGAAATTGCGGAAGCAACGTATTGGCCGGAAACGGGTCTAACAATGGTGGGCACGGAATCCCTTAAAAAGCTACAAATGGTAATTGATACCGTGGTGCATGATGGGATAGAAGGGGACTTCCTGGAGGCGGGAGTGTGGCGTGGAGGGGCGTCTATATTTGCGAAGGGTGTTATTGAAAGTTTAGGTGAGGGGCGAGACAGAAAGGTATGGGTGTGTGACTCGTTTGAAGGGTACCCCAAAAACAGTAGCAACGAAGATTCAGAGTTTTACTCAACGCTTCTCGCCTTAATTGAATCGGAAGAAAAAGTGCGTAGGAATTTTAACGAGTACGGACTACTTGACGCGCAAGTACGCTTCGTTAAAGGATTCTTCTGGGAAACTCTCCCACTTCTGCGAAAATTACCCTTCTTCTCCAAGATAGCAGTTTTACACGCTGATGGAGACATGTACGAAAGTACAATGGATATATTGTTTAATCTATACGACAGAATTCCAATAGGGGGCTTTTTAATAATAGACGACTATAATCCTGTTAAGGATCCCGCGCGACGTGCAACTGAACAGTTCCGAACAATGCACGATATTACGGAACCAGTTTACGCTGTTGTTTATGATAAGGACCAAGAAACTTATAATAAAGCTTATTGGCGAAAAGAACGAGAGGTGCAGCTTAAGTATAGCTGGTATGAGGAATACAACCAAAAGCGTCATTTAAAAACTAACATAGATGGCGACGGCGAAAACACTCGTTTGTAACACCCAAGGCTTATTCTAAAACGTGGAAGATGTAACTCCCTTATCATCTTGTAACGGCTACTGTGATGAAAATGAATATTGCTCGAACTTCCGGATCCGTTGTATTTATGAACGAGTACATCATCCTGTGGCTTTCATTGGCTTTCAGATCCAACAGTGTTGGCTCCAGCCAATTAAATACTAGATAAAGTAAAACTATTTTGATTGAAAGTATTCCGTGCCGCTATTCATGTTCTATTATCTTTGAGTGGAAGTGTGCCACGATTTAGGTTTATCCTTAATATTTGGTTCAGTGAGAAATATTTTGCCATTTTGTCATTTTGTCAGAGTTTTGGTTGTTTGAAGTTCGCTTGCTGAACTGCTGTTGTTTATTTTATTCCATCACCAGGCGCCTTTTCTTTCAAATTGTAACCAACGTTAATGCGTGTAGACATCACGTCATGATCTTATTTGTGTTAAGGCATACTGTAAATCACTTAAAAATGGCGTGAACATTATATAGCGCAATTACGATACTGCCCTGGATAGCGTGACCTAAGTTTAGCGGTGAACGGGAACAGCAGCAGCAAGTTCAATCAAGATTTTAATAAAGACTGGGATTTCACAATATCGCTATTATCGCTATCTTATTGCTCCCGCTATACATAAGTGATTTACAGTATTACCGATTAGTGATATCATTTTATTTTGTTCCAAACTCTGCTCGTTAAGAATTTTATCGATTTTTAGTAAAACGCGTTATAATATTTTATTGCACGTGTATATTGCTCTCGATACGTATATCCAATTTTTGTGTAAGAATTTGCGCAAAGTATTTGTGATAGGATTCGGAAGAAAATTTATTAAGTCCAAGATGAAAGAAAAATTATGTGCACATTGCTTAAGGAGAACAAAATACCCTTATTCTATAAAAAAAAAGTATATATATATATATATATATATATATATATATATATATATATATATATATATATATATATATATATATATATATATATATATATATATATATATATATATATATATATATATATATATATATATATATATATATATATACACCCACACATACATACATAATACATATACACACATCATACACATGCATGCTTGCATGCATACATACATATTGCACATGCACATTTGTGAAACCATTTTTACATTATTACGTATTGAATCTTGTTGTGCAATATGATTTGGTGTATGCAGATTGCTTTTATATACTAAGAATACCGATTCTCTTCTTTATGTTTATCACATACAAAAGTTCGTGAGCGAATAAATAAGAAGTGGGTTTTTTCAGAGACCTTCACTGAAGAGGTGTCTTTGCACCAATTTATTTAGGTTAAAGAGCTGTTCATTCATTATTAAATTGTTTAGATGAAAAAAATGTATATCTACGTTAACGAGTCAAGTCATATGTTCAATGTCAGATCATTGTTCTTTTTGTTTTATTTGAATGACGTGAACTCTTGTAAACTCATTATTTTGACAATATTAAAGATGAGAAATGAATATGTAAACGGTCTCGTCATTATTCAATGTATGTATGTATGTATGTATGTATATATGTATGTATGTATGTATGTATGTACGATGTATGTAGTAATGTATGTACAGGGCGTCCCCCAAAAAAATGCAGTCCTCCCCTTTTCCCAATATATTTTCAAAACAGCTTAAGTAACATCAAATATGGCTTCGTATGTACATAGAAGAATATCTGAGGGATATCCTGTTGCAGTTTCAAGCAAATCCGTTCATCCAAGTCAAAGTTGTGGTGTAAAGTTTGACCCCCTTATCATTTCACTCCAACGCAATGTAAAACCTATGGTGAAGACTGGTTTTTCATGTCTCCTCGCCAGGAGTCAGAGCAGAATGCTAAAAATAGCATGGTCAGTATGCAGGTGTGCATTGGAAATTTACCTTGTGTTGGAGTGAAATGAGAGAGGGGTCAAACTTTGACATGTATTTGACATGTATGTATATCTATTAACTGTAATTTCACAATTACAAAAAATAATGAATGAATGAATGAATGATCGGATTTGCTCGAAACTGCAACAGGTTATCTCTAAGATATCCTTCTATTTAACCATGAAGACATTTTAGATGTAACTTCAGCTGTCTTGAAAATATATTGGAAAAAGGGGAGGATTGCATTTTTTTGGTCGCCCTGTTTGTATGTATGTATGTATGTATGTATGTATGTATCTATCTATGTATGAACAATGTATGTATCTACGTATGAACAATGTATGCATTAATGTATGAACAATGTATGTATTAATGTATGTACGTA
The DNA here is from genome assembly GCA_963942565.1 of Maea johnstoni. Classification (NCBI taxonomy): domain Eukaryota; kingdom Metazoa; phylum Annelida; class Polychaeta; order Spionida; family Magelonidae; genus Maea; species Maea johnstoni. The sequence continues at coordinate 11,314,496 of OZ012686.1, read as the reverse complement.
TGAATGTATGTATGTATGTATGTATGTATTTATGTGTGCGGGTATGTATGCATATATGCATGTGTGATGTATGTTTGTATACATGTATGTTGATGTATGTATGTATATTTTGTACATGTCTCACTTAGGGTAGGTTTGTGATATGGTATGAACATCACACATTTAGCGAAAAGAGGTTAACAAAGTTTATAAACGAGTGAGAGACGAGACGAAACAAATCCAATGAAAGTATCATTCATTTATTCTTATAATTGATACCTACCGTTGATCTAAATATACACCTTATCGGTTCAACATACCGCAATAAATGTCATACTTAAACAACAAAATCTCAACGGCTAAATCAGAAAGCCGTTAATAGGTCAATTAGTGCTAAAGTATTAGGTTCTAGTAACCATCTCATTACTGAAATGTGATACGAGTATTTATAGGCATTCGGGACTGTTGATTGTTTGAATACAATCGAAAATGTATGCTAAGTCCAAACTATATGCTATGCTTTTATGTTCTATAAGAACAATACCTATACGGTTGCATAAATGAAATATAAAGAACGGTATTATCTAAAACGTATGCATAAACATAATTTGAGTTTTTTCCTGCAGCTAAACCACTCACAATTGTATCATCTTTTGCCTAGATATCAAGGATATATATATATATATATATATATATATATATATATATATATATATATATATATGTATATATGTATATATAGAGGGTCAACAACCCCTCCAATGACCAACTAGTTGATCTACTAGATAAAGTTTTGAAATGCAATAATTTCGACTTTAATGGCAGACACTTCCTCCAAGTAGGAGGAACTGCCATGGGCACAAAAGTAGCGCCAGCCTATGCAAACACATTCATGGGCTGGTTCGAAGACCAACATGTCTATACATATAGTAAACAACCGTTACTATGGAAACGATTCATCGATGACATCTTTGCCATCTGGCAATATGGCAGAGATGAGCTGGACATATTCATCCAACATCTCAATTCGAGAATGGACAGCATGAAATTTGAAGCTGACATCTCAGAAGGAAATGTACATTTCCTAGACGTCGATGTATTCCTAGACACCGACTCCAATCAAATAAAGACCACACTATACACAAAACCTACGGACTCACATAACTATATCAATTATCAGTCCTGTCACCAGAAATTGTGTAAAAATGGTATTCCGTATGGTCAATTCCTTCGTCTGAGACGCATATGCAGTGACGAAGATGATTACGTAGCCAAGAGCAAGCAGATGGCATATTATTTCCATCTAGCCAATTACCCGATAGGGCTTATACAAAGCTCCTTCGAAAGAGCTTTTCTACAGGAAAGAAAAGAGCTCCTTCTTCCAAAGGTACAGGAAAAGGATCTTGACCAGGACAATCTTTATCTCATAACTACACACCACCCAACATTTAGGGGTGTGAATCAAATTGTCAATAAGAACACAGACCTTCTTGACCGGTCAAGTTCGACCCGGCCAGTAAGACAAGCCAAATTAGTACAGGGCTTTCGGCGCTGTAAAAACCTCCGCGACATTTTAGTCAAGGCCAAACTTAGGCAGAAAAACAAAGGGAGTCAAAGACCCCAAATAGACAATAGATGCCGACGCCCCTTTTGTATCTATTGCAAGAAGATCAACAGAACAGGAAAAATCTATTCCATGGTCACTGACAGAAGATACACAACTAGACACAATGTATCCTGTCGTAGCAACAATCTAATTTATGCATTAGAATGTGATACCTGTGGTAAAGTCTACGTCGGACAAACAAAACGACGACTTATGGACAGACGTATGGAACATTTTAGAAATATCCGACAAAACACTGACATACATATAGTTGGACGTCACTACAACAACCATGATCACATTGGACTCAATGACGTAACTGTACATGTACTAGAATTTATACATGCGCATCCAGATGGCGATGCATCATCCATCATCAGAGACCTAGTCGAGAGCAAATGGATTTGTAGACTCAGATCACAAACCCCTAATGGTCTCAATCTATTTGACTAAAATATTGTCTATGGGAATATGCACAAACTAGGCACATATTCAATGCTGACATCTGAATAGACATGTCAGCACTAATCCAAATTGACTTTCCCTCAAGACCATAGGGAACAAAGCTAATTTCACTACATATGCCATATGGACATATAAAAGGTAAAGAAACAATCATCAACAATACAGCATTGCAAACACTATCACAATGCTAGATACACTCAATGCCGATAATACATGCATTGACTAAAATTTATGTTCTTCCACCCAGGAAGCTGCAAAAAATACACATCTCTTATGAGTGTGTTCCTGCTGCAAAGCATCTACCCACGTAAAAAAAATTTCACCAGTTATCTTTTGATACAATGCAGTGGGAACAGGATGACCCGCCTGGATACTTTAAACCAGACGGTCTACCTTGACTATTTTTATCATATGTTTTTAATCAAGACTAGCCGCAAGGATACTTACCTTAAAATAGAACAAATAGTTTATACACCTCACTGTTAAGGAGGTGGACCACCTCAACCTCACACACAACACGCAAAATCCATGCGTGTCGCATGAGGGACCTATTGTAATCACCATACAATAACTAATGGGAGAATATACCACACTCCCATAGTGGTTTTTCATTGCCGTGCTCACCGCAGCACGGGCCCGTTGTTTGCCTCTGATGAGAACCCAATTAAGGAGGTTCGAAACCGTTGCCCAGCAATCTATTGTTGACAGATTGCACAATGACACCATTATTGGCTTACGTCGATCGGATGACGTAGTGCGCCATGGTGATCACGTCCAAACACAATGCACGTGATAAACAAACGTGACGCAACAATCCGTCACGCGTTTTAGGTAAACTGTTTGTTCGACGCCGCTACATCTTGGAAATCAGTTCAACTCCGACTGATCAACGGTCAGGCTGATGATAGATAGCTCCTTCAGATACGCATCCTTAGACTCCCCCACGTCAAACATATATATGTATATAATATATATATATATATATATATATATATATATATATATATGTACATATATATATATTTATATATATATATATATATATATATATATATATATATATATATATATATATATATATATATATATATATATATAGTCTCTGCCACGGCAGCTGAGTGGTGCCACTGCCTGCTCACTCTCTATCACCATTGCCTGAATTCGAATCCAATCTGGGTCGTGTGAGATAGTTGTCAGTGGCTTAGGATTAGATGCTTTTTTTTTCGCCACAAATCTAGTTTCCTCATTGGGCAGAATTCCAATCATACATGAAGCCATACCATATTGCCTATAAGGACTGAAATAGGTAAAGCTATGTATTGTAGTCCCTTTTGATTTTTAGAATATTGGTAAAAAGACATCATTTAAATGATATCAAATACCAATATAATAACTGTGCTTCATTCCAAGTTGCAATACATTATTGTTATGATAACATATCCAAAATAGTCCAACCTCACGATTGAGTTTATAGACCAACGTTTGTTCATTTAATGATATACGTATGTGTTCAGTATGATTCTTTATTTCATGAACCCGCACATCTGTCTATGAGAAATTGTTTTTCGCAATAATAGTCGAATGCATCAAATCCAAATTCACAATGTTTCATTTTGTCCAGTAATGGTTGAATTCAATGATAACTTAAAATACTCGAAAGATACTGTGTGTCCTCTCTCTCTCTCTCTCTCTCTCTCTCTCTCTCTCTCTCTCTCTCTCTCTCTCTCTCAATTTCCCACTAGTGCATCTGCACTTTATCTTTTGACCACACCCTCACTTTGCAGTTTGAAATCCATAATTAGCATGTCATGTCTTCCTTAATGTGAAAACACCTATGCATCCTATATGCTGCAAACTTGATCTATCACGCAGGGTCTGATAGGGCCAGCGTTTTTTGTATGTATGTTTACTACACGCTCAGTAATTTTACCAGTGCCCACCCAAAAGGGGTGTATTCATCATATCACTAAATCACCACCAACCAGAAAAAGTTGATATTTGAGAAAACGAGGTTCCTTGGAGAGAGAGAGAGAGAGAGAGAGAGAGAGAGAGAGAGAGAGAGAGAGAGAGAGAATGTTCGTGTGGCAGAGAGAGAATTAGAGAGGAAAATACATGGAGAGAGAGAGAGAGAGAGAGAGAGAGAGAGAGAGAGAGAGAGAGAGAGAGAACATTCTTACATAAGGTGAATTATCTTTTGGCCCATGGTAACGAACCTTAGCAAGTTCTGAAGGTGGAAAACTACACAGCTCTTACCAGAAAGGTCGTCCTCGCACGTAGTGGAACCTCTTTTGTCTTTATGAATGATATCAGATTATACAGCTCCTGTCAGAAACGTCATCCCTATACCTCGCATGTTGAGGAACCTCTTTTGTCTTTATGAATGATATCAGTTTTTACAGCTCCTGTCAGAAACGTCAACCCTATACCTCGCACGTTGAGGAACCTCTTTTGTCTTTATGGTTGATATCAGATTATACAGCTCCTGTCAGAAACGTCAACCCTATACCTCGCACGTTGAGGAACCTCTTTTGTCTTTATGGTTGATATCAGATTATACAGCTCCTGTCAGAAACGTCAACCCTATACCTCGCACGTTGAGGAACCTCTTTTGTCTTTATGGTTGATATCAGATTATACAGCTCCTGTCAGAAACGTCAACCCTATACCTCGCACGTTGAGGAACCTCTTTTGTCTTTATGGTTGATATCAGATTATACAGCTCCTGTCAGAAACGTCAACCCTATACCTCGCACGTTGAGGAACCTCTTTTGTCTTTATGGTTGATATCAGATTATACAGCTCCTGTCAGAAACGTCATCCCTATACCTCGCACGTTGAGGAACCTCTTTTGTCTTTATGGTTGATATCAGATTATACAGCTCCTGTCAGAAACGTCAACCCTATACCTCGCACGTTGAGGAACCTCTTTTGTCTTTATGGTTGATATCAGATTATACAGCTCCTGTCAGAAACGTCAACCCTATACCTCGCACGTTGAGGAACCTCTTTTGTCTTTATGGTTGATATCAGATTATACAGCTCCTGTCAGAAACGTCAACCCTATACCTCGCACGTTGAGGAACCTCTTTTGTCTTTATGGTTGATATCAGATTATACAGCTCCTGTCAGAAACGTCAACCCTATACCTCGCACGTTGAGGAACCTCTTTTGTCTTTATGGTTGATATCAGATTGTACAGCTCCTGTCAGAAACATCAACCCTATACCTCGCACGTTGAGGAACCTCTTTTGTCTTTATGGTTGATATCAGATTATACAGCTCCTGTCACAAACGTCATCCCTATACTCGCACGTTGAGGAACCTCTTTTGTCTTTATGAATGATATCCGATTATACAGCTCCTGTCAGAAACGTCAACCCTATACCTCGCACGTTGAGGAACCTCTTTTGTCTTTATGGTTGATATCAGATTATACAGCTCCTGTCAGAAACGTCAACCCTATACCTCGCACGTTGAGGAACCTCTTTTGTCTTTATGGTTGATATCAGATTATACAGCTCCTGTCAGAAACGTCAACCCTATACCTCGCACGTTGAGGAACCTCTTTTGTCTTTATGGTTGATATCAGATTATACAGCTCCTGTCAGAAACGTCAACCCTATACCTCGCACGTTGAGGAACCTCTTTTGTCTTTATGGTTGATATCACATTATACAGCTCCTGTCAGAAACGTCAACCCTATACCTCGCACGTTGAGGAACCTCTTTTGTCTTTATGGTTGATATCACATTATACAGCTCCTGTCAGAAACGTCAACCCTATACCTCGCACGTTGAGGAACCTCTTTTGTCTTTATGGTTGATATCACATTATACAGCTCCTGTCAGAAACGTCAACCCTATACCTCGCACGTTGAGGAACCTCTTTTGTCTTTATGGTTGATATCAGATTATACAGCTCCTGTCAGAAACGTCATCCCTATACCTCGCACGTTGAGGAACCTCTTTTGTCTTTATGGTTGATATCAGATTATACAGCTCCTGTCAGAAACGTCATCCCTATACCTCGCACGTTGAGGAACCTCTTTTGTCTTTATGGTTGATATCAGATTATACAGCTCCTGTCAGAAACGTCAACCCTATACCTCGCACGTTGAGGAACCTCTTTTGTCTTTATGGTTGATATCAGATTATACAGCTCCTGTCAGAAACGTCAACCCTATACCTCGCACGTTGAGGAACCTCTTTTGTCTTTATGGTTGATATCAGATTATACAGCTCCTGTCAGAAACGTCATCCCTATACCTCGCACGTTGAGGAACCTCTTTTGTCTTTATGGTTGATATCAGATTATACAGCTCCTGTCAGAAACGTCAACCCTATACCTCGCACGTTGAGGAACCTCTTTTGTCTTTATGGTTGATATCAGATTATACAGCTCCTGTCAGAAACGTCAACCCTATACCTCGCACGTTGAGGAACCTCTTTTGTCTTTATGAATGATATCACATTACACAGCTCCTGTCAGAAACGTCAACCCTATACCTCGCACGTTGAGGAACCTCTTTTGTCTTTATGGTTGATATCAGATTATACAGCTCCTGTCAGAAACGTCAACCCTATACCTCGCACGTTGAGGAACCTCTTTTGTCTTTATGGTTGATATCAGATTATACAGCTCCTGTCAGAAACGTCAACCCTATACCTCGCACGTTGAGGAACCTCTTTTGTCTTTATGGTTGATATCAGATTACACAGCTCCTGTCAGAAACGTCAACCCTATACCTCGCACGTTGAGGAACCTCTTTTGTCTTTATGGTTGATATCAGATTATACAGCTCCTGTCAGAAACGTCAACCCTATACCTCGCACGTTGAGGAACCTCTTTTGTCTTTATGGTTGATATCAGATTATACAGCTCCTGTCAGAAACGTCAACCCTATACCTCGCACGTTGAGGAACCTCTTTTGTCTTTATGGTTGATATCAGATTATACAGCTCCTGTCAGAAACGTCATCCCTATACCTCGCACGTTGAGGAACCTCTTTTGTCTTTATGGTTGATATCAGATCATACAGCTCCTGTCAGAAACGTCAACCCTATACCTCGCACGTTGAGGAACCTCTTTTGTCTTTATGGTTGATATCAGATTATACAGCTCCTGTCAGAAACGTCAACCCTATACCTCGCACGTTGAGGAACCTCTTTTGTCTTTATGGTTGATATCAGATTATACAGCTCCTGTCAGAAACGTCAACCCTATACCTCGCACGTTGAGGAACCTCTTTTGTCTTTATGGTTGATATCAGATTACACAGCTCCTGTCAGAAACGTCAACCCTATACCTCGCACGTTGAGGAACCTCTTTTG
>OZ012686.1:11192592-11306916 GCA_963942565.1 Maea johnstoni | reverse complement strand
TATGTATGTATGTATGTATGTATATATGTATGTATGTATGTAGGTATGTATGTAGGTATGTATGTAGGTATGTATGTATGTATGTATGTATGTATGTATGTATGTATGTATGAACAATGTGTGTATCTATGTATGAACAATGTACGCATTAATGTATGAACAATGTATGTATTAATGTATGTACGTATGAATGTATGTATGTATGTATGTATTTATGTGTGCGGGTATGTATGCATATATGCATGTGTGATGTATGTATGTATGTTTGTATACATGTATGTTGATGTATGTATGTGTATTTTGTACATGTCTCACTTAGGGTAGGTTTGTGATATGGTATGAACATAACACATTTAGCGAAAAGAGGTTAACAAAGTTTATGAATGAGTGAGAGATGAGACGAAACAAATCCAATTAAAGTATTATTCAATTGTTCTTATAATTGAAACTTACCGTTGATCTAAATATACACCTTATCGGTTCAACATACCGCAGTAAATGTCATACTTAAACAACAAAGGCGTATTACAAGGAATACGAATGGAAAATCTCAAGATAACGTCTTTCTGATAAATAGGTTAATTAGTTCTCAAGTACTAGATTTTAGTAACCATCTCATTACTGAAATGTGATACGAGTATTTATAGGCATTCGGGACTGTTGATTGTTTGAATACAATCGAAAATGTATGCTAAGTCCAAACTATATGCTATGCTTTTATGTTCTAAAAGAACAATACCTATACGGTTGCATAAATGAAATCTAAAGAACGGTATTATTTAAAACGTATGCATAAACTTAATTTGAGTTTTTTCCTGCAGCTAAACCACTCACAATTGTATCATCTTTTGCCTAGATATCAAGGATATATATATATATATATATATATATATATATATATATATATATATATATATATATATATATATATATATATATATATATATATATATATATATATATATATATATGTATATATATATATTATACCTCACGTGAACATCGTAAGCCGTGATTGGCTTACAAAGGTTGGCCATTCCATCATGTCCACCGGCGAAATGTCCACCGGCAAAAGGTCCACCGTTCTCACCGGATCTACCGTCAGTAATTGTTGTTTTCATTGATATTTTACCAAATTTGGGTTTGTTCGGTATAATAAAACAAATATGCCATGCCAGTGTTGGTATTCTGATGGAATATCTCCCCTCGGGAGGATGGTTTTCCCGAGGGCGAGACATTCCATCAGGATACCCACACTGGCATGGCATATGTGTATAATAGTCTATGCCACGACAGCTGAGTGGTGCCACTGACTGCTCACTCTCTAGAATTCCAATAATACATTAAGCCATACCATATTGCCTATACGGACTGAAATAGGTAAAGCTATGTATTGTAGTCCCTTTTGATTTTAGAGTATTGGTAAAAAAGACAACATCATTTACATGGTATCAAATACCAATATAATACCAGTGCTTTGTTCCAAGTTGCAATACATTACTGTTATGATAACATATCCAAAATATTCCAACCTCACGATTGAGTTTATATACCAACGTTTATTCATTTAATGATATGCTTATGTGTTTTGTATGATTCTTTATTTCATGAACCCTTACATCTGTCTATGAGAGTTTTTTTTTCGCAATAATGGTCGAATGCATCAAATAGAAATTCACAATGTTTTATTTTGTCCAGTAATGGTTGAATTCAATGATAACTTAAAAGACTTGAAAGATACTGTGTGCCCTCTCTCTCTCTCTCTCTCTCTCTCTCTCTCTCTCTCTCTCTCTCTCTCTGCATCTGCACTTTATCTTTTGACCACACCCTCACTTTGCAGTTTGAAATTCATAATTAGCATGTCATGTCTTCCTTAATGTGGAAACACCTATGCATCCTATATGCTGCAAACTTGATCTATCACGCAGGGTCTGATAGGGCCAGTGTTTTTTGTATGTGTGTTTACTACACGCTCAGTAATTTTACCAGTGCCCACCCAAAAGGGGTGTATTCATCATATCACTAAATCACCACCAACCAGAAAAAGTTGATATTTGAGAAATGGAGGTTCCTTGGAGAGAGAGAGAGAGAGAGAGAGAGAGAGAGAGAGAGAGAGAGAGAGAGAGAGAGAGAGAGAGAGAGAGAGAACATTCTTACATTAGGTGAATTATCTTTTGGCCCTTGGTAACGAACCTTAGCACGTTCTGAAGCTGGAAAATTATACAGCTCCTACCAGAAAGGTCGTCCTCGCACATAGTTGAACCTCGTTTGTCTTTATGAATGATATCAGATTATACAGCTCCTGCCAGAAACGTCATCCCTATATATCGCTCGTTGAGGAACCTCTTTTTTTTCTTTATAATTATATCAGATTATACAGCTCCTGTCAGAAAGGTCATCCCTATACATCGCACGTTGAAGAACCTCTCATTTCTTTATGAATGCTATCAGATTATACAGCTCCTGTTAGAAACGTCGCCCTATACCTCGCACGTTGGGAACCTCTTTTGTCTTTATTAATGATATTATGTTCCTGTGGTCTCTGAGACAGGGTAGGAACGTTGAGATGAAATTTCATTGTCATATGAAACTCAAAAATGTTATTTCAAAGTTCACACCCTGTTTAGTTTGCACTGTCCGAACCGACCTAAACCTGTTGATGTATGTATCATGAAATTTTGTAACCAACGTTACAGTCAATAAAATATACATACATATTATAAGGAATAAGTACATCAAGATTCAAAGACATGATGATATGGCAAAAGGTGAAGAATCAGAGACAATAAAGGGTTACACAGTTTGTTGACCCTTGCACTCACATAGCTACACACTTATACTATAGGTTGAAGTACTTCTGTTGATACAGTATTTAGCATAACTTAGGTTTACATTGTAAAGCGCACTTATGTATGCATTGGATATGATGTAGTATTGGCAACGGATCTGTGTGTGTGAGTGCGATAGGGTCAACTGTCTCATATAGGGGTTGAATCAGGTGTGAACTGTATTGCCAGCCTGTTGTTATCAAAGGGGTGTGTATTCACCCATGACATCAAATCATCGCCCTCCAGAAAAACTGCATTCTTAAGATATTTCAGTAATGAGTTAAGTTAATTGTACTGAATGTCTGACGGTTGATCCTCTCATTGGGGTGGACTTAATGATGTTCAGTAAACAAGTTGGGATGCCCAGTGGCTTAGTGGTTACGATAAAGGTATTCGGTTTATAGTCTTGTATCCACCGAAATACTCACACGACCTTCCCTCCCTAGCAGGCCCGTACACAAGGATTTTGAATTTGAATTTTTGTTTTTCGTCCACATTTATGCCAATTGTGGCTAATTCGTGACTAGCCAGTTGTAAGTAGTGGAGGAATCCGGAGTACCCGGCGAAAACCACCGCCTAGCCCCAATTCACTGGCAAACTTTCTCACATATCCAGGCCGGGATTCGAACTCAGGCAGTGGTGAAAGACAGCGTGCAGGCAATGGCGGAGCCTTAGACCACACGGCGTCAGAGCACACACGGAAACGATTTCAATACCCCGAGGGATATTCCAGAGCAGTTGGCAGCATATAGCGCACACGCTCTAAGCACTGCCTTATTTATGCTAGGTACCCATTTTGCAGCTCGGTAGACTGAGGCAATATGGAATAAACTGTCTTGCCCAAGGACAGACCAAAGTGGAATTGGACCAGTGAGCTACTGATTACTAGTCCGACACCTAACCAATTGAGCTACTTTGAGCCTGGCTCACAAGTTTGAGGTCGGTGGTTCAAAGGTCCGCTGGAACCCTGTTAGTGGATTGGTCCCGCTCTTTCGCTATGTGTAAAATGTTCGGCTTTTATTTGGTGAAGTCTGACTATGGTGCTTCTGCAAGTGAAAGAAATATTCGTGAAAAGAAGATAATTTTCCACGGTTCTAGGTTTCTATCTCATCGCGATATGACCTTAGCTGTAAAAAGCGACGTATCCATCGTGTATGATTAAAGCTAAATCATTACTTCCTTCAATAAACAATACGTTTGGCAATGTGCAAGATTTTCATCTCTCTCTCTACATATATATGATATTATTTATTCTCTCTCTCTCTCTCTCTCTCTCTCTCTCTCTCTCTCTCTCTCTCTCTCTCTCTCTCTCTCTCTCTCTCTCTCTCTATATATATATATATATATATATATATATATATATATACATATATATATATATATATATATATATATATATATATATATATATATATATATATATATATATATATATATATATATATATATATATATATACACGGACATACATACATACATGTATATTAACACACACACACACAAATATATATATATATATATATATATATATATATATATATATATATATATATATATATATATATATATATATATATATATATATATATATATATATATATATATATATATATATATATATATATTATATATATATATATATATATATATATATATATATATATATATCGTAGGATCAGGGTAGTATATTGAGGGAATGATATAAAGCATCTAGAGAATTGTTTCACCCTTTACGAGCTACGTACATATAGTTCAAAGACCGTCAAACGTAAACAATCTGATACTGGAGTTTTGCCAATGTTCGCCCATTACAATTCAGCATAAGGGAGATAACTGGGCAAGATTACAATTTGGACTTACAAGGGCTAATTATAACCAGTGCGACATTTTCCCAATAGTTTGATAAACTTAGTGTCAGGGGAACTTGCAATAGGCATACATAAGTTTAAAGAACCTGTTGCAAAAAGACCGAACAAGACAACTCAACTTAGAGATTTTTCCTTGTGCATTCCAAATGTACCTGCGCAATTACCTGGTTACTCTGCAGGAGTTGCCCTAGACCCTAGTAGAATTCATCGTTGAAAAATCTAAATTGATACATAATGGGTGTTTCAGAAGAAAATATATCTTTCGCTTGTGAGTTAATGATAAGGTAACAAGATGTTGTTGACAGGGTGATAGCTCTAGAGGAGTAACTTATATGTTTATGATTTGCTAGTATGATAGCAGAAGAATCAGCACAAACATGTCATCAATCATATGCTTTTTGCAGATGTTTTGGAACACCTTGATGGTATCATGACCACAGTATATGATATATAGGATGTACTGGATATGATATATATATATATATATATATATATATATATATATATATATATATATATAGATATATATATATATATATATATATATATATATATATATATATATATATATATATATATATATATATATATATATGAGAAACGTGATAGGTTTAGCAATGATTCACGATTGAGTAACCTATCAACCGAGGAGCCTTCAAAATAAAATTAATTGTTGTTTCACATACGTACCGAGGGTAGAAATATAAAAAGGAAAAATGCAACACAAATTCCCACTGGGGCCTCTCTGTAGTCAGCGACAACACCTTAGACCATACAATATCAGGTCAGGTAAAATACTATAGTGGCTAGAAAACACCAAATATATAAAAAAAATACATGGCAGATGGACTACTACTTTTTTCTGGGTTCGAATAGCTTCTTTCTGGGTTCGAATAGCTTCAATTAATCAAATAAATGTTTTGAAGGGTTTGCCACCCCCTTTTTATGGGTGAGTCAGACATATAAGTAGTAGAGCTTTTTGTATACGCAAACGACACACTGATAGCATGAACGATGCTATGAAATGCGCATGAAGTTCTTCAAAGTAATCTCTCTCTGTAATTGGGCGACAGGCAATAACCTAAAACGACATATCCTTTTAATCATACTTCGGCTTGGAAAATTACCGAAATGTAAGAAACAAATCATTAGAGATGGCAAATCCTATATAGAGCAGTAATTTTCTGTCCATTATTCCTCAGAATTTTGTTTAGTTTCTATGATGTGTCCGTATGTGTAAAACCATATATGAGCTTTTTCAAATGTGAATGGTTTGATATTAACGTTCAATGATAATATTGTTTTATCAAAATCACACCAAATTACAGTAACCTAAGTTGCCCGTGGAGTATTTGGTCGTTTTTGCAAAAGGCCTGTTTTCTGTGGCAAGAATTTTTGCCCAGACATGCTAGTCTTGTGCCAATTTATCTGTTTTTGAAAATTGAAATTTTCACACATTTTGGGTTGTACATAAAGTTAATGGTCTGGAATAAATGGTCGTCATGACGATAACAAGAACGTAGGATTTGGATGTTTTAATAGCTTCAATACGTGTGATTGCATGTACGTGTAGTATGTACGTGTGTGCACGCATTACACCGGCATGACCTTGTCAGACAGGGTAGGTCTACACTTGACAGCACGTCATCTATACAAATCATCTATAAAGGTTGCACGCACTATCTTCTATCAAGGCTACTTTCCTCCAAAGCATAAGGGTGCAAATATTTCTGATAACCATCTACAACCTGTCATGTTGGTATTCGTTCGATAGCTCTCGCTGTGTACTCTCATATGAGTACCCATGTGCCAGGGTTTCAGTCATTTTTTATGCTTTTTATGCATCGTTTTGTATTGGGAAAATTAGCCACCCGCAGCATAAGGGTTAACTCATTTACATCTAAAGCAATACATCTGACACAAAGGGAAATATCTGGTTATCATCATTTCTTTTTCTTTTTTATTTGGAGGGGGGGGGGGGGGGGGGGCACAAATCTATCTATTTTTCAAATATCATTTCATTCATGAGGTATGTTGAAAGTTATCAGATCTCGGGCCACTTCAGATTCAAATGGGTATACAGGCAATTCTGCTCAATCCGGAAATGTGTAATCCGGATTTTCGTCTAAACCGGCCAGATTGAAAGGTCCCAGTCCCTTCCTTCACATATGATTCCGATACGCATAATCCGGATTTTGCCTAATCCGGACAGAGATTTAGGGTCCTCATCAGTCCGAATTTAGCAGAGTTGCCTGTACACACATAAGGGACAATTAATGTAATAGTCACCCTCAGTCCATACTGGCTAGAGCTAAGGAGAGCATGTTTGAGCAATGGGGCTAAGGTTGTATTATACTGGGTGGAATCAATGGTATAGAGCCTGGCTCTATACCTGGTGGGTTAAAGTGGCCAGGTATAGCAGGGAATATTTACTTTATATTTACTATATATACTTTTGATGTTGTTTAGTGGAATCAGGGGTTTGGAGCCTGGCTTCAAAGATATCGGGTGGTTATAGTAGCCAGGTATAGCAGGGAATATTTTATTATCCAGGAGCTACGTGCCTCTCAATTATATATATACATATATATATATATATATATATATATATATATATATATATATATATATATATATATATATATATATATATATATATATATATATATATATATATATATATATATATATATATATATATATATATATATATATATATATATATATATATATATATATATATACTTTTAATGTTATTTATTTGATGCCCTGCTTTGTGGATAATGTTTCCACCAAACATATCATTGTAATACGACCTATATGAGTTCTCATTCTGATTAGTACCTTTTTGGCCCAGGGCCAACCACAATCAAAATCATAACTATGTCTGTCTTTACCTTCAATGATCGGTATGTATAAACCTGTTTAAACATCATCTTCAAAGGAGATAAGCAGATAATCAAATTACACGCACGCACGATGACAAGATAATAGTGCTGTATATGATTAGGGGTGTACGCCAAAACAGGGTGCTGTTGAGTAGAGCTGAAGTAATTGTATTGTATTGTGTGTTTATTGACTGTACGTGTACGGTACAAAATCATGACAAATACAAATAATATAAACAAAAGATGAACAAAAGATACAAAATGGTAACCAAAGCAAATAAGGAACAGTATAGTAATACGGACAAGTTATTGATATGTCTCTTACTGTTATGACAAACGATAGATTTTCATTCAAACCTTTATTTCAAACAAATCTTTTGAGACCAAGAAAGACAAAACATATGTTAATGTATTGATGTAATGAAAGCAAGAACAGGTATTGGATAATACTGATTCTTGAGGTGTGTGTATGATATAAATAATTAGATGCCTGAATAGAAATACCGGCTACTATCTTTTAATAGGGATTTCTGTTAACACCGTAATATGATATAATATAGTTCTTTTATACTAAATATTTCCGTGATAAGTATTTATACTGTTCTCTGTGTTAAGTATTTATATTGGTTCTCCTTTTCTTTTTCTGTTACTTTTTGATTTATAATTTGTATTCAGTCAAAAAATATACATACATACATACATTACATTCTATGTACCTGGCAGCCACCACAGGCCATCACCTGCCAACACTGTGCAGAAAAAAAGACCGAATAGCACACAACTTCAGATAGGCTTACACATTGAATTTCACTCAAAACATGATTACTTCGAACACGCATTTTGGAAATCAAATGTTAATGGATTTGCTTGAAATTGGATTATCAGTAGCTGAGAGTATTGGCCCAGTCACTAATACCTGAGGTTCCCTACAGTTTATTTGTTCCACCGGTACGTACGATGGGCCAAGTGTGAAAGAGAAAATAAAAAAATATTTTCTCTCCCCCCAAAATTTTTCTCTTTCACATGGTCGAGAAAAAATAAAGTTTTATTTTCTCTACACCCAAAACGGTCGTGAAAATAACAAGTTTTTTTTATTTGCTCTTTCACACTTGGACCGTCGTAGGGACGGCATCTTGAAACATATTACACGTTGGAATGAATCAGAAACTACCGTGAAACATATCACACGGTAGAAGGATTTAGAATGGCACGAGAGTCGAATAAATACAAACTTCCTATTTTCTCGGAATTTTATCGCATAGGTTCACAAGTACAGACACTAGGCCACGTGGATGGTGAATACCAACAAAACCACCTTGTCTGTCTGAACTGAGCAGTTCTAGGATAAGGGACTGATGCATAAATAACAAATTCCGTAACCTGAACCAAATGTTTCTCTCTTTGTCCAAGGATATTGGCACACAATAACATACCTTGTGCAATTGCGTTTATGCTTTACACCCTACAGGGCATTCGAGGGAGCTTTCCAATGAATAACAGCATGACAGGGTTTAGATGGTTTTCAACAATATCTGCATACTTGTGCTTTGGACAAAAGTAGCCTCAGCATTGGAAGGGTAATGCTGGAGGGTGAATACCAACAAAACCACCTTGTCTGTCTGAACTGAGCAGTTCTAGGATAAGGGACTGATGCATAAATAACAAATTCCGTAACCTGAACCAAATGTTTCTCTCTTTGTCAAGGGATATTGGCACACAATAACATACCTTGTGCAATTGCGTTTATGCTTTACACCCTAGAGGGCATTCCATTCAAGGGAGCTTTCCAATTAATAACAGCATGACAGGGTTTAGATGGTTTTCAACAATATCTGCATACTTGTGCTTTGGACAAAAGTAGCCTCAGCATTGGAAGGGTAATGCTGGAGGGTGAATACCAACAAAACCACCTTGTCTGTCTGAACTGAGCAGTTCTAGGATAAGGGACTGATGCATAAATAACAAATTCCGTAACCTGAACCAAATGTTTCTCTCTTTGTCAAAGGATATTGGCACACAATAACATACCTTGTGCAATTGCGTTTATGCTTTACACCCTAGAGGGCATTCCATTCAAGGGAGCTTTCCAATTAATAACAGCATGACAGGGTTTAGATGGTTTTCAACAATATCTGCATACTTGTGCTTTGGACAAAAGTAGCCTCAGCATTGGAAGGGTAATGCTGGAGGGTGAATACCAACAAAACCACCTTGTCTGTCTGAACTGAGCAGTTCTAGGATAAGGGACTGATGCATAAATAACAAATTCCGTAACCTGAACCAAATGTTTCTCTCTTTGTCCAATGCCTCAGCATTGGAAGGGTAAAGGGACTGATGCAAAAATAACAAATTCCGTAACCTGAAACTTAATGTTTCTCTCTTTGTCAAAGGATACTGGCACACAAACACATACCTTGTGCTATTGTGTTTATGCTTTATACCCTAGAGGGCATTAATGGGATCAGACACACTCACTATATCGCTCTGTTCAAAGTGTTTGTTCTTTGTGATTTACTACATTTAGGACTACATTGTATAACTCTGTTGCCTGTTTACTCCAAAAGAAAAAAGCCATATGGAACATCTGGAATATCAAATTTCTTTTAAGTGACATTTTGAAATCAACATGTTTTTCATTTCCTACTTAGTAGGCACATCTCCGGTAATATTGATTACTGAGGGCGCCACTGTTATCTTAAAATGATATCTTAGCTGCAGATGGTTCGGTTTCAGACACCCCCGCCCCCCCCCCCCCCCCAAAGAAAAAAGAAAGAAAGAGGCTCAATATCAAATCAAATCAATATATTTTTCAAATACTATTTTATTTAATGAGAACTGTTAAACTGTATTATATCTCGTGCCACTTCGGATGCACATGGGTATGCACACATAAGCCCCATGTACATGGAATTGAAATTGTCGACAGTTATTCAACTGAATCACACACACACACACACACACACACACACACACACACACACACACACTCCACGTATGTACGGTGACAAGGAAATTATATTGTAGGTTGTATGTTGTAATAATTTAGGCGTCTAAGCCCAAAACAGAAAGCTATACTGCAGGGATTAAGTAACATATTTCTTACTCTTATAACAATTGCTGTTATTATACCTCACGTGAAGATTCTTGATTCTGGTTGGTCAAGGGCCATGAATTAATCGTCATGTTTTCCTCACTCCTTAGCGACAGGCTGTTGTAATTAACAGTTTATGGGCTATTCAAATAACCCATGGCTTTTGCCATGGGCTATTCAAATAATCCATGGCTTCTGCCATGGGCTATTTGAATAACCCATGGCAAAAGCCAAGGTCTATTTGATTAGCTACCGCTAGCCCGAAGAATACCCACGAACACCCACGGAGTTTGCCGAGTGACGTACCGGTGAAACTAGTTCAACAAGGCATCTGTCCAAAATCTCTGGTGTTTGTAATTTTTCCCTCTTTTGTGTTTTGTATTTTGTTCGGTATATGATTGTCGGTATCTGATTGTCGACCTCGGGCTACGCCCTCGAGCGACAATCCTCTCTCGGGGAAGTTATTCCTGGTGGACACCCCACAGGGATGTCATGTTTGTATATAATAGTCTGCTTTCTGGGCCACGTTCACAAATGGAATCTTATTGAATCATGGATAAAGGATTTAGGTATGCCCGACTATCAAATTAATGAGGAAAAGATTATAGTGGGATATCTAGAAAATGCATCTTCTATCAATAGCATTATTCTTGTTGCAAAGAAAGTTATTTACAACTGTATGAAAAAGGAACAAAAACCATGTATATTATATGTAAAGAATGGCACAAAGAAATTTTATTTTCAAGAAAAGTACAGACTGTATGTAAAAGGACAAAAGGACGTATTTGACAAACAATTCAGGTTATTAGCAAATGTGTTTGACACTTAACATCTGCATATTGTATATTACACATGATTTATTGATATTGTACCTATCTGTTAACATGCTGGAGAACAAAATAAAAACCTACCAACAATTAAAAAACGTTCACAAATGGCATTTGTTATGGATTGGTGGTATACCAGAGGTGTCAGTTGAGAATCTTACTATGTAAACAAACTCACTTCATGTGGCTATTGTTTGAACAGAATAATCAAATAACAGGTCCCGTGCCCTTAAATGAAAATGAATACAGATAAAAACCCACTAAGAGCTAGTAGTTAGGTTATGATGTTCTCAACCTGTTTAATTTAATGGAGAGGCACGTTTTGACAACCATAAGGCTAAAATCTTCGGAGAAAAGTGAGTATCTACTTAAGTGGGGATAAAAATGAGTTTGGGACCAACCGTAAAAAGTGTCCACATAAGAGAGGTGTCCACTATAGAAGAGATGCATTATATGATGAATAAGAGAGGAATTGTTTGGAACCGAAACAAGTATCCATTATAGTGAGGGTGATCATAATAGAGGGGTGTCCACTTCCTGAAGTTCCAAGGTATACTTTTTTTCATGCTGTATTTAACCTTATTACAAAAGAAAATCCGCTGTTTTTTCTGGAAAACGACAGAAAAAAAGATTTACATTTTTTCTGTCGTTTTCCAGAAAAAAACAGCGGAATTTAAAAAAGAATCTGCCGTTCACACCTGCACCATCGTACCTTATAGCTGACCTGCCACATGTGAGGTTATCTAAACTTTACATTGCGCTCGCACATACCTGACAACCTCAATAGGCCATAGCTGACTGGCCATTACTCAGCAAATTAAAGGCAAACTATCACACAACCTCACATAGACCTACACATTGAGTTTTACAGACTTATTTTTTTATACTTTTTTAAAAGTTTTTTATTTTTATTTCCCTGCATGTCAGCTCTGACCATCGCTATTAGAATATATATTTAATAGGTGTATAGGGTATATTAACATAATGCATGTAGGTAAGCTTACAGGATGTAACACATATCTTCCTTGGAAGAGTTTCACTAGACCATCGCCATTGGATTTGCTTGAAATTCGGATTATCTGTAGCTGTACAAGCCCGGGCACTAATACCTGAGGTTCCCTCCAATTCATTTGTTACACCGGGACGTATGATGGGCCAAGTGTGAGAGGGTAAATGAAAACCTTTTTTATTTTCACGACCATTTTTTGGGAAGAGAAAATTAAAAAAAAAAAATTTTCACGACCATTTTATTCTACGATGGACCAAGTGTGAAAAGGTAAATAAAAACATATTTTCTCTCCCCACAAAACGGTCGTGAAAGTTACAGGTTTTTTAGTCGCTCTTTGACACTTGGCCTGTCGTAGGGACGGCATCGTGAAACACTTTACACGTTAGAATGAATCTGAAACTGCCGTTAAAACATATCACACGATAGAAAGAATCAGAATGACCCGTTTGCCGAATAAAAACAAAATTCCCCATTTCTTGTTATTTGGTCTCATGGGTTTCCAGGGACTGACACACGACCACCCGTGGGGTTTCTGAATACTAACAATGTCTGTCTGAACTAAAGGGGTTCTGGTTTAACCCTTATGCTGCTGGTGGCTACTTTGGCCAATACAAAATGATGCAAATATCCTGAAAATTACTGAAACCATGGCAATTGGGTACTCATCTGAGAGTACTCAGTGAGAGCTTTCCAATGAATAACAGCATGACAGGGTTTAGATGGTTTTCAAAAATATTTGCATACTTGTGCTTTGGACAAAAGTAGCCTCAGCATTGGAAGGGTTTAGGGACATGCATGAACAAAAAATTCCGTAACCTGAAACTAATGTTTCTTTCTTTGTCAAAGGATATTGGCACACAACAACATACCTTGTGCTATTGTGTTTATGCTTTACACCCTAGAGGGCATTAATGGGATCAGACACACTCACTATATTGCTCTGTTCAAAGGGTTTGTTCTTTGTGATTTACTACATAGGGGACTACATTGTATAAATCTGTTGCCTGTTTACTACAAAAGAAAAAAGCGCTGTGGAACATCTTGCATATCAAATTTCATTCAGGTGACATTTTGAAACCAACATGTTTTTTATTTCGTACTTAGTATTATGCAAGGCACATCTCCGGTGATATCGATCATTGAGGCGGCCACTTTTATCTTAAAATGATATCTTGGCTCCATATGATTCGGTTTCAGTCACTCCCATACCCCCCCCCCCCCCCCAAAAAAAAAAAAAGAAAGAAAGAAAGAGGCTTACGGCGTACTG
This sequence comes from Maea johnstoni, assembly GCA_963942565.1. Lineage (NCBI taxonomy): Eukaryota > Metazoa > Annelida > Polychaeta > Spionida > Magelonidae > Maea > Maea johnstoni. The sequence continues at coordinate 11,293,138 of OZ012686.1, read as the reverse complement.
TATTTTGTTCATACAAGTATTTGTGTAATTCCTAGTGATCAGTCAGTTTCAGTATTAAACAGAAATATTAGGTAATCCCTGCCCATTCCTCATTTTTTTATTCTGTCGTAACGTTACACAGCAAAGCCTATCATATTAGGCACTAGAAGATTGAAAATGTTCATGGTATAAGGTGTTTACAATTCACATCTCACCAAGAAGATGCAATGTGTCCCGGACAATGATGATGTATTCTTCTTCTATAATTTCTTATTCGCTTGTGCAAGTGATGTCAAACTTTGGGTATTGCAGTAACCCTTTTTTCTTGACACTGTCATTGTCTTTGAGCAAAATACGTTTATAGACATTTAACCTCATCCTTTAATGTATTAGATCTATCACATTTATTTCATTTTACACAATTCATCTACACATTTCCATTACCCTGATGATCCAATAGTTATAAATATAATAACCTGGACAGGACCAAGCGATATCAGTTTTTCATTGACTACTGAATGTCCAATGCTATACGATTGAGGGTGGATGTCAAATCCTAAACTAGCCTCTCAGTCGTTGGTCGGGAAATGCCGAACATTGCCGAGGAATGGTCGCTTAGATTCCATCACGCTTAAATACCCCACGATTAAGTTACCACAGATAGTTGTAGATACGCTTTCCTGGTGTTCCCTGCCTCTCAGACCTATTTGAGAGATTAAATCTAGAACTACACAGTCACTGGGACATTGCCATGTTGATGTTGATATGCTACGTATTGTACACCACCACTAGCGACACTGGCGGGACTTCTCGAAACTAACCTAGCACCGGAGACATCTTTTGACCGAATAAGGTACTAACATTTATTATTATACCTCACGTGAGAATACTCTTATCCTATTGGATGAGAGCCATGTGTCAAGACTGTAAGCAACCTGTGTCTCTGTAGGTTCCTTGACAGCGGTCACCATTCAACGTATTAGCACCCGCTGTCAAGGAGACGACGCATTAGCACCCGTTGCCAAGGTGCCGTTTCATGATTCCCTATATTGTTGAGGACGTGATGCTTTCAAGATCCCCACGCGTGGCGAAATGCGAAAAGGCCTGAGCAGAATGCCGCCTTCAACACTGGAATTATGTTAGTGTTGAGAACAACGATAAAGAAAATAACGAGTGCTTTAATTTAGAGAAAATAGTAAAATCTCAACCAAGTTGAGATCATGCGTGGTTTGGTATGATAAAACAAATAGGAAATCCCAGCATGGTCAGCACGGTAAACCTGCTGCTTCGATATTGCACTGCCCAAGTGAGTTTGTAAGTTTCAACTTGTCATGGATTTTAGGTGCCCGGGGGTGAGGGGGGGTTGTTCGGTATAATAAAACAAATATGACATCCCTGTGGGTTTGCCAACATGATAGTCTACCCCTCGTGAGCATTGTCACCCTCGGGCTACGCCCTCGGGTGACAATGCTCACTCGGGGTAGACAATCAAGTTGGCAAACCCACAGGGATGTCATATTTGTATACTGTATCTCAACGCAAGCACTCTACTCTGAGCCGGAGACATCTTCTGATAGAACAAGCCCTGCGGGAAGGCTGCGGGCAGAAAAAAAAAATGCAACCGGGGGGATATAGCTACATTCATTTTACCACTCATAAACAATTTGCTCAGGAACACGTTGCTACCAACATTTGGAATTTTCTATATCTGTCAGTTTTTCTGCCAAATTGCGGCTAGGGCTTGTCTAGGCAGCTGTAACTGGTGCAGGTACCGGAGAAATCCTTATTTTTCATTTGGAAATTCTTTTAATGAAAAAGAATCATAGCACACAGGTATCCGTGCGACCACACACTTAGGCAGTGGTGAGAGACAGCTACCTGTTAGTGGCAGCGCCTTCGACCGCATGGCCATTAGGGCAAGCCACGTAAGAAACGGCCAGGGGTTTGTAGTGGGTGCCGGAGCTAGCCAATAGCATTCTCCTCATGCTCCCGTCCTGGGGCGTGTTTCCGCGAGAGAGTGTGTGGTTCTCGACGTCACAAGCTTCGCCACTACCCACAAACAGCTCGCCAAAACGACTGTGGTTGTCGCATGCGTATTTCTCGCCTGTGATTGGACGCCATGTGTCCGCTTTGTAATTCAAGTTTTACTTGTTTTCTATAGTTACCCAAGTACACTTCATTATCATTACCGTAATTGTTTATATATGTTAAGGCCTACTGAGGACTGAATTATTCAGTGAATAAAAAAATAAATGTCTATCTCCCATCGTTCATAGCGCGAACCACAGTCAACCGCTGTCAATCGTCGGTTGTCGATTTTGAACCAGACTACGTCACTCGGCAAGGTCAAGGTGAGAACCAGGCCAGAAACTGCTCGCGAAAACGACTTTGGGGGGAACCAGAGCACGTCATTATCGACAACCAGCGTGACGGAAACTTGGCCCAGATTAAAATCGGGCAGGAGGTGAGGGAAGCGCAACAGTCAGCAGAGACTGTTCGAACCTCACTTTTGCCAATGATGCTATTTATAAGTAGATCGGAATGCAGTAATCTGCTTAGAGTAGTTGACCAAATTTTAACTTTTGCAAGTTATTTAATTAAATAAAACAGTTCAACTATAACTTTATCAAAATCGTAAAAAGTTTAGAATATTTCTATTGAAAGAAATATTCTCCATTTTGTCACATTGCGGAATTAAGTACTGTTTACACCTCTGTGGGCGTCTTCCCATCTTGTTTTATAGCCGCTCATGAATATCAATTGACCACAGTTCCGCATTTGTCACTCGTCGTCCGTGATTGGGTCACATTTTCGAAAAATTATTTACTTTGCGTATGCCACGATGTAAAAACACATTTGAAGTTAGGTAGTCGTATATTATTTTTATGTATCTATGAAATTGTTGATAACTGTGTTTCTGTCATACTTTTGTTGGGAAATGTTAAGAGCTAGTTCTTCACCTCATTTCGAGGCCATTTTCTAACTAGAATGACTGGAGAAGAGTCAGCAAGGGAACCACTGACTTCGTCTGAAAATGTGTTTTTAATGTAGAGGGTAACAAACCCTGCAGGAAGGCTCGTGGCAGTAAAATTGCAATCGGGGGATATATCTACATTGAATATGAAATATGAATGTCACGGATTCCCCAGTGATAGGACAACTATGCGAAACCAATTTTCTCCCACTCCGAGATGTGTTTTATAGTTAGGATAATGTAAAAGAGAAGTTGTCCTCGATGATTTGTATTAACTGAAGTTCAATGTCAAACTAGAGTAATTGTCCAATCATATCCCTCAATTCCAATCAAGGGGTCAATGCTGCTGTGTCAAAGGTAGACCTAACAATGGCGCGCGTGGATTTAAACAAGCGTCACTTACGTGATCTGGCGCCAGTTTCTAGGGGAAACAAACGGTGCACGTCACAACAAACGCGTATTGCCATTGTTTTTTCTTTCTTTCTTTCTTCCCTTCTCCAATTTCTGGAGTCTCACTGCTTTGTCAGGAGTTGGGTCTCTCTATATTCCATTCTTTCTCTCACTGCCTCAGTTGCTCTGCAGATGTCCGTAGTCTCATTGCTATATAGGTCACTCAATTTCAGTCTGCCATCTATGTGTCCGTATGATTCACAAGCGGCTAGGTGATTCATGTCATCTCTCTCCCTACTGCATAGGGGGCAGCACAGGTCAGTTTTGTTGTTTTTATAGTGACATCCAAGATTATTCATTTTAAGCCTATATCTTATGGCTAGTTTGGCACTCCGAGACCTCATTTCATCCAGGTAGCTCTTTTTCTCGAATCTCTGAATGTCACATATTTTGCCTCCTTTTAATCTCTCTATATTCAGTTGGTTTTGAAGTTTTGCTTGAATCTTTTTGTCCACTGTGGTCTTCCAGCTCAGCTTGCTGAGGGCACCAATTTGCTCATCCTCCACTTCCAACCGGTATAGTTTTTGAATATCAGTTATCTCTGCAGTCCAACACTTCGGGAAACCAAACTTCTTTTGTTGACTGTACACCTGGCGCACAAGTTTCTCTTGGTTTCCACTTAAAATTCGGTGCAAAAACATCATCTTTTTTCTGGCTATCTGGTCTTCAGCTGGGAGAATTCCAGTTTCCGCAAATATACCCATGCCAGGTGTGCTTATGGGTAAACTCATCATCCTCTTCACTCCATCCAGTACAATCTTGTCCAGTTTTTTTAGATCAGCTTTCCGTATATTAGTCCATGTCTCACAATTGTAAAACACCTTTGGATACAGGATTGTGCTAAACAGTTTTAGCTTTATTTGTAAGTCTCTTTCTGGGGTGTTTATTTGTTTGGTGACTGCTATTATTTCTATCATGTCCATCTGTGCTTGTTTCTCTCTTTTTTCAATATTTAAGTCAAGGTTATTTTTATTATGCAGGTGGTCTCCCAGGTATTTGTACTGAGTACATCTACTAGTGCACAAACGGCCTTTGGCTGACTTACTCTAGCTAGCTAACTTCACGGTAAAACAGGTAAATTTCTCCTTTTTATCGTGGGAGAAACAGGTTCCATCAAGCTTCGTCCCAAGACACAGAATCACTCATGAGTGCACGATACCTCCTCTTTCCATCCACAAGTTGTAGGTTAAAATCAATACACTCAAACTCAAATAAAGTGCATTTGCATATAAAATAATTTATCACAAAACACATGTTAACCTTTCTGAGATATTCTACAAAAATACTGAACAACAAAGAAACAATGCTTTGTTTGCAAACAATATGTGACAAGATATACATGAATTCTATACAAACCGACTTCTGCAAAGTTCTGAAGAACCAAGTTCAAGTTTATGAATTTTCAACTAGTATGAATACGTTTGCTTTGTCTAAAAATAACTTCAATCAGCAACATTTGCAACACAGTTCCACTTGTGAGGTCGAGATCACAAGTCAACTTCTTTGATGCCTGAAAATTTGCAAAAGTGTGACCTAAGTATCTATTATACTGAACTGGTAGACAAAACATACAACGACATGCATATAGCATGGCAATCTATGAAAGTCAATACCCATTTCTCTGAGGTCTAGTGGATAAAACGTGTGCTATTATTGCAGATGTACTGTTTAAAAGAGTGGCATGAGTTGACAAGCGGGTGCAAAAGTGCCGTTGGGTATGGTGAACCATTTGAATTTGAGCCCATTGAAAAGCACAAGGCAAATAAAAAATGGCAATTGGTGTCGTATGATATGATTCGTGATATTCCAGAAGAGATCTTTAATCTGAATAAATTGGTGCGAACAAATCTGTGTGAAGCAAACAAAAAACGCATGAGAAGTTGACACAAAAGTTATGCGTGGAGGGTAATGTAGAAATCCAGTATCGGAAATGAAAAATGTTGAGTTTAGTGAAGGAGACAATTGAATTGCAAATTCTGTTTTTGAGAAAAAGTGGAACACAATTTGTTGCGATATATAGACAAAAGACAAAAGGTCTTTGGATAGGGATCAGGATGGTTTTGTCTTGTTTATTATTCAAACCACCTAGGTTAATTCATTTAACGTTATGGGTAACACTGACAGAGGACGATTTATTTGTGTATTTGTATTTAGGTCCACTGTACGTTTCTATACTTATTTTCGTCTTATATTTATATTCTGGGAAGATGAGTGAAAGTGCTGAAGATAGTACACAAATTTTAAACTTAGTTATAGACTGTTTTTATTGCTTTGAAAAGGTTATGGTGTCTTTAAACGCTGACAATATCCTATTACATTTCAATAGAATTCCTAACCGAGAATAGGTCTGCCCAAAAATGTTCTTTCCTTATCTCTATTTTTGAATGACAACTCTCAAAACTGAATCAATTAACTGCCTTTGTGTTCCTGACAGGTTCAAATGCTTGAACATATTTGACAAGGCCAAACAAAGGAAAACAAACATTTTGTTTGAAAGAAAAAAAAGGTGAAAAGTGACCAGATAACATTAAAAAAGAATGGAATGTAAAATGTCTGATATCAGGGGAAAAGCCAAACTCCAAAGGAGTTATGATTGTCCTGGATTCTAATTCCGATTGTAAAATACATGAAGTGACAGAAGAGATCATTTCTCACTATTGATTTAGATTTTCCAGACGTTGCAAGATTTCTCCTTGTCAATTTCTGTTGGATGCTGTGCAATAAATCAGTTGAAATATTGTCATATCAGCTCTGTAGCAATAATGAAGACAAATCAATCAATAGAAGGTATTTCCTATTTAGAAATGGAAGTGAAATATTCAACAATCATTTGGTCATGCTTCTAGAAAGATTTCCTGTCACATTTCCGAGGTCTCTGTTACATGCTGGTGCAACAATGTGACAGTTGGACACCCCTGACTATTAGGTTTTTTATTCAGAAACGTTCAAAAGGTCCTGTGAATTTAAGAATCAATAACCCACAGTTACTTTAGGTAAAACGTCACTATGGAATTCCCTTAAACTAGTCTAGCCCTATGCCCTACAGTCCAAATATGTAGAAAATTTCACAAAAATAGCTTAAATCTCATGATAGGTATCAAACCTTTTTGGGATATGTTACATACTCAGATTTGTCGTATTCTGATAGCTTATGCAGATAGTGTATAAGGAAAAAAAAGCAAATATGGAGGAGAACCAACTAAACAAAAGAATAAAGATATTAGAAGAAAATCTAAGTTCTAATCTGAATGACTTGGATACATTAGAAGATTTAAAAGAAAATAATGGTAAATTGCTTAATGTTAGAGAAAATATACTTAGAGGTACTTCTATAAGATTGGGATCATAATTACTTAATTTAAATGAAAAGCCCACCCTTCCATTTAAGAGATAATAGAGAATTAAAACTAAATTAAGGTACTAAAATGAAATAACCAGATAGAATACTGCCTGAAATGTTGGACTTTTACTCTAAACTATACAATAAAAAATCTTAACTGACTTAAGAGATTCAAGATTTCAAAACAAATGAAATTTTGCCTAAACCTAATGATATAAAACTATATTAAAGAAATAGATTTCAATATAGAAGAAAGAAATAATGTAGTTAAAAGCTATAAAAAACAAAACCCTGGGGACATACATATTTTCCAATGAATTCTATTAAATATTTTGTGATGAATTCCGTGGTTAGATGTTAAAAATGTTTTGATAATTATAGGGAGAAAAATTAATCATTTAATTCTCAGTAAGTTGGAATAATAACCTATTTACCAAAAAGCAATAGAAATGAAATTAATCAAATTGGCATCCAATCACACTTCTAAATTAAACCTATGAATATTACTTTGACATTATAGCAGATAGACTGTAAAATGTTAGATAACCAATACACCTAAATAAAAAAAGGTTTTTGTTGAAAATATATCATTTGAGAAAACACTTGATTAACATACAATATCAATAATTTCTTTAGAACTCAAAAATCTAATGATGTAATTGTATTAGTTGATTATGATATAGATTTTGATTCAATAGACTGGGACTTTATTTCAGAAACTTTAAGATCATTCAACTCTGGTTTGAATACGATAAATTGAATACAACCTTTATAAATAAACTCACATTCAGATATTATTTCAGTTCTCCTCTATAGGGGATGCAGTCAAGACGACCTGGTTTCCCCCTATATATTTGTTCTCGTGGCCAAAATCAAGGCACCTATGGTGAGGGACAACAAAAGAGTACAAGGCATAAATATTTAAAAATGAAGAACAGCAAATATTATATGCTGATCATATCATGCTATATTTGGTTGCGGAAGAAAAACTCTTAAGGTAAGCACTCAACACTCTACAAGAATTTTGTCAAATTTCAGGCCTTAGAATTAATATTGAGAAAAAAACTAAATTAGGGGGTGTGGAGACAGCATAAACATCCTTTGAAGAGAAAGAAAATATATTTGAACCAAGAATGTGGCATGGAAAACATCACTGAATCAAATATAAGGCCAAAAGTTTCAGATAGAAGTAAATTAATTGAAATTTGGACACCTCGTATGCTCACCCCAAAAGATAAAATTCCCGTTATAAGAAGTCTCCTGACCTCCAAAATTGTACATACCCTGTTGCCTCTGCCATCGCCCAAACAAGATACTGAAGAATTTATCAGGCATTTTTATGGGGCCATAAACTCCCAGAATTTTGACTGGAAATTCTGAAATTGAGTGGGGCTGCTAAAATCATCAAGACCTAACATGGTTTGATAGGGCGTTAAGGGTGACCTGGCTAAGAAGAGCAATAAATAACAATGAAGAATGAGGTAATTTTCCATATCATTTTGAGTTTAATGAAAAAATACATTATTGTGACATATTCATGAATAACATATGGTATGCATGGGATAAACGCAGAGATATAATTGACTGTAAACAATTTTCATCAACTCCAAAATTACATATGCGAATAATGTATATTCTTTACCAATGTGTTACAACTCATAAATATATGAAGGTGTCAACAAAGACTGGTTTCACAAAGGCCTCAGATGTATCAGAGGCTTCTTTGTAAATGGGCCAATAATCACATTACAATATCTACAAGAAACCAGAAAAGGCGAAATGTAACATTTTAAAATATGAAACTTTGAAGGGGAAAATATGTAAGATTGTGAACTACCGCATGATGCCAGACCCCATAGGTCCACTCCTATTTTTTGCCTTGGAAAACAATAAAAAGGAGGTAAAGCTTGCAAAAAATATACAAAGGTTTGCAATCATGTCCCTATGATGATATTGAAGAAATTAGATCAAAATGGGAAAAGAAATTAAATGATTACATAGGATTATTAGATGTCAAGAATTGCTCAAATGTACACGGCAAAATGCCGAAATGTATATACATGTATATCATATATTCAATTATTCAGTTCGAAATTTTTCATCATAGAGTTGCCACAAATAAACTTCTGTCCAAAATGAAGATAAAAGTACAGATACATTATGTCATACATTGATAGAATGCTCAATATCAGCTTTATTATGTAATAAAGCTGAGAAATGACTCCGTAACATTACAGGTGCATATATCAAAATAGCAAATAACGAAAAAAAAATTTTGGAGTCCGTGATGATATATACCAAGAAAAGCATTCATAGATACTGATTGTATGTACAAAGTTACTATTTTATAAGAAAAGGAAAATATTTCAAATGTGTACTTTAAAGGTGAGTGTTATTTACGGAACAAGGAATGCACAGCAGATGAACATACTGCTGAAATAACTGGAACTAAAAAACAATTAACTGCTAGATAGGGTAATTGTGGATGATTTCGTACAGATTTAATTATATAATTGAGGAAGTAGATGAACATTTGATCTGTTCTTTAAAACAACAATATTGAGTATGAGTCTTTATCTTTACTCAATAATGATTTGTAACGATATGCGTGTGCTTCACCATAGGCTTATTTAGTTGTTTTAACCAAATGTACTTACACAAATAAAAAATCCAATAACACATGTGTGTAATTCGAAATTAACAAAAAAATATAATTGATGAAATTGCACATAAATTCGGTCATATTGATTGCTAAACACCCTAAATAATAAAGTTAATCTCTTTGACCTTATATTGTGGGGGAATATAAAAAGATATGTTCAAAAAGATACATTTTACAATATACACAGCACATTTACATTGTAGAAAATTCATAGAAAAACTACCACCCATAATGGACGTTGAAATGTTAATATGGACATGAATTCAATATATGTAAACAAAAAGAGGTTTACCCTTATGCAGGGTACTGTCCCACACCTTCCCTAATAAGTGGAATCAAAACAGACCATCTTGCAGACATTGCAAGACAACCTAAGTGGGCTGGTTAACTCATCTTGGTACAGACATTGAAAGAAAACCTTAGTGGATTGGCTAACTCACCATGGTGCAGACATTGTTAGGCAAAATTAATGGGATTGCTAACTTACCAAGGTACAGACATTGCAAGAGAAATTCAGTGGGTTGATAACTCACCATGGTGCAGATATTGTAAGGTAATTCCTGTCATGTTATCATGATTTCTTGTAAACATTCTTTGTAACTCTCTCCTAAAATTAGGTGCAGCAAAGAAATAAACAAGAAAGTTGGTTGCATTGTTTAGATACAACAAGGCATGTGCAAAGTTATTGAGAAAGACCATATGGGTAGTCACATGACGTTCCTTTATGACCCAAATAAGGGCTGCCTGGGGTGATACACAGAGGACATGGAGTAGGCACAAAGTCATCAACATAATTGTCACCTTTTTATCAGGCCTCTGCACATGGATCGAGTCTCTGGACATCTGTCTCCTCTTGGATTTATGGATGGTCCTTAGTTTCATTATTATCATGGCACTCGATGCAGGGATGATAAGGAAAGGTACAATGCACCTCACTGTGAAGTCGGTCCACATTACTATACTAACAAGTAGAGGCGTTGTGGTATCCTTGCATAAGAAAATCACTGGAATGCTCAGTACAATCAGAATAATGCCCATTACTGCCAGGCTGATGAGGATGTTCCTTCGTGAGTTCCAATCCTTTGTTCTTACTGGGAAAACGATGCTGATGAACCGTTGTACCGATATTGCTGTCACGATAGCTGCAGATAGGTATTGGAATAAATACAGCAAAAAGCCCATTACATGACAAACTTCGACATTTAATCTCACAAGGGTGAAGTCAAATGTTATCAACAGCCACCAGTCAACCAATCCAATCCAGAGTACCAGAAGGTCCACTACAGCTAAGGCCATGAGATAAATGGTAAGAGGCATGCGCCACAGCAAAGGTCTTTTCAGCACAAGAATGGATAGTATGTTTCCAAGAGTTCCAAATCCCAGAATCAGAATTGCATATACACTCCATATCCATCTCGTTGTTGTGGTATGCTGTATGTCAGTGCCATAATGTGATTGTATTAATGTTGTGTTCATTATAACAGGTTCTCCGGCCCTCTCTGCTCAGCACAACCAACTGGCTGTAGCGAGTGCCTGGTTGATGCATATAAAGAGCTTAGAGGATATGCGACCCTTGACCTACGACTGTTCCATTCAGAGGGGTGGGGAGACCGGAAAACAAGTCAGAATTTTGGGAGGAGGGGGGGGGGGGGGGGGGGGGGGGTGGGATTATTGATAATTCAGAATGGGGAGGGGTATTTAGAATTCAAGGGAGGGGTGCGTAAATCTTTGAAGGGGAATAGTTGAATTTGACAGCAACAACTTGGAAGAAGAGTGCAGTCACTAACAACTAGGTCGGATATTTATAACTAGATATCAGTTATCCTGGCCACTGATATCTGGGCTTCACTGATAATTATTACACCGGTGCTTAGAAGATAGGCCACTTCCCGGTCAAGTGACTCCTGACTCTTTTGCATCTGGGATGTAGAAATGCCTCGACAACTTTGGTCACTACTTACCCAAAGAAGAAACTGCTGAAAGTTGAAAAATATTTGCAGAAAGCGGGTTAAACTCAACAAGAACTATATTTTCTGTAGATATTTTTCAAAATATTGCTTTGCGTCAGTTTATCTGCATGTGTGCTGGACCACATGTATGCTCAAGATGTGAAAGGGTTATCGGTAACCCACTTGCAGACCTGCGGAGGCCACATATGATCTGACAGCTTAGAACAAAACTTTCTGAGAATGATGTGAATGGGGATAGTTGAACTTAACATCAGCAACACGTTTAAGTCAAATATTTATTTGTTAAAAAAATATTTCCACTTGTGTTCAACCATGATCCAGGTTTGACAGGGTTAAAGGGCATTTAGCTTATTGATCCAGAAAGCGCAGTTGTGGCAGTTAGTATTAACCAAAACATACAGCCTATTTGGACACCTTCTGTACTGTAGTCCCTGCTGCCCCAATGCATAACAGTATAAACAACATGACGTCTGAGAGGAATAAGGCCCAATATATTGTGAAAAGGGCTATTGCACTTTAAAACTGACGTTCTCTTGTTAGTTAATAGTGACTAGGCATATCCATCAACATTCTCATCTGAATTCTATGACGAGGAGGAAGTGTATCACACTACCATACTATCAACCAAACTACCTACATGAGATTGTGTTTGATACTGCAGCGCAACGCCCAATGGAAGTCATTTATCTGGAAGAATGTAAAAATGACGCAACATTAAATATTTAAGTTCTGGCCCGGCCCACCAGGGCAACTGGATCTGTCTAAACAGGATCAGAAGTCGTTAATCTGGAAGATCGTGAAATTGATGTAAAGTTAATGTTAGAATTGCAATTCGGCCCACCAGAGCCACCGGATACTTCACACCCGGATCTGAAGTGGTTAATACAATGGTTGTAAAAATGATGTGAAGTTAAATGTTTAAGTTCTGGCCCAGTCCACCAGGTAAACTACATCCATCTCACCCTAATCGTAAAAATGGTAAGAAAATAAAGTTAACTTTCTAATCTGTTTCATTGGCGTCACTGGATCGGTCCAACCTGGACCAAAAGTCATTGACCCGAGAGACCACGACCACGTAAATGGCTAGATCAGTGATCCGGCCAGATCATCTGTAATCTGGCTCATTGGATCATTATGCCTAGAATTCCAAACCTTATTGGAACAGTTTAATTGAAAGAAAGAATGAAGGTAATTGCCTTCCCTCATGCCGATTTAAAGAAAAACTCAGAACTGAACTTGTTCTTAGATAAATCTAGGAGGCTGATTTGAGGCAAGGCAGTTCCTTGTATTCAGTACCCAGGTTGGAGGGATTATACCCCAGGGTGGGGCATTCATAAGTGAAGAGGTCCTAACCCATCCCTAGGACATCATTCCCAAGTATAATCATCCCTACCCCAGTATTTTTCCTTAATTTCTTTCCCAGCGACTTGTACAACAGTTGGCTGCACTCCATCAATCAGAGGCCTCGAAAAGTGTAAGGTATAGGACATAACCCACACTTTTAAAGCCTTTGTTCTGCAAGCTGCCTAAACCCAAAGGTGTTACCCAAGGTTATGCAATCGAAAGAACATGGGGGAATGAGTTATAGTGGAAAACCGAAGGTTCTGCACGAGTGCGCAGCACAAGTGTGGAACTGAGGGCGGTCCACTATAACCCACAGGTCCTGAGTAGTTCTTCGTCACTTGTATCATGGCCTGCTCCCCTCAGTCAATCACAGGCCTAGAAAAGTGTGTTCAGTGAACATCTCTGTGTGTGGGTGAAACAAAGACAGCTAACCGTGTTCTTCAGGAAATAATAACACATCTTTCAAGGCCTGTGATTGGCTGGATGGAGCAAGCCATGCTACAATTAATAAAAGTACTCTACCAAGCTTCTCTCGGCCTGTGATTGGTGGAAGGAAGTTAACTTTGGTACAAGGCACATAGACCCCAAAGAAGCTGTGGTGTATGTAATACCCTTGGGGTTACTCGGCTCTGCCTAGTAACACCTCGGGTATATCACACACACCACAGCTTCCTTGGGGTCTATCTATCACATGTTTCACTCAAAAGTGTGGGCCACCGCAAAGCACAGAACTACGTGATTTGAATTTTGGTGCCATACGAGGTCAAAGCAAGACCAAGAAGTTAAGTTAACTGAATTTCGTCTGACAGACATCCAAGTTTGAAAGTCAGCCTTGAACGCACCACATTGTTCTTCAATAATGGCAATAGTTTTACAGTATTTTGAATTGGATATGTTTTGTTATTTAATCATTTTATAATCATTCAACTTTTTGGACGTATTGCTTCTCCTGGCATAAGCTTAGGGAATTTCCGTAAACAATAAAGGATTTTTAATTTTCCATCTATCATTTATTCCTCCTCACTATATATCAGGAACTGCACTTCACCGAGAAATCTCTATTTTTTTGCTCTATTTAGTTCATTTATTGTCTTCTATAAACAAATTAAATTGCTGTAACAAGAAAATGTAATTTCCTTTATAATCATATAGTCGGGCTAACGTAAGTAGCGACTAGCCATTTGCAAGTAGTGGAGAAAATGCAAACGAAGGAAACAGCAGCTTGTCCGACAACAATGGTTATGGAAAAAAAACTGCTGTACTACTGGTGGGTGGGCGATGTCATCTTGCTCATATACAAGTTATTGGATACCAAGTTTTATCATTATAAGAAGCCCCGTGTGAAGACCCTGCAAGGGGCACACCTTATGGTGTGGAAAAGGAGTTGGCATAGGAGTTAAGCTGGTGTGGCACCCTGCTCGCCTTATAAAATCAGGAGGATGTGTGGATCTGTCTATGGATACCCTGCATCTAAAAGATCCCTTGGTCTTCTTTGTATCTGAAGGCTCTGCTCTTACTCTCCCTCTTTTTTTTCTTTCACCTTGAATGATTATGCCTTGTCGTTGTTCTTAAGCAATGACGAAGACCACTTTTTGATAATATCTTATGGCACTAAATGACCTTTGTGTGTCGATGTGCCTGGCAGTAGAATTGCAATGGGAGGGGGGGGGGGGGGGGGGTCAAACTGGCCAAATCTTGCCAATTGCTATCTTTGTATGGACTATTCCAGTCGCAAAAGAGTTTTCAATATATGTATGTATGCACGTTTATTGACTGAATACATAAACGTGCATAATCACATAGGGTGCATGTTTTCAAGAATAAAGATGTATGTTTGAACTTACAATCGTCTGGCCTAAGGTCGCTAGCATTGCTTACAAACTTGGCAATGATTTCACATTATCTTATCAAACTGGGATGTCTATCTGCGATATGGTACCATGAAAGATATTTCCTCTCTATCAAAAAGTTTAAACCCATTAATGCTTGCAGAGGCTCAAAGCAGCCAAACAGTTTTAATGAAATCTTTCACGCAAAAGTATGTTTGAGGGGATATTTCTAGGAAAAATGTTCATCTAAATAATACCAACAATTTGCCTTGAAGTATGTTGTCAAATCATTTTCAATTCCAAAGTTTTCCTCAAAAGTTATATATACAGATACAATTTCAAGTGGAAATCGTAAGCATTAACTGGTTAATATCACTTAGATGTACAGGTGTGAGTGTGGAGCTACCCCTTCTTACAGCGAAGACATTTAATTTGTGCATTTAATATGTGGGCAGACCAGGCATTCTACACGACTGCATGCCCAATTGGGATAATGATGCCAGGGCATAGATATGGCTATAATGCCTGTGACGTCACATCTAAAAGGTATGATTTGTATGCAGCTGTGTGCATTTGCGTGCCCCATTATCTCGACCACACACCCGGACATGCCAGGGCAACTTTTCCATTAGTTGCTGACCGGCGACCAGTTGATTGGTACAGGGATTAAATCTTTACTGTAGTCTTATCCAAAATACCCTATTTCTGTGTGGTCTTCCTTCTGGATGAGCTTCCTTCAGTACAGATATCTAATTTCTAGAACAGTCAACTGGACTTCTGCCAGTGTCTTGTTGTAAAAACGCCTATGGATAAAATGTCAAAAGAATAATCCAAGCTCATTTATGCCCCACGTAGCTTGCGAATCAAAGCTACGCTCAAGTGTCAGGTCATCCATGCACCCATGCTAAGCAAACAGGATGGCAATCTGGCATGTTGTTATGTATCATGCTGGCTCTGCCCAAGTATTTAATATAGGAATTAAATGGCGGCACTATAGAAGTGTAGATGACTGATATACTGAAAGATCACTTTAAACTGTATAGATTGCATTAAATGGTTATTAATAGATATGATCTTGGACACATCAATACCTAGTTCAGTCACCTCTAACACCGGTACAAGGCCATTGTCTACCTCATATTATCTGTTGGCCTGTACATAACGTTAGCAATCCGAACATTAATAAAAAGGTATACACCCCTGAGATAACTTGGCGCTCATACTATAGCTTATAAACACCCCCCCCCCCCCCCCCAACCATTGGCGCAATTTAAAAGATGAGGCGAATCACAAAGCTGTAGATAAATCGTGTTTGCCATGGTTGTTACTGTATTCCTTAATTTGCTGCAATTCATAATCATTTCCCTGTTTGCAGAAATAATTTTGGCATGCCATACAACCAGAAAGTATAAAGGTTATGTTTATATCGTTCGCTATTGGGAGTGCAATTGAGAAATATGACCATCAATTGCTCTTAATAATAATAATAATATTGTCATTTGATATTGCGCCCTTCCCATATAAACATGCTCAAAGGCGCATTACATTCCATTGTCAAAGGATAGATGTTGATATCCACATAGTTAATTGATATATACATCCAAATATTATTTGGGAGCTGATTCCACAGCTTTGAAGCACAGGCACTAAACGATCTGTCAGTGTAACCGTGGCTTTTCATGTTGGTTCTCGGCTCGCAGAGTAAGCTTTTGGATGTTGATCTCAGTGTCCGTGGTAGGACATACTCTTTCAGCAATTCCCTCAGATAAGAAGGTGCAATTCCATGCAAACACTCGTACGCCAGTAGCGGAAAATTGAATTCAATTCTCTTCCTGACTGGTAGCCAGTGCAGTTCCTATGGTACTGGAGTGATATGGTCGTGCTACTTTGTGAGAGTGATCACCCTGTTGCCAACATGATTGTATCCCCCAAGGAGCGAGGGTGACAAAGCTTCGGAGGGGGATACAATCATTTGGCAACACCACAGAGATGTTGCACTTGTTTTATTATACCGAACAACACACACCACACACAAAATAAAAGATGATAACAACAACAATAGTCTTATGATATCCTCCTTCCCCACTTCCTTAAAGCGGCCTGTTGAAACTTACAAAACTCACTTGGGCAGTGCAATATATGAGCACCAGGTATACCCTGCTGACCATGCTGGGATTTCATATTTGTTTTATTATACCAAACAATCCCTACCCACCACCCCCCCCCCCCCCCCCCCCCCACCATTTCATCCCTCTCACCCCCGGGCACGCAAAATCCATGACAATTTCAAACCTACAAAATTGAGGCACTTGCACATGTTATTTTCTTTAACGTTGTTCTCAATAATAAGACAATTCCATTGGGGACGGCGTCATTCTGCTCAGGCCTTGACATGCTTTCCCCACGCGTGAGGATCTTGAAAGCATGACGTCCTCGACAATATAGGGAATCATGAAACGGTAGGTTTACAATTCACGGCTCCTTGACAACGGGTGCTAGTACGTCGAATGGTTGGAGCTGTCAAGGAACATACAGAGACAAATGTAGCCAACAGTTTTGACACATGGCTCTCATCCAATAGCATAATAGGCATCATTCTTGAAGGACTGTGACACAAAAAATAAAATAATGAAAGCCAAATTCTCATGTGAGATGAAATACCTGGCAGATCAAACAAAAAACTTTGATCAAACACAAATACAATGCTCTCAGTCATGCACAAAGGATTGCTTGACAAAATATTCCCAAAACCTTAATCTCAGGGGAAAATTGTTAAACAGCTAAATTGGATGTGATTGTTGAAGCTCCTCCAAGAGATAAACTCTGGGGCGTGGGTCAGAATGTAGATGAACCAGGAGTTGTAGACAAAGCAGCATGGCAGGGAACAAATCATTTTGGGAATGTAGATATGAAAGTAAGGGATGAACTGAGAATACATCATAGTTTAAATGACTTTCATATGAATGTGGAGAGGAATGCATATGACAGGAAATAAGCTACAGTAATTTGGTGGCCGCAGGATTTTTATGCTTATGACTGACGACATTGAGGAAAATTTAACTTTTATCTCAGAATTTCTTTTGGAGGGTGAGAGAACCTGTATCATATAAACGTACGGCAGTTGCTACTTGATCGTCTTTCTTATTAATGATATATTGTGTTAACATACCCTGGATCCGTTGGCGAAGGCTCCAACATCTATTTCATCGTATTTGGCAGGTATACACCCTGAGTTTGTGCTTTAAAACTAACCAACCAAACTCCTTACTTGGAAATGATGGTAATGACCTTTACCCTAAAACAAACATTGGAGTATGACAAAGGCTTTATCAATTACACACCAGTCAGTAGCGGGTTCAACTTATACTTTGTCAGAGTACACCGTGAGTCTATGCTCATTGACCAACTGCTTAACATTTTTACTAATATGGGTGAAATGGAGGATCGAAAATGGTTTAACATATATTAATTTGATGATCATCCACTGCAATAATACTGTATTTAGAATTCTCAAGTGATTCTACTTTATTTTTGTGTTGAATGAGGCAAACAAGAACATCTTGTGGTTCCATTATATAAACTCATCCAGAATTGCTTAAATGTATGCCCATACAAAAAAAAAAAAATAATTCAGAAGCAATGACACCAGTATTTTTCTTGGTGCCCTTGTACTGTATATAACACATAACGATTAAACACTATAGAACTGATACAAATATCAAGCAATAAAAAGTCTGGTAATTGAATCTAATTAGGTTAGCTCAATTCAAAAAGTTACCCATACTGGTGATGGAACCCCACAGAAATAAAACATGATGACATTCAATCTCTACTTGGTCTGATGGCATATGATTCAGCAATGATACTTTGTGGTTGGGATATGTGAAAGTACTCAGCATCGTTGGAAATCTAATAATACATCTTAGAAAAATAACTAATGAATCAAATGAATTTTATCACTTTCCTAGCTGACTTTATACAACATATAACACACTTAAAAATGTAAATGTTTTGACTGATCGAGACAAAGGACTGCGATTGAACGATAGTTATAAACAAGTACACCCAAAATAGATATAAACTAACTTGAAATAAGACGTGCCAAACTCGAGCTGGAATAGTCAGCTTTTTGAATCGTCTATATAAGGAACACAACTCTAACACAGAACACTTAACACACACCTTCTTATCACTGCTTATAACTGCCATGTCTTCTTTACATGCCAAATGCATACAGGCAGTGTTGATATGTTTTATTATACTTCACGTGAGGATACTCTTATCCTATTGGATGAGAGCCATGTGTCAAAATTGTTGGCTACCTGTGTCTCTGTATGTTCCTTGACACCAGTCACCATTCAACGTATTAGCACCCGCTGTCAAGGAGATGACGTATTAGCACTTGTTGACAAGGTGCCGTTTCATGATTCCCTATATTATTGAGGACGTCATACTTTCAAGATCCCCACGCATGGCAAATGTATGTCAAGGCCTGAGCAGAATGCCGCCGTCAACAATGGAATTATCTTATTGTTGAGAACAACGATAAAGAAAATAGGCAAAAGTGTCTCAATTTAGAGAAAAAAGTAAAATCTCATCCCAGTTGAGATGGTAGGTTGTTCATTATGATAAATCAAATAGGACATTCCAGCATGGTCAGCACGTTATAAACCTCCGATATTGCATTGCCCAAGTGAATTTTGTAAGTTTCAACTTGTCATAGATTTTGGGTGCCCAGAGATGAGGTGGGGGGGGGGGGGGGGGGGTGTTTGGTATTATAAAACAAATATGACATCCCCGTGGGGTTGCCAACATGATAGTCTACCCCTCGTGAGCATTGTCGACAATGCTTACTCGGGGTAGACAATCATGTTGGCAACCCCACAGGGATGTCATATTTGTATAATACCAACCTTTGTACACCTAAACGAAGTAAACATGTAAATGCTAATACATCTCCATCAGTAAGTATTTATTTCTAAATTGCTAGTCTGAATAATAAGCATTTATTTTTGAAAAACCCTGTGTTTGCAAGCTCATGAGCTCATAAGTCAAAATGGTGGCGAGCTCATGAGTTGATCTCCGTCCGTGGGTGCAGCTCTAGTTCAACTAGTATGGAAAAGTTTGCTTTGTCTAAAAATAACATCCGCAACAAAGTCCCACATGTGAGGTTGAGATCACAAACTGCATGCTTCCCTAGCTTCTTTCATGCCTGAAAATTTGATGAAATCTTCTCTGTGACTATTTGCTTACTACACAAAGGATTGAAGTAGCAAAAATGAATTCCGACAGGCAAATCACATATGAGGATTATACGACCTAATTGATACCGATTATGCTGAACTGGTAGACAAAATATATGACGATATGCATATATCGTGGCAGTCTTGTAAAGTCAATACCCATTTCTCAGAGGACTCGAGGATAAAACGTGTGCTATTAGTGCAGATAAACTGTTTAAATGAGTGGCGTGAGCTGGCAAGCTGGGGTAAGTGTGCCCTGGGGTATTGTGAACCATTTGAATTTGAGCCAATTGGAGATCACAAGGCAAGTTGAAACTGGCAATTGGTGTCGTATGATATGATTGATGATATTGCAGAAGAGATCTTTAAGCTAGATATATTGGTGAGAATAAAACTGAGTGAAGCAGAATACGTTCTATATGTGGAAGAGACGGAAGAATCGGAACACAAACAAATATGTATGAGAAGCTGACATAAACGTTATGCTGGACGGTAACGAAGAACTCCAATATTTGAAACGAAAAATGTTGAGTTTCATGGACCAGACCATTTGGTATGAACTATTCCAGTTCAAATTGTGAGCTCCAGACGACTAGTAGAATACAGTGCACATATCAACAACTTAGAGGCAGATCCCACATGTCATTATGTCCCATTCCTTGTTCAGATTCTGACGTTTTGCTTCATCATAGAACTAATAAAAAGAGTATTCTATCTCATCCCCCCCCCCCCCAAAAAAAAAAATTCTATGCCTCCTCCCCAAAAAGTTGTCATGATGTTCGCCCATCATCCATCGTAGTCATTATACCACATCTAGATGGTACTCAGATGGTTAAGTCACCAATGGTATGTTATTGTCTCTCATCTTGAGGTGACACATACGACAGGCAATGACATGATACACCCTGCGTAAAAAGCAAGGATGGTCAGAAGACAATTGCCAGATGAGGCACTTTTAACATCAACAATATCTACAACTTATGTATCCTTTCTATTTGTATAAGTTCAGCGAGATACATGGAGTAACCACCTGAGTAAACAAAATACCCCCAGACCGGAACTATTGGTGGACAGTCCGCAAGTCAATTGCCAGATGAGATACTTCAGACATCAATGATAACTACAAATTTCTATTGGTTTAAGTTCAGTGAGATACACTGAGTAACTATCAAGCGAACCATATATCCCTGGACAAGAACTATTGGTGACCAGCCCTATTTGGTAATAGCATGCAGGGGATTGGAATACATCATTAAATTATAAACTGGACACACAATTCTACGAACAATCTTATACCATCAAATCATTAACTTATATAAATGATGAAATGGAATGTTTACGGCTTATTGACATTTGGAGGGAAACATAGCTAAAAGAAAAGAAATTCATATGGTCTAGGAGATCCACCAAACTAGTGGTGTTTTTTCTGATTTCGGACTCTCTATCCTCTTGTTGTTACAACAGATATCTTGTATAGTTATAGGTCAGATCATTCACCAAGTACTATGGGTATTGTCTTGGCGCGCACGTTTTGAGGTCTCTGTCGCATGCTGGTGCAACAATGCGACAATGGGGCACCCCTGACCATTGAGCTTTTTTATTCAGGAATGTCCAAAAGGTCCTGGGAGTTTGAAATCGATAACTCGTATTCACTTGATGTATCAATGAAATTTCCTTAGTAGTCCAAACCTTTGCCTGTATGCAAATATGTAGAGACATTTTACAAAAATGACATAGAACTCAATGATAGATATCAAACCTTTTTGGGATGTGTTACATACTCAGATTTGTGGTAGTCTGATAGCTTATGCAGGTAATAAGGAAAGAACAATAAATATGAAGGTGAACCAAGTAAATAAAAGAATCAAGATATTCGTAGACGATATAATTTAAACCCGAATGACTTGGATATGCTAGAAGAATTAAAACAAAAGAAAGATAAATTGCCTAATATTAGAGAAAATATCCTTTGAGGTGCTTTTATGAGATTGAGATCCTAATTAGTTAGTTTAATTAAAAAGCCCACATTTTCTTAAATCTAAATCATAATAATTCTATTTCAGAAAATATTTGAGAATTAAAACTAAATTACGGTACTTAAATGAATAGACCAGATGAAATACTGCATGATATGTGGAAATTTTACTCTAAACTATACAATAAAAAAATCTTAACTGACTTAAAAAAATCAGAATTTCGAAATTTAGAAATTTTGCCCAAACTAAATGATATGAGACTAAATTACTAGAAATAGGTATTAATATAGAAGAAATAAACAATGCAGTTTAAAGCTCAAAAAACAACAAAACCCTGGGCACAGACATATTTTCAAATGAATTCTATAAAATATTTTGGAATGAATTAAATGGTTGGATGCTAAAACATTTCCATGATTATAGGGAGAAAAATAAACTAAATAATTCTCAGTAAGCTGGAATATAACCTGTACACCAAAAAGAGATTAAATTAAAAATTTGCATCCAATCACACTTCAATCTGTAACTTTTACTCAGGCATGATAGCTGAAAAAACGTTAAATAAACCAATACATGTAAATCAAAAAGTTTTTAAAGAAAAAATTAGCAGATAAAACACTTGATTAACATACAATCTATATATTAATAGCGAGTTGCAAATTTTTCGACTCTATCTCCTCTGAAACGGCTGCAAGCCTGATGCTGTGGCGTTGCATGCCGATTATTGGGGGGCTGAAGTATAGCAATAGCTAGGTTTGAAGTAAAAAGTACTTACAAAAATGCTTTGTGAGGTTATTTGTTTTGAATAAAGATCTAAACTAAACTTAGCATGAGCAGATTGTTGCAACATTTTGGATTGTGCAACAATCAGAACGTCATAGAACAATATGATTTCCTATTGTTTGAAGCATGTGCATGTGATACGCTCCCATTGTTGAGGGAGGAGGTTAGTATTATAAATAAACTTCTCCCTCAACAATGGGAGCGTCACACATGCACATGCTTCCAACAATAGGAAATCCTATTGTTATATGATGTTCTGATTGTTACACCATGCAGAATGTTACAACAACAGCTCAGTTTAGATCTTCATTTTAAGCATTGTGACATAATGGGAATTGATCACGGGAGGTAGGTGATTGTGGGAAGACCAGTGCCCGGCCCAGTCAGAAGCGATATAACCGAGCCCATAGGGCTAGGTTTTGGCTACTGACTGGGCCAGGCAACCATGCGTTGCCACAGTCACCTACCTCCCGTGATCAATTCCTACATTATACCATGGCTACTACCTCAGCCACAAAACATCATATAAACTGCATTTATAAATTACTTAAGACAACAAAAGTTATATATATCTAGAAATTCCCTAGTATATTCTTTTTAAATATATTAAAATCGTAATTATATGCCCATTAATCACGGGGAAACCATTGAATGAAAACGCCTAGAACACACGTTTTGATTTCCCGACTTTTCTCACTTATTACTGGGCCTAAGGCAACAAATCTTATACATTTCGAAAGGTGGTCATATAGTCTTTTAAATTGTAGTAAAATTGTAATTGTGGGTCCCGAAATCACGACATTGCTAATGTTGGCTGTTCTTATCTCATAAACTTAGATGCTGTGTATACACCCGTGCTGTGCAAATTATAAAGGTTAAGTTGATTTTTAAAAAGAAATTTGATTCAATTGACTGGGACTTTATTTCAGAAACTTTAAGATCAGTCAACTTTAGTTTGAATATGATAAATTGGATGAAATCTTCACAAATAAACTTACATTTATATATTATTCAAAATGGTCATGTTTCTCAAAATAGGGTCGCTGTTTTTTCTCTAAATGGGAGAGATATGAGATTTCAGTAACTGTTGGTAACAGAGTCATGTACAGACATCCCACTTTTTCCCCTATGAGGGGTGTAATAGGGTACAATAGTGTCTTACCATAATATAAGCTCAATGGTTTTTCTACAATGTAAGATAGCATTGATGATACTAGGAAAATCATGACCAGAGAATGTGGTTACTCTCTCAAGAGATGTAAATTGGGTTTCAAATAAGACCAACCATAAAGGATGGTGTAAGAGTCTAAGATACATGTAAGAATCTTTCTTACATTTTTTCTAGTTACCATATCCAAAGAACTAGTTCCCAAAGAAACAATTCTGTTGAATTTAACCCTGAGGAATATTACTCAATTATCTCTGTTAGACAAACACTCTGCAAATTTAGGATCTTTGCTTTTTATCCTAACCTATATTCAACTATTCTAGGGACTTAATACTCATTCAACTAAGCAGCCCTGAAAGAGAAACCTATTGCACATTCTCTGATTTTGTTATATGCTATTACTAGAATTGAGGTTTAACATTATGCAGCTTAAGGGAGCTTGTTTGTGATATATTGTCCTTTTTTCATGATTTCCTGGGTATGCCTGATACTCCCAAGAATGCTTTAAATTTATAAATAGCCAACCTTTAAATACAACTACGCTTGATTAATAGCTCTCATACACTCTCATCTGCATGGCATCATGCATAATGAGACATAGCATACCAAATATTTACCTTAAGTTGTATATGTTGAACCTCAATTAAAACTACCTAGTCTTTACAGACTTTATCTGTGCTCAACAAGTCGACTATGACAATTGGATAAATTCAAAGGTACATCCTAGTACAGGATAATGACCTTCTCCTACCTCTATTTTCTGATACACCTAAGAGGTGAAAAACTCTGCTAATCTGGCACCATAGTTCTTATGTTAATATTTATTTTCTTATGTCTCTCCAAAGGAAGAGAGAATATACATAACAATTTTGGTAGTAAACTGTTGTATGTTAATGGCCTCTCTCCAGTTGAGCTTGGTATACTATGACTGCATGTTAATGTGGTGGATAAAGGTTTTTCACCTCATAGGCTAGGGTCACCTGCCATAGGAGACTAGTGTTTTTTGTTCTTTTCTTATCTTATGGCTCTTCAATTTAACAGTGGGTAGATGTGACAAGCCGGTCACACAGTGGTAATATTAAAGGTTTTCACATATTTGTTTATGGAAGGCTCTTTGCACTCGATATAGGAATTAAAGGCTTTTTTTCTTTCTTGTCTCATGGCTCTTCAATTCAAGGTGTGACATACCGGGCACACTTAGCATACAACTCGAGCTGATAGTGTTGATTGTGTATCAGGATATACATGGTGTCATATTTAGGGTATCTCACCTTTTTAAGTGACACATTTTGCATACAATAGGATAGTGTAAAATTTACAACAAGAAATGATTTGGGTGATTCCAAATAGGGCAGCAAAGGTAATTCTTTCATCTATAAACTAGTAAGATATAACCATAGTATTCCACAATAGATCTTAATGATAATATGCATATTTTTGGAATCGCAGAAATCACTTCATTGTTTTTTCTTAATTCTCTACTATTTGTTATTTTGTTATTGTTTATTCTTAAATTTTCAATCTATAAGTAGTCCACAAGTCCTGGAGCCCAGGACTACAGTTCGAGCAAAACTGAAGCTTCACTCTACTTCTTATATATGTATATTTTGTCTCAGTTATGTGGTAATTTTGTTAAATATGACTGCTCAATTTAAGTCTATTCAATGGCTAGTAAAGGAAGGCAGTCATTCCGCTTACCACTGTTTGTGTTTGTATTTTGCTATGTTTTGTTTATTTAACTGTGTTAAAAACCTCCTTCTGCATGCCGGAAGTTGTTTCCTTGGTATCCTCCTCTCCCACAGCGATTATGAGTAGCAGTGACATAGACATTAGGCAGGTTCCGCTATCCCATGTACGGCTCCGGCTACGGCTAAGCATAGTGCCACGTCACGCAAAGTGATGCATCGTCATCACTTTGCGTGTAGCCTGGCGCGGGGGCGATCTCGTGAACCGGCTAAGTCATGCTGTAGGCCGCAAGTCCAAAACGGCGCAGCTATTTGAATAAATTTGGAATATGAAATTGATAATCAAAAAAAATATCAATTGGAACATTGAGTTAAATATGTTAACTCAACATTGACCGGGCGGTTTTAAAAAATTCGCCGGTTTTGATATTGAAATTCAAATTATAAAAATAGGTTCCATTTGACACAGATGATCAGCGCTGAAGCCTCTTTAATCGCTACGGCGTAGTCGTAGTCCTGTCGTAGCGGATTCATATTTGTACTCACCCGCCTCCGCCTACGGCTCCGTACAAGCTTAGCCGTAGGTGCAGGCGTATACGACATAGCGAAACCTCTCTAGTATCTCTGTAAACGTCAGAGGCATGAGACAGCAATTCAAAAGAATTGATCTATTTGAGTATTTCAAAAAATTAAAAGCGAACATTATTTGTCTCCAAGAGACACATCTTGTCAACAAAGACTTGAACACACTTAATAAAGAATGGAATATATAATATAGTTTATAGCAGGCAACTCTACTAACAGTAGAGGAGTAGCTATATAAATAAGCATTCCTTTGAATATTCAATTGATAAATGCATCAAAGATCCAGAAGGCCGAAACATAATAATGGAAATATCAATTACTAATCTCTTTTACTTTCTTTCTTATTAATGTATATGGCCCAAACAGAGATGATCCCGAATGGTTTAAGACATTATCTGATAAGGTGGAAACATTAACTAATGGAACTGAAATATGGACCGGTGACTGGAATGTAGCACTTTCAGATAATGACTTCTACAATTATTCAAAACTTAGAAACCAACTCTCCAATAACACCATAAATAACTTTATGGATAAGACAGGAATTTTAGATACATGGCGCATTCAATATCCAACAAGAAAACGGTTACATGGAGGACAGAGAAACCTTGTAAAGCATCAAGATTGGATTATTGTTTAATATCAGAAGATCTCTTGTCTTTAAATCCCTTTGCGGACATACTAAATGCCTTTAAAAGCGATCATAACATTGTCAAACTATCATTCATGAAAACCACTCAGAAACGTGGGAAAGGATTATGGAAATTCAATAATGCCCTGCTAGAAAATAATGATTTTATTGACTAAGACAGAAATATTAACAGCTGTTGGAACTTATGCGATACCAATATATGACCCTGCATTCGTGACTCTGTTTCTAGAAACACTCTTATGTCAAATGAGAGGACAAATTATCAAATTCTCAAAAAATCTCAAAAGAAGAGAAACAGAATTGGAAGAAAATCTCACCACATCTATTAAAACCTTCAAGAGGAAATTGACTCTGGCTATAATAATAGCATTATCAAAAAGGATCCTCTTAGAGATTTATCTCTGCAACTGGAGAATCTACGTGAGAAAAAGATTAAGTGCAGCATTATCCTGTCCAGAGCCAATTATAGTAGACAATTGGAAAAAGCCATCAAAGTTTTTTTTGAATTTGGAAAAAAGAAATCATGTCAATAAAAATATTCCTTCTCTGAAAGATAAACATGAGAATAAAGTGACAGACCCTCAAGAAATCCTAAATCTGCAACGTCAATTTTATCAAGAGCTTTTCTCTTCAAAAGAGACAACTCCATTAATAGACTCTAAATATTCAGAAAAACTCTACAACCTTCCTAAAATATCAGACTCTTAAAAATTAAGATTGGATGCGTCATATACAATTGAAGAACTAATCTTTTCTATTCAAAATAGCAAGTTAAATAAGGCACCAGGCCCAGATGGATACTCTAACGAGTTTTTCAAATTTTTCATAGAATAACTAAAGTTCTGGATATTTAGATAGTTAAATGAAGCAATTGGCAATGAATCCTTTTTCAAAAATGCATTAGATGGGATAATCACCTGTATCCCTAAACAAGGAAAGTTACGTAATGACTTAAAGAATTGGAGACCTCTCACACTACTGAATGGTATTTATAAATTCTTTTCTTCTATGGTCTACAATCGTCTCAAAAAAAAGCCTTCCAAATATCATAAATGAGGACCAAACGGGTTTCATCTCTGGGAGGTTTATCGGTGAGAACACCAGAATGGTGTATGTTACAATTGAATATTGCCAGTCTTATAATAAAAAGGGGTTATTAATAATCCTCGATTTCTCGAAAGCATTCGATACAATAGAGTGGTCCTTTATTTCAGAAGTACTTGACATTTTCAACTTCGAGAAAAACCTTTCAAAAACTATTAAACTTTGCCAAACAAATTCAACCTCAAAGGGGGAGCAAAACGGTTTCATGTCCTCAACAATCAATTTGCAAAGAGGATGTCGTCAGGGAGATCCGCTCTCACCTTACGTCTTTGTTCTCTGTGCAGAGATACTGTCTCATGTCATTAGGGAGAGTGGGGATTTCAGGGGAATAGTGGTGCACGATGAAGAGTTCAGAGTATCACAGTATGCAGATGACACTACCTTTCTATTGGATGAGGATCTCCAGTCTGTTGTGAGTGTCATCCGCATACTGAAATGGTTTAAATCAGTGTCTGGTTTGGACATTAATATGGAAAAGATAAAGGTGGTAAAACTTGGGGCCTCAAGAGACAGCAGCATAACCTGGCAGGGCAAATTCGGATTCAATTGGTCAGATACTTTTGAAATTTTGAATTCAGTACAACATGAAAACATTAAATTAAATAACAGACTTAAATATTCAAAGAAAAATGGGAGAAATTCAAAAACTTATCAGAATACTTAACCCCTTATGGAAAAGTCACTATTATAAAATCGTTATTAATTTCCAAAATAACACATATGCTGCTGTCTCTCCCGAGCCCCAGTGTTCTATGTATCAAGGAATTGAATGATACCTTTGCCAAATTCCTGTGGTGTGGAAAGCCGCCAAAATGGCGAAAGGAGATTTTAGAAGGTGAGTACTATCATGGTGGACTTAAACTCCACAACATTTCTTTGTTTGACAAGACTCTAAAAATAGGCTGGTTAAGAAGGTACATTAGTTCTTCTGGAAAATGGACCGTAATTCCAGATGATTTTGAGTTATTTGATGTATTTAAATTTGGTCCAGACTACTTAGACAGAATAGTAGAACTAACTTCTAACCGATTCTGGAAGGATGTAATCAAAAGCCTACAACATTTTGGCAATCTGAGGCCCCACTAGACAAAAAATTCATTAAATTCACCCCAATTTGGCTGAACCCAACTTTCTCAATCCAAATTAAAAGAGAATGGCTGAAAAGAGGAATCTCAACCATAGCTGATTTCCTAGGCACAATGAATGTTCCATTAACAATGATGGAATTTACCATCAAGTACAATGTCAAAACAAATTTCTTAGAGTACCATTCTATAATTTTCAAAATTCGAATACATATAGAATGGAGAGACTTGCCCTTACATGAAGAAGCATCACCAGTAAACAGTGCTTTAAATACAATGTTGAATTTAAGTGTGAAAGGATCTTCTAGATTATATACCATTATGAAAGACTCTTCCAGTCACATACTAGATATTGCTATCGATAAATGGAATGACAAAACTGACATGGACTTTGGAAGTTTTCTTCTGAGCAGATACATTAATTATCATCACTTAAGATATAAAGATACCTACCTAAAATATATCCAGTTCCGGACTTTACATCACAGATTCTATACGAACGAAACATTATTCAAAATGGGAATTAAAAACTCTAATCAATGGGGTTTTTGCCTTGAACATGTAAACTCAGTCTCCCATATGTTATTACTATGCAAAATTTCTATAGATCTGTGGAGTGATGTCGAGATCTGGATCCGAGAATTGGGTATCTATCACCCGACAAGATAATCTTAGGTGGTTTGGAAAATGCAACTAGCATAAATACCATAAGTTTATTAACAAAAAAGATCATTTATAATGCAATGAAAAAAGAACAGAAGCCAAGTATTATCAATGCCAAAAATGATGTCAAGAACTTTTATTTCCTTGAGAAATACAGACATTATGTTAAAGGCAAAGGCAAACTATTTGACAAACAATATTTATTACTGTCCAATATCTATGTGATAAAATAACATCATACACATTTGTAATACTGTATATTACCATACACATGCCTTGAAGGCAACCATTTTGTACCCTGTGTTGACATGTTTTTTGGAGGAGGAAAATGAAAAAGGTTTTGAAAATAAAAAAATGTTTCTCAAAATGTTCTTCAGAGGGGATGCAGGCAAGGCGACCTGGTTTCGCCCTACAATTTTTGTTCTTGCGGCAGAAATCGTAGCAGCAATGGTGAGGGATAGTAATAATGTACAAGGCATAGATATCTACAATAAAGAACAGATGATATCATTATATGCAGATAGTACCATGCTATATTTGGTTGCAGAAGAAATAACTATAGGTTAGCGCTCAACACTCTACGTGAGTTTCAGGCCTTAAAATTAATATCGAAATTTTTTACCAAAATTGGTGGATAGGGAGAAAGCAGGATCATCCTTTGCAGAGAAAGAAAATTAATTTGGACAGGAGATTATGGCATGGAAACATCACTGAATCAAATATAAACTCAAAGTTTTCAGATATAAGAAAAATAATTAGAATTTGGACACCATGTATACATACACCATAAGGATGAATTCCCATTATAAGAAGTCTCCTGACCTCCAAAACTGTACATAACTGCTGTCCCTTCAATCATCCAAACAATACTTTTTTAAAGATATTGAAGACATTTATCAGGTATTTTTACGGGGCCTTAAACCCCCCAAATTTTGACAGGAAATTCTAAAATTACCTGCAGAGTGGGGCTGCTAAAATTATCAGGACCAAAAATGGTTTGATAGGGCGTTGAAGGTGTAATAAATAACAATAAAGGATGGGGCATTTTCCATATCATTTCGAATTTAATGAAACAACATATTATTGTGTAATATTCATGACTAGAATATGGCATACATGTGATGATAGATTTTTGAGAGATACATTTGAAGACTGTAAAACATTTTTCACCAACACCAAAAATACACATGCAAATAATGTATATTATTTACCAATTAGTTACAATCCACACATATATGAAGGTGTCACAAAGACTGGTTTCACAACGGCCTAAGATATATTAGAGATTTTTTTATAAATGGGCCAATAATCACATTACAATATTTACCAAAAAGGTGAAATGTACCTTTTTAACATATGAAACTTGAAGAAGGAAATATGAAAGATTGGAAATTACAGCATGGTAGCAGACCCCATAGGAAAAAATAAACATAGGAGGTAAAGGTTGCAACAGAATATACAAAAGTTTTCAATCATGTTCTAGTGATGGTATTGAAGAAGTTAGATCAAAGTTGGAAAATAAATTCAATGGTGACACAGGGTTTTCGGATGTCAAGAATTCCTTCAGATGTACGCAAAAAAAATGACGAAATGTACATATAACAGATATATTCAATCATTCAATTCAAAATTCTTCATCATAGAGTTACCACCAATAAACTACTGATCAAATTGAACATATAAGACTCAGATACTGTAATACAAGTACAGTTACATTATGTCATGCATTGATAGAATGCCCAAAATCAGACTTATTATGGAACGAAGCTAAGAAATGGCTCCATAACATTACAGGTGAATATATCAAAATAGCAGATAATGGAAAAACCTTTGGAGTCCATGATGATGTACCAAGAGAAACACTTGTACCATATATGTTGATTGTATGTACAAAGTTACTATTGTATAAAAAAAGGTAAAAGGTGAAAATCTGTACTTTAAGGGTGAGTGTTATTAACTGTACAAGGAAGATAAAGCAGATGTATATCATGCTGAAATAACTGGAACTAATAATCAATTAAATGTTAAATGGGGTAATCGTGGATTATTTCTTACAGATGAATTTATATGAATGAGGAAGTAGATGAACATTTGCTCTGTTCTTTAAAACAAGAATAACAAATCTGAGTATGTATCTTTACTCAATAATGATGTGTAACAATATGTGTTTATTTCAGTTCTACACGAAATAGAAATCTGATTACACATTAATTTGAAATTTTAAAAAGGAAAAATATTGTAATTGATGAAATTGCACATATTGGTTGCTAAACACCCTAAACAACGAAGTTAATATCGTTGACCTTATATTGAAGGAGAATTTAAAGAGATATGCTTAAAAGATACATCATACAATATACACATTACATTTCCATTGTGGAAAATTCAACGACGAACTACTATCCAAAATGGATGTTAAAATATTAATATGGACGTGGGTTCAAGATATATAAAAAGAAGAGGTTTCCCATTACCCAGGGCATTTTGTCACCCCTTCCCCAATGAGTAGAACCAAAACAGACCATGGTGGAGACATTGTAAGACAACCTAAGTGGGTTGGCTGACACACCATGGTACAGATATTGTAAAAAACCTTAGTGGGTTGGCTGACTTACAATGGCAGAGACATCCTGAATCCACTGGATGACCTCAGTTTCATTATTGTCACGGCACTTAATGCAAACATGATAAATCTCACTGTGAAGTCGGTCCATACTACTTTATTAAAAAGTGCTGCAGGTGTGGGATCCTTGCATGCGAAGTTCACTGGAATGCTCAATGAAATCAGAATAATGTCTACAACTGTCCGGCTGATGATGATATTCCTTTGTGAGTTCCAAACCTTTGTCCCCAGAGGTAAAACGATGCTGATGAACCATGGTAGAGGCATTGTATGAAAACCTTAGTGGGTTGGCTAACTCACCATGGTGCAGACATTGATATACAACTTTAGTGGGTTGGCTAACTCATCATGGTGCAGACATTGTTAGACAACCTTAGTGGGTTTGCTAACTCGCCATGGTACAGACATTGCAAGAGAGATTTTGTGGGTTGGCCAACTCGCCATGGTAAAGACATTGCAAGAGAAACTTACTAGGTTGGCTAATAAGCAGTGCAGATACTGTAAAGTTCGAAATATTGGCGTGCTTAAATTTAGCGAATTGATCAATTTTTCCATATTAGCGAATCGTAATATTAGCGTGTGAACCATCTCGAGTATATCAATAGTGATTTCTATACAGTATCCCTAACACCATCTTCGTTTTGAAAGTCTTCTATGTCTTCTAAGGATAATTTCAATTCCTCACTTTCATTCAATATACAAGTAGAACATACTCTAACCTGAAGTGTTACGAGATTGTGAGACTACCTAGAAAAACAAAGAAAAATCGTTGAAAAATGGAACAAATATAAACGGATCGTAATATTAGCGAGTCTGACCCACTCGCTAATGTCGCCAATAATAGTTCCACGCCAATATTTCGAACTTTATAGTATTGTAAGATAATTCCAGCCATGTTATCATGATTTTGTTGTAAACATTCTTTGTAACTCTTTCCTAAAATTAGGTGATGTAAAGAAATAAACAATGAAGTTGGTTGCATTGTTTAGATACATCAATGCATGCGCACAGTTATTGAGGAAGACGTCGCGGGGAGTTGCACGACGGTCCTCTATGACCAAATAAAGGGCTGCTTGGGGTAGTACACAGACGACATAGAGTAGGCACACAGTAAGCAACATAATTGTCACCTTTCTATCAGTCCTCTGCACACGAGTCTCGTCGCTTGCCCCCTGTTCCCTCCTGAATCTACTGGATGCCTTCAGTTTCACTATCATCACAGCACTCGATGTGAGGATGATAAGAAAAGGTAAACCAAATCTCACTGTGAAGTCAGTCCATATTACTGTCTCAACAAGTACAGCCGGTGTGGGTTGATTGCATAAGAAACTAACTGGAATGCTCAATGAAATCAGAACAGTACCTACGACTGTCAGGCCGATGAGGATGTTCCTTCGTGAGTTCCAATCCTTTGTCCTCAGTGGGAAAACGATGCTGATGAACCGCAGCACCGATATTGCTGTCACAATCGCTGCAGATAGGTAGGAGACTAAATACAGCAAAAAGCCCATTACACGACA
This sequence comes from Maea johnstoni, assembly GCA_963942565.1. Taxonomy (NCBI): domain Eukaryota; kingdom Metazoa; phylum Annelida; class Polychaeta; order Spionida; family Magelonidae; genus Maea; species Maea johnstoni. The sequence goes on along the minus strand of OZ012686.1, from coordinate 11,259,503 downwards.
AACCTCTATATTTAATCGCACAAGGGTGAAATCAAATGTTGTCGATAGCCACCAGTCAACTAACCCAATCCAGAGTACCAACAGGTCCACTACAGCTAAGGCCATAAGATAAATGGTAAGAGGCATGCGCCACAGCAAAGGTCTTTTCAGCACCAAAATGGATAGCACATTTCCAACAGTTCCAAATCCCAGAAGCAAAATTCCATATACACCCCAAATCCATCTCGTTGTTGTGGTATGTTGTGCGTCAGTGATATTATGTGGTTGAATTAATGTTGCGTTCATCATAATAGGTTCTACGGCCTTCTCCACCTAGCACAACCAACTGGCAGTAGCAGGCGCATGGCAAAGCATATCCTGGGCTTAGAGGATAGGCAAACTCGTGGTCACATGAACCTTGACCCAGGGCTGTTCCATTAAAGGGGGGGGGGGGGCTGGAAAACAAGTCGGAATCTGGAGCGGGGTAATTCTAATTCAGAATTCAAGGGTAGGGGGGTCTGGGTATTCAGAATTTGGGGAAATGGTGCCAAAATATTTGAAGGGGAAAAATTGAACTCGACAGCAACAACTTGGTAAGAGAGCGCAGTCAATAACACGTAGGTTTGACATTTGTAACTTGTTATCAGTTACCCCAGCTACTGATATTTGGGAGTCACTGATAATTATTACACCGGAGCTTATACGATAGGCAGTCACGTGACTCTTGACTCATTTGCATCTAGGGTGTAGAAATGGTCAGACAACGAAATATTGCTTTGTATCAGGTTATCTGCATCTGCGTCCAACCACATGTATACTCAAGATGTGAAATGGTTACCGGTAACCCATTTCCAGATCTGCAGAGGCCAAGTATGATCTGACAGCTTCGAATGAAACTTTCTGAAAAGGGTGATTTCGGGGAAATATTTGAAGGGGGATAGTTGAACTTAACATCTGCAACACGTGTCAGTCAACCATTTATTTGTTATAAAGATGTTTCCATTTGTGTCCGACCATAATCCAGGCATGACAGGGTTAAAGGGGAACTAAAGGCTCACATACATATTAGCTTATATAAAAGTAATACACTTCAAGAATAGGATGCTGTCCTCCTCTTTCTCTTAGTGATCCCATGAGGGGAGAATTTTGTGTATTGCCAGCAGCCTCAGCCAGCCTCTAGCAGCCCCTGGTAGCAGCCATGTTTTTCAACTGCTATCAGCTGTGACTCAAATGGGTGGCAGCCCACTTCATGTCCCCTAGGTCTGAGCAGTGCATCATAGACTGTAGTGCTCTACACACCAACTCTCTTCGAAAGTTGCATAACAACTTGTATGAGTATCAAACAGGTAAATGGTAAAAGCATGAGCAGCAATTGGCCGTACAAAAGGACAGGGTAGTAGAATTATATTTCATATATTTCCTGTTGGTAAATTCAACCAGAAAGCGCAGTTCTGGCAGTTAGTGTTAACCAAAACATACAGCATATTTGGACACCTGTACTGTGGTCCCTGCTGCCCCAATGCATAACTCTATAATGTCGTTTGTCAGAAATAAGGCCTACTATCTTGTAAAAAGGCCTGATGGTTTCGTTTTTTAAAACTGATGTTCTCTTGTTACTAGATAATAGTGACTAGGGACATCCGTCACCATTCTCATCTGAATTATAAGACGGAAAGGAAATGCATCACATGCCCTAGCATACAATCAGCCTAACTACCTACATGAGATTGTGTTTAATACTTTAGCGTTCTGCCATGCTATATAAAATAATGCATTTAAAGCTTTCTAAAGAAGGTTTCCCCCAAGGGTAGCAAGGACGAAGAGAGAGTTCCAGTGAAAGTATATCATGGTTTCTCGCAGAAATGAGACGATATCACACTACTACAGGAAGGGTTTATTATAAGCGTGTGTAAGTGGTGTACAGGAAATCATGCAGAGGTGCAGCACAGCAAAAAAGCCAAGCTGAAAGTTAATGCTGAACATAGATCAAGAAACTCAAGATGCGATAGAGGGCAGTATCTAATAGAAATCTAAGTGAGTGCAAGCATAAGAAAAGCTGATGGCATAACGATATCAGAACAGCCGGAATCCTGAACCGGATCACCTGGCTTGATCCTTGATGGATAGCAAGCTTCGCGATCACAAGTACATAATTCGCAAGCCACTAGTCTTTTCAATTAAGAGCGACACTAGGTATAAAATGTTAATATCTAGCACTATATTATCCTTTCCCCATAAACAAGCTAAGCTAATTGAAACCCGAAAATCCACCAGATAGTAAAATGAAATAAGGGAAATAAGAAGACTTTATTCATAAAATCTTAAGGGGACCCCAAGATCCCAATTCCCACTTGGCGTACCAACGCCCACTGGAATTACCTAACCCGGATCAGAAGTTGTTGATCCAAAAGATCGTGAAAATGATGTGAGGATGATGTTAAAGTTGTGATCTGGCCCACCAGGGCCACCGGATTTGTCTCACCCGAAGCGGAAATCGTTAATCTGGAAGATCGTGAAAATGATGTAAGGTTAAACTTTAAGTTTTGGCCCGGCCCACCGTAGCAACCGGATCTGTCTCACCCTGATCATAAAAATGGTAAAAAAATAAAGCTAACTTTCTGATCTGTTTCATTGGAGTCACTGGATTGGTCCAACCTTGCCCAGAAGTCATTGACCCTAGAGGCTATGGCTACAAGACCACAAAAACCACTGGATCAGTGATCCGGCCGAATCATCCGTGGTCCTGCTCATCTAATCAAAATGCCTAAAAATCCAAACTGAAACAGTTTAATTGAAAGAAAGAATATAGGAAAATTCCCTTCCGTCATGTTCCCTTTAAAGAAAAATCCAGAACTGACCTTGTTCTCAGATAAATCTAGGCTGATTTTAAAGCACATTGACAAACATGTCATTTAGTGCCATAAGATATCAGCAAAAGTGGTCCTTTGTCGTTGTTGAAGAACAATGACAAAGCATGACTATTCTAGGTGAAAGATGAAATAGAGGTTAAGTAAGAGCAGAGCCTTCAAACCCAAAGAGGACCAAGGGATATTTCAGATACAGGGTATCCATAGACAGATCCACACATCCCCATTCTTTTATATTTCGAGCAGGGTGCCACACTAGCTTAGGGTTCCCCACGAGTGCCAACTCATATTGCAAACCATAAGGTGTGCCCCTTACGGGGTCTCATGAGTGAAAAAGGCCGCAAGCAAGAGACGCCACAAGGGCCACACTTTATGGTGTGCAATATAATTTGAAGTTGGTACCTCCAGGGGAACCCTAAGCTGGGGTGGCACAGGACACCATTCCCCAGTATAAACAATCCTACCCTAGTACTTTCCCTTAATTTATTCCCCATAGACTTGTACCACAGTTGGCTGCCTTCCACTAATCAGAGGCCTCGAAAAGTGTAGGTTATAGAACATAACCCACACTTTTAAAGCCTTTCTGTAAGCTGCCTAAACCCAAAGGTATTACCTGAGGGTACCTGGCAAGAGTGCCCTGACAAGCTTTTCTTGGTAAGCAGTTGGTGGAAGGCAGTCAACTGTATGGCGTCAGAATTAATATTACGTAGTCCCTTGGGGTTACTCAGCTCTGTCTCGTTATACCTCAGGTATATCACATACACCACAGCTTATCTGGGGTCTATCTATCACATGTTAAAATCAAAGGTGTGGGGTGCCGCAAATCACAGAACTACGTGATATGATATCTGGCGCCATACGATGTCAAAGCGAGACCAAGAAGCAGGAGGGGACATAAAAAATTATGGCAGACACGGGAGGAGAAAAACAAGTCCAGTAAAAACGTAATTCTGATGATTAAGTTTATGAATTTTGCACCACATTGTTATTCAATAATGGCAATAGTTTTACAGTATTTTGAATTTGATATCTTTTGTTATTTAATCATTTTATAATCATTCAACGCAATGCTTCTCTTGGCATAAGCTTAAGGAATTCCCGTAAACAATAAAGGATTTTTAATTTTCCATTTATTCTTTTATTTCTCCTCACTACTGGGTATATATCAGGAACTATACTTCACCGAGAAATCTCTATGGTTTTTGCTTTATTTAGTTTTCTTCTATAAAGAAATTGCTAGTAACAAGAACATGTAATTTCCTTTATAATCATATAGTCGGGCTAATGTAAGTAGCGACTAACCAGTTGCAAGTAGTGGAGAAAATGCAAACGAAGAAAACAGCAGCTTGTCCGACAACGATGGTTTTGGAAAAAGCTCCTGTACTTCTGGTAGGCGGTGTCATCTTGCTCATATACCAGTTATTCGATATCAGATTGTATCATCATGAGAAGCCCCATGTGAAGACCCCGCAAGGGGCACACCTCATGGTGTGCAATAGGAGTTGGCACCTCCCGGGAAACCCTAAGCTGATGTGGCACCCTGCTCGCCTTATTAAAGAAGGGGGATGTGTGGATCTGTCTATGGATACCCTGCATTTAAAAGATCCCTTGGTCTTCTTTGTATCTGAAGGCTCTGCCCTTACTCTCCCTCATTTTCTTCTTTCACCTAGAATAATTATGCCTCGTCGTTGTTCTTAAGTAATGACGAAGGACCACCTTTTGATAATATCTTATGGCACAAAACGACCTATCTGTGTCGATGTGCCTTTAAACACTTATTCATTCATTCATTCCCGTTGGAAGGCAGTAAAATTGCAATGGAATGGGGGGGGGGGGGGGGGGGGGGGGTGTCAAACTGCCAAATTGTTGCCAATTGCTATCTTTGTATGGACTATTGGTGTATTCCAGTCGCAAACTATCACCTTCGAAACATCGGAAGGATCAGAAAATACTTGAATGCAGAATCAACTACAGGTGCTGTCATATCCCTGGTAACCTCAAGATTCGACAACTGCAATAGACCTTTCTGTGGAATACCTGAAGAGCTAATATGTAAGCTCCAGAGAGTACAAAATAACGCTGCCAGGGTGATCACGCTCACAAAGAAGCATGACCATATCACTCCAGTAATAAAGAAACTTCACTGGTTACCAGTCAGGAAGATAATTGAATTCAAGATTCTGCTCCTGGCGTACAAGTGTTTGCATGGAACTGCACCCTCTTATCTGAGGGAAATGCTGAAAGAGTACGTCCCATCCACATCCAGGAACTTACTCTGCGAGCCAAGAACCAACATGATAACCTACGGTGACAGATCTTTTAGTGCCTGTGCCCCAAAACTATGGAATCAGCTCCCAAATAACATTCGGGCAGCTGGGAGTGTGGCAATCTTCAAACGACAACTGAAAACGCATCTGTTCAAATATGTATTTATCAAATAACTATGTGGATATCAACATCTATCCTTTGACAATGAATGTAATATGCCTTTGAGCATGTTTATATGGAAAGGGCGCAATATCTAATGACAATGTTATTAGTATTATTATTAAAAGAGTTGTATGCATGCACGTTTATCGACTGAAAACATTTTACAAAGCCATACGGATGTACAAATTATTATTCATATAACAAAACAGATAGCAGAACATTAACCAGACGAAAATGTAACTTAGCAGAATTGACTTTTAACGTCAAAATGCCAAAAAAAGATAATTTAAATCTGAATAATTGGTTAATTATGTATAGTGATAGTTATCAGTATCGTTGTTCATTTAATAATAACATTTAGCATTTACGTCTGTTATGGAGTTGTAAGCACTGATGATGTGAGTATATTTACCCTACTACTGATCGCTCTTTAAATTTATACAAGTATTATTTCGTCAAATTCTAGTTTTAAAGGGTTCCCTCCTAAAAGGGTTACTGTGCCATACTGGGGTTTTATCTGCTCAAATAGGGGGTTGCATTACATAACATTTCGCTGTCATTAAACATTGCAATTCTTAGGTCAGTATTATATGAACATGTCATAATGAGGTGGTCTACATTTTTATATGCTGCATAATCACATAGGGTGCATGACTTCATGAATAAAGATGTATGTTTGAACTTACAATCGTCTGACCTAAGGTCGCTAGCATCGCATACAAACTTGGCCATGATTTCACATTCTCTTATCAAACTGGGATGTTTATCTACGATATGGTACGCATTAATGCTTGCAGAGGCCCAAAGTAGCCTAACAGTTTTTATGAAATCTTTCACGCAAAAATTTATTTGAGAATTTCAAGGAGAAATGTTCATCTAAATAATGCCAACAATTCGCCTTCAAGTATGTTCTCAAATCATTTTCAATTTCAAAGTTATCATCAAAAGTATTATAAATACAGATACAATTTCAAGTGGAACTCCTAAGCATTAACTGGTTGATATCACTAAGATGTACAAGTGTGAGGGCGGAGCTGCCCCTTCTTACAGTGAAGACATTTAATTTGTGCATTTTATATGTGGGTAGACCAGGCATTCTACACGACGGCATGCCCAATTGGAACATAGATGCAAGGGCATAGATATGGCTATAAAGCCTGTGACGTCACATCTAAAAGGTATGATTCGTATGCAGCTGTGTGCATTTGCGTGCCCCATTATCTCGACCACACATCCGGACATGCCAGGGCAACTTTTCCATTAGTTGCTGACAGGCGACCAGTTGATTGGTACAGGGATTAAATCTTTACTGTAGTCTTATCCAAAATACCCTATTTCTGTGTGGTCGTCCTTCTGGATGAGCTTCCTTCAGTACAGATATCTAATTCCTAGAACAGTCGACTGGACTTCTGCCAGTGTCTTGTTGTAAAAACGCCTATGGATAAAATGTCAAAAGAATAATCCAAGCTCATTTATGCCCCACGTAGCTTGCGAATCAAAGCTACGCTCAAGTGTCAGGTCATCCATGCACCCATGCTCAGCAAACCGGATGGCAATCTGGCATGTGGTTATGTATCATGCTGGCGCTGCCTAAGTATTTAATGTAGGAATTAAATGGCGGAGAAGTGTAGATGACTGATATACTGAAAGATCACTTTAAACTATATAGATTGCATTAAATGGTTATTAATGGATATGGTCTTGGACACATCAATATCTAGTTCAGTCACCTCTAACACCGGTACAAGGCCATTGTCTACTTCATATTATCTGTTGGCCTGTACATAACGTTAGCAATCCGAACATTAATAAAAAGGTATACAACCCTGAGACAACTGGGCGCTCATACTATAGCTTAACCCCCCCCCCCCCCCCCCACCATTGGCGCAATTTAAAAGATGAGGCGAATCACAAAGCTGTAGATAAATCGTGTTTGCCATGGTTGTTGCTGTATTCCTTAATTTGCTGCTATTCATAAACATTTCCCTGTTTGCAGAAATAATTTTGGCATGCCATACAACCAGAAAGTATAAAGGTTATGTTTATATCGTTCTGCTATTGGGAGTGCAATTGGGAAATATGACCATCAATTGCTCTTAATAATAATAATGATATTGCTCTTCCCATATAAACATGCTCAAAGGCGCATTACATTCCATTATCAAAGGATAGATGTTGATATCCACATAGTTAATTGATATATACATCCGAATATTATTTGGGAGCTGATTCCACAGTTTTGAAGCACAGGCACTAAACGATCTGTCAGTGTAACCGTGGCTTTTCATGTTGGTTCTCGGCTCGCAGAGTAAGCTTTTGGATGTTGACCTCAGTGTCCGTGGTAGGACATACTCTTTCAGCAATTCCCCCAGATAAGAAGGTGCAGTTCCATGCAAACACTCGTACGCCAGTAGCGGAATATTGAATTCAATTCTCTTCCTGACTGGTAGCCAGTGCAGTTCCTTTAGTACTGGAGTGATATGATCGTGCTACTTTATGAGAGTGATCACCCTGGCAGCTGTGGGGTTGCCAACATGATTGTATCCCCCGAGGAGCGAGGGTGACAAAGCTTCGGAGGGGGATACAATCATTTGGCAACACCACAGAGATGTTGCACTTGTTTTATTATACCGAACAACAACACACACCACACACAAAATAAAAGATGATAACAACAACAATAATCTTGTGATATCCTCCTTCCCCACTTCCTTAAAGCGGCCTGTTGAAACTCACGAAACTCACTTGGGCAGTGCAATATATGAGCATCAGGTATACCCTGCTGACCATGCTGGGATTTCATATTTGTTTTATTATACCAAACAATCCCTACCCACAAAATATTCCCAAAACCTTGATCTCAGGGAAAGATTGTTAAACAGCTAAATTGGATGTGATTGTTGAAGCTTCTCCAAGAGATAAATTCTTGGGCGTGGTTCTGAATGTAGAGGAACCAGGAGTTGTAGACAAAGCAGCATGACAGGGAACAAATCACTTTGGGAATGTAGTTATGAAAGTAAGGGATGAACTAAGAATACATCATAGTTAAAATGACTTTCATATGAATGTGGAGAGGAATGCACATGACAGGAAATACGCTACAGTAATTTGGTGGCAGGAGCTCTTTTATGCTTATGAATGACGACAATGAGGAAAATTAAATTTGTATCTCAAAATTCTTTTTTGGAGGATGAGAGAACCTGTATCATATACACGCCACACAGTAGCTACTCAATATTCTATCTTAGTAATGATATCTTGTGGAAATATACCCTGGATCCGTTGGCAGAGGCTCTAGCATCTATTTCATCATACTTGGCTGGTATACACCCTGAGTTAGTGCTTTAAAACAAACCAACCAAACTCCTTGCTTGGGAATGATGGTAATGAGGATAGTTAGACATTTTTCTCAGAAAAACCGTGGAGTATGAGAAAGGCTATATCAATTACACACCAGTCAGTAGCGAGTTCAACTCATATATGCTCAATGACCAACTAATTAAAACTTCACTAATATAGGTGAAATGGAAGATCAAGTATGGTTCAACATATATTAATTTGATGATCATACACTGCAATAATATTCAGAATTTTTAACTCCCTGAACTTTATTTTTGTGTTGAATGAGGCAGAGAAGGACATCTTGTGGTTTTATTATGTGAACTCATCCAGAATTGCTAAAACCTATGGCCATACCAAAAAAGAAACAATTCAGAAGCAATGACACTAGTATTCTTCTTATTGCCCTTATACAATATATGACACATAACAATTAAACACTATATAACGGATACAAATATCAAGGAATACAAGGTCTGGTAGTTGAATCTAATTAGGTTAGCTTAATTCAAAAGGTTACCCGTACTGGTGATGGAACCCCACAGAGAAAAACATGATGACATTCGATTTCTACTTGGTCTGATGGCATAATTCGGCGACGATACTTTGTGGTTGGGATATGTGAAAGTACTCAGCAACGTCGGAAATCTAATTATACATCTTTAAAAAAAAAAAAGTCAAATAAACTTTATCACTTTCCTAACTAACTTTATATAACACATAACACACTAAATAATGTAAATGTTTGGACTGATCGAGATAAATGTTGAACAAGGGACTGCGATTGAACGATAGTTATAAACAAGCACACACAACATAAATATAAACTAACATGAAATAACATTGATTACTGAAGCCAGACATGCCAAACTCGAGCTGAAATAGTCGACTTTTTGACTTGTTTATATAAGGAACACAACCCTAACACAGAACACCTAACTCACCTTCTTATCACTGCTTATAGCTGCCACGTCTTCTTCTTTACAATCCCAAATGTATACAGGCATTGTTTAGTATTATACTGACCTTTGTACACCTTTATCAGCCGGTGGTTGTTATAAAACATTTGCCAGCACGGTTTGAAATGAAATAAACATGTAACTGCTAATACATCTCCATCAGTAAGTATTTATTTTTAAATTGCTGGGCTGAATAATAAATATATATTTTTTAAAAACCCTGTGTCCGTAAGCTCATGAGCTCATGAGTCAAAATGGTGGTGAGCTCATGAGTTGATCTCCCTCCATGAGTCCAACTCTAGTTCAACTAGTATGAATAAGTTTGCTTTGTCTAAAAATAATTTGCAATCAGAAGCATTCGCAACAAAGTCCCCCATGTGAGGTTGAGATCACAAGACTGCATGCTTTCCTAGCTTCTTTGATGCCTGAAAATATGATTAAATCTTCTCTGTGACTATTTGGTTACTACATAAAGGATTGAAGTAGCAAAAATGAATTCCAACAGGCAAATCATATGACCTAAGCAGCGATTATGATGAACTGGTAGACAAAACATACTACGATATGCATATAGCATAGAAGTCTTTTAAAATCAATACCTATTTCTCAGAGGACTCAAGGATAAAACGATGCTAATAGTGCAAATGAACTGTTTAGAAGAGTGACGTGAGCTGGCAAGTGGGAGCAAATTTGCCCTGGGGTATGATGAACCATTTAAATTTGAGCCCATTGAAGAGCACAAGGCGAATAAAAACTGGCAATTGATGTTGTATGATATGATTGATGATATTACAGAAGAGATCTTTCAGCTGGATATGTTGGTGAGAACAACTCTGTTTAAAGCAGAATATGTTCTATATATGGAAGAGATGGAAGAATCAGAACAAAAGAGAACGTATGAGAAGCTGACATAAACGTTTCCGGAAATGAAAAATGTTGATGTTAGTGGAGCAGACCATTTGGTACTGCGAGAGCACGAAGGTAGGATAATGGCCGATACACTATGATCGGCACTCATTGGGATGTGCGGTAAAATGGCAGATTGCCGGCACCCCTTCTACAGAAGATTTTCCTAAACTCCACTCGCACTGTGTGCTTAATCGGAAGAAAACGGTGTATTAACGTTGTCTAGCTGACACTGAAATCTGGTAATTGTGACAATGGATTTACTTGGGTTTACTAATTTGACAGTGAATTCTGGTGTATGTAATTATGAATTTACTTCAGTTTTTGAGAAAAACATGAAAAACACTTTGAAGTGAAACAGACAAATTGCAGGTCTTTGGCTAAAGGTCACAGTGGGGCTTGTTTAGTTTTATTAGTTGATTTGAAAAAGCGTTTGATTCAATAAACTGGGACTTTATTTCAAAACTTTAAAGATCATTCAACTTTGGTTTGAAAATGATACATTGGATAAGATCTTTACAAATAAACTCACATTCTTATATTGATCAAAATGGGTTTGTTTCTCCTATAGGGGATGCAAGAAACACGACCTGGTTATGCACTATATCTTTGTTCTTGTGGCAGAAATCATGGCAGCAATGGGGATGGATAACAATAATGTACAAGGCATAAAGATTTACAACAAAGAACAGAAAATATCGTTATATGTGGATGATACCATGCTATGTTTAGTTGCTGAAGAAAATGACTCATCGAATTTTATCAATTTTAAATCCTTAGAATTAATATTGAAAAAAAGCTGACCAGAATTAAGGGGTGGGGAGACAGCAGGAGCATCCTTTGCAGAATATAAAATCAATGTTAACCAAAGAATTTGGCATGGAAAACATCACTGAATTCAATATATACTCAAAAGTTTCGGATATAAGAAAATTAGTTAAAATTTGGACACCAAGTAAGCTCACACCACAAGGAAAAACTAACATTATAAGAAGTCTCCTGACCTCTAAAATTGTACTTATCCTCTCTGAACAATACACTTTTAAAGATATTGAAGAGGTTAATCAGGCGTTTTATGGGGCCTTAAACCCCCAAGAATTTGACAGGATATTCTAAAATTACCAGTAGGGTGGTATTGCTAAAATTGTCAAGACCTAACATGGTTTGATAGGGCATTGAAGGTGACCTGGCTAACGAGAGTAATGAATAACAATGAAGGATGGGGTATTTTTTCATATCATTTTGAATTTAATGAAATAGTATATAATTGTGACATATTCATGAATACAATACGGCATACATGTGATAATAGATTTTGTAGAGATACAATTGAAGACTGTAAAACATTTTTCATCAACTCCAAAAATACATGTAATGTATACTATTTACCAATTTGTTACATCACACAAATATATCAACAGAGACTGTGTCTACAAAAATATGAAGGTGTCAACAAAAATGGGAAAACAAATTAAAGGATGACATAGGTTTTCAAATGTCAAGATTTTGACCAAAGAATTTGGCATGGAAAACGTCACTGAATTCAATATGTACTCAAAAGTTTCGGATATAAGAAAATTAGTTAAAATCTGGACACCATGTAAGCTCACACCATAAGGAAAAACTACCGTTATAAGAAGTCTCCTAACTGCTAAAATTGTACATATCCTGCTGCCTCTTTCATTGTCCGATCAATACACTTTTAAAGATATCGAAGAAATTAATCAGGCGTTTTATGGGGCCTTAAACCCCCCAGAATATGACAGGAAATTACCAACAGTGGCACTGCTAAACTTTTTGAAGACCTAACATGGTTTGATAGGGCATTGAAGGTAACCTGGCTAACGAGAGTAATAAATAACAATGAAGGATGGGGCATTTTCTCATATCATTTTGAATTTACGAAATAACGTATTGTTGAGACATATACATGAATAATATATGACATACATGTGATAATAGATTTTTGGGAGGTACAATTGAAGACTTTAAATCATTTTTCATCAACTCCAAAAATACATGTAATGTATATCATTTACCAATTTGTTACAACTCACAAATATATGAAGATGTCAACGAAGACTATATCAACATAAATGAAGGTGTGAACAAAAATGGGAAAGCAAATTAGATGATGTCATAGGTTTTCAGATGTCAATAATACCTTTACATGTACACAAAACTGCCAAAATGTTTATATAACATGTATATGCAATTATTCAATTCAAAGTTCATCTTAGATTTTCCAGCAATGAACTATTTTTCAAAATAATGATAAAAGACTACAGGTACAGATGCATTATGTCATGCATTTATAAAATGCCCAAAATCAGCCTTACTGTAGAATGAAGCTGAGAAATGGCTCCTTTAATTACAAGTGAATATATCAATATAGCGGATAACGAAAAGTCCTTTAAAGTCCATGATGATATACCAAGAAAAAGAGAAGGAAAAAGGTATGAGTCGGTATCTTTACTCAATAATGACGTGTAACGATGTATGTGTACTTCAGCACAGGTTTATTCAATTGTTTATACCATATTTTATGTATTTACATGAAATAAAAAAAAGTGATTACACATGTGCGTAAATTGAAATATATATTTTCTTAAATAGTAAGTGATAAAAGTACACATTACTTCATTCGTATTGGTTGGTAAACACCCTAAACCACAAGGTTACTTTCTTTAACCTTATATTGTAGGAGATTGTAAAAAGATATGATTAAAAGATACATTTTATAATATACACAATACATTTACATTTACATTGTAGAACATTCAAAGACAAACTACTATCCAAAATGGACGTTAAAATGGAGTTGGATTTCAGATATCTAAAAAAAGAGGTTTACCATTATGCAGGGTATTTTTACCACCCTTTCCCTAAAAGGTTGAACCAAAAACAGACAATAGTGTAGACATTGTATGACAACCTTAGTGGATTTGCTAACTCATCATGGTACAGACGTAAGAACACCTTATTGGCTAACTCACCAGTCATGTTATCATGATTTTGTTGTAAAAATTCTTTTTAACTCTTTCCTGAAATAGGGTGCTGCAAAGAAATAAACAGTAAAGTTGGTGGCATTGTTTAGATAGAACAGTGCATGCGCACAGTTATTGAGGAATACAATGAGGGGAGTTGCACGACGATCCTTTATGACCAAATAAAGGGCTGCTTGGGGTAATACACAGAGGACATAGAGTAGACACAAAGTCAGCAACATAATTGTCACCTTTCTATCAGTCCTCTGCACACGGATCGAGTCTCTGGACGCCGGTTCCCTCCTGTGTCTATGGATGGTCCTTAGTTTTATTATTATCATGGCACTCGATGTGAGCATGATAAGAAAAGGTAGAATACATCTCACTGTGAAGTCAGTCCATATTACTGTATTAACAAGTACAAGCGGTGTGGGTTCCTTGCACAGGAAACTCACTGGAATGCTCAACAACATCAGAACAATGCCCATTACTGCCAGGCTGATGAAGATGTTCCTTCGTGAGTTCCAATCCTTTGTCCTCAGTGGGAAAACGATGCTGATGAACCGCAGCACCGATATTGCTGTCACAATCGCTGCAGATAGGTAGCAGAATAAATACAGCAAAAAGCCCATCACATGACAAACCTCTATATCTAATCCAATGAAGGTGGAATCAAATGTTGCTAACAGCCACCAGTCAATCAACCCAATCCAGAGTACCAACAGGTCCACCACAGCTAATGCCATAAGATATATGGTAAGAGGCATGCGCCACAGCAAAGGTCTTTTCAGCACGAGAATGGATAGCACATTTCCAACAGTTCCAAATCCCAGAAGCAGAATTCCATATACACCCCAAATCCATCTCGTTGTTGTGGTATGTTGTGCGTCAGTGATATTATATGGTTGAATTAAAGATGTGTTCATCATGATAGATTCTACGGCCTTCTCCACCTAGCACAACCAACTGGCAGTAGCAAGTGTGTAGCGAAACATATCCGGATGTTAGAGGATAGGCCAACTCGTGGTCACATGACCCTTGAACCAGGGCTCTCACATTTAAAGGAGGTGGGCGGGGGGGAACAACTCAGAATCAGGTGGGGGGTAATGATAATTCGGAATTCAATGGGAGGGGATTCTAGGTACTAAGAATTTGTAGGAGGGGTACGAAAATATTTGAAGGGGGATAGTTGAACTCGACAGCAACAACTTGGAAAAAGAGTGCATCCACTAACACCTAGGTCGGACATTTATGATTTGTTATCAGTTAACCAGCCCACTGATATCTAGGGGTCACTGTAAATTTTTACACTGGAGCTTTTGCTCCTTGGGTGTAGAAAGTGTCAGACAACTTTGATCGCAACTTACCCAAAGGAGAGGTGGTTGAAAGATATTTGAAGAATGTGGGTTAAACTCAACAAGTACTACATTTTCTGAAAATAGTTTTCAAAATATTACTTTGCGTCAGGTTATCTGCATGTGCGATAGACCACATGTATGCTCCAGGTGTGAAAACCCACTAGCAGATCTGCAGAGGTCAAACATAATCTAACAACTTTGAACATAACTCTCTGAAAATGGTCATTTTGGGGAAATATTTGAAAGGGGGTAGTTGAACTTAACATCAACAACAAGTTTCAGTAAACTATTCATTTGTTATAAAGATGTTTCCATTTGTGTCCGACCATGATCCAGGCGTGACAGGGTTAAGGGCATTTAGCATATTCAACCAGAATGAATGAATCAATGAATGAGTTTTCAAAGGCACATCGACACACAAAGGTCATTTAGTGCCATAAATCTTACCAAAAAGTGATCTTATGTCATTGTTAAAGTACAATGACAAAGCGTAATTATTTTAGGTGAGAGAAAAAGAGGGAGAGCAAGAGCAGAGCCTTCAGATCCAAAGAGGACCGAGGGATATTTTAGATGCAGGTATCCATAGACAGATCCACACATCACCCTTCTTTTATAAGGCGAGAATGGTGCCCACCATCTTAGGGTTCCCCGGGAGGTGCCAACTCTTATTGCACACCATAAGGTGTGCCTCTTGCGGGGTTATTCAACCAGAAAGCGCAGTTGTGGGAGTTAATATTAACCAAAACATACAGTGTATTTGGACACCTTCTGTACTGTAGTCCCTGCCGCCCCGATGCACAATTCTATAAACATCATGACATTTATCAGAAATAATGTCCATTATATTGCAAAAAAATGCCTATGGAGGTTTTTGTATTCAAAAAACTGATGTTCTCTTGTAGGTCAATATAGTGACTAGGGACATCTGTCACTACTTTCATCTGAATTGTACCTTGGGGAAGAAACGTATTATACTACCATACTATCACACGTACTACCTATATGAGATTATGTTAAATACTGTTTTATATAAGTTTAATAGTCCGCCCTGAATGCATCACATTGTTCTTCAATAATGTCAATAATTGTACAGCATTTTGCATTTATATTTGTTGTTATTTAATCATTTTGTAATCATTCAACTTTTTAGACGTGTTGCTACTTCTGACATAAGTTAGGGAATTTCCGTAAACAACAAATGATTCTTAATTTTCCATTTATCATATATTCCTCCTCCCTATATATCACGCTGATATTGCTAGTGCACCACTAGTCATTCTGTATAAAAATAATGTCCATATATCACTATAACAACATGCTATAAAGGAGTATATCTGCTTTACGCTGCCTTTCAATGTAACTGAATACAATGTAAGCTGTACGATTGTTATAGCATATTTCCTTTGAAGCAACGTGGCGCACCATTGTTGATTATTGTTGGCAATGTCATTGCTAAAACTTTGAGGTGTCCCATAAAGTTTGAGTAGAAATGGTGATATTTCAAGAGGTAAACAATTAGGAAATGGGCTATGATCCTCAAGGGAAATGAATCCATTTCATAATTGTGCATTGTCCTCAAATTAGCCTACTGATTTCAATTATACTCTATCCGAAATATGGGTGGGTCCGTTTTCTTTTTTAAAGATTTTCGACAGAAAAAGTTCGTCCCATTCCAAACTTTGCATATGACTTGAAAAATTGTGTCACACTTTTTGATACCTACTTTTTCTCAATTTGTTAAAATTTAAGTTTTGATACGCTCATTTAATGAGCCCTTTGTAATATCCTTTATAGTTTGCCAACTCACTATTTAGATATAACGCCACTTCGAATAGTCCCATTCCAATAGTCCGTCACGTTCTAGGATGTGAGCCATTATAGGACAAGTGTTGAAGGATGTCACTTTTTGGCACTCGTTGCGGCATCGCAAATAATTTTCGCTCTTTTGACTTTTTTAACTGATGCTGAATTTAATTGTGAAACCTTATGAATCTCTCTATCATTAGTTAGGCAGTATACATTGAAAGTGTCCTGTCAACCCAACCTTAAGTTCGCGAATGATAGACAGTTAGACCCTCCGTGCCGTAACGTTACGGCCCTATGCTATTGTTGCTATGACGGGCCTTCCCTATACGACACTAGTCCTGAAATATGTCAGTGCTTAATCACGTACCATGTTCCAGAAAGTTTTCAACAGCAGGACTCTTGCCCCCACGGCAAACGGTACGGACAGCCTAAGGGGGCAAGTCTCCTGGTCTAATAGACAGTGTGGCTATATTGTGATTGTTTGCAAAAGAATATATCAGAATATTGTCCATTGTTGAAAATACAATACAGTGAAGCCAATTCATCTGAAACGTTTGGAATGGAAGCACCATTTTTCCTCAATTGTTGACATTGCCCATCGTTGCACAAATGAGGACAGCAACCTCGGAGGGGTAGGCACCTCTTTTACACTGTCAGGGGCGAAAGTGTTGCCATCAACAAAGGGATTTCTCCTATTGTTGCGACAACAATGGGCAATACGTAGCCCGCGTCATTGTCTTTTCTTGCAACAAAGCAAGAAACATACCCCTTTGGTCTCACTCTGCACACATTGATATAATGGCTACGCGATAAAATCGCCGGAGATTGCTTCAGTCTCAGCTCTGTAGCTAAAAAGTAACTTGGAACCCATCCCCCCCCCCACCATTATCTTTTCAACATAGAAAGAGCAAATTTCAAGAGCATGAACTTCTAGAGTATGCATACGATTTCATATAGCTGATAAATCGCCCTATATTTGCACCCCCTTTTGAGGAAAAATCGTCCATTCTCAAATAAACCCTTCAGAAACAAACTTTTGCTGTGCCAACAATGTAGTGTAGACTAGCTTTTGAAATGTGCGAGAAAATGGCGTATATACTCCTTTGACTACAAGCAAAGTTAAGCTTTTACAGAGCGAGATTTCATAAATCTGCGCACGGATAACCCCGATTGACGGGTAAATCTTTATTAAGTTACGCCTATGATACTTAAGTACCCCAATTTTAGAAAAACGTAAATGTGTGCTTAGTGCTATAAAGAGAAAATAGTCCGGAATACCCCATTCTTTTGCATTCACTTTAGTTATATGCATAAGGTATAACATATCCAAAAATGAAAACAATCTCTGAACAAAAATAAATTAAGTGTAATTTTATAAATGTGGAATGGATGTCAACAGTTTATCATGAATCAATTGGAATCTTAAATCATAATTAGATGGCCACATTTTATTTGTTTCTAAGTAAAGATAAATATGGTAGATATGTTTCAAAATAAAATAGACTCTTGACATCGACCATCCAATTTTGTATCAGTCCATTGCGTGCACAATGGGTCATTTAGGGTCCGACAATACGTCACGTTCTCTTTTGTTTGTGACGTAATAAACATCCTGGTCCTTTAGCTGTGACGTCATTTGTTTTGATGCCATGTTTCCATGCAACTGACATGCTTGGATGGCATCGCTAGATAATGAAAAGGCGAATGTCATCCAAATCGAAGTGTTCAGTAAATCAGAAAGTACCACAGCTTTATACCAGTAGTTCTAAGCATGCGCGGGCTTCAAACTTGGGGGAGAATCGCCGCCTCAAGACCACGTGTGATAACATCGAAAAGTGGAGGTACGCGATTTTTCTTCTTTTTTTTAACTATTGCAACACTGTCACCAATTTATTCGGAAACATCTTACTAGTAGAGTTGCCCGTTATTTTGTCGTGTGATAATGTAGTATATTAAATCATAACCTCTATATGGTTACATTATGATATTCTTCTGCTTCTTCGTATTATTGTTTGTTATTGTTGTTGTCATTATTACTATTTTCATAATTATTATTTTCATTATTATTATTATTATTATTATTATTATTATTATTATTGTTATTATTATTATTATTATCATTGTTATTATTATTATTATTATTATTGTTATTATATCAACGGGATACTTCATAAATGCCACAAATTCTGCTGCTAATGGTACATTTTTTTTCTTTTTAAAAATCAAAGCCATAGCTTAAAATGATTTTAAAGGGTAATTTCTGCAGCAATAATACAGTCAAGTAACTAGGCTGAAAATGGCCACCTTCTTCGTGAAATAACACGCCTATAGTCTGTCTGACTTGAGTTGGCTAACCGCTTTCTCCTCTTTTTCCCACAAAAAGTTCGTTTTGGGCTTTCAAACTTGGCACACCTCTTAGGAGCACTACCGCGTGTGTGTACAAACATACGTTTTGTCTCAACTCCGCAAAATGTTGATTTGCTCATAGGCCCCATTGTAAAATTTGCCCACTGCCAACAATGACGATCTCGCGTGTTCGTATTGTTGGCAATGGGCAAATGTTACAATGGTACCTAATGTGCAAAATCAACATTTTGCGGAGTTGAGACAAATAGTATGTTTGTACACACACGCGGTAGTGCTCCTAAGAGATGTGCCAAGTTTGGAAGCCAAAAACGAATTCTTTGGGGGAAAAAAGAGGGAAAAGCGGTTAGCCCATTCATGTCAGACAGACTATAGAAGTCACATTGAACGTCAAGTTATCTCTACATCTCACATGATGAAGTGGATGTGCACTTTTAAGTGTGAGGTTTATTGGATACATGTACTGGAATATTTAAGCCGAAATACTGAGATCCTGCTATTGTTAAATCTCTTGAATATCTTACTAGAAATACCTCTATTATAAGATTTGTAAAATAGCATTTTGGGTAAAAGTCAGATAACTTTGCCAACGTCAGGTTCATCTTATTTAAGAAAAAGGTTTTTAGCAATGTTGATACTGAGAAAACTGGGTGCGCTGAAATGTGAATGCACGCTTGATCCAGATATGCCATGGGAACCCTATAACAGTTATAATCTGCATGTAGAGCAATTACGACTTCACATATAAGGATATTCGGAAGAAAAAAATTGCCTAACTGACAACTCATAATGGACTCGGTCGAATTGGCACGATATTGTATGTCGTTTCATGATCAACTAATTCACATATCTGCACAATTTCTATACAGTGAAGGGACGAAATACGGAGTTATTATGCCTTGATCATAAAATAATGGTTGGGGTATTTTTCATTGGAATCTTAAATGGTTCAAATACTTAACCCCCTAATCAGCATATTGCCATGGCAACGGGCTATGACAAATGATATGGATAAAACGATAGCGCTGTGTATAAGGGGTGGGTATAAGTTGAGTGCGAATTATATAGCCTCTAAAATTCGAGGGGAAAAATTGTCATGTCATTCGAACAGCGCCACCTTTATACACAAAGCTGAACTATTGTTTTACAATTCGACTTGTATTTTATGATATTTATAATCAAGGAAACTGAATGACAATCTTCTGCATTTTTCTGAATCATGTACAGGTTACGTGCTATCAACGACATTGAGAAGGAAAAGAGGCTGTTCGAAAAGCAACTGCAAAAGCTCCGCAGCTCCAGCGCATGCGCACGGAGCCATGTGGAACTGGCTCCTCGCGGGCTGGCGGAGGGGTCAGATTTGGAAAGGGCCATCGGTGCTGCTACAAAAATCCTGATAGAAAACCAAGCAAGAACACTAGCCGTTGCAAACTCACGCTTACACACACTTATCAAAATGCCAAAAATAAATGAAAATGGATTTGAAAAACAGTTTCAGTATGAATTTAGAGATTTAGGGCAGACGAACGAAAGGCGGCGAAATCGTACTATAAGGAATTTAAGGAATGCTCAAGATGTCCCATTGCAGAAATATACACGTCACGTGACAGCGTCGTCACGGATTCCATCGCTGCCATCTTTAACCCTAGTCAGAGGTCGTGGTGATTGCGGACAGACTCGTCTCAGCACAAGGCCCAAAATTATCTTCCCATCGCAGCTATCGGATTGTATATAGACGAAGAAAATGACTTACATGCTATGGAATAATCCATTTGTGCATAAACAATGCAATTCCTTATTATTATTGTTTTGAACTAGATGCACACCTCATTCAATCCGTGATTCATGATACAAAAATGATGCACGGATATTGTAAAATTTCTAATTCCGATAAAATGAAACAAAACAATACTTATGATAGTTTTTTTTCTTTATTTGATATATAATTCATTCGTTTACGGTAGTATTTGGTTATGATAGTCTTATTCATAATGTACATGGAAGTTATTTCTAAAGCCGGAACCATTTAATAAGCGTACCGTCCATGTGGCTATGTACTCTTTGGGACATCTCCCTATGTTTGTGCCCATATTTGCCGCTGGGGTTGCCCGGAGTGTGTCGCCCAAAACATCATTCATTTCCTAAGAGTTTTCGTTTGATGAACGATTTAGATCAGTTTCTTTTTTAATTTATAAACTTAATTTACGGTAAACAACAGAATTCCACTTCAGTCTCTTTTGTCATAGACCGTCATTTTCGTGCCATCTAAGACTAAATGGTGACTATTCTGACTAATCAGTAGCTAATGGTGGTGACTGGAGCACCCGGGGAAACCACCGACTAATCACATGTCACTGGCAACTTTCTCACATGCCTCGAACCGAAACAGAGGTTCCGTCCCGAGTGGATGAAAAGAGAAGGTATCTTGCACGAGTGAGTGATTTTGTGTCTTGGGACGATGTTTGCCGAGTCCCAAGACACATACTTACTCGTGAGTACAAGATTCCTTCTCTTCCCAACCACGGTTGATGGAAACTGTTTCTGACAAGATAAAATCTTAGTCAGCAAATGTCCGCCGCATTAGTTCAACAATGGAAATACGCATGTGTTGTGACGTAGACCATTTGTTTTCCTTAGAAACTGGCGCTATATTATGTATTTGACGCCGTCAAAGTGCACGTGCACCATTGTTGGGGTGATTGCTGTTGGAGTAGCAGAATATTCTACGTATCAACCAGATACGAATTTAATGCCTTCAAAGGCACCTTTCAAAACATGCTCATCGTTCATTTTTTGTATCAAGCCTTTACGGCACATACATTGGCAATCAGTTTCATGGATGCTTATTCTACCCTTTAGCAAGACCTACACATTTATACCGAACAGTGAACCAAGTGTAAAAAGCCTCTGAGTGGGAGAAATCGTCATCTTTCACCATTGAAAGTGCTAATATCAAATCAAGAATAGTTAATTGGTGTAAGATACCAAAAATCGAAGAGAACCACCGACCAACCCCAATAATCCATTGCAAGACACTATACGTAAATGCTAATTTGTCACTAGCCTATATTTCTCGGCTGTCATATGTATTTTGTCTGTCTCCAAGTTTTTCGGTTACCGGGCATCAAGTGGTCATGGTGGCCAGTGGCCAAATTAGTTAACTTTTATCTCAACAGGTGAATAGAAGATTCAGTTTAAGTATGATAATCTATAGAGATAGCAGGACCAGTTAGTAACCATTATTGGTACTTCACCACACTGCTTAATCAACACAGGAGTGAATGTCAACTGTCTAGGGACTAGGAGCCTGGTCTTCCTGGTAACGTAAAACTTTTTCTTCTTGTCGAGTCAACTGATACACGTCGGCGTTGTTTTTGAGGTTTTTGTTGTTGTTGTTTTTGCTGCTGTTGTTGTTGTTGTTGAATATGTAGTGGAGGTCCCATTGTCTTCCATCGCTCGATTCGAATAGGGGGCAACCGAACCAGATCATGTTTGTGTTTTTGTTTTTCATCCTTCACTCCCTCGCTTTCTCCACCGAACATAGTTCGCGGACTATTTGGCGGAGTTGGATTCCGGGGACTCTCTGAGTGAAAAGGCCTTTGCAGAATATCACTGAGTCTTTTCTCGGCCTCCTGGTCAGCAAGAACCTTTCCATCTCGCTCACAGTTGACCAGCGACCTCCTGGCCTTCTCTAAACGTCTCATACTCGGATGACTCTCCTCTATAAGCCTCTGGACATCATCCTTTAACGACTCGATCCGCAATCCTTCGTAATGTCCATATTTGGGCATCACTTCCGGTGGTTTGTCGTCATGAGTCTCTTTTTGAGTTTTGATAAATTCTGTTTTGCGCCGTTTTAGTGTTTTTTGGATTCCACGTAATTGTAAAAAAGCCTCTTGGTAGGGTTTCTTTTCCAAGCTAATTACTTGCTTTTCTGAAGTATTTTGTCGCTCGTACGAGTTCAGTGCCAGTCTGTGCTGTTGTGTAGCCACGTGGTTGAAGCTTTGTGCAGTTTTTCTAATCCGGGTACTTATGCGGTGTACCACTAGGAGGCGACCCTCATTTAATGCGGTCTGCTGTCTAAGCTGCCACCATTTGAGACCGTGAAACACCTAAAATAACAGAAAATATATATTTCAGACATTACAATAGTTCAAATACTACAGTTAATGTGTTTGGACAATACTCTGTTTGGTATGGAAAATCATTTAATATTGATTCAAATATCTTCTAGAATTAACGTACTTTATGGGACTTTTTGACCAGTTTGTTCTCTATCCTTTTTTGTTTGATCATTTCAAAAGAAGTACGGAATATGTACACAATAAGTAATGGTATTAAACCTAAACTTTGTACTGAACAATGTATGTTCAAGTGCCTGAAGGTTTCGACCATATCGTACGATATGAGGAACCCCACGAAATGCCTATAACGTGATTGTGGTTCCCGTGCAAATATTGACATAATTTCAACACTACGTACATAAATTACGTTTTGCTTTGTAACACTTTACAAGTCTCGATCTCCCTATGTTAGTGACTGAATATTACGAGTCTCGTGTAGTCAATGATGCCATAGGGAGCGACTTTCATTGTTTGTATAATCTGTTATTATAATATGTTTAAAAGTTTTGATGCTATGTTATACTACATCACTTCTAAGTGTATAGACTTTTCATGTCATATATGATTTATCAAAGTATTCTTTTGTAATCACCACATTACAGTCAATTAACATACATACATGTATCCTGACCAAAGTATACAATGCCTAATAGAACTTACAATTAGAAACACATTGATCATTAAAAAGTACCCTTCCGTCAGGGGGTAAGAAATGAGGTGATGTACATTCATTTTAGCAGACTAAAAGAGGTCATCTCTATGAGGCGTAAGACTTGTGGTTTACCAATTCGTTTAGAAAGTTAAAGTTAAAGAGCAGTTATTTGGACAAATGAAATCTGAAGAGTATTTGTCCCTTTTAGCAATGGAGTTATTTCTAAGGAAATGGGGAAATTTGCAAATGATTTATTAAAGTTTCTTCAATTTGACATATTCACATATTTACATTTACATTGTGATCTCCTGATAATTTGTTCCGCCTCATATATATGCCAGTATACTCGGAACCTGCATGTATATATCATGACATATGTTATGTACAAGATAGTGATTGTGTGGATATATGATGATATTGATCCAACAGGAAAATTTAAAAAAACAACACGCAGTGGTATTCATTGGGATGGAAGATTAACCATGAAGTGGAATGACGTGGATTAAGGATTAACCATATAGAGGAATCTCGTGGATATGAGGATTATCCATGTAATTGTATCCCGTGAAATCTTTTTAAAATGTTCCGTGGGATGGAGAGTTTATCAAGCAGTGATCTCCAATAGGATGGCGAACTCGCGGTACAGTTGTATCCAAAGCTCCAACTGTCGCATTGTCGCACCAGCGTGCGACAGGGGCTTCAAAACGTGCGACGCACCAAAAACTTATAGCACTGTTTAACTGGAAAATGTTCACAAAATATGACCAATTGGGCCTATGAGATATTTCACTTGAATAATTGTTGATACAAATTGTTTTTAAACACCTGAGTGAACTCCATTTAGTAATAATGTCTATTGATTGGTCTTGGACTTAACTATTGCAATAAGGGCAAATCTACTAGTGCTACCAGGTGACAATACTCATAGCTTTTATCGAACCACAGTCACCTAAAATTCCTGTGCTCCAGGACATACATGTACAATGCATTGACTGTGCTCCGATACTAAAATATATGGACATCCCTGAAAGGAGCGGGCGTTTGCCATGAGATGTTATTGGGGCCGTTGGGTGGGACTTTAAAGTTTGTTTACTATTCATTGAGAGGAAGTGTTGCCATGCAGTGACCCTAAATTTTGAAGCCACGCGTTAGTTTCCCGTGATATGGATATTGGAGAATGCACGTGACTTAGCATGTGAGTTCTGTTATGGATTCGGTTTTGACCATTCGAGAGATAAAAATCATTTGAAACTTTTGGTGCTTTCATAAAAAGTACATGTGATCCATTTTACCTCTGTCAGTATTTTGAAAAGTCACAATGTAGTGAGGCAATCACTTGGGCTATCCTGAGATTTCTTTCAATTCCAGGCATTGTTTGAATTTCCTTTAGATTGGGTAGCAATGGATGATAGCATGGGGTAGATTGGAGATGCGCACAACATAAATTGACAAGCAATATTTTCATACGTTTGGTAGCCAGTACTTCTTGTTTACTATCAAAATTGCAAGACTCTTAGTTGGCACACACTACAATACAAAACTTATAAAACGATCTGTGAATGTTTGGGAAATTTTGTATAAAGAACGAACGTTGAGATCATCATACAAGTACTTACCATTGTTTACTTTCTTGATTTGCATATCACCAAGGCAACCTTAGATGTTACAGGTAAAAATGTCCATCCTGTCGTATTTTCTGAGCAGGTTTTCTTAACTGTGTGTATTTGAACTCATTTCGACGAATAAGACGTGCTTATGAGGACTCGGATCCGAACCATGTTCTGTTGATGTTAAAAAGTATCTGAATTGCTTCGTGGGCGCCTAATTTCCATAATGCCCGGAGGGCAATATCGTGATCGTGACAGGGAAAGTGGTTAACACATTAATGCTTAAGCGTTTCTCCAGAAATTTTCGTCTGGAAATAAGATACTTTTGACAATAACTTCGAAATCGAGAATGCTTATGGAAAACGTTTGAAGGAAAGTTGTTGGTAATGTCCTGACTAACATTTCTCAATCAAATATTTTCCTAACTACCCTTTTGCATACAAGAATATATCAAAACTGTCAGGCAGCTTGCAGCCACTTTGAGCATTAAAGGGTTAATGAAAGGTACATGGAGCATCAGGCACTGGCAGATAAGATCTAGCAGGGCAAAATAGCAGCGAGGCCATGGCGACGGACACGGTTGCTGGACAATATAAGAAAAGGGAACGATACTCGTTTGATTAATGAAACACCTTTGCGATGCCCCGAGGCTAGTATGAGATACCGTTATACAAGACGAAATCAACAACCCACTTTTAAGTGAAAGTAGTTTTCCTTGACTCTTACCGTAGTAGAGTGACTGGGTCATTAGTAGGGGGCTTAATTAAGATATTGCCTAACCCATTCACACCTTAAGCAGCCATAACAGACCTGACAATTTCGATGTCTATCTAATAAAAACATTTGTTTGAAAATAATTGAAGAAGGAATGTTAATCAGAAGCCAAACAGCAACTCCTCTTCAAATATCTTGTGAACTTATGCTTTATTCCCAAGTTATCTTCAAAAGTATGAGAGTTGCAGACGACACTTGCTCGTGGAACTCTGAGTGTGAATGAGTTAATATATTGTCGGGGTGAAGTGTGGGTATGACAATTACCATCTACGAACAGGGAAATAACTTAATTTTCCTTTCTCTATACACCACATTTGAGACAGTTTTAAGAGGGTTAACAACAGGTCTTGTTTGTTTTTGAGGTGCAGTATTTCTAAGAATCTTATCAGAAAACTAGATCATTGTAAGGGTTTGATCAATCAAACAGTGTATGCCAAGCCTTGGTTTCTGACCAAGTTTAAACGTTCAAACACATCCCATAATGCTACAATTAAAGTATAGATGGCGGCGCAGTCAATAAAGGGTTCAGGCAATCACCGGCACATCGATTCCGTCCACCGCATGTTGTTACCATTCTCCGCTGATAGAGGTCGCCTTACATAAACCAGGTCCAGTAAAACAAGACTTTCTGCACCCCTCGGCGGTAATTTTGCATGCTGGCTATAGTTCATAGGGAACAGAAATACATAGAGCCAAAAACTCCACAGATACCAAACATCTCTCGCCCAGGGTGCCCAATCGCATCACATGCAAGGTATCCCACTAAAGGAACCCTGGGCGAACAGATTTATAAGCATTAAAAACTATTGGCAAGCTCAACCTAATTGTATTCGCAAATGTCCTGGCAACTTAGGTAGAATCTTTTAGGTCAAAGCACATTCAGGGAAATAATTTGATGAGGAGATGTATATCAGATCACTACAATCAACTGTTCGTTATATATTTTGTATAATCATTCTCAATTCCCAAATTATCATCAAAAGTATCATAGATCCAGACGACCCTCTATGCGTAGAGATTTATGACATAAATATTTTCTTAACCTGAACTTATCTTGTTTAACCCGTTTGCTACTGGAGTGCACTTATTGTCTGACAATTTTGTACATAACTTATCTAATTATAGTAATACCTGAAAAATATTTGTAGAGGGATTGTTAAATCC
The DNA here is from genome assembly GCA_963942565.1 of Maea johnstoni. Classification (NCBI taxonomy): domain Eukaryota; kingdom Metazoa; phylum Annelida; class Polychaeta; order Spionida; family Magelonidae; genus Maea; species Maea johnstoni. Next base: position 11,232,187 of record OZ012686.1, on the reverse strand, counting down.
AACAGGAATAATGAGTTCCAGCCAATCATCATACAAAATACTTTTCCTGTGGCGACAGATTGTAAGGTGCACGTTCCGCAAAACTATGGAATCAGTTCCTAAATAATAGCCGGGCAGCTGGGAGTGTGGCAATCATCAAACGACAACTAAAACACAACAGTTCAAAGATGTATATATATATATCAAATTACGATATATGGTTACCAACATCTATCCATTGACAATGGAATGAAATGCGCCTTTGAGCATGTTTATATGGAAAGGGCGCAATATCAAATGACAATATTATTATATTTTTATTGCTATTATATATTCTGTATGATTCAGGCCAAGTATACGCTCCATATATGAAAGGGTTAAATGAGACCCAGCTTTATCCGATGCGTCCCTTCCACCTCCTCTGAAGGAATAGGAGTTACTAATGCATTAAACTGCTCTGATTGGTGTATCTGCATAAAACCAGAGGGCGCCACCTCCTGGTACTGCTATTTGCAGCTTGCCATTGGTGCTATAGATACTGCCAACTGCCACCGTGCTCTGGTACTGGTACGAGAGGAAAACCAGAAGGACTCAATGCTAGAAGGGAAAATGTGCATTGAGCATGTAATATTTTGATGGAAAACGCGAAGTTGTGCGGTGAAAGGCGCCCGCGACCGCATGTCAATGGCTGTTATAGTTGTATCTCACTACACTCTATTGATAACTTGAACAATTGAGCTTTTGTTGTAGTTAGATATGATCCCATGATGTGTTGTGTGCTTCATGCACGAGTCCACCCAGCTGAACGGCACCAGCCTACCCCGCCCCCCTTCCCTTAATTGTTGGCGCGCAATAGCTCAAAGGGACTGACACCAATCTATTCAATGCAAATTTTACGCGCACACGACTGAAAGGACTGGCTCTATAGTCTATATACACGCGGTGGCGAAAGTCGCCGAACAACAACGCAACAGGTAATCTCCATTTTTTTATGATTAAGACACAAGCGACGCCAAACATTCAACATTTTATCTACAGCATTTTATTGACAGACAATCATAATAAAATCATTTTTAGCGTGATAAAATACATTGAATATTTAATAAAAAAAAAAGTACCAGACTTCGCATCGCCACTCGCCGCAATCACCGAACAACATAGGTGTATCCCAACACTTCGTCAAGAAAAATTCCGAAAAAGAACACGCCTATAACCAACATATAGGGCGCCTAAACACTAACGACGCCAAGGATTCAACATTCCACTGACAGACGATAATAATAGAATGCTTAGAAGTGTGTAATAAACGCACTGTCGGGTTATTTGTGTGGTCACGTGATCACTCGCAGTCCACTTGCTCCTCTAAGTATCTATACTGGAAATGTGTCAGCGCTGTTTTCATAGTTGGTATAGCTGTCAAGACAGCCACAATCAGAGAATTGGGCGCACGAACGTCTAGCGAACACACCTCGAGAACACTGCTACTCTCCAAGTACACCTGCTTCATTATGATGATAGGTGACAGGAATAACAGTTATGTCAATAAATGAATTCATGAGTAAATAGAGAGTAGAGAGTACAGAGTAAATAGTACTAAGCACCAAACACACACACTTAACCAAGCATTAAACAAAAACTAGTTCATAAACTAACGAAAAGGGTCGTACGACGATATGATGTAGAATACTAAAATTAGTTCCTTCTCACAAAAGGCTGGGGGAATATTGAACCTGGACAATACTTCCATCCCAATTTTCCCTCAAGCCCAATGGGTCATAATAGTGACTCCTTGCTTATTGCCTGTCAGGCCCAGTGGTTACGATGCTCGGCTCCTAATGCACCAGTCAATTGAATCCCCGGGAGGGGGGGTGGGACATGCGGGGATACTGCTCAGGAAAAAATCAATAAAAAGCACTCATCCTCACTGGCAGGGACCAATTCTGTGGCAGTATGCCCCACCCCTGGGGCATGCTCAACAAGAATACACAAGTTCCTAAGATTTCAACTTTTTATTTTGTGAAAATAAACCACAAAAATCTTAGCAGTTACATCACAAATAACAAAACCTTCAGCAGTTATAAAAATAAAATTTTAGACTTGGAGAAGACACCCTTCACATTACTTTTATTAAACACCTGACATCCATTGTGATACCATTGTCAATGGAAAGTCTCTGAATTACAATTCAGTTGTAAAAGTATATCAACACTCTGTGTATTGCACTGCAGTACACTGGAAATGTTTATCTACAATGAAGTGATTGTAGAAAAAGTATAAACAAGTGTTGGGCATAGGGTCATAGAATGAGTTCAACAGATGGCTGCTTTTTTTGAACTCCTTAAGTGAATGATTGAGTAGTCTGTTTCAACTTTCCCATCTTCAAGTCAACCTTCCTAGGGAATTTGATATTCTACTTCCCCAAGGTTACCACAGAGAGGCACATTTGGGCAACTTCAAGCCATGGTCAAAGCCTGGGGTGTGTTTCCAGTGTGAGCATCCCAAGAAACTTCCGAAGAAGCAACCACAAAGTAGGAAATATTTCATGAAGTGGTTCTTGAGATATTGTGCAGACAAATAATTCACATCACCCCATAGTGGTGAATTTTGAAAACTAAGATGACCTTCGAAAAAAGTGATCAAATGATGCCCACTGTTCTTTGGAGGCACTGTTTGGAGAGGTTTAAAAAATCATACCCTGAAAATAGTTATACCCACCAGAACCAATAAATCCTATTTTTTCTTTTTGGTCAAGCAAAAAAGAAATGTTTGCTCGACCAAGAAGAAAAAATGCTTGCCGAAAAATAGGCAGGGTAGGTAGTGTTTTTTTTTTGTTTGTTTTTTCACACTGAAAACCATAGGGTTGAGATCTGCTTACCAGGAACATTTGTTTGACTTGTCTTTTGAAGGAGGTACAGTTCACTTACTTCAGCTATTATTCAAGGTTGTATACAACTATTCATGTGTTTATGTCCATGATTGGGATGTCTTTCCCTATTTTTTCCTGACCTGGACTTAAGGATTGGAAGAAACCCCATTAGGGTAGGGGAGAAAAACTTAGTAGCCATTAGTAGGGTAGGGTTACCCTGAGCAAACATTTTTCGGGGCCCCTGTTGGGAAAACAGTGGGTGTTGGCATAAGAAAATGGTTGGTGGCAGAGTGAAAAAATCAGACCTAAATTCAATATATTCAACAATAGGTTACAGTGCCTTTCACATCTGTCTGTCGCCATGGATTTTGGACAGGACTCTTTAATAAATGGTGCCATGAGGTCCATATATGGCGCTGAAAGTTTTCCCCTCATTTGCATCCCAACTTATGATCAGATGAAAACTACCCCTAGATGAACTATGTAGAGCTCTATACAATCAGAGATCAATTAAACATTGAAATCAAATTTAAACTCAAAGTACATGTGGCCAAGTGGTCTTATGGGCTCAGATTTCATATGATGGTTCATCAGTATTATCATTTTCAATTTTATTTCAGTGCAATACATTTCATCAGTCCAGCTGAAAATTCGTCAGGCAGCTCAGTGATTGAGAGTCCAGCATCCGATCCCAACCCAGGTTTTACAACTTACCCAGGGCTCCGGGCTCCCTGGATTTTTTCTAGGGAGCCCTGGGAATTTTCAGGGAGCCCTTTATTTAAGAAAAGTTTTTTTCTTTTTTTTGTCGTAAATCTTTCTGTACTAAGTCATTTTTCTCTTTATTTTCTTCTAAAACAATTCACCAGTTCAGGTAACTCAAACAATAAGCCCCCAGTGCACTTAAACTGTCAAACAGCCAAGGTTCTATTCATACAATCAAATAATCAGTTTTTATTTAAGAATTTTTTTTTTCTTTTTTTTTGTGGTAAATACTTCTATACTAAGTCATTTTTCTCTTTATTTTCTTCTAAAACATTTCACCAGTTCATGTAACTCAAACAATAAGCCCTCAATGCACTCAAACAGCCGGGGTTCTATTCATACAATCAAATAATCAATTTTTATTTTAGAAAAGTTTTTTTCTTTTTTTCTGTAAATATTTCTTTAATAAGTAATTTTTCTCTTTATGTAACTCAAATAATAAGCCCCCAGTGCACTAGAATTGTCACACAGCCCAGGGTCCCTTCACACTGTTATTATATATGTGTAACCCATACCAAAACAATCAACCTGAATTAAGTGATCAATTTTTTTTATTTTCTTTTTTTTTTTGGGGGGGGGGGGGGGGGGAAATATTTCAATTCTATTTTATCTTATTTTTCATTTTTTTATTAATCCCATTCACCATGTCATTGGGAATAGGATCATCTTATGTAAATAATTTAATATGATCCATCTCATGAGCTACCTGACATCAAGGCTGCTGATAGTGTGCAAAACCTCCAAGAAACATTGCTATTTCATCGACTACAAGGACTGTCACTATAAACATGTGTCCACTGACTATTCTTCAAAGCGCTTATCAACACATTACAGGTAGATAGGGCGCTATATCTCTTTTCAATTATTATTATTATTATAATTTTTAGCACGCCGTCCTGCTCCCACGTGTGACACAGCAAAATCGTCTTCTTCACACCGAAGAAGGAGCGGTTAGCGCGATCGTATCTTTGAAATGTTGTGGCATTGGTCATACCTTACGCTATAGGTGTAATAGTATGACCATTGTCACAACATATCAAAGAAACGATCGCGCGTTAGGTAGACTGCGCACCATAGTCCGTAGTTGGTCAACACAGTGGACCTAGCAGAGGCCGGGTGCGCCCGGCTGATAGGCCTACTGGAATCGTGGCTGCAAAGTATGACGTCACTATTCAAATCCCCGCCTATCATGCACCGCCTCGGGACAGCAACAATAAATCACAGTAATCCCGGTACACCGGGCAGCTATTTTAAGCAGTATTTAGCAGAAGCACCGTGTTTCCCGGCCAAGTCCCGCCCCCCCCCCCCCCCCCCCCCCTCCCAGGGATTCAATTGACTGGTACATAAGCGTTAGTTTGCAGGTTCCAGTCTCCACTGGATCCCCAAGTGGGTTGGTCTGGTCGCTATATAAATGTGCGGCATTGTGAATAGCTGTCCATGGTCCTTCTGTAACTGAAACATCCCTTGGGACTATTCGTGAAGAGAAGGGAATTTCTTCCCAGTTCAGGGTTTCTATCTCTTTGCGATATGACCTTGGCTGTTGAAACCGACGTAAAACTCAATGTCTTCCTTCCTATCAGAACTATATATTTCGTTAAATTCGTCTTGTATCATCGAACCTCGAAGAATGAGGTTATTACTTTGCTAATGTTGCTTTTTCTGGAATGTAGCTTAGTATAGTAAATGGGCATGTGACCTGCTTTTATCGTGGTTAGCAATGTTATACACTGAGGAAGAAGACATGATACCACCTCTACAGTGCCCGGACAATAATCAACCGTAGGATAGTAGGGACACTTGCATCAACACATATAAATCAATCAAAGGGACTCTGCCAAGACAGGATGCTGTAACTTAATGGAGATGAAGTTATATGTTTGCCTCCCACATCCCAGGGCATTGTTTGGATCCACCAGTCAACAGCCTTTATGAAAAGTTGATAAGAGGGGTTTGAATATATGTGTAGGACAGGAAAACAAGGAAGGGACAGACCAGAGACTCGATAGGTTATACATGTATGTACAGGACAGGAAGACATGGGAGGGTACAGACCTGATGCAGGATGCATGGCAAAAGTACGGGGGGAGAGGGAACAGAAAGTGAGACAAGGCCCGGGGGGTGACGAGTGGCCTGGGTGGTAGGGGTGATCTCCGTAAGCCTCCCGTGGGAGTTGACCCCGTGGGAAAAATACGGTTGCGGATCTCAAACAAACAAACAAAAACAAAAAAAGAGAAAAGTAGATCATCTCTTACTGACATGTTTTGCATTTTAATCTTGTACAAATACTAATGCACCGAGTCAAAATCCACACATTCAGGTAAAAATGCTTGGTAGTCAAATGATGATCACTGGCTAGACATTTGGGGGGTTCTTGAAGATAGAGAAATGTGTCAAGTAGATGTGTCAAATTTGTACCCTAGTTAAAACACATTCATAACGCCAAATACAGTGACGACATTTACTACCTGCACTAAATGCGTGGGCAGCCTGGGCATAACAAACGATCGTTTGCCCGATTGCTACCTAGTTTCCTTGGCATGAACGTATGATGACCTTTTAACCGAACGTAGCTTTGATTCGCAAGCTACATGTGTCACTGATGTGTTTGGATAATTCTCTTGACATCTTAGCATGGCTTTTTATGCAACTAAGCATTGCCAGACGTCCGGTCGACTGGTGCAGAAATTAAATGTCTGTACTATAACTATAGACCCTCAAGGACATAGACCCATGCAGCCGTGCATGTAAATTGTTATTGATGGACTGCCTCATCGAACTTTGAATGCCACATTCTCTTTTAACATTTCATTGATGTGTTTCTTAAAACCACTGTATGCGTATGGAATTAAAATATCTATAACTCTATTCAATAGGCCACATAACTTGGGATCCTGTAAAATACAATACCTTTCTCACGGTACTGCATTAGCCAATGAAAGCAAATATAATATTTCCAGTTTCTGCTACCTGTGGGATGTCTCAATCCAATCAAGAGCCAGATACAGAGAATGTGACTCTAATAAAAAAATATTTAAAACTAATTTGGAAGGCGTTTAATAGAAGAATAAATGTTAGTAATTGTGGCTGCATTAGCCTATTCATTTTAAACAGAACTATCAGTGTAAATAAAAGCACAGTCTCCATGTACAGCTTTGGCTTCAACATTAAATTTATGTGATCGGAAAGATCTGTTGGATCCTTTTTCTATGCGAAAGAGTGATGTTGAATTTCGAATTTCGTCAATTAATCTGCCATCTTCAGCTAAGTCAACTAGCCAGATGTAATTACAGTTATCTCATGGGATTTGCCAAGCACAGTTCATCTACTACTGGAGAGTTTCCGCCTTCCTGGAGTGAAGCCACCATCATACCCATTGCCAAGCCATGAAAAGACTCCAAAGATCCAAATAATTACCGCCGAATAGCTTTGACCATTTGTGTCTGTAAGACCATGGAAAGAATGATACATGATTATCTTGATTGGTATCTTGAATCTTCTTCACTCATCACAGAAGCCCAAAGTGGCTTCCGGAAAACAAGAAGCACAATGGATCATCTTGTGCATTTTGAAACTTTTGTAAGAGAGGTATTCTTAAATGGAGAACATTTTTTTCGACCTTGAAAAGGCATATGACACCACTTCGAAATATGGAATTATGAAAGATTTACATGACATTTTTATTGACCTCAGGGGGTGTTTACCCCTTTTTATTCAAATCTTTATTTGAAAGGAAATTTCGAGTAAGGCTAGGGACATCCCTCTGATTTATCTGTAACCCTATTTATAGTTAAAATCAACAGGATCACCAGATGTATTAGAAATGGTGTTGACAAGTCTCTATTTGTTGACGACTTTGGTGTCTCATATCGATATAAACACATGCAAACTATAGAAAGATAGCTCCAACTTCATCTAAATAGGATAGTAGATTTTGGTGATGATAATGGTTTTAAATTACCCCAATCAAAGACTGTCTGTGTCCATTTATGTCGGAGAAGCGGTCTTCATCCAGATCCCTATTTGGTTCTTTATTATAACCCCATTCCTCTAAAAAAGAAAAAACTAAGTTCTTTGGCATTTTACTCGATTCTAAACTGACATTTGTCCCTCTCATCAAGGCCCTTATGAAAAAGTGTGTCAAGGCTTTGAATTTGTTGAGAGTAGTTTGCAACACTGCCTGGGGTGGGGATCGTACAGTTCTATTACGGCTGTATAGGGCTCTTGCTCGTTCTGAACTGGATATGTTTGTTTTATTTAAGGAGCAGCATGCAAATCCTACATCTCTTTGCTGGATCCAATTCAAAACCAAGGTTTGAGGCATTCTCTTGGAGCCTTTAGAACATCTCCTGCACAGAGTCTTTGTGTTGAGACGAATGAGCTTTCTCTTCACCTCAGAAGAGAGAAGCATGCCCTTCAATTTGAGACTAAAATAGCAGCAAACCCAAATAACTCTGTTTATGAAAATATTTCTAACTCTCAGTAATCACTATGTGGACCTTTTTGGGAGAAAACCAAGAGTCATTCCAACTTTTGGTATTCATATTAGAGAGTCTTTGGAGGAATTACGTTTTAAACCTGACATTATAGCAAGGTTTCAATTTCCTGAAACTTCTCCATGGACATATCCAATTCCTATGGTCAACCTCACTCTTTCATATGCCAAGTACATAAGTCTACATAATGAGGTGAAGGATACGTTCCGAGACTATGATTTTCATTATACTGATGGCTCTGTTTCAGATGATAAAGCTGCAGCAGCAGCAGTCATTGATAATTATTCTTCCATTGAACCTCTCCTAAATAAGGCCTCTATATTTTCGGCTGAGTTGCATGCTCTCTATCAAGCTTTTGATAAGGTGGAAACGGCAGGTGATGATGAAAGAAATTTTGTAATATTCTCAGATTCAAAGTCTGCTTTTCAGGCCATTTTGGGCCAAGACTGGACACATCCTCTTGTCCTTAAGGTACTGGAATGCCTTCATTGGCTAGTACAGTACCAAGAGAAAAGAATACTATTTTACTGGATTCCCAGTCATTTTGGCATACTAGGCAATGAAAAGGCAGATGCTACTGCCAAAGCTGGTCTTTTAAGAAGAGTCAAACATTCCAATTCCTTATGGAGATTTTAAGAAACACATCAATGTCTTTTTATAACAAAATTGCAGTCCCAATGGGATGAAGCAGTCAACAACAAATTACATGAAATTTATCCTCAGCTGGGTCTGTGGCCCAAGGGTTTTAGAATCATTAGGCGTGAGCAGAGTTTGAATTGGTCACACTCACTTGACTCATTGCTTCCTTTTGAAAAAGGAAGATCCTGCCCAATGTATAGCGTATGATTGTTGTTTGACTGTCAAGCATATCTTATTTGATTGTGTTGATTTTATTGAATCAAGAAATAGATATTGTAATGTAAATAGCTTCAAGGAACTTTTGAGAAGGTTTCTCCAGACAGCATGTTATCCTTGTTACATGAGATTGGTCTGTTTAACAGATTATGAAACATTTTAAGAATTTGAAATAACAAAGGACCACTATATATATATATATATACATACATATTTTACTCATATTGTATAGCATTAAATGGCCTTAGTGTGCCGATGTGCCTTTAAGCACTCATTCATTCATTCTACTGAAAAAGGTTGATTGTACATGTAATCAGTTCAATCTTCAATTTTATCTAATGGGAGTTGGAGCTGCCTGTCGATTGCTTGCATATAGAATTGAGAATAGCACATTCTCCTACAAAGAGAGATTTGTCAACACCATTTCTGATAAAGCTGGCGATGCTGTTGATTTTAACAATACATAGAATGACAGATAAAATGCTACTCTAAGGAACTTTCATTTCTTGGTTATAAAAAACATAGAAGCATGTCCCCACTAACTCTTTATTTCCTTTGTGATAGAAGGTTTTGAATAAAAAGATGCAAACGTCCCCTCAGATCTGTGTCATTTCCATGTGGTGGCATATGCCTTCTCAAGGTGAAAAATGGATAGACACCATATGTTCCCCATTTAAATATCTTTCTCCTATAAAGTTTCAAAATGCACAAGGTAATCCACTGTATATATGCTTCTGGTTTTCAGCCACCTTAGCCTTCCATGATGAGTGTACAGGTTTCCAGAAACCAAACAAAATGGTTGATAATCATTCTTTCCATTGTCTTACAAGCACAGCTAGCCAATGCAATAGGTTCATTATTGTTGCGATCCTTGGAGCCTTTACCTGGCTTGGCAATAGGTATAATTGTGGCTTCTCCCCAATAAGGTGGAAACTCCACACTCTCCTATATATTGTTTTAAATCTTAAGAAGGCACTGTAGAGAAGATTCAGATGATGTTTCCGGATCTGGAAGTATATATAGCTTGGTCCAGCAGCAATTGAATTGTATTGTATGTTTATTGACTGCATGTAAAATATGTACAAAAACATACTGTATACAATATCATATTTTTTAAGTAAAGTTACTCAAGTAACATTAGGAACATAAAATTGACAGCAAAACATAAAAACACATTGACAAACAAGGAAACTAAACTAAACACAACCACAAGAAACAACCAAATTATAAATCTGTCATGTCGTTTACTGCTTCGCCTCTACATAGCACTTCTTTTATTACTATAGTATCCTAGATTTACCATATGTGCTACTCAAGTGAAGCATACAAGAAACACTGGATAATTCATCTGGACCACATGTAACTATTTACAAACCGTTTACTTCATGCATCCCTCTATATATACAAAAACAACTTATCTCATAACTCAACTAGTATAGACCAATAGAAACACTGAGAAGGCCCTCTTAAGGTGGGGCCGGAGTCTGGGTCTCGGGTCTCTTAAGGTGACTTACTAGCGCCCAATGATGGCTCTTCTGTAGAGCCTGCTTATAAGAGTTCCGGAGAGTACCCATATGTTCACCATCTCAGCGAAGCTTGCATACTCGGGGTATTTCCCCATCATGATATTAAAGTACACTGTGGGACCATTCATGACACGGGTTGCTACTTCACTATTTAAACGGCCTAAGGAAGCAAACATCTCTCCACTCTCTTCACTATAGAACGGGCACTGCATCACTAGGTGTTTCATGCTTTCAATGATACCGAGATAACACTTATCACAAATCTTATTGCTGAAAGTTTTCTTCTTAATCATGTAGTCGGTGGACCTTAGCAGACTTGTATCACATACTAGTGATGCCATTGTTTCACACATTTTGATCTTTTTAGGGTACAAGTCCGCCAAGATCCACCAGACAAGGTAGTAGGGTTTGCCAGTGATTTCAAACAACTTGTAGTTCTGATGGGGCTGTTTATACATTAAGGAGCAGTCTTCGTCCTCCTTTACCAAAACCTTCTTCCATACCAGCTCCTCTATTCAGACTTATAGAAGTAGCACCCCGTTCCTATTATTCTCATGCATATATCAAAGAGGTCATCTTGTATATTCAGGATATCGAAAATAGGACTGCTAAACTCATTCCTCCTTCCTATCTACAATTTGCACAAAAGTCATTTGCCCTTATAGTTACAATTCTTTTGCAAATGTCATCGTCAGTCATAACTAGGATCATACAAAGGAACATCAGTTTCTTAACCGGGATAACTCTATCACTGCTCATCCACCCTAGTGGTATGTAAGCACTGTAATTTGGAAATCGTTTTGGAAACCGTTGACACTTTCTTCCCACATACCTCTGGAATTTCCTCAACTCTTCAACTTCAGTACTGCTTAAAACCCACACATTGCATCCATAGATCATGACCGTCATGACTATAATAGACCAATAAATGATAGAGCATGCAGCCATGCTGATACCTTGTTTATGGATATAGCGGTTATAGCGTTAAGGGCTCTTCGACCTTTGCTAATTCTATCCTCAGTACGTGGTACAGTGTCTTGAAATAAGCAACTTTTAATACCTAGATGCTCATACTCAGTTTTTTCTGAGATCTTCTCTCCATCTAGCACAAAATTCCTGAATTTAGCACCTCTGTCATGTTCCTGCTTGGTCTCGCCAAAGATCAGTACCGCACTTTTCTTGGCATTATAAGTATATCTCCATTTCTTTGCATGATTACTGATAATGCCAAGAGACCTGTCGGTATCGATCTTTGACAGGCTAGCCGTCGCCATAACATCGGCATACCCTACGGGGTTGGAGGGTATCCCGACGACTCGGCAGCCCAGCCCTGATCTCAACAGATCACGTGAGAGGGGGTCGATGAAAGCGACATACTTCAGGAGGAAAAGGAAACCCCCCTGATGTATGCCACATTCCATCGTATACCAATCGAAATAGGCTCCTGCTACCCGGGCCTTTTATCTAAAATTCTGGTTCGTTAAGTATAGTAGTCTTCAGGACTTGCCTTCTATACCTAATTGGCGTAGCTGATAGAATAGTTTGTCAGACACCATCAAAGGCCTTGGACACGTCTAGATATGTCACCAAGACCTTCTTTCTGTTGCCCAGACCGACGAAGATAGACTCTTGCAGAGTTAGTGCGGAGTGCACACATGACTTTCCTGTACGACAAGCTCCCTGCAAGGGGGAGATCATCTGCTCACTCTCCCACCAGCCTTTTATCTTCTCCCATATGAGTATCTCGAACACCTTATTGAGACTGGTGAGCAGATTGATTGATTGACGTTTATTGACTGTAAGTGGTTGGTTTACAAAATCATCATAAATCATAAACATAAATAAATAAACATGCAGTATACAAAAGTAGCAACATAACTGAAGTATTGAGAAATTATATACAAAATATAAAATGACTCACTATTAAAATAAGTTAGTTTTGCTTCATTTCCTTTTCGTTTCTAGATCTGAAGGTACAGAAGGGGCTTAATCACGAGTGGTATAGAGCCACAGTTCTGATACCGAAAAGGTACTATGAGAAAAATTATCCAATGCTGGAGCCTTTATTAACTGTTCTCATGTACATGCGGTGTATCCAGAAAGCAGCATTACACCACACAGGTATTAGACTTTCAAAATCCAAATTACCAAATTTGCCGCCAAGTAAAACTTTTAAGGTGGATGTATTTGGCACCATATCCCATATATCTTTACATTCTTCTGAAGCAAGTGATTCATTGCACATTGATTGACGTAGGTCAATATTATTTGGACATGTCATTTTCGTAATCACTACAGGATTTCGCAAAAAAACTTGCACCCTTGAATTTGTAATTATCACACTTGAGATGACTGGCCTTGCATACTAACTTCGCCATGGTTTCACACTCCTTTATTAATTTTGGGTATGCATCAGAAATATGCCATCATGACAGATATTTCGACAAGCCAATTGTCATGTTAATGGGGCCTGCCTAATGGAATCCTGGCCTGGGCATGTGGGAAAGTTGCCAGTGACTTGGAGTTAGGCGTGGTTTTCGCCGGGTACTCCGGTTTCCTCCACTACTTACAACTGGCTAGTCACGAATTAGCCACAATTGACATAAATGTGACGAAAAACGAAATTCAAATTCAAAGTCATGTTAATGGTTTCTAAAGATCTATAGAATGTAGTACCATATTGCCAGTCACAGTCTTCAATTTGCCAGGCTCTCGTCCATATCATTGATTTCCACTGTGTTTTACCATGTACATATGGTCATTTGTACACATTCGCATGACCATATGGTAGATATCAAAAATGAAAGCAATCCGCAACATGTCAAATACAGGACTGTCACTCTCATTTCTAGAGTACTTCTTTATATCTAAGTTGAGTTTGATTGCCCTTGACTTGAAAACTCTTTTATAGATACAGTTGTCATATCTTATCATAATTGTTCGAATAAAGATCAATCATTTTGCATAAATATAATTTTCTAGACGCATCCAGCCTAAACCCCTAAAACTTGTTTCGTTTGGTGTCCATTTTTGGGAATCTTTGGATCCTTTTTCCAGCATATCTCTGGAATTTATCAAGAGCCTCAATATCAGCTTGTTTCAAGACCCACAATTCTGACCCATAAGTTAAGATAGGAACAATTAGACACCAGTATATGATATTACATGCATGCATGCTCAAACCTTCTGTTTTTATCCCTAAGGAGGAGGCTGCACTCAGAGCTCTACATGGTCATAAGTGGTCTTTTCAGGGACCTTTTCTTTCCCTAAACGGTATGTTCTATACTGAATGTTTTTTTTGTTGTAAGGTATTGTTTCACCATAGACCATCAACGCTGATTTTTTGGCATTAAGGTCATAACGCCATTTGGAGCTATGGTCATTTACAATATTCAAAATCTGGTCTTTTTTGTTTTTACTCGTGCTTGCAGCGGCAATATCGTCTGCGTAGCCGAGTGGTGATGTTTTGATTTTATACAATTCGCAGCAAAGGTTAGAATCCTTCAGAATTATTAGTAGAGAATTAATGAAAGCTGTTTATTTTACTAAAGATAAATACCCGCCCTGATGTATCCCGCATGACATCTCATACCAATTTGAGTACTTATCATGTAGCCTGACTCTACATAGGAAACCTTTATAACATTTAAGAAGTAAACGCCAAGTTTTCCCTATTATCCCAATTTTCCTCAGCTGATAAAAGAGCCCTTCGACCCAGACCCTATCAAAGGCTTTGGTTACGTCCAGGTATGATACAAAAACTAAATTGCCTTTTAAATGTGTGGAGATTGTCTCCTGCAGTAAAAATGCAGTATGAATTGAAGACACTCCCTTTTTGCATGCACCTTGGGTCTCAGAGACTGCGTTATTATCAATCCACCACTTTTCAATACGGGACTATAGGAGAATTTCAAAATTTTTATTAAATGTAGATACAAGAGTTATTCCTCTATAGTTATTTGGGTCTAGAGGGGATGTATTTTTTCCTTTGTAGAGGTCCACCTCCTGAAATTTTCAGGTATATACTCTAAAAGCAGGACCCATGATAGCATAAAGAAAAGAAACTCCACAATGCATTCACCAGCAGCAACTAAATGTACCTTAGATATGCCATCATATCCAGAGTTTTTAGGAACTAGGGTTGGATGCCATGTGTCGGCAGTGGAATGGGTGTAGTAGGGGGGGGGGGGGGGAGGTTGACTGTAACGTGTTCGTGTTCGGCGTTCATTTACACTACAGGTCTGTAGTGTAAATGAACGCCGCTATAGCTACGCGTCGCCACCTTCGCGTTCTATAATTAGCTTCCAATTACTTGTGACGTCATCAAAACTGTAAAATCGCTAACTTCACTGATTTAAAAAAGGTTATTTAATTTCCTAAAAGTGTATTCTTAGTACAATTAGTCCATTGAATGTATCCATGCTGTTTGACCAAAACAGAGTGGACGCTATCATACATAACTGGAAGAACCAAGTTTTCTCTAATGAAACAATCCAAGGCGTTCCACAAAGGCATTCGACGTGTTTGAAGCCGACTATCGGCGGGCTCCGGAACCTTGCGTCCAGGGGCTTTTCCTGGGTTTAGTTGCTTTATAGCAAAACAAATTTCATCTTTTGTGAAGTTTGTCTCAGTGAGAGAATCCGAGTCATCCATGTTATATCAGGATTCTACCACAGCACAGACAACTTCTCTATGCCCCTTTTTATTAAAAACTTTTTATCTGAAAGGAAATTTCGAGTCAGAGTAGGGACATCCCTCTCTGACTTTTATGATCAAGAAATGGGAGTTCCTCAGGGTAGCATTTTATCTGTCACCCTTTTTATTGTCAAAATCAACAGCATCACCAGCTGTATAAGAAATGGTGTTGACAAGTCTCTATTTGTGGATGACTTTGGTGTCTCATATCGATCAAAACATATGCACGCTATAGAAAGGCAGCTCCAACTTCATCTAAATAGAATAGAAGATTGGGCTGACAATAATGGTTTTAAATTCTCCCAATCAAAGACTGTTTGTGTCCATTTTGGTCGAAGGAGGGGTCTTCATCCAGATCCCTACTTGGTCCTTTATGATAACCCCATTCCTGTAAAGAAGGAAACAAAGTTCCTTGGCATTTTACTCGATTCAAAATTGACATTTGTCCCTCATATCAAGGGCCTGAAGAAAAAGTGTATCAAGGCTTTGAATTTGTTGCGTGTTGTTTCCAGTACCGACTGGGGTGGGGATCGTATAGTTCTTTTACGACTATATAGGGCCCTTGTTCGTTCAAAGCTAGACTATGGATGTTTTATCTACGGAGCAGCATGTAAATCTTATATCTCTTTGCTGGATCCTATTCAAAATCAAGGTTTGAGGCTTTGTCTTGGAGCCTTTAGAACCTCTCCTGCAGATAGTCTTTGTGTTGAGGCGAATGAGCTCCCTCTTCGCCTTAGAAGAGAAAAGCTTGCTCTACAATTTGCAACTAAGATAGCTGCCAACCCAAATAACCCTGTGTATGATACTATTTTTAACCCTCGGTATGTGGAACTTTTTGGTAGAAAACCAAGAGTCATTCCAACTTTTGGTATTCGTATTAAGGAACCATTGGAAGAATTGGATTTTGATCCTGACATCATCGCAAAGTTTGAATTTCCTGAAACTCCTCCATGGACATATCCAACTGCTATGGTCAACCTCACTCTTTCGTATGCCAAGAAGGATAAAACGGATCCTTCTCAGTACATAAGTTTGCACAATGAGGTGAAGGATGTCTTTCGAGACTATGATTTCATCTACACTGATGGCTCTGTTGCAGATGACAAGGCTGCAGCAGCAGCAGTCATTGATAAGTATTCTTCCATTGAACGTCTTCCAGATAAGTCCTCTATATTTTCTGCCGAGTTGCATGCTCTCTATCTAGCTCTTGATAGGGTGGAGACGGCAGATGATGATGAAAGGAATTTTATTATTTTCTCTGATTCAAAGTCTGCTCTTCAAGCCATTTCGGGCCAAGACTGGACACATCCTCTTGTCCTCTACATACTGGAACGCCTCAATTGGCTAGTACAGTACCAAGAGAAAAGAATTTTATTTTACTGGATTCCCAGTCATGTTGGCATTAGGGGTAATGAAAAGGCAGATGCTGCTGCCAAGGCTTGTCTTTCAAGAAGAGTCACAGATGTTCCAATTCCTTATGGTGATTTTAAAAAACACATCAATGTCCTTTTAAAACGCAAATGGCAGTCTCAGTGGGATGAGGCTGTAAACAACAAACTACATGCAATTCATCCACAGCTGGGTCTTTGGCCTGGAGGTTCTCGAATCATTAGGCGTGAGGAGAGTGTTTTAACAAGAATCCGAATTGGTCACACTCATTTGACTCACTGCTTCCTTTTAAAAGGGGAAGATCCTCCACAATGTACAGCGTGTGATTGTCAATTGACTGTCAAGCATATTTTATTTGAGTGTGTTGATTTTATTGAATCTAGAAATAGACATTTTAGTGTAAATAGCTTTAGGGAACTCTTTGAAAAGGTTCCCCCAGACAGCATTTTATCTTATTTACATGAAATTGGTCTGTTTTACCGATTGTAAAACCTTTTAAGAATTTGTAGTTTCTTTTGAAACAACCTGTTATGTGCAAATTATATTTTGAAGTTGTTCATTATTTTGTGATCATTTTTATTCATTTATTGCTTTGTTGTTGTTTTCAACAATAACAAAGGACCATTGTTTTACACAATTTTTATGGCACTAAATGGCCTTTGTGCGCCGATGTGCCTTTAAGAAATCATTCATTCATTCATCATAATGCGGTAGAGATCTTGGTGTACAAAAACTACTAAAATGGTCCTTCCAAACTTTTAAAGTTTCATCAAAATTGATCAGAGTAATACCCCTATAATTGTTTTGGTCTAGGGTGCATGTATTCTTCCCCTTGTAGAGGTGGCAATGTCATGGGCTTTGTCAAGCACAGTTCATCTACTGAAAAAGGTTTATTGTACTTTTCTTAAGTGTTGGATGCAAGTGGGTGTCTTTCATGTCTATTTCTGATGTGTTGGAGTTAAGCTGAATAATAAAAGGAAGATGAATTGTAGGATATTGCCCCTCCAATGATATTGGCAATATCCTTTGGTTTTGTTTATTTTCTGTCCATTCTTCATAATATGTTTTATGGATGGACTACCCTCCATACCCTAGATTTGTCAGACCATGTCCTAATATCTTTTCATGGGCCTGTTATGGTGGCGTGTGGTCGAAGGCGTTGCTACTATCTGCTAGCTGTCTCTTTCCACTGTCCAGGTTCTGGGCCCACCTGGGGCATGTGAGAAAGTTGCCTGTGACTTGGGGTTATGCGGTGTTTTTTCTGGTTTCCTCCAAATCCTGGCTTAGAACTAGGTGCTTAGCAGTATGTGTTCCAGTAATTCTATATCTTAGACAAACGTGGCTAAATATATACCATGTATTCTTCTTTTGTACATTTCATTCAATTCCAAACATGCATTCATGAAAACTTTGTATTTGCCAAGGTCTTGTATTTGTGAATACATTCAAATTCGCCAACCTTTGTATTTATGCCACTTGACGATCCAGCTGATCAATCAAACCTGCTCTATGTAATGAATAGAAGAGACCTTTTACATAAACAGTTTACAAACTCTTGACATGTTTATTAACTTACAATTGTGCTCTCATGGCAAGTACTAGTCTAGTACGTATTACACTTAACTACTAACATTAGGAGAAGAAACATTTACATACCCTAAGTAGTCGTCAAAACATAAGTTTAGATTGCTTATACCACTAAAGCCGTACACGCCCGAAATTCTTGCAGTCAATAGTGGGAATCTTGTAGCCTTAAGATGGGGGAAGAAAAACACGAGACGTCAGACTCCGGTTGACTCATTAAAAGTAGCGAGTTACATACCTAAATATATCTTAATTACTTCCTGCCATCTTATCTTCTTTATCTTTGAACGGCATTGTTAGGATCCCAATAAAGAATTAATATTGGGCTCGTAACATTATCAATTGTTAATAGTAATGTCAGAGGTTCAAATTGCAGTCCGATACAACAAAGACATTTACCAATCAACTGTCAGAATCAGAGGAGCTAATGATAAGATAAGTAACATTAAGTGCTGGCGATAAGTCACAATTAAATGTTTTGATATTGTTGTGATGCCCTTTGGCTTATTTGAAATTTATCAGACAGGTAAATAATTACAAATAAAATACATGTCTTCTCAATAATAATGAATGTATATTTAAATGGCAGTGGCGAGGTGAAATATTACGTCTTGAACATTCACTGAAAACACCTTATAGATGGCGCCATTATCACTTTGATGGGACCGCCGAGAGAGAGAGAGAGAGAGAGAGAGAGAGAGAGAGAGAGAGAGAAGAGAGAGGATATCTTCACTTAAGAGTGTGGAGGGAGAATATAGACGATGACGAATGGATAGTACAGAATAACAATGGGCCAGTGGAAATAAAGAATTAGGACTGTGATTTTTCCTTTTCACAGCTATGATACCGTATATTTTGGAATGTGCATTCAACTTTATCAATACAATATAATCTGTTATTACAATATCTGGGTGCATTTTATGTATATACCATCAAAACAAAGCGTTATTACTAGTCGGCATGCGATTTTCTAGTCTTCGAAGTCTTGTAAGATTTATGAATCGCGTCCTTTCATTTGTTCTTGTAGCCAGTAATGTCGAATCGTTTATCCTTCACTATTTGTTCATAATATATTTCGAAACATCAGGGACTTGTTTCTTAGTGATGGCATTCATGTTAAGTTCTACTTCGATAAGGGTTCGTGGGTGTTCAGGTTTCGACCCCTTTCTCAGACTCTGCATAATGTCCTTAACCAATCAATACTGACAGCTGCCAAAAGCAGCCTGACAATGTTGATGTAATCTTGTAAGCAAATGCATGATTAGTAGAATTTTGATGGAGAAATGTTAATGAGGACATCAGCAACAAATATAGTTCAAATAGTTAGTAAAATCATTCTTAATTTCTAAGTTATTGTCAAAAGTATCTTAGCTCAGGACGAAAATATATGAAAGAGCTCTTAAGGCTATGATGCTGGTAACACGCTCAAAATAACCCATCCTCTTGTTTAGCACTCCTGTCCCCTTTCTAACAATGGTTATCTAATCCCTGAGGTCTTGGTGTTTCAACTATAGGTTTTCTTGAACTTACCTTCTTGAGCTGATCTGGATAGGGCCAAAATTTCTATATTACAATGTTTTACCTCAAATAAGGTTTTCTTGATCAATAAAGGTTACATCTAATTTCAGATACAATGCTCATCTTCTAAATTTACTAGGCTAAGGGCATATGGATGGAAACTTTGGAGTTTTTGCAAGAAAATACCTCACAGCGCACGATTTTGGTAGAAATTTTACTCACGAAAGTAGGTCAACAACAGTTAGAGACAGCAATACACCCATATATGGTGTGTTACCAGCAAAACGGCCTTAAGCATTAATGGGTTAAGCTACAAAATACAAAAAACAACAAGTGTTAGAATTTAATCAGCGCTTGGGTTAATATACACGTGTTTTATTAATCTAATATCAGAGGAAATCCTGTGTGTGACTTCCGTGGGTAACATACGTGCCATTAAAGTATTAACAAATCGGCTTTAGGTCAAACCAATCAAATGCTTAAATTAGTCTCTCGCAAACGCGACAAATTCTCTATACAAAGCCTATGGATATCAGACCGACTATCACCGAATCATGGCGCCAATGTCATATTAAATTCGCATTGATATCTGTAAATATTAAAAAGAATCAATGTTTGCTGTTCTTGGTGCGTCAGCTCGATGCATGCTTTCAATGAAGATAATATGGGAATGGTAATTAAAACCGTGAAAAATAAGGGGCGTTGAATATTGTGTTGTGATGAACATTTTATGCAATTATTCACAAAACAGAGAATCTGTTTTGGTGTATGCATTAATATAGATGATATAATCATTAATATAATCATTTTCACAAACTAAACCTTGAAGAGTGAAATATCGATAATAGGTAGGAAATAATTTGCGACATAAGTTTGTGCGAGAGACACGTTTATCCAGGACAGTCTGCCATATAACCTTTCCAATGCTGAGGTTACTTTCATCCAACACACAAGGATGCAACGATTTCTGAAAAGAAAACACCACATCTAAACCCTGTCATGTTGGTATTCATTAGAAAGCTCTCACTGAGTATTCTCATATGAGTAATCATGTGCCTGGGTTTCATTCATTTTCCAGGTTTTTTGCATCATTTTGTATTGGCTAAATTAGCTACCAGCAACATACAGGTTAACCCTTATGCTACCGGTAGCTAATTTAGCTAAAAACTGAAACCCTGGCATATGAGTAGTCATCTGAGAGTACTCAGTGAGAGCTTTTTAATGAATACCAACATGGCAGGGTTGATATGGTTTTCAAAATTCTTTGCACCCTTGTGCTTTGGGCGAAATTAGCCTCAGCATTGAAAGGGTTAAGCGAGTTGCGCCACCCCCCCCCCCTTGACTACTTGTATACCATCCTGTTGTATGGCGCAGCTGTTGTTTTGTCGCCATTGACAACATGACGCTGCGCATGATGCTACAGCCAACTCGCCCACTGCGGTTGAGTGCATTGCGCCTATACCTGTAGTACCACTTAAACCAGTACAGATACCCTTCGCTGAGCAACTAAAGAACATAAACCGGACTATTTCAAAACAACACACAACTGATTCGTACATAGTTCGCACATCCACACAGCACACGGACGATCTGCGTATTTACAAGACCTCAAATGTACGATTAAGACACCTGGGTGTTCAGTAGGATCCGCATCATCTCCGCAGGTAGAGTTAAGGGGTATACGGAGTGCATTCCAAGTTGTTTATTTCATGAACTCCTTGGCGGATATGAAGAAATCGATCACGCGACACCGCAGTAGGAGGAGGATGATATCGATCAGAGACATGTTCATTTCAGTAACTCGGTGCATATAATGGAAACAAACACGTGAAATGCACACATACCGCGAATAGTATACTATATGTGTACACCTACTTCTTGATCGACATTCGTGCCTACATGCACAACAGAAATGAGACAGCTGATTGCATGGTTTCAATACATAAGGATTCAGACCACGAAGTGCTGAGATGGCGACCTTCATTACTTAAACTATATTAGGAAATTGATCACTTGTGTCCAATATAGGAGGATAGGATTGGCATTTGGAGAATCTGTACTTTTTACTAGCCCGCCTGGTACATTACATGTACATTTCACCGATTCGACATATATACCAGCATTGGAGACACGATATCTAACAGGTAAGAGTACCCGTGTGTAAAAAATCAGCATCCTGTTTTTGACGTTATGCTGAAAAAACAGTCACGTTGCAAGAAAACAGTGGATCCCTTGCATGGCAAACAATACAACTCTTGATATGGACCTATAGGGTACAGATAGGTCACGTTTTTCTGTATGCATTAAAACATGACTTGTACGTGTTGTTCCACTGCAGTTAGTGGCAAACACGAGACGTAATACCAAGGGATTGCATAACACAACCAGGTCTTGACGTACACGAGAGAACTCGGTAATAACAACGCCCCTACTGTTACTACTGCTGGCGAGGATTATAGACAGGAAGAATACGTTTTTCATATTGCATATGGGTCTTAATGCGGAGAGATCTAATATCATAAGTAGGAGTATCTTTATTGACTATATGTATTATATAAAAAATAATACTATTATCAAAACAGCATATATCAACAGAACAGGCATCAAACGTGAACTGAAATATATTGTGCAACATGTCGGATAAAAGTAGGAAAATAGATGATGGAGAACTGGACAATGCACTATGCAATGGACAGGATGACGGGGAACCTAATGTTTCAGTGTTATTACAATTGGATGCTGACTTTAAGAGAGCGAAGGAGGAACAAATATTACGATTCCTTCACGACCAGGAGGAATTGAATAATCGCTTCAGAGAGTTTGAGCTGGATGCTGATGATGAGGATGATGATGGTGAGGATGAGGAGGATGGTGGAGAAAGAACTGCGGAGACCCAGCTACGAGAAAAACTCGCACTATATAAGGCTAGAATATACGTGGAAACACCCATGGAATGTGAAAGTATCGCTAGTGATGAAGAGACACGAAGTGATGACTCGGATTACGAAACCATCCGAGTCAAGAAAGTACCCGCTACCTTAACTAATAATACTCAAATAGTGGGCACCACTACCCGAAGGGGTACGAAGGGTGCTACATGTAGTGGTGGTACGCAGGGTGCCCAAAAGAGGACGCTGAGTAAAGTAAACACTAGACCCAAGACTGCTATGGGTGTCCGCCGAATGCCCACCGCACATGAGTTAAATATCTATAGCCCAGATAACCAAAGATATCGTTCAGCACAGGCAAGGCTTATTGAAAGTCATGATGGACCCTTAAGGAGGCATCCTACGGCTACCTTATCCCGGAGAACATCGTGGGAGCATGGTAAAAGAGGGAGTAGCAACAGTATATTTTCATCTAGTCTTTCTAAACCCACAACATCCTCCTCGGGTGGTACCCACATTGGTACAGATTCGGGTATGCGCCAAAGCTACCCTATGGGTAAATGCGAGGATACCCGGACTCAATACCCTACCTCAACTACCCCAGTGGGTACGCGAAACCCCCGGAACACCCGACTAATCGCGTTGGACCCACAGACCACCTTAAAGGGTATATCTAGAATACAATACCAAGAAAACAGACAGGACCAAAGACACAGCTCTAGTGCAGGACACAGAAAACACAAGACTGTGTCGGATCTGAACACTATTGCTAACTCACCAGGTAGGGGTAAACACATAGCTGTGTTGAAACTCCCTCCTCTTGATAACACCCTACCTAGCCATACCCTTGCTAGGGGTGCTGCGCCCTTGAACCCACCACCATGTGCCAATACCCTGGCCGAGTACCTGGCACTGTGACTTTCTACACTATAGGAAATACATCTAAAATGTCATGGGGTATCTACATACATGTAGTAGGGAAGAAGAGAGATATTGGACGGTATGGTTTGTTTTCGTTTAAATGGCATTTAACACACTTTTCTTGTTGCTTGGTCGAGATAGAGCAATTGCAAGTATAGCTTTAAAGGTATCCAAGATATTGATCCGTTTTGTCCATACAGGAAATGGTAACTTTTGTTTCGGAAGTTGTAGGCAGAAATGTCTCAAAGAAGTGTCATTAAAAGTTGTTAAGATTACTCCTTTTAAGTGCAAGTTTCATCCTTACACTATCCATATAATATTGTTTCCATACAGAAAATGGTATCTTTTGAATAGTTATAGATAAAAATGTCTCAAACAAGTGTCATTAAAAATTGTTAAAATTACTCCTTTTAAATGTAAGTATCTTGTACTATCCACGTGATATGTGATATTTTGTATGGAAATTTTAGACAAAAATGTCTCAAAGAAGTGTCCTTAAAAGTTTTTTTAAAAATACTAAATTACTCCTTTTAAAATCAAGTATCAAGCATCTATTCTTCAATGGGAGTCAGTCTTTCTACCTATGTACATCAAAAGCTAGACAGAGAACTTGGGTAAAACCATTGATTAGCGTCCATGTCAACAGTCTATACTATCATTCTGTGAGCGAAAAGGGTGGGTTCTGAGCTGTGAAAAGCACCGGATATTTTCCTTCAAAACGTTCGGTTAAGGTTTGAGTATTTTTCTGATGTGACACGCCCTTCTCTCTAAGTATAAACTACTCAGTTATTCTTGTTTCGATTGCAATCACTCTGAATTTAGCAGCTTTCTCGTAAAACAATCACTGATGCAGGGGAGCGTTTATATAAAAAAACTTATTCCGAAATATTCTTCAGCCTATTTGACAGTTATCGGGAAACATGTTGTTGTATATTGAAATAAGATATAGAAAAGTACACTCGGCTTTGCTTTTGTAATACACAGACCTGCTTTGAACAACCCGACGTATGTTTGTCATGACGTATGTATGTCATGACGTCTTAGCCGATGTTTACAGGAATCTAATTGATCACTACTATTGAAAGCACGACAATAGACAATTAGCATTAGAGCTAATTAGCATTGTTTTGGGGAAAATGCTTTATGTAAATTCAGGAAATGACGCACAAAATGACGCCATCATTTTATCACTATCTGAAAATTAAAACATTAAATGGGAGATCAGTGGGTGGACTAATATTGCAATCAGGATCTGTGTAATTTCTGGCTGATCCGGGAGAAATGAGAATTGAGGGTGGGCAGGGTTTTGAGGGATTTACTGAAATTCGCCAATACGAGTCCAATATATAGATACTTGGGTAGTCTTAACTGAGGCTGCCATACATATTGTGACAGTATTTCTAAATGTTTCTCTTTACCCTTATGCTGCGGGTGGCTAATTTGGTCAATATAAAATGATACAAAATCCTGGAAAAATAATTGAAACCCTTGCACATTGGTACGTATCTGATAGAACTCGGTAAGGACTATCCACTGAATATCAACAAGACTGGGTTTTGATGTTTTTCAATAATGTTCACATTCTTGTGCTTTGAACGAAAGTAGCCTCACAAGTGGAAGGGATACAGATGCCAAATATGGTTAAGTCGGTTTAATTTGGGTGTTTTTGCTGCTCGTGTTTTCAAACGTGATATTTTCATTTTGGTTAGTGGATCCTGGTTAGTGAGGTATGCGTTCTGTCATAACAGATCTGCACGAGTATGCAGATCTGAAGATTATGAAGATTATCTGAAGATTCATGATCACGTGGATCTGCACGAGTATGTGGCCCCATCCTTTCCACCTGTAGAGGTATATTAAGAATGCAGTAGGGCGAAATTAATTACTAACCACATAAAGTTCCTGGTAATATGTACTATAAGGTCTACTCATCTTTCATGTGACTTGCCAGGGATATTCACAGATAGAGATATATTGAATAGAGCGAGAGGTTTGACAGAAACTGGGAGCAACCCTAATAGCCCAGTGGTCTACTGGGATCAGGCACAGAGTGGCTGCTCTCTCTCTCTCTCTCTCTCTCTCTCTCTCTCTCTCTCTCTCTCTCTCTCTCTCTCTCTCTCTCTCTCTCCGGGTACTCCGGTTTTCCCACCAGTTACAGCTGGTCAGTCACGATTTAGCCGCAATTTGGCAGAAAATGGTACGATAAACGAAATTCAATATTCGATAGCCTCTTAATGTTTACCAATATTTCCAATTATTAAAACTCTATTCTACTTTTGGTAGGAAACATGTCATTGGCAAGTCTTTTAACCGTCTTTAGTTTAAAATAAAGGTGTGGCACAAAGTGCATGTAACTTGTGTAATACTGATGGCAGGCTACCACAACATACTAGTAATTAATGAATACAAACCTCCCTTCGAAAGTATTGTTAAAAGGAACAGATATTCTGATTATACTTTTCACGGAAAAACGTGAGAGATGTGTCACCCGACCATCTTTTCTCTTTAATACTGGAAGTTTGGTGCAAATTCTAAAATATCGAAAACATGGCTAAGTTTTCAAGTCAGGTATTGTATCCTACGTGGATTCATTAACAAATTGCATAGTTTCCTTTGACTGTAGTTGAATAGCTGTAATCACAGTCATCAGCCGCCATTGTAACTATTGTGTTGTTTAGCCCAGTGCCAATTAAGCAGTCTGGTAGTATTGGGGAAATCTTTGAGGCAAAAGCATAGATGGGAAAAAAATTGAGGGAGAAATGTTGATTAGAACTCTACCAACAGCTTTTCTTCAATTATCTTTTCAATCTTACTTACTTGGTTAAAGTCACAAGTATCCCGATGATAATTTCATGTGTTATTCTTAAGCATTAATGGTTTAAACACGTGAGAAAAAAATCATTTGTAATTCTATTCAGGAGCAATTACATACACGGTGCGAAAACTATCAGTTACCACAATGCAGGGAAATATTTTTCGTGGAAACCGGAGTACCCGTGGAAAACTATTCTCCTAACCCCAAGTCACTTTAAAGCAAAAAACGTATATAATAACACTGATTGGACTTACATGGGAAAGATGTTTTTGTTTGCCATACCATGTGACAATTCTTACGAGTGACTTTCTCTCTTCATATCTTCACTACACCTTTACACTCGGAATGTTATATACATGTAAACTATACGAATCGACATTAAACTGTTGTGAGGACGAAGCTGAGAGTTCTCGGGTTATATAACTAAGATGGAGAAGGCAAGGCACATTTCAAGAAATGATTAGATGTTTTTAACTTCTGAGGAAAAACTTGTTTTAGAAATTTGAGATAATGATGGCCTTCTTTGTAGAACATCAAGAATTTTGTAATATCACTCGAGTACTCTTAGTTAAATGGTCAATTGCATACCAATGTTTCGGAGCTATCTGTTTTGTTCACGTAGACACCCTTAGAACGAGACAGGAATAATTATCTGATAATTTGATACTTGATATTGCGCCCTTTCCACCTATACTGCTCAAGAGAGCAGGTATCACGTAAATATCACGTGATCACAATTGATCTGCATGCAAACGAACAGAGGGTGAAGCTAAATATATGTAAAGGCAAAGATCACATTGTGATGGTGTACGGGCGTCATTTGCGGTTAAAAATTTTGAATCTCTGAATCAATTATCAATTTTCACTAATGTTTTGCTTAGCAGTTTTAAAAGAGGGGATGGTAGTACAATGAATGGTACTTATAATTTGCCATCTATACGAGTACATGCATTTGATGTCTAATTTTATGAATTCAAATGAGAGTTACTCGGTCAAAGTAATCATTATCGTCCTTTTTCACGACAATCAAGAAGAGATGATTCTGTAGACTTCGTACTATTTTTGCAAGTTGACTCTTTTATGTACACCGAACCACAGTGAGGTTTATATCATATTAACTCATTTATGCCAGCCCGCACCAAAACAAAACGATTATTTTTGTGATATCTCTCTGACAAAGGCCCATTTTACGAAATCTCTGAAGAACATTGCTTATCAGAAGCACCCACTTAGTTTGTGAATGTGTAGGACGAAAAATATCTGTAAAGGTACCATAGAACCAAAACGTGCTTAACCCATTAATGCTCGCAGCAGCCAAAACAGCCTGACAATGTAAATGAATTCTTGCAGGCAAAAGCATATTTGGATAAAATATTTGAAGGAAAAATGTTATTTAGAGTATTACCAACAATCCCCCTTCAAATATTTTTCAAAATCATTATCAATTCCAAAGTTATTATCAAAAGCATCATATATCCAGACGAGAATTTCTACAGGAACTCTTGAGCATTAATGGGTTAACAAGTGAAATGCAGGCATGAATGGGTTAATCAGGCTACTCACTATATATGTTAATACTACGATTCTTATCAGATTGTACATCAGACTATCTTGTTCAAACAGAACCAAAATAGAGTTGCAATGTATTTCATTTTGTCATCACGATACAAAGGCTAGAAGAAATGTGTTTCCCTTTTCTATAATTAAATGAAAACACTCGGTGAAAAATAATTCTTTCGTAACAAAAGGACGCATCAACTATATAAAACTCGACCACAATCAAACTGTTATTTCTACAAGCACGTTTTGCATTGAGAAAACATCCCTCGAGCTTCTTAAACCTTATCTCTTGTCTCCTATATATAAGATGCGATATGCCAAGATACAAAAGAACAAAAAACGAGAATTTGATTTAGAAAACCTCTAGCAACAGGAAGGGAGACACCTTTTTCTAGACATACTGTAAATCACTTAAATATGGCGTGAACATTATATAGCGTAATTATGGTAATGTCCTGGATAGCGTAACCTAAGTATAGCGGTGAACGGGAACAGCAGCAGCAAGTTCAATTACGAATTTAATAAAGACGGGGATTTTACAATAGTGCATATGGATAGAGCGTTATTATCGCTATCTTATAGTTCCCGCTATAATTAAGTGATTAACAGTATGTATTATATCTCTCCATGTTGAGCAGAGGTCTCAGAACTCTCACTGTAATCTTCATCATGAAGTTAATTTGTGTTTTTTCTCCATGTGTGACTGTACAAAACATCATCTAGATGGCTTGTCATGAGATGAAAATTAATTGTTGATGATTGCGATAATGTTTTACTGTTGTGCCAAATCGATTCTAATGCGTTTTCTCTGAGCCTCTCAAGGAAGAGAACACGCAATGGTGTAGTTGTACTGCTCTTGTGTGTATTTATAATGATCTCGTGTGCTGAAAGGGCGATCGATGAAATAAATATGAAGCGAACGGCTGAAGGCCTGGCGTGAAGCACGATTAACGTGTATAAGACATGCGATCTCCCTTGTTCTTTACTTGTTTATCTCAGCTACTCTGCTGCCACAGCCAGCACTGGCTCTGACCTGTGTACTCTGGCACAACAGAGAATAGTTAGCCCTTACACACATGCCTATATGTGAGACACTTACCTACAAATACATACATACATACATACATACATACATACATATATGCATACATACATCCATACATACGTACGTACATACGTACATACATACATACGTACGTACATACGTACATACATACATACATAAGTACATACGTATATGCATACATCATTATAACATACATACATACATACATATATACATACACACATACATACATACATCAATGCATACATCCTGACATACATACATACCTACCTACCTACCTACCTACATGCATGCATACATACACACATACATACATACACACACACACACACACACACACACACACACACATATATACATACATACATACATACATACATACATGCATGCATGCATGCATACATACATACATACATACACACACACACACACATACATACATACATACATACATACATACATACATACACACATACATATATACATACATACATACATGCATACATACAATACTGTCATACATACATACATACATACATACATACATACATACATACATACATACATGCATGCATGCATACATCCTGATATTCATACATACATACATACATACATAGATACATAGATACATAGATACATACCCACATACATACATACATACATACATACATACACACATACATACATACACACATACATACATACATACATACATACATACATACATACATACATACATACATACATACAGCCTAGTCTAGTTATCCTTTGGTTCAATATTATTTTTGCTATGCTGTCGCCAGTTCACGCACGGCTTCCACTCAACCCTTGTGGATATTTTGTCTATTTATAGTCAGTCAATTAATAGTCAGTCGCTGGAACTAATGCAGTATATTCTGTTATGACAACGGTGTACTAACAAAACAAACATCCCTGCAATAAGCCTTATTTCACTTAATTGATTAAAACACGACCAAACTAGGTCACGACTACAACTGGTTAAGGCCAAATGAGCACAGAGAATAAACCTAAAACCATATTCTCACACCAAACCTTTTTTTAACTTTTGAAAACGTATGGCTTTATACCATAATAAATTCATCTTCGTAGATAATATCCAAAACATCCTATAATGCATGTGATGCGTATTGACTCCGGTGTAGCAGATCTAGCTAGCAATATCTTTGCACTTTGAATA
This sequence comes from Maea johnstoni, assembly GCA_963942565.1. Lineage (NCBI taxonomy): Eukaryota > Metazoa > Annelida > Polychaeta > Spionida > Magelonidae > Maea > Maea johnstoni. Next base: position 11,202,072 of record OZ012686.1, on the reverse strand, counting down.
TATTCAAGTGTAGCATATTTACAGAATAAACCTAAAACCATATTCTCAAACCAAACCTTTTTTTGATATCTGAAAAAGGATTGCTTTTTTCCACCTCTATTTTATACCATAATAAGTTCATCTTCGTACATAATATCCAAACTATCCTATAATTCATGTGATGCGTATTGACTCCGGTGTAGCAGATCTAGCTAGCAATATCTTTGCACTTTGAAATTATTCAAGTGTAACAGATTTACAGAATAAACCTAAAACCATATTCTCACACCAAACCTTTATTTTAATGTCTGAAAACGTATGGTTACTTTCCACCTCTATTTTATACCACAATACGTTCATTTTCGTATATACATAATATCCAAAATATCCTGCGTATTAACTCTTGTGTAGTAGATCTAGCTGGTAATAACTTTGTACTTTGAAAATGTTCTTAGAGGCCTTCAAGTGTAACATATTTACACAATTGCTTCAGATTTCATTCAGTGGAAAAATCATATATACTTCACTCTCCCAAAATATGGTATACATACAATTATGTAGTTAAATGATGCCTCCCATTTGAGCACGTTTATGAAGATGATGATACATGCATGCATGTAGTAACGTATGTATGTATGTATGTATGTATGTATTTATGTATGTATGTACGTATGTATGTATGTATTTATATGTATGTATGTATTTATGTATGTATGTACCTATGTATGTATGTAGGTAGGCATGTATGTATGTAGCTATGTGTGTATGTTTGTAAATACATATACATGATACGCATGTATAGGTATCATTCGTTGTCTACCTTAAAGGATACAAAATGACATACGTCATAAAATGTAACAAGCACAGATACAAATCGAAATATAAATACATTTTTAACCGTAACTACAACAAATAATCTACAAAATACAACAAAGAGTTATAATTAATCACTTTAAACTACTAAAGACAAGAAATTATGAGCTAAAATCATCAAGTCCATATCCTTAAACCTAACATTACTCAAGCCCCATGAGCCGCTCCCAAACCCATTTAAGATTTATTGAGTACTGATCTTAATGTGTGTCCTCCCCATTGAACCGGAGCCATAGGTCATGTGGACTAAAAGAACGATGGAAGGAGTGGGTTTTTACGTCGCTTTTAACAGCTTTAGGCCATATCACAACGAGATAGAAAACCAGAACCGGGGGGAAATTCCCTTCTCTTCACGAATAGATACAAGGGGTCTTTCAAGTGCAGAAGGATCATAGGCAGCCCTCCACAACGCCGCATATTTGTATAGCGACCAGGTCAACCCGCTTATATAGTGATTGCAATGCCACGCCTACTGAATTCGACCTTCACTCATCTAACCTAAAGGATTCCCACATCAGCCAAAGCGCTGGGATATTGCATTTATATATTGTTTTCAAGCAGGACAGTCCATATCATATGCTGTAGTTGCCATTCTGAAAGAAGACTTTAACATAAAGCCAAGAGTTACAAAAGAAAATGAATCTACCTTTTTCTGGTAAACCATTTTTGCGTGTTAACAATAAAAGGCAGAAATGTGAGTAGTTATAGTTTATGAATGAATGAAACTTTGGCATTTTCTCTAACCAATTAAAATCATCAGCCTTGATTATTTTATGGACGACTACTAGTAATTCCACAGACCTGCCTTAGATTTCTTTTTTAAATATCTTTAATTCATAATTGGATTTCTAGTCAAACTGAAAGACCTGCGCCTCCACCGGGAAAAGCAATATTGGTAACATGCATACCATTATAACTCTATATGCCCATTCTCAGTAATATCCTACTGGACAGTTTTGAATTATTTGTGCTTTGGTTTGATGTATTTTTATTGTAATTTGATAACTTGACATATTTACAAAAATACGTATAGCCATTCATCTATGTAAAGATGAAAATCTTTTCTAAATTTATCAATATCAATACTAACTTATTACCTTTTTACTATCAGTAGTTTAGAAACCAACCCCAATTTTTGGGTGGGAGCATTGTGTGAAATGTTTGAATATTTTTACGTCGAAATCAAACCTCTATCATAACCTTTCTAATTTTGTATTTAAACCTGATTCGTTCGTTCATGTTACTACTACTACCTTTCACAAGACCTTAAGACCTTAAAGGCAGAATATGTTCTCAATATACATACATATATATATATATATATATATATATATATATATATATATATATATATATATATATATATATATATATATATATATATATATATATATATATATATATATATATATATATATATATATGTATACATATATATATATATGCATATATATATATATATATACATATATATATATATACATATATATATATATATATATATATATATATATATATATATATATATATATATATATATATATATATATATATGGTCAGTGGTACGCTTAATAATTCAAACTTTCAAATATTCAAATTTTCAAATATCTGTATTTTCAAACTTTCAAACTTCCATATATCCAAACTTCCGTACTTTCAAACGGGTTCGAGTATATGATATTACAGCCGTATTTCCATACTTTCAAACTTCCAAAAGTCTTTACACATCTATACTATTGCATGTTTAGAAAAGCCACAGAGTGGCACACTTAATAAATCAAATTTCCAAACCTTTCCTAGCCGTACACAAGTAGTTCTGTTACAATGTTATGTTGATATATTATACATTGTATAATATCAATAATATCAAAACAATATCAATTGTTACTTTTCAAAGGAAATTGCCAATTATAAGAAAAAAGGATAATTTTCGCAAAGCAGCAAAAATGGTGGAGCGACTTACTTGTCTAATCTATTATTAGAACGGCAGCTTCTAAAATGCGGAACTGGAATTATGTAAAACTCATGTCGATATGATGGACCAAGTGTGAAAGAGCAAATAAAGAACTTTAATTTCAAGACCTTCTTTTGGGGAGGGTAAATAGAACTTTATTTATTCCCGACTAACCCATAGGCATGATAAAAAAAACTTTATTTGTTCCCGACTTACCCGACCACTCTAGTGAATAGGTATCTATCAATATATATCATCTATCTAACCTGTCTGTCTGTATTTCTGTCTATCTATATATCTATCTACTATCTAAATGACTGTGCGCGGGCGTGCATGCATACGTGTGTGTGCGTTCATGAATTGGTTCATAAACTACGTTATGATGGAATCAATGAAGTATATAATCACATCTGACTGTCTTTCCGTATTTCTCTATCTACCTATCTATATACGCACACATACGCACACACACACACACACATACATACATACATTTATGTGTGTCTGTGTGTTTGGATGCTCTCACATTAGACGAAGAAAAGAATTGTATTTATCTAGGGCTCTCACACATAAAAAGATAAATAGATTGATAGATAGTATATATATATATATACAGATAGACAGTAATACAGACAGAAAGGTAGATAGATGATGTATATTGATCGATATTCATCCACTAGAATGGTCGGTTAAGTCGGGAACATGTTCTATTTACCCTCCCAAAAAGAGGTCTTGAAAATAAATTGCATTGTTCCCTCCTTCACTCATGGTCCATCATATGGGCACGAGTTTTACATACATTCCGGTTCCGCATTTTAGAAGCTGCCGTTTCTAATAATAGAATAGACAATTGGGTCGCTCCACTTTTCATGTTCATTTAAGCGTCAATGACAGTTTAAGCATAATCAATATCCATTATTGCAATATTTGAAGATATAGGAAATTAAGAAATGCGTATTTCATAGCCTTAATGAGAACAGCGTCTTGATAATAAATGATAACAATGACGAAATGCGGGTCGTGTTTGCAACTTTAGGCAGCTTCTATTAGCAGCCCGATCACCGTATATTTGAAAGTTTCACATTTTACATTATTAAACGTTCCATGTCAAACTTTCAAACTTCCAACACGTTTTGGAAGTTTGAAAGTTTGGATATTTGAAAGTATGGAACTTTGAAACTTTGAAACTTTGACCAAAGTTTCAAACTTCCAACACGTTTTGAAAGTTTGAAAATATGGATATTTGAAAGTATGGAACTTTGAAACTTTGAAACTTTAACCAAAGTTTCAAATTTCTAATACGGTTTCGAAGTTTGAAACTTTGAAAATATACCCAAAATTCCAAATATCCAATACGATTTGAAACTATAGAAATTTGAATTATTAAGTGTACCACTGACCATATATATATATATATATATATATATATATATATATATATATATATATATATATATATATATATATATATATATATATATATATATATATATATATACATATATATATATATATATATACATATATATATATATATATAAATATATATATATATATATATATATATATATATATATATATATATATATATATATATATATAATATATATATATATATATATATATATATATATATATATATATATATATATATATATATATATATATATATGTGTGTGATCATAAATGTGATATTAATTGTGTTAAGCCTTACACGTGCATTTTGCATAGCTTTTTGGCTTGCAAGGTCATTGGGATGACTCAACATGGCTGAAGCATTAATAATGGAGATTACACAAAGAGAACTGGACCTCCCACCAGCTTTATATCTCCCAAGGCGCAGACTGTTGGCTCTGATGCCAAACATGTATTCACAACACAACGCACTGGACGACAATCAATACAACGCCCTAGTCAAGAAATCAAAGATGAACTATCAGTGCAGTTACAATATGAACAGTATTGTGCCGAGATTGAGGGAAACAATATTTGAACAAAAATGACCAGATCAAAATCCACTTTTTAGGGTAGATTGAAAATCTGATTTTGATGAAATGTAGTACCAATATATCTATATATCTATATCTATCTATCTATCTATATATATATATGTATATATATATATATATATATATATATATATATATATATATATATATATATATATATATATATATATATATATATATATATATATATATATATATATATATATATATATATATATATATATATATATATATATATATATACATATATATATATATATATACATATATGTGTGTGTGTGTGTGTGTGTTGTTAGGAAATAGAATACACGTTTTTTTCACAGAAATAAAAAAGATACAATCCCCTCATTGGACGTTATGGCATATTCTACATGGAACACTTCAATCTAGGGGGCGCTGTTCCAGTTAGTATCTTATGTACTGCAAAAATACATACAAATACAAAATACATCGAGATAATGAAATAAACAGAAAAAGTGAATAATATACGTATAGCATATAACGGAGTAAGGAAAACGAAATGAATGACGAGTGCCTAGACTATGGGAAAACGAAATGAATGACGAGTGCCTAGACTATGTATAATGCAGTTTTGTTACCCACATTTTCAGAAATAACAATTTACTGCATTAGTTATAAATACAATTGTTTAGTTGCACTACATTTTATTGAAAATATAGTGTTCTTCTATTTCCAGTCAATTGATATCATTTGACAAATCCAACAACTGCCCAAATCCCAATTCCTCTCGATCGTTGCATCTTACTCATCATCTTTTCCATTTGCATTTGGCATTTCATTTTTCGTCTCTTTTCTGCCTTATACCGCCTACTACTACTGCTACAACAACATGTAAATATACTACTACTACTGCTGCTGCTGCTGCTGCTGCTACTACTATTACTACTACTACTACTACTACTACTACTACTACTACTACTACTACTACTACTACTACTACTATTACTACTACTACTACTACTACTACTACTACTACTACTACTACTACTACTACTACTACTACTACTACTACTACTACGAATTGGAACATCCATAAAGGTTGACTGAGCTATTAATTAAAAGAGACAGAAAAAACAGTCGTGACGTGGCCTGTTGAATATCGAACATCGGTAAACATTTCCGAACATTGTCGAACGTCACTATACGAGTCTGAAATAATAGATTAATCACTGATTGTTTAAGCAAGATAAAAATATCACGAAAGTTCAACCATTTTAAACAAAATAAACCAATGCATGAAGTGTGGCGTCTTATCCTCACCTTATTGTGCATTTGCCTTCGTGAGCATATGACATGCGAGTATTCCAAAGTGGAAGAGTAAATGGTTTTGTGCGTGATCTACTCGTGTCACTTGTCATATGTAGACCTGGACAGAAATAAGCACAAATATCACAATGAAGAAAAACATTCTCTAAAAAACTCCCACAATTATCTCATGACTGAACTAGTGCTTAATACAGATTTAGCATTTTGCTACAGTGACACGGCACTATGCTATATATATATATATATATATATATATATATATATATATATATATATATATATATATATATATATATATATATATATATATATATATATATACATCTATATATATATATATATATATATATATATATATATATATATATATATATATATATATATATATATATATATATATATATATATATATATATATATATATATATATATATATATATATATATACATACATATATATATATATATATACATATATATATATATATATATATATATATATATATATATATATATATATATATATATATATATATATATATATATATATATATATATATATATATATATATATATATGCGTATAGATAGATAGATAGATATATAGATGAATAGATAGATAGTTGGATAGATAGATAGATACATACATATACATACATACATACATACATACATACATACATACATACATACTTACTTACTTACATACACACACATATAACAGTTTTCTCCTGAAGCCTTTTACAAGAAAAATGTAACATCAGGTGTTATATATTTCTGCTTTTCCTGAACAGCTACACTTGGCGTGTATTCAACAGTTCCATTTGCCTGTTATATTTTCAACCATGTTCTTATGCGTCCTGCACGCAAACTTTACATCAGGGCTTGACTCTGGAGGAACAGTTAGTCAAATGCCAAGACGTGTTCTAATTACCCTGCCTGGGTGAAAGGTTTATATACTGATGTTGTTTATGCCATAACTCACACAGACGCACACTGCATTAATGGAGAAAGCTTTTAAACGATGTGTTTATGAGTAATAGCTTTATGAAATGTAATACGGTTATTGAGTGTTTTTAAGAAAAGGGGATGAGTTTTTTATTGCTGGTCTAGACGAGTGATATTACATTTGATACTTTGCAAGGCTGACACCATTCATATCTATAGCGTTATGAAATGTGATACGGTTATTGGGTGTTATTAAGAAAAGGGGATGAGTTTTTTTTATTTTCTTGGCTAGACGAGTGATATTACATTTGGTACCTTGCAAGTCTGAAGCCATTTATATCTATGTCTAAGAATCATCTGGCGGTCAGCTGGTCAGCTGGTCAGCCCGGGTATTTAGCGCAGGAAGTTTCTGTACACCAGCTAACCTGTGCAATGAATATTATGTCTGAAATATACAAGTAAAACAATTCGTTCTAGCCGTGATTGTTGATGATGCGAAAGGTACTCTTGAACTAATATAATTTATATAAGTTATTGTTGGTTTATGATGAACTGCGCGTGCGCGAGAGTAGTTTCAAAAACTCGCAACAACGAATGGCATCGCACATAAAGTTGATCGGCACTTGGACAAAATGTTGCTAGGGACATCTGCGAAAAAACAAAACTTAGTCATCATTTTCATGCAGCTAGAATTTTTTATTTAGATAATATGTTCCCGCCTTGCAATTTAAAGGAATATCATGAGAACTAACTGACATTTGAATAGTATTGTATTGTATTGTATGTCTATTGACTGCATTTATACACGTACAAAGTCATACGGTATACAATACATTGTTATGCTTTTTAGTCTGTTTTACTAATAACTTGTACACAGTCATTGGTTATGGTTATCAAAATACTTCTACAGATATCATAATTGAATATTGGGAAACATTGCGCCAATATTCTGGAATTGAGTCGTTGATATTCAAAATGCATGTTGTTTCTAAAACGTAATCACAACATATGGAAACATGACATTCCTAGGTAGTAAAATACTCCATCTATACTGATTAGTTGGAATGAATGCAACGAAACACTAAATATTAATGAGGAGTCGATTTCCTTCATCATGCGTGTTTCGCTCCCAGCATGATATCCATCGATTCGTGGTGCGAGATGAGTATATAATTCATAGCTTAATTTGGGATTTGGAATTTCGATTATAGTCGCTTTTTCTGCCATATTGCGACTACAGTAAGTCGGGACTAATAGTTGTAAGTGTTAGAGGTAAACGCAGTGGCCGGTGAAAACGACCGCTTACCCCAAGTCACTGGAAGCTTTCTTACATACCCATACCGAGATTTGAAACCTGGCAGTGTTGAACGACAACCGTTGGTAGACAGTTGCAACGACTACTTGGCCAAGGTAGGACAAGAAAAAACCCATCATTTATAGCGGAACAGCCATTTCTACGTTTATTTTTTGTAAACACTAACACACAAAATGTCGTGGTTTACATTGCTAAAGCTAGACATCGGAAATCTTCCTTATCAACATTACATCTTTACATTGCATAGTTGCCCTCACTTAGAGGGCTAGTAGAAATACTCCAAGTTCCTCATTTAAAGCTGATGGGACATTTAGTTTAAAATTTTGTTATAAAACCCACAGTGCACGTTATGTTTATGAACAATACTCCCTCTATTAGTTTAGCCTTTGCTACCTTGCAGTGCTGTAAAGTTAATAGGGATATTGGTGCTTACAGTGTATCTTCACCTTTTACACTTTGTTGTTCGTCGTAAGTAATAAGCTTTTACTAACACTTTATAGAAAACTAAGGAAAATGCTTAAACCTGCTCTTTGCAGATATTAAGAGTCTAATACGGATGCAAAGCCACGCCCTGATTTGAACATCTAGACACGTATGGCACGACTATTACAATATCAAGACCTTTTGCTATTTAAGTTCCCTATCTTATTTTAGTTAAAACTTCTTGGACAATTTACGTTGGTTTTTGATTTAACTTTTTCTTTCTCAATATAGTTTTATTATTTGTAACATTGTATTTATGTGATGATTTATGTATAAGTGCATTTTGCTTCGGATGAAGTGGTCAATAAAGTACAATACAATACAAAAGTTACAAGCGAGACTGGAATCCGGGATAATGCGTCATGGATGGACACAGCGAACAGTTGGTGCGAAATACAATAGACCGCTTAGCCACAGAGGCTACCCTTTTGTCTCATCTAACCTACAGAGATGTTTATCTCTGATTCCATTCCAGGGGTATTAAGGTGGCTTATGGGTTTTTAATGTGTGAATATAGCGAGATATTTGAGATATTAATACATATGTCCTTATCATAATCTGATCAAATGCAACTGTCTATGCCATCGCTGAGAAGACTAAGACACCAACTATTGCAAAACCTCCCATAAATAT
>OZ012686.1:11170092-11187592 GCA_963942565.1 Maea johnstoni | reverse complement strand
TTGCTGTTTTATTTACTTGTTGGGTCTAACTCAAGGAAAAAAAGGTAAAGATCCATAACAGGACTAGTTGATTCTATATGAAGCCCAGGATATTTTCAATGAAATTTTGAGTAGTAGTGAGCGATAATAGAGTGAATTTTCATTCAAAAGACTGTCAAGCAGAGCAGCTTGGAGCACAGCATATTTTCAAAATGTCTCGGTTAGGCAGTGCTACCAAAGAAGATATTCAAGATTTACATGACCAAAAAGACAGTTTAAACACCAAAAAATCAGTTAATCATTCTGTTAAGGTTGTGTTGGGAAGGAGTACTGCAGGGAGAAAGGCAGCAATGTTGAGTTTGAGAAGTTGGATCCAAAGGAGATCGATTAGTATTAGAGTTATTCTATGTTGATCTCAGGAAGAAAGATGGCAAACTTTACAAGTCTAGTGCATTTAGCCTTCATATCAAAGTGATTATGGTATAATTGAAGTAATCCGTAGATGAGAAACTATGATATTCATACATTTTGTTATCATTAAAATATTGAAATCAGCTCTGGTCTTGTCTTATGATTTTGCCCCTTGTTGTAAAATGTTCGGTATAATAAAACAGTTATTGCCTGGCTTGTTGGTGGATAGTGCAGATTATCACCCCGAGAAGGAATTATTTCCCGAGGGCAACGCCCGAGGGAAATAATTCCTTCCTTATATAGATATTAAACTGAGATTGTACCTTGTTTATCTTTTACTTACAGTGAAATGATGTAAATCATTATAAAATGTATTTCCGAATTACGACAAAAGATAATAAAATAAATGTTAAATAAATGCCTTATAGGTGTTGAAAGCGTTGTACACTCTGGTCTAATTTGGAGTTTCGTTTACGATAACTTTTTTATCCTTACTTAACCCTTAATCGTGATCAGCAAGTTGCTAATACTAATAGTAGAGGAAACCACCGTCTACCTCGAAGTCACTGCCAACAATCTCACATGTCCTCAACAGGAGTCGAACCAGATACCTTTTGCAATGGCGCAACACTTACGTTATAGAGGTTTCGCGATAAATACATGCACTTAACTTGGATATATGTACTGAAAAAAGATTTGTTTGATTCGATTTAATATGGTATTGTTGTAACCAATTCACATAATAAAGTCATAAAATAAATCTATTGGCACAATTCGATTGCTAAAAAGGAAAGAAATATAAGAAATGCCAACTGCAGTAATAACATCATAGAAGTTTATTTTGAATCTGAATACGACATGAATAGCATAACTACGAGACAGAAACAAAATTATAAATACTCTTCTCAAGACTTTCTGCTGATCCCAAAGCTCGCTGTTTATAAGAGGTCAATGTAAAGGTGATACGTATTAATACCATGCATGGCTACCATGTTTAAGAACATATGAAAAGAACAAATTTTCAAAATAGCATAGGCACCTGGCTTAGATTAGAGTGAAACAGAATAACGTTTGCATCATTTGTTTCATGCCAATTGTACCAAAGAAATACGTATCTAGGGAAAATAATTTATTGTCATGAGATGCCATAATAAATAGTATTCTCTTTTGAATAGCGTCCGTCAAATTACTTGAGTTTTGCGAACGCGAAGTGCTCCTTTCACCTTGGAACTGTTGATCATTCTAGAGATGGAATGGACATACAACAATGCGAATTGCACTGTAGCGAGTCCATAATCACCATGAAAGGATTATTCATTCGTGGGAAACATATATTATTCATAATATTCTTATAAGCATAGAGAGACCATATATATGTTTATATAAATATATATATATATATATATATATATATATATATATATATATATATATATATATATATATATATATATATATATATATATATATATATATATATATATATATATATATATATATATATATATATATATATATATATATATATATATATATATATATATATATATATATATATATATATATATATATATATATATATATATATATATATATATATATATATATATATATATATATATATATATATATATATATATATATATATATATATATATATATATATATATATATATATATACGTTAAAGTATAGCAATACATCCTCACCTTCATCTTGTTTTTCTGAAAGGTCATCCTGTAACCACTACTTTGACAACAGTAATGTTGATAAGGCACAGGTCGCACTTAACCCTTGTCTCGATTGTATGCACTTATGTTTGTATGATAACGCACATATAATCTAAGATTACTTAATAATTTAGGCAAACACCATGCTTGACGCAATTTTAAAAACATTGATTGATTGGGTTACTCTTATCGGATATTGTTCACAGAGGCAGGTACAGATTTCCAAAATCAGATTTGGGATTTGGATACACATTCAAGATTTCAAAATGTGTTAAACACATATTACACAGGGTGTGAGGGGGTAGTATTAAATACATTTTCTTAGCCTCTATGACTCAAAATGTTCAGCACACGATAGATATATTTGAAGTATTGTCCATTTCCAATTGCTCGATTATGTAGTAGAATCATTTTGTGCACATTAAGAATACGAACATTTTCGTTTGTAACAAACGACGACCATTTTCCAAATTCGTTTTTGAATTTGGATAGCAATTAAGATATTGGAAACTTCAACAAAATGTTACTCGTCAATATAGTCAATAGGTTCTCTTTTCATGTAGTCTTCGAGGTCCACACCAGGTGGCGGAGGGGTTCTATTTGGGGCTGGCGCTGAGGGTCTGCTTGGTATGCTCTCACGATCTCCTAAAGCAGAACTTCCACTTCTAAGTTCATCACTTAATATTATACTATCATGTCTGAGGTGCCGATAGTCCTTAGCTGGCGTAGGTGCACTTGGTCTCTCTGTCCCACCAGCTTTTGAGATTGGTGGCAAAATTTTAACATCTGCCGTTGCCCTTCTCGAAGTGTTGATATTATACTTATGGATGTGGATCTTTGCTTTTGGTTTAAATATGAATAAGTCTGAATATAGTCCCCCTAGTTCCTCCGCGGATGTAGACACCGGGTCCATGAGTTGTGATGAGGATCGAATCGATTGCATTTTTTTGGAACGAGATTTGCGCGGAAGAGTATTTGATAATGCTATCGAATTATCACTAGTTGTATCCGATAAGCGTTCTAACTCTTGTTCAGTATCAGAATTACTCGTTTCTTGTCCTTTGGCATTCTGAACATCATTTCTGTCCTCGGTCTCAGATAGAATGACTTCCGTCGGGATTTTAACTGCACGTGCTTTATAATGGCCTATACCCGGAAGTAAAGGTTTGCGCTTGATTCGCATTTCCGTTGTTTCACGCCGAATCTGGCTTTCCCGCAGAAATTGTATAAATTCTTCCGCCCCGGCGTCGGGCCGTCTCAGTCTGATGAATTTCTCTGTTGATGATGAAGGTGATGGTTGTTTCGTACCTGGCGTCGTCTGCTCCATTATGACGATCAACAATTCGTCTATTTCAGTGAATTTAAATTGACCAGCTTTGCTTCGAAAGACCATTTGGCAAAGACTAGACTCGAGTGCGTAGATTTGGGTTCCAGTTCATTTTTCAACTACCAATCCTGATGGAGTTCTGAAAAAAGAATAAGAAATATTCATCAACTGTTCAGAGAATGATTGGCGTGGGAACATTGTTAACTATCATAACATGACTGGTGTATTTTCAAAAATGTTGAAAATGGGATTTGCAAGACAATACTTTTTTTCTGTTCCTGCTAGAATCCGAATCGTGTTTACAAACAAGATAAGTTATTATCCGTCCGAATACCAATAAGATTTAACCCATTTATGCTCAAAGCGTCCAAATGGAAACTGACAATTTTAATGAAATCTTTCAAGTAAGAGCATAGTTGTGATAATATTTGAAAGAGAACTATCGATTAGAACAAAACCAACAACTCTCCTTCAAATATTTTGTAAAATCATTCTCAATTCTAATGATATCGTCCAAAGTATTTTAGAACCAGACAAAAATTTCTGGAGGAACGCTAAAGCATTTACCAATTAGTGTAAACGTTCCACTTGGACCTTTCTACACTTCAGCATGATGGGTTAGCCAACCCAACATGGTAAACCATAATCTATGCCAATAACTAAAGCATGGACAGAGAAACTTGAATTCTAGAATGACGGGACTTCAGTATCGAAAAGAAAAAAAGTAAATTGATGCTCTAGTAAAAGCCAGAACAACAATCACTACAATTTGATATAATATATTCTTTAACAGCTGATACTAAGAAATTGGAAGACAAAATAATTCAAATATCTATTAAAAGCAATCCACGCTATAAAATATTTTATAAGCCATTTGAAAATCACTGGATACACAAAATAGTAACACCAGATAAACTGATACGACGTCTCTCTTTAAGCATATCAGACTAAGTATGTTTTTTTGAACAGAATGGCTATGCAAAGAAAGATACGTTTAAACCACAAAATGTTCTGTCTGAAATACATTTCAGAGAGAGAGAGAGAGAGAGAGAGAGATTATGGCTTTATATTTACATTGGAATAGCATTTCACAGTGCATCGATAGAATTTCGAAAGTGCTCTGACATTTCGCTTCATTATTCCCATGTTTGTTTTGTGAACCCTAGGTGTGGCGTTACCAATGACAACATTCTAACATTTACAGTACGTAGGTGCTTAGGGTATTGTATCTCTAAAATGTTAAGGGCTACTGTGCAGCACCATATCATTACCAACAACACAGAAAGGCCAGTGACCCTATTAGGCTGTTTGCACTTAAATAATACTGTTTTCACATCTAGAACACTCCCAAAGTCAAGTTATTCTTCATTTGCTGGTTGGAAACGTTTTAAAGAACCTTAATGCATAAAGATTGGTACGCTGAAAAGTTGGTACATATTCAAGACTGAATACGTTATTATAGCATGTTGCCATAGTAATATCTAGACATTATATTCCCACACAGTTTTCTGCCATCGTTCGTTGCCCTCGCGCGGTGTCATGGCAACCATTTGTAAACAACATTTTAAAAAGACCTTGTTTCATAAATTAAATGCATTTCTCCCCTAAAGTGAACAGAAAAAGTATAGCATATTGCTGTGAGATGCATCAGACCCCCCCTTGGCTTTGGGTCTTAGAACACAGCAGCCTGGCTAAGTCTTAATCCCTATACTACAAGATGAGGTAATTAAACCTGGTCCATAGCGTATACGTTGGAATTAAAGTGTGTTCCCATTCCATCCTAAAAAATGAAAGTCTCAATAATTTGGTTCACAAAAAGCACTGTAATCGCTATTATCTCCATAGTGTTTATAGCCTGGACTAAAAACCTACGCGTTCGTTCTTGCATCTACAGTAGATTGCAATTAAGTAGTTCACTCGACCATTCTTCTTTACCTGGCGCAGGTGTGTGGGTTACGCCATCGACCGCCTCTGCTACTAGATTAGCTCTCTTTATATCAATACTCAGGGGGCTAGCATGTCAGGCATTTTAGCTACACACAATAGGGGGATCAATATGATCTCAGTGGCAATATGGCTACTTTTAAAAAGAGGATTCCCGTACGCTCGCACTCACACGCATTATATATATATATATATATATATATATATATATATATATATATATATATATATATATATATATATATATATATATATATATATATATATGTATATATATATATATATATATATATATATATATATATATATATATATATATATATATATATATATATATATATATATGTATATATATATATAAATATATATATATATACATATATATATATATATATATATATATATATATATATATATATATATATATATATATATATATATATATATATATATATATATATATATATATATATATATATATATATATATATATATATATATATATATATATATATATATATATGCGTGTGTGTGTGTGTGTGTAGCGTGAATGTGAGCGTATGGCAATTCTCTTTATATATACATTCATATATACATCCAAATGTTACCGTTCTGCATTATTTCAAGATGCACCTAATTATATTTTATTCTTTTAATGGCCATATTGTTATGCATACTGTAGAGGCTACTCCCCCGAGGGTATCCAGTTATAATAACTTCGTAATTACTGTCGTATTGGGAAAAGTTCATATTGTGCAATGTAATAAAGGAATATGACATGCAGATTAGTCAAGTATTCTGACAAGGCTCTGTCCGTTCTTGTCCAGGCAAGGACGGTTTCTGTATTTAATTAGTTTCCACGAAAACTGCCCCAATCAAAATACAATTGTTATTGGTTAGGAAAGATATACGGTAGTTCAGTGGAATCTTTCAGACAGTTATGTTCTTTGATCAATACGCCTTTGTGACTCTTACCACTTCTGGACGTTTAGGAAAATGTATCCGACGTGGCTTCTGGATTGTTTTTGTACCACATAATAAGTACGTGTAATGCAACACTACAATAGTTTTTGAAATATGGACAGATACTTTACACAAAAAGTGCTACAAACGAAATGCAAGTGCCATTGGTGAGGAAAGTATATAGTTCAGTAAATTGTCCTATGCACCACGTATATTGTACTTTCTGTGATGCAACACAATACAATATAATGGTTTAATATATTGCTAGATAGTTTCCATGAAAACTGCAACAATCAAAATGCACCTGACAGTGGTTAGGATATATATAGTTCAGTGTATTGTCCTATATACCACGTATTGTGTACGCAATGCAACACAATACAATACATTCTTTGAAATATTGCCAGATATTTTCCCGGAAAACTGCCACATACAAGGATATATATATATAGTTCAAAGGGGTGTCCTATATACCACGTATTGTGTGCGCAATTCATTATAAACATAAACATTCGTACAATATACTTTTGAAATATAAATTGTAAGATATTTTCCACGAAAAATGCCCTATACAATATGCGGCTGCAATTGGTGGACTGTCTTGTGCAGATGCATATTGATCCGATTAGCCACTTTGCTAATTGGCTATCTAGCCATCTTGCTACTTAGTTGTGTATTAGCCACTTAACTCGCTGGTGGCTTTCAGCCTTGATCCATCATTAGGTGATTAGTTTACTAAGGTGAGTGAGTAGGCTGATAAGCTGCACTGACCAGCAGGGGCTTAGCCGTAATGCGTCCAGCGTGTCATTTGGACACGCAGAACACTGTTTTTAACCAGTTTGGACACCCAAAACTTTATGTCAGAATTCGCTGAAGATGACTTTTCTTAGAAGATAGAAGATGTAGAAGCTGTAGTGTCACTTTTATAAGACACACAATGCAGTATCTGGCATAAAAAAGCAAAATCTGTAAAGGTGTAGGGTCTATCTTATTAGTAGTATGTATTTTGTACCACACTTTGGACACGCAAAAGTCTATGAAACCTCTATTTGGACACCCTGTTTCCAAATATCGGCTAAGACCCTGCTGACCAGTATACGTAAAGGCAGCTAAGGCTCTGGTCAAGTAAGAGGTGGGTAGTTACGTGTGTTATCCTAAGCCTGAAGCGAACCGAATCTCACCCATGCCAATATATTCATTCTATTTTGTTTTGGTCATTTAGTTAACAAAATTTAACAATGCAGCCATTCACAATATAAATATGAACTTACCAATAATCCAGCTTATCGCTACAATTATGAGCTGCTTGAAACCACTAGGTTTAAATACTTTTACAATAAATTAATAAATTACGGTGCTAGAAAAGGACTGTGACTGTGACTGATATGATGACTTATATATTTCAGTCTTGAATTCTAGAGGAATTTAATCACAATTCTTAATTGCTAGTCGGGTTAGAGTTTGCCGCTTTAGATTAAGCAGTATTAGAGAGCTCTGTCTAATTTGGCAAATGCTTCCTTGTCAAGAATAAAAAAAAATGTGCACCTTAGAATATGAAAATATAGGCAACTCTGCTTAATCCGGATATTTGTAATCCGGATTTTCGTCTAAACCGGACAGATTTGAAGGTCCCAGTACCTTCCTATACATATAATTTCTATACGCATAATCCGGATTTTGCCTAATCCGGACAGAAATGTAGGGTCCACATCAGTCCGGATTAAGCAGAGTTGCCAGTAATTATGCCGAGATGAACGTTTAGGAATTGCATACGAAAATATGACGCTTAATTGTGATTATGGAAAGTATATCGATAATATGTCAAGCTACCTACTCGAGAAGTCTCATTAACCAACCTTAAAATACTCGAAAGATTAAAAAAACAAAAACGATATCAAATATCATTTCGCAGCAAATAATTGATAACTCACACCCTGTGATTGGTCTTAAGCTGACTGAATTTGGCTTGACACATGAGATAATTCAATCTTTGTCATTTCAAGTGTTTGGCATACAAAATATATTATCAACATCTAACTCGAGTATGTAACATATCCTGGTAGTACTAACGTATGTGAAACTGTAACTTGCAATATTTTCATTGTGTGAAATCCGAAAAAGAAATTCAAAGTTCCATGACTTGTATTCAATATTTTTGTGTTTTAGTACTTCAAACAATGTGATAGGACAGAAGACATTAAAAAAAACATCGCAAATGGCATCTCGTTAAGCATGGGCATAGATAGAGACCTATGTTGATAATGGCTCTTCGGACTACAGGAGCAGTACAATATTAAATACACGCTAGTGGAACTGTCGCACGAATATCATTGGAGCATTACGTAAAGTGGTGTATGGTATGAGAATAAAGCCCATTAGAGTGACAGATTATGAACAAAACACTTCTCTAAAAGAGGAAATGATCGTTGATGTATTTATATTGTGAACCTGTGCATATTGAAAACGTACCCTATCCATTAGGTAACCAACAGCTATGACGCCATTAAAATATTTGTCATGCATAGCATATCATATTACCTAACAAAAACTGTGAGGTAGAAACATGTCCCACAGCAATATCATTTGGATTGAACCGATGATAGGTCATATATATATATATATATATATATATATATATATATATATATATATATATATATATATATATATATATATATATATATATATATATATATATATATATATATATATATATATATTGCCTAGCATAGCACTACATCGTATTCGATGTTTTTCATTTTGTTTATTATCAACATTTCTGATATTTAACACTATTGAATTTCAAGCTCTAAAGATTATCTTACACGTGTAATTTCGAATTATTTTAGTACCATTGCCAAGTAGCTATTACCGTCTCAGATACCCAGTTCGTGTTGAACGCATGAAACGTTGCATACGTACTAACCAATTCTCAACAACTCAAAATAATAGAGACATACATCTATAAATGGAACATTTTCTGCATGATAATCATAACCATTGAAAACACTGTACTTTTTTGATGAAAATTATATGAATCCGTGCCCCTCGATATTCTCTGGTTCTTATCATCAATAAAAACACCTTTCCAACAGGAACCATCGATGATATTTATGTAAAAAAGTAAATTCACACTAACCTGTCTGTCCTTAACAAGGGAAACACACGTCAATGACCGAAGAAACTGTTGCCTGCCACGAGCATGTAAATTATACCAACAGTATTGCACACCTTGACATCATAATACTAGCCAATCTAAAGAACCCTGTTAAAATGTCGACACCCTCTGACGTAACGTAGCTTTACACAACCGAGGTTGTTTCCATATGCATAGAAATCGATCTCCACAAGGCTTTTACACTTCTTGTCAATAAACCACTGGGGTATGCTCTACGTAGCCTTCTCGCTGTAGGGATACCAATTGTGCTACTGTGGACCTGTTCAGAGGCTGCTGTTAGCACTACCCACCACGTGAGTTGATGAGGGGGGGGGGGCTCCGCGATTTTGGACGGGGATGTTCCGTAGACAAGTAGTTATATATATATATATATATATATATATATATATATATATATATATATATATATATATATATATATATATATATATATATATATATATATATATATATATATATTTATATATATATATATATATATATATATATATATATATATATATATATATATATATATATATATATATGTATATATATATGTGTGTGTGTGTGTGTGTGTGTGTGTGTGTGTGTGTGTATCATTTTTCCAATTCCTTCGTAGACAACCTATTCCAGATATTTTGTTATCTATCCCGGTTCTCGTATCGACTGTTTGCAATGATATCATATTGGTAACCTAAATAATTTACAGCCTAAGCATTCAAAATTGGCCTAATCGATTACCAGTTGGCAAAGAAACATTCCCTCAAATCGTTTAGTTCGTTTTCTATGATAAGGAAGCCCCCCCACCCCCCCTTCCCCCACCTCCCTTCTTCCCTCCCTCCCTCAACTCATACATTCTACTTGTTATACGTGCACATCAATATACTTGTGTATGCCTACTACGGTGCCATTCAAACCACCAACGGCGGGAACCATGTTTATACATACCCTACACATACATGTACATATAAAGTGTTCTGTTATTATAGTTAAAGCAACAATGGACTGTCTCAAGTTCTACTCCGATATTAGGATCTGGACAATGCAGTATTCAACGATCCTGACTTATGACAACTATCACTATTCTATGGCTATATAGCGGGGAACTGCGTTTCGCTTTGTGGGCGTTGGCATTTTGTATTCAGCGAATATTGAGCGAGTGTTTTAAGGCTTATTAACATTAACATGCCTGATTTCAGGTATCAGTAATATCATTATTCCTTGCCACACACCTCATAATTGCTCGTCATGATTCGCTGAGAAACAATAATATAATTACAAAAAGGTTCACACATATAAACACGACAGACGCATAGTACTGAAATATCATCTTTCAATTATCTATTCCATGATTAGGATAGATCCCAATAGGATAGATATTGTTTTTAACGCGGCTTGGCAGAATTAACTTTTATTCCAACAGAAAACTAGAACATATATACGATTTTTTTATAAAGCGTTTTAATGCACAATACTAGTATATGCCAAAGACATTGTCATATTGATCGCTGCATATATACAAATATACATAAAATGATATATATATATATATATATATATATATATATATATATATATATATATATATATATATATATATATATATATATATATATATATATATATATATATATATATATATATATATATATATATATATATGTATATACATATATATGTATATATATATATATATATATATATATATATATATATATATATATATATATATATATATATATATATATATATATATATATATATATATATATATATATATATATTCATATATATATATATATATATATATATATATATATATATATATATATATATACATATATATATATATATATATATATGTTTATTGACTATGACTGTGCATAAATAAATATATATGTTTTGATATGAAACTAAAAGGTATTTATACAGGTACAAAGTTATTACAATCGCGCTTAAGTTTAACATGTTATTATAAATTCAGTGAAACAATATATACTGACAAGACAGAAACTGA
Source organism: Maea johnstoni (assembly GCA_963942565.1). Lineage (NCBI taxonomy): Eukaryota > Metazoa > Annelida > Polychaeta > Spionida > Magelonidae > Maea > Maea johnstoni. Next base: position 11,176,062 of record OZ012686.1, on the reverse strand, counting down.
TTAGCTCAGCAGTAAATGAGGTTGTAGCCTCTAAGAGCAAAATGAATATTGTGACATAGGAAAATTAAAGTCAAAACATGGGAGTTGCATTACTTATAACTTATAATAGTACTAATTGTGAGTCCCATCTTAAAGTGGCTACCTGACAACAAATTATGTACATGCACTACAAAAGAAATTACATAATCGTCTAGAGATGACAGCAATTGAATTGCATCGCCGAGGAAATGTTTTGCTTATAAATGTAATCAAGGAATTATACAATTCCCGTTGCAGGATGTGCAATCGAACACAGGTTATGTTTACAAGGGCTTAATGATGCCAATCCATCGGATACCAAATGACATGATATAAAGAACTATTGCTTAACCATTAGTGAACACACAGGATGGATAATGCGGTAAAGGCGAAAACAACTTTCATTTCTCGGAAAGCATGAACATATATACAAAGTCATTTAGTGCCTCGTGTGGCATATATATATATATATATATATATAGAGAGAGAGAGAGAGAGAGAGAGAGAGAGAGAGAGAGAGAGAGAGAGAGAGAGAGAGAGAGAGAGAGAGAGAGAGAGAGAGAGAGAGAGAGAGTGGACCAATTTTAAGGTAGAACCCTACTCGATACACGGGTTATTTTTAAAACTTGAATATCTGAAAACTGAGTTTAATGAAGACAACGGCACTTATGCTATTGTAAAGGTTACATCTCATAGTTGCCGAATAATGGTAAACTTATTGATAAGTGACTATTTTGAGGTAATGCGGCACCCTTAAAGAACATATCTGGATGTGTTTCGTTTTTTGGCAAAATGTCAAGACTTGCCCTTTACTTGAAAATGAGAGTCTGCCATATGATTATTCATGACTTTGGTAAGGTGCAAGGTCCTACCTCAACAGGAGATTTGCACGATGAGTATTTTAAAAACACTTTTGAGTGTTCCCATAAGCCCCATAATTACTAACAGCACATGGTTTACATAGTAAATACTAATTTTCTGGTCCTGTCAGAATTCAAGGTACCTGTGACATGACCTTGCACCTAAAGGGGGTTCATATCTGTCATATTCTAAAATACTGGCTTCGAAGACTGTATCGTTATTCACTTTCAGCCAGAAAATGAGATGAAAATTTGGTCAAAATGGTCTAGGCCGAATGAATCTGCATGGTTAAAGCAGAGAGCCATGTCGTCTGGAACCAGTTTAGCACGGAAGGCCCAAAGGGGCCCGCTCTTTGTTCTCTTGACCGTACCACAAAAGAGAGTTGCTAGGTCGAGGTTCGTGGGGAGTGAACACTGCTCATGTGTCATCTTTTTTTTATATATCCATTCTTAGGGGCCAGCCAAGGACACCACTTAGTGGTGATAATCTTGGTGTACTAGACTATCACCTTAAGACACCTCAGAGCAATTATGCTACCTTCATTTGAGGGCTAATTAAACGGGGTGGGGGTGGGGGGATGGGGTGAGTACCGCCTACAAGCGTGATGGATGCACTACTAGTTGGAGTAGTGAACCCTATTTGCTCGTATAGGTAGAAATGGGTCATTATACTCAAGTGTTATCTTTCACTTAATATCCATTCCGAAGTAACTTCAATTATTCATTTTTCTTTCATTAAACTCTATATACGATTTAATTAAAGGCACCGGGAAATAAATTGCCAAGATGAAATTATCAGCCTGTCAACAAACGCATTGAATTGGATCCAAATACTCATAAAATGGTAATGGAACAATAACATCATTACATGTCACAAATTCTTTATTATAAGTAGCTAGATTCATATCTCTCCATTTCAATTTTCATATCAAAGTTAATCTTTATACATCTTTCTGGAATTCTCACTATGCAATCACTATTTTTTATTGTCATTATCCATTGTATTGTATTTTATGCTCATGCATAGTCATTAAATATACATACATTGCCCACCACATACTTATTAAGTAAATTCAAATAAGAAACACTGGTAAATAATATTGTTTAATTCTTCTCCCTTAACGATATAGTATACTATTGCAATCATTCTTATATATGTTAAAGGGGTACGTCAAAAAGGTGGCACAATCTTATTTGGCCCTTAGGTCAAGGGAAAGGTGCCTTGTCAAGCCATAGAATAGCACTAAAAGTATTCAATCTCAACGAGCATAAAATCTGTCAAGTTAAGTGCATTACATATACTTCCCAATATCGTTTATAGCACATCATGCATATTGTATAGTATGGTTAATGGTGAACGTGAATTATGATAATCCCCCACATTTTACAGTTTCCTATATAGAAATTATAGTATGAAATCCAGTTGACATTTTCAAATTAGGCATGAATTCCTCTCGATTTGGTAAACATTTGAGAACCTTTCCATTAAAAATGAAACCCATTATATACCACTAAAAATTGATTCATTTCATACAAAATCTCCCCTGATTTTTATTTTGACTCAGATTTGCTCAATTTCATATTTGCATCTCTCACTATTACGCGAAAATGCAAAATAATATGTACAGTTTCCGCAAAATTTATAAATTTGGAAATTCGATTTTCGTCACTTTTTTGTGGTTAAATCGTGACTTGCCAGTTATACGTGATGGAGAAGACTGGATCACTCGGGGACAACCACCGCCAAACCACAAGTCACTGGCAACTTTATCACATGACCCGGACTGGATTCGAACCTGGGCAGAAGTGAGAGACTGCAACGCTCCAGACCACACGACCATGAGGGCAGGCCCCACACACAGAATCCATAATCCATAAAAAAGCTGTGATAATATAGGAATGCATACCGCCTCGTGGGTAGTACTAAACAATAGAGAATTAGGATCATCATAAACAGTGTGCGGGTTACCTGGTAACGGTTAATGAGTTTTACTACTGAGACCAGCCAGGCATTGATAATTTCACGTGAGGCTGGAAAAATCGATAGACCGAGTCATTCTGGTTGAGGTGGGAAAATAGTCTGGAGAAGAACTATCATGGGAGGTTTGCATAGGTGCCATAGTAACAGCCAATGCTGCCAAACCCATCAATAAAAACACGCAGCCAAGGTAGGGAAAATAATGGCTCCTGCATGGCTCATACATGGTTACTGCATGATATGTGAAACAGTCGAGAAACATATGGATTGTGATGCCTTACAGGCTGGTGCAGGCTCACACCTAGCTATGTGCATTAATGTATGTATGTATGTATGTATGTATGTATGTATGTATGTATGTATGTATGTATGTATGTATGTATGTATGTATGTATGTATGTATGTATACATGCATGCATGCATGCATGCATGCATGTATGTATGTATGTATGTATGTATGTATGTATGTATGTATGTGTGTGTGTGTGTGTGTGTGAGTGTGTGTGTGTGTGTGTGTGTATGTATGTATGTATGTATGTGTGTGCGTGTGTGTGTGTGTGGGTGTATGTATGTATGTGTGTGTGTGTGTGTGTGTGTGTGTGGGTGGGTGGGTGTATGTATGTATGTATGCATGCATGCGTTCATGCATGTATGTATGTATGTATGTATGTATGTATGTATGTATGTATGTATGTACATGGACACCAATTCATGTTTCTTAGATGTTTTACTTTACTGCGTTCAACAGGACTGTTCAAGCCGATGCATCGTGGCATATTTTTTCGCCAGAAGTGTCGAATATTGCGACAGGAAACTAAGTGCGAGAGTCTATGACAGGAAAATGTACACGTCCTTAAGAAAGTAACTACTACCACGAGCCGAATGCTAAGCTGATTGGGGTACCTTATAGGGTCACATTCGTTCATCTGGAGTTCAGTTAATACTTCCGTAACAATGAGGGTGAACTTGATTGAAATTGATGACTGCTGACATTACCACAATGGGGTTGGTCAGCATCTATGTAATACGACTACATTTGCCTTTTGTCAAATTGATTTCTATAAGTCCGGATGTAAGCATCCCTGACATACAAATGCATCTGCCTTTTGTTTAACTGATTTGCTGTATGTCCGGATGTCTGTATTTCAAAGGCACATACCGGTATCTATCCCATTAAGGAATTCTAAGAGGATTTCTACCCCATATGGTGTATTACGTCATACACCGGAAGTCAAATTCTGTCATGTCCAAACCATCATGGATGTTGGAGCAGGAGGCATACAAATCTGAGCATGCTTCTCCAATTGACATTCGATGTATAAGTCTGCTTAAATTCTAATGCTTGTAATGCTTATTGAAGATTTGTATTGCAATTAGAACTTTTGAATACAATACACATATTCCTAAAATATCATTTTATTAGAGTGAAGGTACCGAAACAGTGAAGCCATTTTCGTTCAATGTGAGGCATTGAACCAAGATGTCTGGCACTGGTGATCAAGTCGAATGACTAAATTCGATTTATTTAAAAGGGAATTGTTGAAACATATTTATAAATATTCAAGGTTTACCTCACGCTAATGTTTGATGATATCTAAATGCTGAATATAAATACCGTATAACCACCGGTTGAAAAAATCATTTGAACATTCTAAAGATATTTAGTGGAAAATAGAAATATTGCTTAAACATAAGAGAAGTGCATGATTTTGCTTTTTCTAAGTTGGGTCCACAGTTCAATCCCCTGCCCGGAAGTAGGGATTTGATTTCTCTATAAAGTAGAACAGATGCCAGATAAAAAGGAGGCAGTGGAACATGGGAAAAAATACATACCAACGTATTGCCATCTGTGGCGTCTGCATGCTCAAAATAACGTATAAGCCAAAGCTACCTCTCTCTTGAAAATATGCAAGACAGTACTCAGAACATTTCTTCTAAAACTGCCAGGCTTATAAACCTGTGCCAAGCACAGTTGCATCAATGAGAATATGGTTGAAATTGGATCCTGCGATTGGATTAAGAAATTTGATTCTTACCTTCTGAGCTCCAGAATAAATAAATTGGACAATGATGAAAATGCGATTCAACACGGCTACGTGATTATCACATTATTTGCTTACACCGCAAACGGTGTTACCCGATAACTTCCAAATACTGGCATAAGACTGGTCCATACCCAGTATCAGATTTTGTTTAACTTTCACATCTCTCTTTTCTGTCTGGATGGTAGGTCTTGTATGTACCATTGCTGTACAAATAGTGTAAGCATTGGCTGTCTTCAAGTAAGGTGTTAACACAAGTGTTGACGCCGCTGTTAGGGTTACCAGGGGTGTTAACACATTACTTTTTGTGATGTTTAAATGTTAGGTGCAACACACATTTATTTCATAGCAAGTGTTTTAACATAATATGTAACATAATATGTTAGTAGTAGTAGTAGTAGTAGTAGTAGTAGTAGTAGTAGTAGTAGTAGTAGTAGTAGTAGTTGTAGCAGCAGTAGTAGTAGTAGTAGTAGTAGTAGTAGTAGTAGTAGTAGTAGTAGTAGTAGTAGTAGTTGTAGTAGTAGTACTACTAGTAGTAGTTGTAGTAGTAGTAGTAGTAGTAGTAGTAGTAGCAGTAGCAGTAGCAGTAGTAGTAGTAGTAGTAGTAGTAGTAGTAGTAGTAGTAGTAGTAGTAGTTGTAGTAGTAGTACTACTACTAGTAGTAGTAGTAGTAGTAGTAGTAGTAGTAGTAGTAGTAGTAGTAGTAGTAGTAGTAGTAGTAGTAGTAGTAGCAGTAGCAGTAGTAGTAGTATGTTTATTTGCTGTGATATGACATTACAAAAAAAGTGTTGATCAGTGAAAGGTGTTGAAGAGGGCATGGTTCCCGAAATCGTTTTGAAGGCCATAACAGTAACGACATAGGTGTTAACACAGCCCTGACTTAAAGTCCCATATTAGTGGTGTGGTACCATATCCGAACACTGGCACCCCACTACAGCGAGTTAGAAGTTTCTCTGCATGACGTATTTATTTCAATAGGTTATCATTATTATTATTATCATTATTATTATTATTATTATTATTATTATTATTATTATTATTATTATTATTATTATTATTATTATTATTATTA
>OZ012686.1:11160092-11165092 GCA_963942565.1 Maea johnstoni | reverse complement strand
TGCATTTTTGTTGTTCATAGTCAATAAAATGACATAATACAATATAAAACGACTAGGACATGGATACTGTTTATCTAACAGTTCAAACACACGTTTAATGATAAGATACCACTGGTATTTTTACGAGATAAAGAAGGTTTCAAATGGTCACAAACATATCTTATGTTGATGTATTCAGCGATTAGTTACACGAAGAGGGTAATTTCTACCTTAGGGATAGAAGTTAGTATTTCGGTCATTTCAGTGTTTTCTGATTTCTTACATTTATCCTTATATATATATATATATATATATATATATATATATATATATATATATATATATATATATATATATATATATATATATATATATATATATATATATATATATATATATATATATATATATATATATATATATATGTATATGTATATGTATATGTATATATATATATATATATATATATATATATATATATATATATATATATATATATATATATATATATATATATATATATATACATATATATATATATATATATATATATATATATATATATATATATATATATATATATATATATATATATATATATATATATATATATATATATATATATATATATATATATATATATATATGTGTGTGTGTATATACCGGTATATATATATATATATATATATATACATGTATATATATATATATATATATATATATATATATATATATATATATATATATATATATATATATATATATATATATATATTTATATATATTTATATATATATATATATATATATATATATATATATATATATGTATATATATATATATATATATATATATATATATATATATATATATATATATATATATATCTATATATATATATATATATATACAAATATTACATGTGTGTGTGTGTGTGTGTGTGTGTGTATGTGTGTGTATATGCAAACACACACATATGTATGTGTATACGTTGTGAATATGTTGTTTTCTTCTGAGTCGATAGATAGTCAGTGAGTGTCTTATTCCCAAGGCTCCAGACACAACAAAAATAAGATCGATTGAATATCTCGGGCAAAAGATGATAGGGTCATACCACACACCACTGTACTTAAGACTAGGTGTTGGACTCACATTGCTGGTTAATTTGCGGTAATTGTATGTCCTCAAAACCACATACCTGTAATTCTAGTTTTACCAATATCAAGTTTTACCAATATCAAGTTTTACCAATATCAAGTTTTACCAATATCAAGTTTTACTTGCAACTTTCGAAACTAATGAAATCATTTCAGGATGAGAATATAACATCCTCTCTACCTTGACTTTGAATTCAACTCGTGGTATATCATTTATATACATAATGAGGCGATCTCCAGACTCTATCAAGAAGTATTATGTCTCAAGTGGAAACTTACCTTATATACCTCAGAAAACAAATTCACGTAATCCAGGTGACATTAAGACGTGCTGTATAGTAGTGTATGTTCCATCCGTTTGATCTCAACTTCTTGTGGAGCACTCAGTTCTCTTCCTATCTTACCACCTATGACGCGTGGCCCCCAACCGTTGTTTACATCTACCAAAATAAACATGGCTGTTAGTGCCTGACTTTGCCAAAAGGTGGCAGGACCATCTGGTTATGCATGAGATACCTGTCTGATATCACCACCCCATCGCATGAGATGGGCCTTTCTTACCACGGAGAAGAGCTCTGAATAAGTCTTATGAATAAATAATCTATGACCAATATGATTGAGTGAAAACTCCGAATTTGAACGGGTAATGATACTCTGTGTGTGGTGTATAATGGTATTCGGTTTATAGCCTTGTATCCACCGGAATGTTCACACGACCTTCCTCTCCATGTATGTATGTTTGTATGTATGTATGTACGTACGTACGTCTGTATTTATGTATGTTCCGAAATATCATTCTTGCAATTTATTGAATTACCAACACTGTATGCAAAAGTGTATATTAGCACAAGTATTTCCATAGTTCCATTTATGCTGTGTTCAAGTGTTTAATGAGGTGTTCGTGTTGTTTTATTTTCTTGAATGTTCCCAGTAACTTATTCATTTATTATTCTATGATGTGTAAGGTGTTCCTGCCAACCACCGAATCAGCTTACAGCAGCTACCAACCTAGCTAGGTTCCACTATTCAATATAATTTGTCTAACACATTATATGACATAGTGCAATCTGTCATATTGAGTTGAGTTCATATACATGTTTATAGGTGGAAAGGGCGCTATATCAAATATCAGTTATTATCATTATTGAATTTTTCTTTTCATATATTTGGTAAAGAAACTTAGACATCTATCTGAGTCCTTCATCCAGCTCCATTATTGGGATTGTAAATTTAGAAAATTAGTTTCATCGTCCGCCAATAGGTGGCGTTATTGGACCGGTTTACCAAGATTGAGTGACAACCGAAATAATTGCTATGGATATTATATGACATTGCCATCAAGAAGGAGACGTCTTTTTATAGACACGTGGGAACTTCTGGCGGAGCATTTGGATCGTTTTTTTAGTGAGATTGATATGGTATTAAGCCATTTCGGTATTTAGTCAGTGTAATTGTTCTTTTAATAACATGTTGGTAATACTTTTAGGTGTGCTACATGTATAAACTCTGCAAATATCAAGATACTATCGATCCGTAGTGCTTATTCTTCACTTCTTAAAGTTGTCGGAGTTCAGTCGGCTCACTTTATCAGAAAATCACTATTAATTTTCAGTGTAAGTTCGATTGTATTGTTTTCCATCTCAAGGAGTAATAGTCTATAAGTTATTAATGATGTACAGATTGAAACTTAGAAAATACTCCACTTTCTAAATGCATTCCATTTTTTCAAATGCTTAACTCATTCGTGGCTATATCGTCCAAAACCAAAAGGTCCTGCTTCTTATGACATTATGTTGTGACTAGCGTTTTGCAAGCATATTTGAAGAAAAATGCTGATCAGGATCTATGCAAAATGTTAACTTTATATAGTTTGAGGATCTATTTTGAGATTTTTCTTTTCAAAAATATCACTGGCCCAGAAAAACCTTGTCAACCTTGTCAAAGAGATCTCGATGTATACATGGTCTGGCACTTAAAGAGATACCTTGATAATAGAACGAAATTCAGATTGAAAGACATTGCTCTTTGTGGACTTAATTGATCATTACTCCTTTGAACATTGATCGAATACTACATGTACTCTATTTGGCCTGGTTTGAACAAATTTGGCAGACCGTTTGCATAACTTCAGACTACAGATGATTCAATTGTGAAAACTCATATCAGCATAGTTACGTACACGCATTTGTCCTTTTCCAGTATGAGATACTGAAGGCTTTTGATAGCTGTTGTTGACCATATTGTTGAAACACATAGTATCATAATTGACATAAACGCCAGTCAGGCAGGCTTATGGGTAGTTTCCACTTTCACCGATAGAGGGCCGCGTTTTCTGGAAGGCATCGCCCACGTAATAATCCCAGGGGTCATTGGAAAAGAGATATGTACATATCACCCACGTACTTCACTTCTCCAGTCTCCGAAAGTTCCAGAAGTAATCCAACCGCAAGTGCTCATAATCTGTATGTTTTATTGTCACCTTATCTGGCATTTAAGGAGGCAAAAGGCCAGGCGGTTAAAAGTGTATAATATATAAAGGCAAATACGGCAAGGATTCAATTCGTTCCTAAGAAATATGTTAACTGAGGATATACGTGTTCTCCTTAACAATATTCCTAAAAGATACACACACACATATATATATATATATAAATATATATATATATATATATATATATATATATATATATATATATATATATATATATATATATATATATATATATATATATATACACACATATGTATATATATATATATATATATATATATATATATATATATATATATATATATATATATATATATATATATATATATATATATATATATATATATATATATATATATATATATATATGTATGTATGTATGTATGTATGTATGTATGTATGTATGTATGTATGTATGTATGTATGTATGTATGTACACACACGCACACATGTGTGTATATATATATATATATATATATATATATATATATATATATATATATATATATATATATATATATATATATATATATATATATATATATATATATATATATATATATACATATATATATATATATATACATATGTATATATATACATATATATATATATACATATATATATATATATATACAATATATATATATATATATATATATATATATATATATATATATATATATATATATATATATATATATATATATATATGTATATATATACATACATACATACATACATACGTATATAAATAAATAAATATATATATATATATATATATATATATATATATATATATATATATATATATATATATATATATATATATATATATATATATATATATATATATATATATATATATATATCATTCAACGAGTGATTATCTATAGCTGTAAAGCCCTGTGAGTGGTCAGTGCATGAATGCGAAATGTGAAATGCGAGTTTTTTGAAAACAAGTGATATATTTTGATTTATTTTGATACCAGAATTTCAAAAAAGTACCAGTAACGTTAGCCTCTGTCCAATTTCCACTGAAGAAATTTATCGCGTAATATGGCTCCTCCATAGATTACAATGTAATTAGCTTTTATCCAACGCCAGGTTTTCCACTCGCAGATGAAATGACTCACGCCAATGGTTTTATTTCTCTTGATTGGCTTGAAATAAAGCTGACAGAGAAAGCGTGACAGATCTAATTTCTGCAGACTTTATTGATCTTGACACTTGGAGTGGAGAGCCGCCTTCGAAATGAAACATCACAGCGCAGACATGGAACTCTGGCTGGCTAAGTCGGATAAAATAAGACCACGTAATATAATCCGACTTATACGAAGTCGCATGAAAAAAGTTACATCCACCGACTTATG
>OZ012686.1:11117645-11159892 GCA_963942565.1 Maea johnstoni | reverse complement strand
CCAAATGGGAACGGTGAAACATCTCACATATATATATTATATATATATATATATATATATATATATATATAATATATATATATATATATAATATATATAATATATATTATAATTATATATATATATATATATATATATATATATATATATATTGTATATAAATATATATATATATATTATATATATATATATATATATATATATATATAATATATATATATATATATATATATATATATATTATATATATATATATAATATACATACATATATATGATATAGCTCACTTGTCTTGGTGATGAGGTAAGTCTAGTCCGTATGATAAGTGTCCTATATACACTGCATACGATGGGATGAACGAACGACCTTCCCCAAAATACCGTTGCCTTGGCAACCTCATCACCTGGCACGTACCGTAACACATATACTTGTCATGATTCCAAAATACCACTGCCATCAATGTGGTTTTAGTTTTGCAGAGAACTGAGCATTTGTACATTGCTCATGGTGTTTTCGGCGCTACAAATAGGCTTACTACATTTATACAATCAGTGATAACCTACAGTAAAGATATTTAATTACTGTACCAGGCGCCCATTTGTCTGGGCGTGACCAGTGGCTCGGTCCAGCTAATTAGCACTATTTATTCATAATAAGCTTAGATGCGTATTTAAGTCAGCAATGGGAACCAAACAACATTCATTTTGCTATGCTGTCGAGTTTTCAGTGGTTAGTTACATGAAAAACGAACAGCTCAAATTTTCAAACCGTATATATTTGATCTCTGCAGGTCCTACTGAAATAATAACGTTTGAATCATACAAGGTACCTGTGTGATCCTTTCCTATATTTAATGATTTGCCTTTTCAAGTTTGTTTCTTGATTTAGTATGTGCATATGACATTCATTTATAAAATATATTTCACAACAAATACACCTACTCAAACAAAATACAGTCAACCTAAAACAAATTAATATTCATCGATGCTCTTAATGGCCTCGTTCACTAGAAAAAATGATACGAACTTTTGATTTGCATTGATTGTAATGGCTTATCATAAGAGAAAAATCATTCAAGTAGTACCTGTCGAGTTCTTTTGGTATGAAATACCAATCTGACGGTAATTTGTGTAAATGTACAAGATGTATTTGCGTGCTACTACACACATGGCCATATATTGTCGCCACTCGGGCCATGCCAATATTAAACGGTTCTTTGGCTTATTGTTTGAGTACGTTAATGATTACCCAGTACAATGCTACAAATTATCAGCCCCCCCCCCCCCCCACCCTTAACCCATTGGGTGAAGGGGTGGGGGTTTGAATCCTACTACGGGCAACTGAGAAAGTTGCCAGTGACTTGGGTGAGGCGGTTGCTTTTCCCGGGTTCTTTGGCATTCTCTATCATTTATAATTCGATAGGCATAATTAAGCTTCCACATGACAGAAAAAGTGCCAATAATCGAAATTCCAAAAAATATCATGGAATGGAGATAGGGTCTTAGATACTAGTATACCAATGACTGTAGCATAGCTATTTGTGTACTCTGTGTGCCAGAACGAGGGTTAATGGGAGCAGACACGTGGAAAGAAGCAACATATCCATGTTCCTCCCCCTCACCCATTCACCTGACATAGCTGAGCATAATTTGGAACATTAATTATAAAAGGTATGAATTTCCATCTATACCACAAGCTTGCCTTAGTTGCCTCCCAAAGTGTGCATTAGTTTTCAAATTCGGTCTCAATTGTTGACTATATTGGCTAAGAGGCAGTGAGGGGTTAATCCAAGTCTGTTCCATTCTTGGCTGCGACTGAGTGCAGAAAAAACAATACACCGGTGAGGGGTGTGGTCCAGTGAGTCGATTTGAGAGCATCGCTGTGCAAAAAGAGCTGAACCCCAAATAGGTCTGTCATGTTGCATTAATGTTTCCAGTATTTTTCAGATGCTGAAATATAGAATCTACTATAATGAAATGTATTTTATCAATTTTCCATCGATATTTACGTATATCCTACATCGCAGTATGTCTTAGTCTTTTTACAATGCATTTTGATTGAATCTAATCATAAAATGTATATCGAATATACTGCAGCCCTCCTGTGCCTGGTGGTCTAGCGCACCGTGTTGGTCACTACACTAGGACCTTGGTTCGAGTTCAGATTATGAGACTGAGTTGCCAGTGACTTCATGTTAATCAGTGATTTCCCTAGTAAAACGATTTTCTCCCACATTAAGCGTTGGATTGTCAGAATTTAGTCCTAGAATGACTGAGAAAGTGACTATACACAGGCAATTCTGTTGAATACTTAGTATAGTTAAGTATAATTGTAGTAGTAGTAGTAGTAGTAGTAGTAGTAGTAGTAGTAGTAGTAGTATAGTAGTAGCAGCAGCAGCAGCAGTAGTGGCAGCAGCAGTAGTAGTAGCAGCAGCAACAGCAGCAATAGAAGTAGTATAAGCTCTAAAAAGATCATCATCAGTAGAGCTTCATCTCTCTCTCTCTCTCTTCTCTCTCTCTCCTCTCTCTCTCTCTCTCTCTCTCTCTCTCTCTCTCTCTCTCTCTCTCTCTCTCTCTCTCTCTCTCTCTTCTCTCTCTCCTCTCTCTCTCTCTCTCGCCCTCTCTCTCTCTCGCTCTCTCCTCTCTCTCTCTCTCTCTCTCTCTCTCTCTCTCTCTCTCTCTCTCTCTCTCTCTCTCTCTCTCTCTCTCTCTCTCTCTCTCTCTCTCTCTCGCGGGATGCTTGTCTGCCTGTCGACGAGTCGGCGGCTGCTGTTGCCAGAGTAAATCTACTTCAGTCAGTCCCAAGCGCGGGAGTGAACTAGGCCATCTCAACTTAACACACTGCTTAGTAAGCTAGTCCGCTAGTTGGCTTGCATAGGGGGCACCATCTGGTTATTATGCTAACTCGAGAGACCCTGGAACCGTCTGAAAGGCTGTGTGTGTAAAAGGTTGTTTGGTTTTCCTTGAGTCCCTCGCTACTAGGTAGCTTGTGGCGCGATAGGTTCTGGCCCACAAGGGAAATTGAAATGTTCGTGTCTGAAACAGTAACACGTCTACTAGTCTATAAGGTAATAATCTCAAGCGAGATGCGGTAGATCACCATAGTATGATACATTTTCTACGTGATGATAACCTTATCACAGTGGATGGATCAGCAAAAAGAGGCTGTGGCGATGTTCATGAACCGTCATCCTCCTCATTCACCAACATCATCATCATCATCATCGTCGTCGTCGTCATCTTGATCAGCAGAATCATCACCATCATCATCATCATCATTACTTATCATTTATATTGCTGTTACACCCTGCATGTTATATTTTAAATTGTTATTGTGTAGTCGGCCTTGAAATAAAGATTATCTATTTATCTATCTATCTATCATCATCATCATCATCATCAACATAATCATCATCTTCATCATTATCATCATTAACAGAATCATCATCATCATCATCTTCATCATCATTCACCAAAATCATCAACATGGCCATCAATCACCATCGTCTTCATCGTCATTATCATTATCTTAATCATCATCATCATCATCATCGTCGTCGTCGTCAACACCACCACTACTACTAATACTAGTATCATCATCATCATCATCATCGTCGTCAACACCGCCACTATTATTAGCATCATCATCATCGTCGTCATCATCATCACAATCTGAACATCACGCAACAAAAGCACCAGTAACGTACTGATTTAATAGTGGATGAAGATGTTGTGATAAAGAGGTGATACCCACATCAGCAATGGTCCCTTACTACGTTCAGGTAGAAGCATATCGCTAGACAAAAACCACCGGCGTGAATCGAAGCATGTGAGTACATTCTTTGGTAGACTAAATACAGCATTGACGGTGCGTAGACAACAGCGTGAACGAGTACTGAGAGGTTGTCCCCTCCATTGCGTGTTGCTCTACTTAAGGACACTTAGAGGACGCCGTCATCTCATCAGACAACTAAATCTACTGCTTTTTGCCTTAATTACGTGTTGGAATAAGGCACTTGACTGTAGGGGAAAATAAGCGTAATTGTGTGTGAGTGCCAACTTCGCGTGAGTCGGACGACTGAAGTTTAATCATCTAACTACTACTCCACGCCTTAAGTACGTGTTGGAATAATACGTTTGACTCTATGGGACAATCAAGCTTAATATTGTGTAAGTGTGACCTCGTGTAAGTCGGACGACAGAAGACTACTTCTATTTCATCCGACTTATGCGACGTCGCCCGCGATACCTATCGTATAGATAAAACGGACCAATGTATTGACCCTTAAACCTTTGACAGCATCATCTGCTCTGTATGTAGTATTTCTCATGCGAGAAAACAAACTTCCTGTGGCATACGTTCACAGATTCCTCTTACGAAGTCTTTCCGATTACATTTCGCATCATAAGCCAAGTGTGAGACACTGTTCAGAGTACGAGTTATATTCATATAGAAATCGAAGGGCTAAAAGATCTTATGACCATTTCTAATCATTATAGCTCGGAAATGTGCTTCATATCGTACTCGACAATTCCCTTCTTTTAGAAAACCTTGTTTTGAATATCAATAAATCTTCATATCAACTCATCACTAAATATAGAATTTGTGTCCCGGCGGGGGCACTCAGGTACAGAGGGGGGTCGCACCTGCGTTACGTATTTCGCGGAAGAAGGGGTCTTTTTTTAAGACCTCCGCATGTCCGCGATTTTGTAAAAGAAGGGTACTTTTTTGTACTCAGGTACGAAGTATGGGGGTCACAATCCCCTTACAATCCACGAAATATACGCGGCTCTGACGCCGAGTGACTCCTGAAGTGACTGGGCTTCCGAGTTTGCTGCCGCCACTTGCTGCCGCTAAACAAGCAGAGGATTATAAAATCTTAAGTTAAAATACGTGTTCCCGTTCATCCAATGTCAGCGTTTTGACAAAAGAAGGGGTGTTTATTTAGTGGAAAAAATCAGCGTTTTATTAAAATAAGGGTGCTTTTTTGACCAGAAATCAGTGCTTTAGGGGTATTTTTTAATTTTGATAACGAACGTATGCACCCCCCTAAATACACAAGTGACCCCCCCGGGATTTGTGTATATCAGAATGAACTGAACCTCTGTGCTACTTACATACAGTGAAGCAGAAGTGAGCGTTTATATGGGTTGCAAACAGTAAACGATAATTTTACCGGCTTCTTGTACTACATAAACTAGTACTCGGCGTGGTACGGTACAACAGGCCAAGTTCACTGTTTCGTCAGCCGTAACCTACAAAATGACATTACCTTTTATGAGTTAGTGTCCAAGATCGTTTGGTTTGTATCCGTGCTTGTTGTAGACTCCTTTCAGTAGCACTGCACCGATTAAACTGCCGAAATAGAGCGGGTAGGAATATAGTGATCCGTTCTGACCGATCTAGAAGCCGAGTAATGAAGTAAGTAGGCAGGCAGCCTTCTCGAGTCTTCTCTCGAAAGTGATGCTTCCAAACATGCTATGACGTCACCAGCAGCAGACGAAACGAGGGCACATTCCACAAGACGCCTGCCTGCCAAAGTTGCGAGGGATATCTCCGTCTATTTTTAGAACACGAGCGGGGGATTCAGGCAAATGTGTAAAATGATGCTCGCGGTATACATTGCGAGCCGAGCTCAAGATCCCAGATAAATGTGTCTGACTGGATATATGAGTTGAGATATATGTGTCTATGAAGCGAATTGTATAATATTAGTTACGCCCTGTTGGAAAGTGCAATCCGGCCCGTTATCCAACCGAAGTCATCAAAATCTCACGAGGCGGAGCCGAGTGGGATCTGGATGACTGTGGGCGGATAGCAGGCCGGATTGCACTTTCCAACAGGGCGTAACGAATTTATTATCTGCTCCTTCATGCTAAGAAAAAATAACAAATACATCTCAAAAAAAATAATATAACTTTGGAGATCAGAACGAGGCTGCTGCCCCAAGTGGTAGTATTGAATTCTGCCGTTCGATATTGAATCTACAAAATGTGAACGGCTCCAGGTCTAACACCTATTGACCAATCAGCATAGAGAATTAAAGCAGAGCAGGTGATAATGCTGAGTCTGGGTATTTCCTTTCATACTTCACTCTCGTTCATCAAAGTCTTTCAGAGAGTTCTCATAGCGTTATGGTTATTTGGCAGTTGCCCGAAGTTTCCAGCTGGACCCGAGGGCGGTAGCGTCCTTCAGATACTAGGCATTCGCTATTGCATCTAAGATTCAGGAGTTTGCAAAACCGCAACCTGCAAGAATAAAAGGTGTAATATATATATATATATATATATATATATATATATATATATATATATATATATATATATATATATATATATATATATATATATATATATATATTCACTCTCGTTCATCAAAGTCTTTCAGAGAGTTCTCATAGCGTTATGGTTATTTGGCAGTTGCCCGAAGTTTCCAGCTGGACCCGAGGGCGGTAGCGTCCTTCAGATACTAGGCATTCGCTATTGCATCTAAGATTCAGGAGTTTGCAAAACCGCAACCTGCAAGAATAAAAGGTGTAATATATATATATATATATATATATATATATAAATATATATATATATAGATATATATATATATATATATATATATATACATATATATATATATATATATATATATATATATATATATATATATATATATATATATATATATATATATATACATATATATATATATATATATATATATATATATATATATATATATATATATATATATATATATATATATATATATATATATATATATATATATATATATATATATATATATATATATATATAACACCGTTATCACAAATATGTAGGGTTCCAGCAATATACTATAATGCAGCTTTATTTTCACTAATACCCTATAAGTAGGCCTACTTTGAGGAAAACTGCTTGTGTTTCCTGCAAATGTTTTCATTGATCGGCAGGATAAACAAGTCAAGGAAAAGGTATTATTTATTCATGAACCACAGACAGTTTTCCTATACTGGGAATACAATATCGCGGATTCATTTTCCTTGTGGTATTTACTTATGTTTGATTGATGAGTTATTTTGATCCAGATGCACCATTAAAAAGACATGCAACAAGTAAGCATATGGTGTGGGGATCACATTTGTGTCGCTCAGTCACATGCAACGCTGAAATACCTGATGTTCAGACTCGATGGGTAAACGCAAATGTGATGACTTCTTACGGGTGACGATATTTCATGTTAACCCTTATGCTGCTGGTGTCTAATTTGGCCAATACAAAATGATGCAAAAAAACTGAAAATGACTGAAACCCTGGCAGATGGGTACTAATCTGGCAGTACTCAGCGAGAGCTTTCCAATGAATACCAACATGACAGGGTTGAGATGGTTATCAAAACTTTTTGCGTCCTTGTGCTTTGGACGAAAGTAGCCTCAGCATTGTATGGATTTCGAAGCACATTTAGTATATGTTATATCATGTGCGTGTGGTGTCTTGGTTTGATAACTAAGTGATGAAGCTCATTTTGTTAAATGAATGAGACTTTGCAGAAAATGCTCAAGGAATTGAAATGCATACAGCTTTGCTTATTTGCATTTTGCTTTGATCAAATGATTACCTTTATTTTAATGTGATGAGACGAGTCATTTCAGGTAAATTGTTTAATCACATTGTTCATGTGACAGAGTTAATCCACACATTAACCGTTTCTTCGTAATGACAGGACCAATAGATGCGTTACCTCATTTTATCATGAGTCACTTCAAACGTATGTATACTGGATGATTGGGCAATTCAGGTTTAGACAATAGTCTTTCCGTCTGTTTTCGTAGGAAAAGATGACGAGGAATTACATGTAAAAGGTCCATGCGTTCAGAATTTAAGTACGTAGTTCTCTGGTAATAGAGATAATCGTATTATCAACAAATTTGTTATTTTCCAAAATATGTCTAAGCCATTAATACTTGACAGTTCCTCCAGAAATTGTAGTCTGGATATATGACAAGTTTGACAATAACTTCGAAATTGAGAATGATTATACAAAATATTTGAAGGAGAGTTATTGGTAATTTTCTGATTGACATTTCTCCATCAAATATTATCCTATGACTGCTTTTGGCCGCTGTGAGCATTAATGGGTTAAGAAAAAACACACACTAAAAGTCAGGCTGCCACCGGCATGTATGGATTCACTAAGGCTTAACAAGATCGTTACAGATTGACGTTATTGTAATTGACAATTCAACCCAGCCAGTTGATATATAAAGGCGGGATATAAAGGGTGTACGTAGTAAGATTTGTAATCGCCAAATCACAAAAATAATACGATTGCATATGTTTTTACAATAGTTTTTTTATATTTCATTGAACACACGTCAGGAAGGTCACAAGTAGATCCTGGTGACTCATGCACTTCCGGGTACCATTTATGATTTTTTGGTATGTACCTTATATCTGAGTCATGCATTGATCCCCTTCATCGACTCCCGGGTCAAGACTGTGACGTCATGAATCGTATGTGACGTCATGCACCCACACCTGGATCAACACCTACCGCTCAACTTTTTAGCGAATAACTTACACATGCGGGGTGTCCCATTTTTTATATCCTGAGTAACAAACACTTCGTCGTGGAGCACAGCAATATTCGGTGGGCGCTGTTAGACTATCAGTTTATGTACTGTCACTAGGTGACACATACCAATTCAGCCCCCGGATTCAGCCTTCTTAGGAATAATAAAGACCTATATCAATCAATGGGTGACACCAATAAATGGAGTTACATCATTTTCTAATGCAATTGTATTTGAAAATGCAAGTGGGACATCGAGTAGACTCTTTTGATCATGCTTCCCGAATATTTCCTGAGTTAAACAATAATTGAAGATTTTGTCTTGTCGCACGTTTTGAGTCCTGTATCGCACGCTGGTGCGACAATATGGCTCACCGCTTGCAAGTAATACAACAAAAACCCATATATAGCAGCTACGGTAGAGAGTAGAAACACTATATTAGGCATTTTGGCCTGTTCCAGGATAGTTATGAATGGGCAGCGAATGATTCATGTCCTGGGTTCCCCTGAAAATGATTGATTTGAGGTCATGAGGAGACATGTGACGTCACAGAAACAGTCACATGTTAAAGCACCGGAGCGGAGCATAGTTTGGATTGGAGGAGATCGTGTGTACGCATGAACCTGGAGTTTTTAAGGGAGAAACGGTATGTGGGTCATAAGGGGCAAGGGAAGGGGAGAAGAAGAAAAGGTAACGGAGAAAAATGTGATCCACGAACCTAACCATGTGGAGTGTAGGCGTGGTCTGAGAAACTAGAACAAATTTCAGTGTATACTAACGCAGAAAAACACATTCCTTCATCTAATTCTCATATTAAGATTAACTGGTGCAACGTCGTTTCTGGAGATTCTTTTTACTGTGAATACGATCAATTAAAGATCAATTACAAACTAAACTCACTATTAAACTCCTTATTTTATGTATTTTTTTCTAATAACTTCCATGTAATATATGTAGCCATGTGTGTCGTAATATCATAGTGTTGGGTGTAATTATATCATATTACTTGTATGTTACTTTTTTAAATATACATACATATACATACAAATATCATTTTTATCAATGTCTTAAGATCGTCCTGTTTAGAAAAAAATATCACATTAGACTTGACTTTGTAAAAAGTAAATAATGTGTCTACAAGAATTTGATAGAAATTCATTGTCTACAAGCTAGAGCTGTTGCACCGAATTCTATCACCAGTTACATATAAGATCTTCGATGTCTAACCCTTTCATACTATTTACATAGAGGTTTTCTGAGCTTATTGGCAACTTTTATCACAAGTATTATTTAGGTTCTCTTAAACCAATTAATGTCCAAAGCGGCCAAAAGCAGCCTAACTATCTTGATAAAATCTTTCATGCAAGGGCATAGTTAGGTAAATAGTTGATGGAGAAATATTAATGATAACATTACCAACAACTCTCATTCAAACATTTTTGAAATATATTTCTATGTTGCAAGGATTTCGGCAAAAGTATCCTAGTTCCAGACGACGTTCTTTGTAGGAACTCTTTAGCATTAATGGGTTAATAGTAAAACACAACTTACAGACATTATAGACCACTAAGTGCATTCAAGTGTAGCAAGAAGGACTTGTAAATTATGATAACACAAACGTAAGTTTAGAAAGAGTTAATGTTTGAAACTCTTAAGAAAAAAATTAAATGGATTTTGATTTCAGTTTTCTGGCCTTGGTGGTAACAAGCTTCATTTACCTTTCATTACCGAGGTTACAGCATTCACTAACCCACAGGCACTGGCAACTTCCTCACATGCCGCAAGCGGCAGTATATAGGTTATCAATCTCTGCATGAAGTGGTGACGTAGTACGCAAATAGGTATTATATAAGTGTATGGTAGCAAAACATCTCTAGACTCTACATGTGGCTGTTTACATATGGACCGTCCTCACCTACAATGACCTACATTCATTTATTTCCCATTAGTCAAGTGGTTTGTGACATGTCACATGTGTACACGACTATTCGAAATGCCATTGATCACTAATACCATATCACATATATAAGCGGGCCCGAGGGATTCGCCGTCGCCTAGTGGTTACGATGCCAGTGGTTCCTACGCGTGAGATCGCTGGTTCGAGTCCCATTATCGGGTTGGTCTGTGCGGCGTTATGAAGGTTTGCCCTTGGTCCCTCTGCAACTGAAAGATCCCATATAACTATACGTGAATAGAAAGGAATTGGGGAATTTCGTCCCGGTTCCGGATTTCTATCTCGTCGCAATATGACCCAAGCTGCTGTAAGCGACGTTCAAACCAATTGCTTCATTCTGAAAGCGAGGATGTTATTTGCAAACAAAGTGAGAGAAAAAACAAAATTTCAAATCTTGGATACAAATATATGTCAATAATAAAGTATTGTTTCATTGTGTAATGCTTACAATAAACACGGACAACATCAGAGGACGTGCAATCAGACCACCACGGCCAAAGGGTCAGTCAGACCAAGAAAAATGTGAAAACAAGTTCATAAAATGACCATTTGCAACTTTAACCCATTAATTGGTAAGAGTTTTCCTGGAAATCGGCATCTTGATCGATGATACAAGACAATTGCTATGTTATTGAAGGTGATTTCACAAGATATATAAAGGAGAGGTGTTGGCAATGTTCTGTTTATTTTTTCTCCTTCAAATATTTCCTTACTATGCGTTTGCTTGAAAGATTTCGTCAGATGTGTCAGCCTGCCTTTGACCACTTTGGGCATTAATGGATTAATGTAAATGTTGAGTGATAAGGAATTCGTGCCGTCATGATCATGAAATCGACAAGTTTTACCTTGATCATTAACAAGTACATGCCGCTTATACAATAAAGACATTTGATTCCTTTAATTAATTCAAATATCCAGGCATTTTACACAACCGCACAACCGACTGCCAACCAATTGCCTGGCCATAGATACGACCATACACTCGTGACATCACAGCTCAGGTAAGCTATGTGACAGAAAACGTGACGAAAAATCGAAATTCGTTTTCCAATTGCAAATAAAATGAAATAAGAGATAAACAAATAGTGTATGACATAGGGATACTCTCAACATTGCCTACAAATGACTCAATGATGGGAGATCATTATCAAATTACGGTATTAGTCGAAGTGATCCCATTTGTTGAAGAATCATGTTGAATCGTAACATAAAATTGATTGTTGTCATGGTAACCACGTTATTTTTTATTAGTCCTTACTTCATTCATGCAGGTGAGTCTTCTACTCCTCAAAATATTCTTACTAATGCTATATGCTAAAATTTTTAATTTTTCTACAGAATACCTATCGTATAACACTTAGGAGTTAATTACACAATATGACGTAATATTCGCAAGAAACATTAGTTCCAGGGTCATTTTCTAACAGTATCTTCATCGAAATCCCATATGACATTTTGATAACTAAAAAAGTTCAATACCATTCAGAAGATCAGAATGTAGCTATTTTTAGTATACAAAAGGGGCATCTATACCTAAGACCTGATGTGCTAACTTGCATATATACCTAGAATCTTGGAAATAGCCTAAAAGTTAACATAGATGCATTTCGTAATTATATGCAGTATATCAATTCAGTTTTTATGGGTGAAAAGTTGAAAACCAGTCACGTAAAAGCCATATTATTTCCTACGCATCTTCCCAATTGATACATCCCTGAATTTAAGTTTTGTTTATATCCCCGAATCCCGATAACCATACATCCACATATACCAAAGGTTTGGTCACCACATCCCCAAATTAGTTCAAAGGGTCCGCCCTAAAAACCGTGTAATTGGTCGTTGCCATTGACTGATCGTTGTTCCTCATCAATGCTAGGGTTCGAATCGCAGCTGGCCGGGGGACTGGGACAAAGTTGCAAAATTTCCTCCCCAATATAGAACCGGCTAGTTAGTAGTCGCAATTTGGCATAAATAGTGACGATAGGCTCCGTGTGACTATTTTAGAGTAGATGAAAAACTGAGTCAAAATATTAAACCCATAAGCGACCTTGTTCGATGAAAATGAGAGAAATACTCGTTGGAGCGGTTTCAGTGAAACCTGAGATGAGTAGACCGGGATCGGGCACTGTCCATGCATCATCAAATGTCGCTGCCTCCCATCTCCTTGGCAACTATCTGACCTAGAAAGGATGCTGCATGCTAATTGCACAGATCAGATCACGTGACCAAGGCTACACCGCGTAACCCGAGGCGCACATACCCTAGTAGGTGCTAGCATGCTGTGCCTATGGGGATGTATTTCTCTGGTGAAACTAATTAAAGTTGCGTCAATCCACATCACAAATTATCATAAGTATCCATTATAATCACTTACCTTTTTATACTCCGGCTATACCATTAGTATTCGTTACAATTACTTACCGTTTTATACTCTGATTATTCCATTACCATGCATTACAGTCACTTGCCTTTTTGTACTCTAATCGCTTCTAGACAACAGCGTCATCTTTTGGTCAAAAGCGATATCAAAATATGGGTACCCACATCGTGCTTCATGCATGCAATGTTGTTCAAGTTTGCGATAGTCAAAAGAGTGTCCATGGGCTTATCTACCAGTGCCACCAGTCAAATTCAATCAAATAATACGACATTGAAGTATTCTTAGTCAAATACCATGTTTATGAACACCTTTACCGTTCCAATGCTGAAGGCCGCCACTTTCGACAAAAGCACAGGAACGCAATTTTTTTTAAATCCATATAAACCCTGTCATGTTGGTATTCATTTAATAGCTCTCGCTGTGTACCAATGTGCCAGGGTTTCAGTCATTTTTCAGGTCTTTTGCATCATTTTGTATTGGCGAAATTAGCCACCAGTAGCATAAGGGTTAAGGCTGACGACCCGGGCTGACGAGTACAAAGCAAATCTCAATATAACAATGAATCACTTGGCAGATAAATAGAATATAGCGAATGATTTTTTGGGGCACTTAGGAAATGGAGACTGAAATAGTTTCTGTTCTTTTTGCAATCACCAATTTTTAGTTTACATATTGTCTGCCTTTATTGTATTTATCCTGATATCAAGAATTGAGAATTACTTGATTACCTGTGGTACAGATACAATACGATGATCAAAATTGACTTTAAGATGCTCTAAATATCATCTCTTTGAGAATTAAAAAAAATCATCCTTAGATACTTGACATTTAAATTCCCTGTTCATTACAGCACGTTTATTACAGCACGTAACATATCCCGATATCATTCTGAAGGTAGCATAAAAACTATATGGATATGTAGAGAGAGACCAATTATAATATGCGCTATGGTGAACGGCTGGCCTTGCCAGGGGTGTCTGATATGGCATCAGCGAGAGGTCAGGAACTAACACGGACCAATCAGGGCTCTAGTATCATTTACATTACAGAGAAACCTGTGCGCCAGCATGCACAGAGCACAACTTCCAGGCTATTCGTTGAGGCTAGCCTGTTCAGGTTGACAGACTGATTTCATAGCCACTTGTTTTTATTTATCCAAGATAAAAATAAGCGACACATTAGGGATAGTCTCATGTATTTCTGCCTTTTGCTCCTCATCGACAAAAAAGCCTACTCCCAAATTCTAAAATTTAAGCTTTTTGGGGGGGGGGGGGGGGTTGGGGTGGTTGAGGGCGTAGTGAAACTCTATTCAGAACTGGGGTTAGAGGCGGTATTGGGCTTCAGAATTTGGTTGAGGGGAGGGAGTCAATTTTTTTCTCAGGTCCCCCTACCCCCAATTTGTTTAAATGGAACAGCCTTATGGCAACTTGATATGCAGGACTCTGTACTAGGACTGTCATTGACATCCATTTTTTTTCAATTCGATCATTGACTTTCTATTTTTCGATTCCGATTATTTCGATTCGATTTTGAAGAACTGCACTGATAGAATTTTTTCACATGTTCCAGACTATTTTTGTGGCCAGGATCCTAAGATTTTCACAATGTAAACACAATGAAGGTTGACTCAACACTTTATGATTGATTACTTGAGTTTCTCTTCAAAATTCCTATTAGTGTTGGCTAAAAATGGTGTAAAAGGCTGAAAAAATGTGTTTCGATTAATTGACATAATAATTGACATAATATTTTTTTCGATTAATTGGAAAAATGATTTCGATCGATCGATACTTGTCATATCAATGACGGTCCTACACTGTACTACTTATGCAATCCAAACCTTTCACTGATAAGGCTATTTTCGCCCAACGAACAAGGATTCAAAGATTTTTGAAAACCATCTAAACCTTGCCATGTTGGTATTCATTAGATAGCTCTCGCTGAGTACTCTCAGAGGAGTACCCATTTGCCAGGGTTTCAGTGTTTTGTAAGTCTTTTGCATTATTTTGTAGTCAAAATTAGATACTAGCAGCATAAGGGTTAACTCTTTCACATCTGAAGAGTTTAAGTACATGTAGGTTGACAAAATGGAGCATCTCACAAGTTAGCTTAGTTTTTTAAAAAGATATTGGAATAGAGTGACTTAATTTACAATTAACCGGAAGAATTAGTCAAAGATTTCTCAAAATATCACTTTAAAAGTAAAATAATTCCCTTAGTGTCAAACCATGTGTTCACTGAAGATGGAAGGGTTAAACTGAATAAGAACTACATGGGGTAAATTTCAGAGTTGAATAGACAATCATACTATTTGGTTTTATGAATGGCATAAGTCACAGAAAACAACTATTAGTGATCTATTTCATTAATTGTATTACACCAAATCATTACTTTCCAAAAGTGTATCATTCTGGGAAAGAGGAAATCTGAAAAGGATTCTGACTACCCAGTTGTCAATTTATCATTTTTGTCCAACACTTGTTTACAGTAGGATTTCAAGACAGGTTTGGAATGTAGGGTACAATACAGATGTAAAGGATAAACTACTATATCACACACAAAGTCTCCCCTAGCAAGGTTGAACATTTGAGAGAAACAGGATAACAACCATTATCATCAGCTCCCCTCTGATTCTAGCAGCTGATTGGTCAATTGCTATGTTGTACTGGATCGTATTGGGCTTCTAACAATACTTTTAACTATCGTTAATGTTATTGTATCCTATCCCAAGTTATAATGAAAGGCAGACATGGAATGTGGATAGTTTATACAGACTCTTTGCATGATATTGCTTGTGAAAGTTGTTTTACCCTTCCAAAGCTGAGGCTACTTTAGTCCTAAGTGCAGGGACGCATCTAAATCCTGTCATGTTGGTAATCATTAGAAAGCTCTCACTGAGTACTCTCAGATGAGTACTCATGTGCCAGGGTTTCAGGCATTTTTCAGGTTTTTTGCTAATTTTGTATTGACTAAATTTGCCACCAGCAGCACAAGGGTTAAACAGTGTTGATATCAGAATGAAATCAACACATCTGAATTCCATGCATACAGCTAATAAATCACTTGATACATTACACAATCTGGTGGATTTTGGGCATATATATCATATGAGGTATATAAATATTAAAGATAACATTCAAAACATCTCTTCTGTTCACACTTTCCAAAGAGAACGTGTTACGGGAATTGTTAATAATCATGTTGAGTGACACAATATTTCACACAATAATGCTTTCTGCAAATACAAATGTATACAGGACATGCACAAAAGATATGTATTTTGCCGGATAAATACAGCAATACAAATAACTAAAGTAAATGGACATACATCAATATATATATATATATATATATATATATATATATATATATATATATATATATATATATATATATATATATATATATGTTAAGTATGGTACATCCATTTGTCACAGCAAACATGGTACAGCAAAATGTTGTATAAATACATGCGGCATTAAACGGGTGACCTACAGTACTGAGTACAGAGAAGAACCAGCGATATTTCATAAGTATAGCTGTAAAAAAGACAGATATACATATACATATATATAATCAAGACTGAGCTGATCCTGTCCAGCAGTATTATTACATCAGAGAACAACGCATTCACACTGGCTGAAACAACAATGTAGAGTGTCCACATGTACTTCGTGACAAGTAATATCGACTTCATTACTTGCCCTACAGTAGTTTCTACTAAGTCACTTTTTCTGAGCGACAAATAATATTGAATTCATTTCCTGTCCTGAAGTAATTTCAACTCTACCACTTTTACTGAATGACAAGTAATATTGAATCTATTTCTTTTCCTGAAGTAGTTTTAACTCTACCACTACAGGACAAGTAATATTTCTTGAACTGCAATAGTTATTTTAGTCCTTCATTCCCAGTAGCACCAGGCCAACAAGTGTATGGCGAAAGACACAGAGTTTGGAAATCAGTTTGGCAAGAAAGCACCTCATTTCAAGATTTTAAAGTCGCATTTGTGTTCTATGCCTACTTGTCCCAAAAAACAGGTATAATATAGAACCCTTGCCTAGTTTTATTACAAGTGTCAGCCCTGGTGAACGACTGATATGATCAAATTACTGTACGTTTTGGCATTGACATATCATCAGTAGTGCCACATATTTGAGGATAACAATATCCAGTTTTATCCACACAGCAATTTCTTAGCCAGAACGTTTCTGGTGTCATTTGGATACCTAGATCCTCAGAAATCCAACATTAAGACACCCAAAAATGTACCCTTTATGGTTGGAAATTGAAAATATTATGGACTCTTCTGGAATGTTGGATGCCCAAATTTCATGATACCACATTTTGGTGACCAAAATTCAAAATCCTGGCTAAGATTATGCTACTCAGAGTGGAAATTTGCATCTATTTTGTCAAGCCACCCACTTCTTGGCATCAAGGCCTGAATGAAATATATGCAGTTTGGCCGATTCTAATATCACAAATCCTACACCAGAGTACTTAACAAATGTACTGTAGCATTAGTGACTTCAATTCTCTCAATTCATATGCACCTTATCCACTGTATAAAACACCTAAGTATCATAACATCTATTTGGTACATAAAATTTTCATGTTAATCTTTTTTTCAGAAACCCATAATTACCTGAATTACTCTAACTAATTTTATCACTTATGAACCATCAATGTATGCTCATCAGTATCATTTTGAAATAGTAACCTTTGCGTTAAATGTACCCATACAGAAATGGTGAAACAGATAACTGTTAGAAATATCAGAAACTACTTTACAACACAAAGCTAGTAAATAATAAAAAAGTTCCTAAAAAGTTGAAAAAGAATATAAAACCTAATAATTTTAAATCATCAACGTTTGATTTAAATCATACAATTTCTCACTAAGTGTCAATAACGATTTGATTGTATACATTCTTATATTTGAACACTCATTTATACATGTATCCACTAATCATGATAATAATTACCTTTAATTAATTACTTTAAGTAGTAATTAATTACTCAATTTATAATATATTAATCAATTAATTGAAATCAAACTGTATTGGATACATATTGATTGTCAGTTTGTTCGTATGTTAAACCCTAGACAACTATGACATGATTGTAATTATAATTCATCCTTCTTCTTGTCCTTCGCGATCCAGTCCTTGACGGAGTCGAGATCCTTATTGACCTCCTCCTCATTATAAGTAGGTAAGGCACTGAAATGATTAAAGACATCAAAAATCAAATCAAATCTTTCAATGCTGAGGCTACTTTCGTCCAAAGCACAAGGATACAAAGGATTTTGAAAACCATCTAAACCATGTCATGTAGGTATTCTTTGGAAAGCTCTCGCTGAGTACTTTCATATGAGTACCAATATGCTAGGGTTTCAGGTATATTTTAGTTTTTTGGCATCATTTTTTATTGGCAAAATTAGCCACCAGCAGCATAAGGGTTAAAAGAAGAATTATGACATTGTGCACCACTTGAATAAACTGAAAGTAATGTTTAAAATTGGAAGTCACATATCATTTTTACTCGCTCCTCAAAAGAAAACATGAGCACCACTTCAATAAACAAACAAGAGGGATGTTGACAGCTTCAGCTAGTGAGCTTCAATTGTTTTTGACATCTATTTTCTTTTATTCATCTATTTAATCCTGCTGCTGTTTCTTATATATGTGTATATGTGGTCTATCGTAGTCCCTTGCTTTGCCCCGATGGCTATGTAGTCCAAGGTGGTGCCACTGACCAATTATCTTCAACCATCAACTAATTAGGATCAACAAAAGATTGATCATGTACCCTAATTCACCAATTGATCCTTCCACAGTATAAGTTATCATTGTGTGGTATCAAATAGGGCAGACAGTTCTTTTTGAAAACCCCCATTCTCAAAAATAGGGGTTGGATGGATCTTTTTCCCATGCGGAGCAGTCACAATATTGGGGGGTTGGAACTTTTAAATCAAATTCAAGGTTCCTCCATTTAAGGGGAAGGACGAAATATTCAAACCATGTTTTTGAAGAGGGGATGGCTAATTTATTGTAAGTGAGTGGAAGATTCAGAGAATTACGGTAATCCTAACCAATTCCCTTCCCTAGGAATACTTACTTGACTATGGCAGAGGTCCACCTATCAATGTCACCTCCAGGTCCATGTCATGTCAATACATATATATTTGAACTTTTTTCACCTCAATATAATTCCCATGGGCCATGACATTGTATATGGACATTATGCTTTAATATGACATTAAGTAAATACATGTTTATGGTTGTAATCCAAGTATATTGTGGTCCCCCCTTAAAAAATCGGATGCCAAAAAATTATAGAAATGCAATTTTGGACAGGCATTTTTTGAATCCTGGCTAGGACAATGTTCAGTGAATAATCCTAAGTTGCGAACCGATTCCCATCCCTAGGAATACTTACTTGACTATGGCAGAGGTCCACCTGTCAATGACTCCTCCAGGTTGACAGATGGTATCACAGGCCTTGCACAGATGACAGAACTTGCAGTACTGGAAGGCAGATGGAGAGAAATACAATTAATGAAACCGTGGAGAAAGAATAATATAAGATATGTCTGACAATATTTTGTTAATTTCATGCATTCAATTACTTCTTTCACTTTAACATAATCATAGTGTAAAAGGATATTATGCCTTATTTCAATAAGTAAGTACATGTTCATGGTCGTAATCTGACTATAAGGGGGTCTCCCTTGAAAAATCGGATGGCCAAAAAGTTTACAATTGCCAATTTTGGGCACCCAATTTTGAAATCCTGGGTAAGAGCTTTAAAACTTTTTCTTGTTATTCCAGTTCCTATACTCACCTTGCACATGTGGCAGTTGGGCTTGCTTCTGCTTGCTTCACATGGACAATCTTTATCACAGTAACTGCAGAACTAGAAAAGAAATAAAATCAAATGATATGACCCCCTAGGTACAAGAACGGCCAATTTTCTGGTCATTATGGCCACCTCCACAAAAAAGGTGATATAAGGCAAGTTATTATTAATAAAGATTTAGGAGAAAGATATGGTCAAATCTACATGAATTCAGTCACTTAAAGAGTGCTTTTAGGACTAATGATAGAGGTTTTAGAAAGAAAAATGGGTCACCATTGTTTGCACTACAGATTCCTCGTGAAGAAAGAGTGTTTGAATTGTTTTAAAAATGGATTTATTGAAACGGAAAATGAAGAACACTTTTTTTTGCGCTGTCTGCACCCTGACCTCAAAGTACTTAGAGAAAACCTTTTGCTTAAGGCTTGCACAGTCTTGCCATCCTTTATTTATTTAAATGACACTGATAAATTGGTGTTCCTACTGTCCAACTGTGATATTATCTTTTTCAGTGCCAAAACCTGTTCTTAAATGCTAAACATCAGAACAGATGTGTCCCGGATTGATTTTATATGATTATTTCATTTTAAAATTGTATATTTCTCTATGTTCATATTGTATGGTCTCTCATACCTAGGTCAAAGTTGACCGTCCTTTGTTTTATCTTGTCTTGTATGTATTATTTATCTATGGGTGAGACCTTAATAAAATTTTCTTATCTTATCTTATCTTATCTTACTACTCATAATTGTCAAGAACCTCCATTACTGACTAGCGCACACTTTCAGTTTGAATTAGAACTTAGGGATCCGAACATAGTTTAGGGTATAACTAATTATGATATTATAATATGAAAGACTGAATGAAATAAATACATATGATTGATATGAAATGTTTTGTTGGTATTTAACTATTTATTAATAAAGAGGAGATGAGGGGAACCCAATCCAATAAATTGTAGGGTACTGATGCCTGATGGTACACATTGATACTTCAATACTTGAGAGAAATAGGGTGGGATCTGACTTTTGATCAACATATATGTCTTTCAAATTTCAATGAATCAATCTAATGTTCAAATCTTTCTAAAATTTGATATTGATCGGCAACCACTTTGTCCCATTGTAATGGAGGAATTCATCGAGTGTCCACTCCCTTCCTACC
Source organism: Maea johnstoni (assembly GCA_963942565.1). Classification (NCBI taxonomy): domain Eukaryota; kingdom Metazoa; phylum Annelida; class Polychaeta; order Spionida; family Magelonidae; genus Maea; species Maea johnstoni. Next base: position 11,138,970 of record OZ012686.1, on the reverse strand, counting down.
CCCCCCCCCCCCCCTACCCCAATACTCATCCCCAGATCTCAGGTGAGTCCTTCTAATCTAGATACCAGATATTGATCAACTCGTTACCTACGCCGGCCCTCCCCCACTCACCTTGCAGTAACCACAGTATTGACACAGCGAGCCTTTGGCGTATTCTAGCTGCTTATCGTCCACCTTCGGCACTTCCTCCGTCTCCGGCGCCTTCTTAGCATTATCGCCCTCATCTGCCGCTTGGTTTTCCGCTAAAACAGCGCAAGCTATAAGCAAAAACATGACAACAAATGCGACGCCGGTCTTCATGGTGGAAGCCATTTTGGAGAGAACCTAGTTCTTGAAAACTTCCTCCGTAACAGGAGAGCTCTAGTGTGGCGCCATCTGTTGCCATTGATCAAAACTAAAACTAAAAAGAAATAGGATTTCACTTTAGACTAGGAGACTTCCCCACTTAGGCTGTCCGTACCGTTTGCCGTGGGGCCAAGGGTCCTGCTCAAGGCTGTTGAATTTTTTGGAACATGGTACGTGATTAAGCACTGCCAGATTTGAATGAAATAAAACTTACTTGTATTTAAAGACCAGTGGTTATTTATCATTTCAGACAATGTTTTATTTTACTCACCTCCTCCTTCTCCTCCTGAAACATTGCGCAAGCTATCATTGTTAGCCCCCTTGAAAGTCTAAAATAAAAAGGGGGCATGGTCTTAGCCAGCAGGGTGTCTTTTTGGACTCCCAAACCCTTTAAAAGAACCTCTCAGGACACCCAAATCTTTTTGTGTGGAATTTCTAAAAATCTCAATCTCAAGCTTATAATTGAGTTCTTTCATCTCCATACAGTTCCCATGACATCGTTTATTGATATCATGCCTTATTTTGATGAATTTATACATGTTTATGGTTGAAGTATGAGTATATTGTGTTCCCCTAAAAAATTTGGACACCCAAATATTTTACAACTGCCAATGTTAGGCATTCAAAATCCTGGCTAAGACACTGGGGGGGGGGGGGGGGGGGGGGGTGTCACCAGTCATCCCGTCATATGGGTGGCGTCGAAATGGCACTAGATTTGCAAATTTCACGCCTAAAATTGAAAGTCCATCTATCCCACACTAGGAATGTCACCAAACCTTGCCTAGACTTTCATTGTCAGGTCCACTTTGAATATAAAATTAAAAGGGGGTTGTCAGTGATGCCGCTGATATAGGTGGCGCCAAAGTGGCACTTCTCTTTGCGAATTACATTGTTTGCCATATATAAATGTGTGTGTGTGTGTGTGTGTGTGTGTGTGTGTGTTTACTAAACACCTTTAGATGAGCAACCACATATATACTTAATCCAAGCTATACACTTGTTATTCATGTACTGTCTTTGATGACCAAACACAAGTGGATTCGAAACCAGCCGGTCAACCTGAACAAGCTAGCCTCAACCAGTGTCAAATGATAGCCGCTAATCGCCCAAAATTGGTGCTCTACGCATCCCCGGCTGATGGTGGAGATAAGGTTTCTCTGTATTGTAATCGATACGAGAGCCCCGATTGGTCCTTGTTCCCACGTGACCTCGCGCTGATGCCCTATCTAGTACTCCTGGCATGAGTCCAGCTCTTCACTATAGGGCATATAGTAATTGGTCTCTCGCTACATATCCATTCTTTTCTTCATCCTACTGTTCAGCAGTCAGTAAATGACTCTTGGTGTTGTTTTTCTCGCCAACTTTCTGGTGCTACTGATGGATGAGAAGAACATATGATGCTGTAGCTTGATTTAGAAGACTTTAAATGAATCATACCTGTCAACTCTACTGATTTGAGCAGTACTCTCCTGATTTCAGACCTCAAATATGCTCTCTACTGATAGAGCACCTGATTTTAAGAAAACTTCAGATTAGCTACTGATTTGCCATAGGTAAAACTAATAATAGAAAGAAAAAATTAGATATCGAAAATGAAAACGTACATATATATATATATATATATATATATATATATATATATATATATATATATATATATATATATATATATATATATATATATATATATATATATATATAGTAGTTTCTCAGACTAGGCATGGGGTTCATATTTCTGAATCAGGTTTCTGCTACCCAGTCTTTATCTTTTAAATTAGAAAAGGACATTTTTCAGATTCTAGATTGTTTGAAGGTGCCATGTTTTGATGGAATTCAATATGGAGAAATGCGTCAAAATGTTTCTTGCCTTGAAATTTGGGACATGGAATTTCGATTTTTCGTCACTTTTTCTGCCACATTGCGGCTAAGTCGTGACTTGCCATTTGTAAAAGGTGGAAGAAACCAGAGTACCCGGCAAAAAACATCGCTTGACCCCAAGTCACTGGCACTTTCTCACAACTTTCGCCTGTCTACAAGCCTACATATCGGAGATATGTTATCTTTTACTCTGCTCAGTGATGAACTAGACGGTCACTGTTAGTCTGAATAAAATAATTCTCTGGTCTGATTTTGAGGGTAAGGATGTGAAATATGCAAAAATCTCAAATTATCCTTTATTCACAAATTAACCCAATGAGCCACCTTCACATGCACCTTTTGGTTGGAGAGATGGGTTTTACACCAGCATCTCTTATCCGGATGGGGGAGGAGTGCCGTGACGTCCTAACAATGCCGAGTCATGAAAGACCATTGTTGGGCGTCATTTTGACAGTTTGCTGTCAGTTTTCACGGAGGTATGGCTCCATTGACCCAATGAGCCACCTTCACATGCACCTTTTGGTTGGAGAGATGGGTTTTACACCAGCATCTCTTATCCGGATGGGGGAGGAGTCACTCATGAAAAAATGAAGCGCAAATTTATTCTCTAGAAATCGCGGAGGGGGTGTTCTACGAGTGTTATAGCGAGCGCGCCAGCGCTGCTGCACGAAGTGCAGCTAGCGCAAGCGAGCATTCATGTAACGTACGTGTGTGTACGTATGTAGATACAATGTATACATTCAATCTGTATATGTACCAGAAAAGTTTTGAGGTGCCAACAATGTGGTCTCACGCGCGAAAACGGAAGTATTATTTAGTACATCCGGTCACGCAGGCGCAAGTTTCTGAAGTCTGAAGGGAAGTCTGGGAAATGAACATCACCTTTTGCTTTCAGGGCATATTTTGCCGCCAGATCCTTTTATATTTCGAGCATTGCTTTGACACGTAATAAGTATGGAGTGTTCCCTTCGAATTGAATCAAAATAGCGTTTCGATCAAGCATCACGCGAAACTACGCAACAAAGAAACATTGCAATGCTCACGCGACGTCGGGGAAAGCCGACAGGCGGTGACGGGGTGGTGGACGATATGTTGAACAGTAAAACTAAATTTATAAATACTCGCTTTTCTGTGGGTCAATTTTATTGCGGTTTGAAGCATTAAAACCGGCACAACACATTCTACTTGCCACTTAGTTCTCTCTCAAATCTGTTGCGAAATGAGGATTTTGCGACAGGTTGAAATCGTTGCAGTTTTAATGCCAATTTTTTTCGCTCAATTTATGCTATCTTTTGGTCAGTATGAAATGAAATCATCCGAAGCTGCACGTTTCCGTGGCTCAATTTTCATGCGGTTTAAATTGTTAGAACCGCCACAATTTCTTCTACACACCTCTGAATTTGCTTTTAAATCTGTTGAGAAATAAGGGTTTTGCGACAGGTTGAAATTGTAATTTTAATGCCAATTTCTTCGGCCAATCTATGCTATCTTTTGGTCAGTAATCAAATCATCCGAAGCTACGCCTTTCCGTTGGTCAATTTAAATGCGGTTTGAATCGTCAGAACCGCCATAATTTCCTCTAACTGCTTCTCAATTTACGTTTAGATTTGTTGAAAAATGAAGATTAAGGGACAGGTTGAAATTGTAAATTTTATGCCATTTTTTTCCGCTTAATCTTTGCTCTATTGGGCAGCATATAATGAAAACATCCAAAGCTACGCCTTTCCGTTGGTCAATTTTAATGCGGTTTAAATCGTTAGAACCGCCACAATTTTTTCTTCATGCTTCTTAATTGACTGTCAAATCTATTGAAACATGCAGATATTGCGACAGGTTGAAATCGTTGTAATTTTAAAGCCGTTTTTTTCGCTGAATCTATGCTATCTTTTGGTCAGTATGAAATGAAATCATTCGAATCATACATGCTTTCCGTTGGTCAATTATAATGCGGTTTGAATCGTTAGAACCTCCACCATTTCCTCTAAGTGCTTCTCAATTTGCTTTTAAATTTGTTGAGAAATGAATATTAAGGGACAGGTTGAGACTAATGTAAATTTTATGCCAATTTTTATTTCGCTTAATCTATGCTTTATTGGTCAGTATGAAAAGTAATCATCCGAAGCTACACCTTTCAGTTGGTTAATTTTAATGCAGTTTAAATCGTTATAAAGATAAAGATATTGCGTCAGGTTGAAATCGTTGTAATTTCAATGCCAATTTTTTCGCTCAATCTATGCTATCTTTTGGTAAGTATGAAATAAAATTATCCGAAGCTACGCCTTTCCGTTGGTCAACTTTAAATCGATTTAAACCTTTAAAACAGCCACAATTTCCTCTACGTGCTCCTCAATTTACTTTTAAATCTGTTGAAAAAGAAAGATTTAGGGACAGGTGGAAATTGTTGTAAATTCTATGCCATTTGTTTTCTTTTGGTCAGTATGAAATGAAATCATCTTAGTGAGTTTGATGACATCATCAGTAGCGGTAAAAGTTGCCACAGTGGTGGACCCAATGTTTACGGCAAAAATCAATTACTCGCCAGGTTTCAAATTTCAAAATCTCACAATTACTTCTACTAGCCTTTTACTGCTCTATTAAACCTCTTACAAAATGATGATTTTGCGACAGGTGGAAATGGTAGTGATTTCATACAATTAATCTTATCTGGTCAGAACAAAAAAAATCATCCGAAGCTTCGCGCTCGCTTCCTGGCCATGCCAGCATCATATTACTACATATGTATGAATAAATGCAAAAGAGTGGCATTTCTACTTGGAATGATGGGTATATTTCACTAGGGTTATAGTTATAAATCATGACACCATCACCCGAATGGCCCAGAAAAAATGCGAGAAAAAGAGATAGCAGCTTACTGTATACTGTGACACCCGTGGGGGCACTTGGGTACTAGATGGACACATACGCTAGTTCTAAATCAATGCTCTAAAAAACCCACAAAAGCTGACTTTTTGCCAAAAAACTTTTATGTTATAACAAAATCATTTTTTAATAACAACCACACTTTTGGTTAAAACACTGACTTTCTGTTAGGGATATGGACTAGTAACTCTTCACTTTTTGATAATTGCACGAATGTCGATCCACCGGATACGCAACCAGCAGATTTCCCAGAACAGGCTGGCTGCGGCGAATGGCCCAAATGTTGCGTTCTGCGCATATTGGTGCGCAACGTTCTCTGTAATTTAAATGAAACGAGGGACCTCATTGGTCATCATCTCATAGTGGCGTCACATTGGCATAGCCAGGGCTTCACTCTAGCGCATATGGTAATTTATCTCTCGCTACCTATCCCCTGTTTTATTCATCCAAGATAATAGTGGAGCTGAGCCCAACGGGCGAGGCTACTCTATTATTAAGGTGCAAGTGCCGGTTGGTCCATTTACTTGGATGATCAACAGTTCTTATCTTTTCTAACCTAGTCTTCCCTTTCTCTTGTGATGATATTTCAACACTTTTTTATGTATATTATGAATTATAATTTCATGTATATGTGAAATAAACTAGACATCTAGTTTCCTAAATTCCCCTATAAGGTCTCCTTACGGAGCCACAAATCCCCGTGGTATATCACACCCAATGGTGTGGTCACTGGAATGAGAAACAATGACCAACATACAAACTAGGCCATTTCAAAAAATAGCTAGAGACATTGATGGGATGCAATGATAAAACCACTGAATACTATCATAATAGATCCAAATATCCCTTTATGAATATATCATGAATTTAGAAATCATAATTAGATTTACATGTTATCTTTTACAATAAGAAAGTCCCCATCTTAATGTCCAAAAGTGAAACTGTCCGACTTATCACTGGATATGTAGGCATGTGTTTGCGAAGTAAGTTTCAATATAGTTTATACGCAGATTCGTACCTATAATATGCAGAGGTTAACCACAGCAACGGATTGAAGCGTAAGAATTCAACTACTACACGTCCATCACACTCGCTCTCCTATGGATACTTATTACAATGCGCAATTGAAAATGTGTGGAATATTGTATCACATCATCAAATGAACAACAGAAACAGACAAGGAAGTGCATCAGTTGCGTAGAGACTCAATTCAAGACATTGGAGAATTATCCACATTCCTGAACAATATTGGAGAGTTAGAACAAAGGATGGCATCAGAAGTGGATTTTAAAAACTGATAAACTGGTAACTCTGATAGCAGGCTTGGGAACACCCGGTAAGTAAACATACTGTGGCAATTGTATAAATGGGATTTGTCCTCATATTTCTACAGACATGCTTCACTGTTGAACATACTTTTTTCAGTAGAAACCAAAAGATAGCCTTGATATAGACGTGATGGGGCATCCACAAAACCAGGAACCTGTATAGCAGATAACTCATCCCTGTGATGATGTTGAAATTACCCACACCTTGGAATAGGTCTTTAAAGAACATCTTTCTAGTTTTTGGGACATGAAAAATTGCTGGAAAACATCCATATTACAACAAAATCTCCGATTTTTTTTGTTAGAATAACATCTTAAATTTTCATTAAAATACTGACTTTTCATGTTGATAATCCATAACACTGATTGTCCAGATTCACAAGCTGGTGAACAAGCCGGTAAGTAAAAAAAATACTGCGCAATAAATATTGTATGGATAGAACCTGAGAGTAGTATGTATTTCTCTGATAGAACTGAGCTCATATTTAGAACTACAAAAAATGCTCCACTGTTGAGCACAAGTTTTGCCAAATATGGAAACCAAGGTAGAAACAGAAGAATAATTGATTACTCGTGAAGGGTTTCGCCCAAACCAAGAACCTGTATAAAAGATAAATCATTCTTCTGATGGGTATCTGACAAAATACCCTATCTTCTGCATAGGGCTTCAAAAACATCTTTCTTGTTTTCGCGGACATACGAAATTGCTGAAAAATACCCCATATTCGGAAGCATTGTAGCGAGTATATGTCCCTATTTGGTGTCCGAGTGTCTGTCTTCTTTGCTAGTAGTTTGCTTGCATAGAGGTGCCTATTGTGGTGTCCTCGACAGGTGTATTCAGCTGGTGGCGACACCTATTGGCTAAATGTATAACTAATCCTCTGAAGGGCATGATGTACATCGGTTGGCTCTGTTAGAATACCACACTAGTGTTTTGATAAGCCAAGACTTCTAGGCATTGATATGTATTTTTCTGTCTACTTGTTTTTGCTGCTACCAAGCACCAAGTGATCAGGATGGCCAGAGGGTCCAATTTAGTTCACATTTATTTCACCAGGTGAACAGAGAACTGTTTGTGTGTCTGGCATGAATTCACTCAAGGTAGGAGGCCCATGTAGTGCCATCTATATGTCATTTCAGGTACTGCACCACACTGGTTGGTCTTGCATTATTTTGATACAAATTTACTTCAAATTAGTATTTTTTGGCGATGACAATATAAACTTGCCTAAAAATAGCAAAACTCTGTGTACGTACATACATGTACTCATTTTCCAGACTATTGACTGTTTATGAATGTCATCGTATACGAGTGTGTATATTGCTCTTCGCTCACTGTGTGTGACAATAGCATGTGTGCAGGGGTTTCCAAATATTGAAGTCCTGGAGCACAGACAATTGCTCATTGGGCACAGCAATCGTTTATGGCGCTGCGTGGCAATCGGTTTAATTATTGTTACCAAATGGCACTGCCATATTAGCCATCGTGGCAAAAATAAACCCCTAGATCAATCAATAGGTGATATCAATTAATGGGGTTCATATGTACACGTTTTTTTTTATATCATCTGTATTTTAAAATGCAAGTGAAACATCTTAAAGACTCATTTGGTCATACTTCAAAATTACAAAGAATTCTGTTGCATGTCGGTGTGACGATGCGACCAGTTGGACATAACTTTTTTGTCTGGTGGTTTCGACGTCCTTGATGGGTGATACTATACGGTGGCGACATCTAGTGTTGTTATATAAAACGAAACTTGTGTAGCTTGAAGTTCTCAGTGGGAAGAGTCAAAGCCAATAGCAGGTACCCGACACAATATGGTTCTCAAATATGTGGAATTTGCTGGACGTAATATGCATGGATACAGATGTCAGAATTATTATTGACGTTCTGGCTTTGTGTGTTACTATCTTAGATGGATACAAAAACTTTCGCGACAGTTTCACAATTTGATGATATATTATCTTTATCACTTGATGACTGCTGTAGTATCCTTTTTCATTTCAGATGTGGGATGAGTTTGCATATCATCTGTCATATATTTTTGTCTAGAATATTTATGTTTTGGGAGTTGGTGATCATACATAAGAGAGAATTAATTTCATACGAGAACTATATTTGTAATTAGGGAATGGTATGGTTATGTGCTTTTGTGTATGTTTTCAGGAAAAAAAATAACTTATGTATACGAGAGTTTTTGTATCTGGACTTATATAGTGGTTTTTCTTTGTGCTATGAATATTAACTAAGAGATTTAAATGTAGCTTGTTGGACCGCTCGTGGATCTGTCCTCAACTATACGTGAATTACTGCTTTTATCCTAGATCACATGGCTACATGCGGATCTGAGGATGTAAATTCCATGTACGCAATTGTGTCAATATGAATAGAAACACCTTCATTTTTTATGTTGTTGCTGATTACGTTCGTTCAACTTTAATTTTGTATAACACTTAATATAGCAAGATCATATACTAGTAATACACAATTTGAGTAGCCCATTAACTAAATTATATTCATACTTGATATTGAATAGGACGTGAAATGAACAAAAAGATACAATTGTATATCTGCAATAACTTTTAATTTCAAATTACATGAAATCTAATAAGATTTTTATTTCACATAAATACACGTATCGTATGTATCATCTTCAAATATCATATCACATATACTAACATCATAACATGGAGTACAAATACAAATATAGAACAATCCACACAAAACAAATGAACTAGGTGTAGTCATTATCTTGTTTCTAACATAGGAGTCAAGACAGGAAGGAGGGTTTCTTTCTGCATCATATAACAAAATGTAATCCATTGGGCAAATTTTGCGTGGAATAATTCCACATAACTATCCTATCTTTTTTCCATTTTTTTCATTCTTTGATTCACTTCACATCGACACACTTCCTATTTTGTGATTCTTATAGGGTTATGACACATTGTTTTAGTGGCAAGATGATTAACTATTGGTGAGGTAACAGAAAATTAACACTTATTTTATGGATGATATGACCTTATGTTTTATCCCACTTATTTTCAAAAATACTTGTACAAAACACATGAGCATGAAAACAATCAAGAAGGATGCCTTTTTATGTGGCACCATCATCAAGTATTAATACATGTAAGATAATCTCCTTCATACTTTTCTTAATGATTGTTACTCCGTATTGTTATTTAACTATGTTTTGTATTTGCTGTGTACATGTATACACCTTACCAGATAATAATTTGTCTGTTCCACTTTTGCAACCTGTCGTTACAGTCAATACATATGCATGCATACATTGCGTGGACAAATAGTAATGAATAAATGAATAAACTCTTTCATTTATCCCTAAAGTTAAAAGTAGACTTTTTTCTAATTTTGGTGTAAATATCTCTGATTATTTGAATAAAAAAAATCTCAATATAAGCAATGCTAAAAGGTTGAAATTCATGCAACGAAGTATATGCATTTTCGTATGATATGTCAATCCAATAAAATATCTCTGATTATTTGAATCCAAAGTAATCTCAAAATAAGCAATGCTGAAAGATGGAAATACATGTAACAAAGTATATACATTTTCGTATGATATGTCGATCAAATAAAAAATATCTCTAATTATTTGAATCCAAAAGAATCTTAAAATGACCAATGCTAAATGGCGGAAATCCATGTAACGAAGTACTGTATATGTGTTTTCGTGTGATATGTCAATCCAATAAAATATCTCTGATTATTTGAATCCAATATAATCTCAAAATAAGCAATGCTGAAAGATGGAAACACATGTAACAACGTATATGCATTTTCGTATAATATGTAAATACAATAAAAATATCTCTGATTATTTGAATCCAAAAGAATCTCAAAATAAGCGAGGCTGAAAGATTGAAATCCATGTAACGAAGTATATGCATTTTCGCATGATATGTCAATCCAATAAAATATCTCTGATTATTTGAATCCAAAAGAATCTCAAAATAAGCAATGCTGAAAGATGGAAACACATGTAACAAAGTATATATGCATTTTCGTATGATATGTCGATCAAATAAAAAAATATCTCTAATTATTTGAATCCAAAAGAATCTCAGAATAAGCAATGCTGAATGGTTGAAATCCATGCAACGAAGTATATGCATTTTCGTATGATATGTCAATCCAATAAAATATCTCTGATTATTTGAATCCAACAGAATCTCAAAATAAGCAATGCTGAAAGGTCGAAATCTATGTAACGATGTATATGCATTTTCGTATGATATGTCAATCCAATACAATATCTCTGATTATTTGAATCTAAAATAATCTCAAAATAAGCAATGCTGAAAGGTCGAAATCCACGTAACGAAGTATATGCATTTTTGTATGATATGTCAATACAATAAAATATCTCTGATTATTTGAATCAAAACAATCTCAAAATAAGCAATGCCGAAATTCGGAAATACATGTAACAGAATATACATTTTCGTATGATATGTCGTTTGGATCATGATATATTGAGCCTCGGGGGAAATGGTCGAGCTAAGTGAGTGTGTCTGTACGTACGTGCGTGCGTGCGTGTGCGCTAGGTGCTATGTGTGTTATACGGTCATTGTCATGCGTAGCGTGTCATTTTTCACACGCTGTACGTTGCATGTTTACCCACGCATTAAGTGATGCGCTCTAGGTGCTAGTGGTCAGTACACTGGTCAGTGTGTCAAAGATCTGATTAAGCCAACCTAGACCCTCCCCCCACTAATCATTGTCAGACGCCGGACTTCACAAGTTCACTTGCCTTTCATCTCTGACCACCTATGTCTGGCAAGGCCCATACAAACTTCAGTGATAGTCATTTTCTGTATGAAATATGAACCATTTTTAATAAGAACAAAACAAAAAAGGAAAACGAAAAAAGTCATCAGAATTCGTTTATTATAAACTCATATGTATCTGGGTCGTAGAAATTGTCTTATATTTTCTATCATAATTTATCAACACTACACTGATATTTGAGAATTATCTGAAGAGGTATTCCTTAATCTAGCATGAAAATCATCTTATAGACAACCATTTTCGAAAACATCGATTCGATATTATAGATCTCCATATTATAATTAGTGTCATACTTTGCGTGCAAAAAGGTTAAATTATACTGGTCATGACATTTACAACTCAATCTATATTTCCACTGATGTAAATCCTTAGGATTAGATGTAAATTCTTAGAATAACAATCCAAACGTGATCTGTCACACGACTTCAATAAATGAATATTGCTATGAATTATATATCATGGGCGCATTTAAATAAACAGCTAGTATAACATCCATATCTTAAAGATACAAATATCATCGTTTGGAGAAGTGATTCGTGATTATACTAGAAGTATGAACATATACTTTTGCAAAAAATGCACTTAGGTAAATGATCACCTTTACATAATGTGTCAATAACTATCTAATGGAACATTATACACTGTACTTATTATATATCCAACTGTTGTCATATATTACTTGAACCGGATTTGTATACCAGAATATGCTATCTTGTAACTACACCATGTCTATGGAGCAATACTGATAAAAATCAAAATAAAACCTCATTTTTCTTGGCCTAATGATTGAACCGAATTTGCATATCAGAATAGGATGTCTTGTATCTGTACCATGTCTATCATGGAGCAATAATGATAAAAAATGAAAATAAAACCTTATTTTTTGCCTAATAATTGAACCGAATTTGTATATCAGTATAGGATGTCTTGTATATACCATGTCTATGGAGCATTAATGAAAAAAATGGAGATAAAACTTTATTTTTTCTCTAGCCTTAAAATATCTTTTTAACTCGGTGGAGCGCGTCCTGTAGTATCTTTCATCTTGTATGCGATATGGATACAAGTACGGTTGTTGATGCAAAGCATCAATAGTCAAAAGGCGGGGCCAAGTTATTTATGAACTTGTGAGGGAACCGGATGTATAAAGAACATTAACATTATAGAGGAAAATAATCCATAATGACTAGATTTGTATCATTTTTTGTAGAATTGAAACAGATATCGGAATTCTAGGCGCAAGCTGGAGACTTCGAAATCTCTTGGGTGCGAAGCTTCTTGGTTACGCATCAGTTTGGTTACGAACCAGTTTGGTTACGAAATCTCCTGATTTCATTCTGTACACATGGTATTTTTTTCTTTAGTAATTTTCCTTCCTATACCGAAAAATATACTTTATGTCCGCTTAAAATATGTTGTATATTTGAAAAATTCATGCTAAATTAAAATAATGAAGGCACAATTTTCCGTGGCAAAGGTAATGTACCGGGCCAACATTTATATTAAAACCAATCAGAATAGATAATTATATTCAGTCCAGCCTCAGGATTTCCAACATGGCCGTCCGGACTATGAACATTTCAAATCAGCTTCCCATATAGGCGTGGACTGAGGGCCCCGCCAATTAAGCATCCCAAAAATGTTCAATATCCAGAAATGAATTGAAAATATCAAAAACGATTTAACTACATTGTGGAAAAATATTTTTTTTAGATTTATAAGGTGATTAATAAAAATTGAAAACTGAATTATGAATAATGAACAATCAAGCATATTTTTCAATATTCATAATTTTTTTCTCAATTAAAAATTTAATGTTTACAGCAAGCAAGAATGACCGCACGAAGTGAGCATAATGGTAATGTGAGATTTAAATGAGGGCAAATGAGAGTAAAAAATAGAGAATTATATTCAGTCCGGCCTCAGAATTTCAAACATGGACGGCCGGACTACGGACATCTCGCATTAGCTTACTATATAGCACTCTGCCAGGGCGACGATACCGTCTCCCGGTTGGATTGCTACACGACTAGTCGTAAAAAAGTGATAAAAGAAGGGGTGTTTATTTCCTGGAAAAAGTCAGCGTTTTTATGAAAATAGGGGTGCTTTTTTGGCCAGAAATCAGTGCTATAGGGGTATTTTTTAATTTTGAAAAAAAACGAGCTTATGCACCCCCTCTGTACCTGAATGCCCCCCAGGAGAAAATTTTCAAATTGGCAAAAAGGTCAGAGCACCTAAATATCTGATTGCAACATCACTCATGATTAATTCTAGTTCTATCTTCTCAACCCTTATTTTTAGTTTGACAATTCTTTTAATGGAAAAGAAATATCAGAAATCAAACTGGCTGTTGCACATGTCATTTGCACTCGTCCTAGTTATTCTCCACAAACTTTGGTCATTCAGTAAAATTTACATATTTGTTCGTAATCTCATAATGCTACGAGTATTCTCGAGGGTAGGGTACTTAAGGTATTGCATTCTACACAAAGTGTAATCTTGCAGTTGGTAGACCCTGCCTGCACTGCCGCTCGGGAACACATTGAGACCAGAATATGGAATTTTCATTTTTTGTCAGTTTTTCTGCCAAATTGCGGCTATGGCGTATTTAGGCAATTGAAACAGGTGGAGGAATTAGAGAAATCCTTATTTTTCATTTGGGCAATTATTTTAATGAAAACATATCAGAACACGCAGATATCACTGCGACCTCACACTTAGGGCTACCTAACCTATGTACCAAAAGTTCAGAGAGACCAGAATTTGGAATTTTCATTTTTTGTAAGTTTTTCTGCCAAATTGCGGCTATGGCGTATTTAGGCAGTTGAAACAGGTGGAGGAATCAGATTTATCCTTATTTTTCGTTTGGCAATTCTTTTAATGAAAAAATATCAGAACACACAGATATCACTGCGACCTCACACTTAGGGCTACCTAACCTATGTACCAAACGTTCAGATATGAAATTGATAAGTGAGGAGTAAAACCGGCTAGAGCACATGTCATTTGCAGTCGTCTTAGTTATTCTACACAAACTTTGGTCATTCAGTAAAATTTACATATTTGTTCGTAATTTCATAATGCTACAAGTATTCTCGAGGGTAGGGTATCGCATTCTACACAAACTGCAACCTTGCAGTTGGTAGACCCTGCCTGCACTTCCGCTCGGGAACACGTTGAGACCAGAATATGGAATTTTCATTTTTTGTCAGTTTTTCTGCCAAATTGCGGCTATGGCGTATTTAGGCAGTTGAAACAGGTGGAGGAATTAGAGAAATCCTTATTTTTCGTTTGGGCAATTATTTTAATGAAAACATATCAGAACACACAGATATCACTGCGACCTCACACTTAGGGCTACCTAACCTATGTACCAAAAGTTCAGAGAGACCAGAATTTGGAATTTTCATTTTTTGTAAGTTTTTCTGCCAAATTGTGGCTATGGCGTATTTAGGCAGTTGAAACAGGTGGAGGAATCAGATTTATCCTTATTTTTCGTTTGGCAATTCTTTTAATGAAAAAATATCAGAACACACAGATATCACTGCGACCTCACACTTAGGGCTACCTAACCTATGTACCAAAAGTTCAGATATGAAATTGATAAGTGAGGAGTAAAACCGGCTGGAGCACATGTCATTTGCAGTCGTCTTAGTTATTCTCCACAAACTTTGGTCATTCAGTAAAATTTACATATTTGTTCGTAATTTCATAATGCTACGAGTATTCTCGAGGGTAGGGTACTTAAGGTATCGCATTCTACACAAAGTGCAATCTTGCAGTTGGTAGACCCTGCCTGCACTGCCGCTTGGGAACACGTTGAGACCAGAATATGGAATTTTCATTTTTTGTCAGTTTTTCTGCCAAATTGCGGCTATGGCGTATTTAGGCAGTTGAAACAGGTGGAGGAATTAGAGAAATCCTTATTTATCGTTTGGGCAATTATTTTAATGAAAAAATGTCAGAACACACAGATATCTCTGCGACCTCACACTTAGGGCTACCTAACCTATGTACCAAATGTTCAGAATGCTCGGCTAACAGATATGAAATTGATAAGTGAGGTGTAAAACCGGCTGGAGCACATGTCATTTGCAGTTGTCTTAGTTATTCTCCACAAACTTTGGTCATTCAGTAAAATTTACATATTTGTTCGTAATTTCATAATGCTACGAGTATTCTCGAGGGTAGGGTACTTAAGGTATTGCATTCTACACAAAGTGCAATCTTGCAGTTGGTAGACCCTGCCTGCACTGCCGCTCGGGAACACATTGAGACCAGAATATGGAATTTTCATTTTTTGTCAGTTTTTCTGCCAAATTGCGGCTAAGGCGTATTTGGGCAGTTGAAACAGGTGGAGGAAATCCTTATTTTTCGTTTGGGCAATTATTTTAATGAAAAAATATCAGAACACACAGATATCTCTGCGACCTCACACTTAGGGCTACCTAACCTATGTACCAAAAGTTCAGAAAGCTTGGCTAACAGATATGAAATTGATACGTGAGATGTTTAAACGACTGAAGCGCATGTCATTTGCTGTCGTCCTAGTTATTCTCCACAAACTTTGGTCATTCAGTTGAATTTACTTATTTGTTCGTAATTTCTTAATGCTACGAGTATTCTTTGGGTTAAGGTAGTGAAGGTATGGCATGCTAATGCGATCTTGCAGTTGGTAGGCCCTGCCTATGCTGCCGCGCAGGAGCACGTAAAGACTAGAATTTGGAATTTTCGTTTTTTGTCAGTTTTTCTGCCAAGTTGCTACTAGGGGGAATGTAGGTAGGTGTGGCCAGCGGGGAAATCAATCGGAGGCTTGGTTCCAAGTCTGTACGTCAATGGTTCATGCCCCTGCAAGGATTTAAATCCAGGCCGTGACGAAAGACAGCTGGCAGTCATTGGCAACGCCGCAGATATCGGGCAGGCCACATAGGACGCGGTCACTGCGTGCAGAGGGTATTGAGGCAAATTCCCTCGTTTAAATTTAGCATACCCCTCGAGCTCCCGACCTGACTACAGATCCAGAGTGAGAGGGGAAGCGCAACAACTATTAATTGTGCTCACCTCAAATGCGCCAATGATGCTACTTATAGCTAGAGAAGGAGTACAGTAATATGCTTAGAGTAGTTAACCAAAATGGACTTTTGTAAGTTATTTGGTTGAATAATACTGTTCAACTTAAACTTTATCGACGTCATAGATAGTTTACAATATTTCTATTGAAAGAAATATTCTTTATTTTGGCACATTGCAGAATTAGGTACCTTTTACACCTCATGGGCGCCTTTGGATCTTGTTTTATCGCCGCTCATGTGTATTAATAGACCACAGTTCCGCATTTGTCATCCGTCGACCGTGATTGGGTCACATTTTCGAAAATAAATTACTTTGCGCATGCCACCATATAAAAACACTTTGAAGTTAGTTAGTGGTTTACTATTTTTATCTCTCTACTAAATGGTTGATAACTGTTCTAATATAATACTTTTGTTGGGAAAACCTTTATATTATAACCAATCAGAATAGAGAAGTATATTCAGTCCGGCCTCACGATTTAGATCACGTGACGTCTGCCCATGTACATCTCAAAACACCTTCCCAGATAAGGCGGGCCCGATGGCCCCGCCAATTATGTGATTTACTAATTGGGTGTCATTTACCTACTGTTAGCGCGTGCCGCCTGCCACCTGAGGTCTGATGAGCGTTAATGACGTCACTAAAAAGAGGAGGAGGAGGAGGGGGAGGGGGGAGGGGGCGCAATAGTTTTTCTGGTCAAAAGGTTGCGACCCCGGGATCATGACCTTCGCGCTGGCTGAAGGCGCGGGCTCGCGGACCGCGGCGTGCGGCATTCAGACACAAACTGATGACTTCCTTGCGCTTTCAACCCCACACAAAAGCCACCCCCGTGCCTACTTGACACGTAGCGAACCCTGAACCCGGGCGCACGACCAGTAAAACACACCTTTTGTCACCCCCGCACGTGGACAACGGGTTTATTTTTTCACCCATCCACCTCTCTTTTTGTGTAAATCACAATGCACTACAAACAGTGTAACACTAAACCTCCAGCCCTACGCTAGAAAATGATCTCTCTATATCGCCATGAAAGCAGCTGCAAATTTCCTCCGCTTGACACAGAGTTCACGGGTAACAATACACCAAAAACACATAAAAATCACTTTTCTAAATACAAATCATGAATATATTATGAAGATCAACATAATTAAATAGGCATGTCACGAATGGAGTACGGTTGATCGGTTATGGGTAAAGGTGTTACCACTGAAATGGCAGCATAGTTAAGGGTTAGAGAAAGGGCATGAATTATGTCAATCTTATCCGATGACCAACATGTGTTTTATAGTCTCGCTCTAACCCCAAATAAAACAATTTTCCCGCAAAAATGTAAATTTTGTTTGCAAAGGTCCATCCGATCTCTTAGCACATACGTTGAAGGACATTTATTTCTAAACTTTATTTGATTTTAATTTGAATATTGAAGACAGTTGGATGATGCGTCATCCGTCGATCCTTTAAACCCAAGATTTGAATTTGGAATTTCGTTTTTCGTCACATTTAACGCCAAGAAATACTAACGCTGATATTGGCAGAATTAGTTTTTCTGTGATCGAAATATTACCCAGAAAAAAAGAATAGTTATGGTAATGATTAGGATGACGATGGTAATACTACTACTACTACTACTACTACTACTACTACTACTACTACTACTACTACTACTACTACTACTACTACTACTACTACTACTAACACTACTACTACTACTACTACTACTACTACTACTACTACTATTACTACTACTACTGCTACTACTACTGCTGCTGCTGCTGCTGCTGCTGCTGCTGCTGCTGCTGCTGCTGATGATGATGATGATGTAATACTGCCATTTGTGGCCCTCAAATGAATTTGTATGCATCAGACGATGTCGACAGAGCTACTTAAAAAATCAAACATGTTTCTTAATGTCATTTATCTAGTACCTACGAGAAGGTACGTATTTCGTTTCTATATTTAGAGGGCTTATTAAGTTCAATTCAACATAAAAGGAAACGAATGCGAAAAGGTCCCTTTTTAATTTATTCTAGAAACATGTATTAGGGAATGAGAGATGCGATTAAGTGATTGAGTATAGGGGAAAGATCCTCTGATGAAAAGAGCATGGACAGATTCAAACCAAACTATCGAAACATGTTGGTATGTATGTACACAGTTCTCTATGATATAGTATTATATAGTAGTAACCAAATATCATGTCTGCAATTTGGATTCTAGAATTAGCACTGCCGAATCCTCTTTGTAGATTCTATCTATTCATTTTATGAAGAAAATGCGGTATGTGTATTGTTAATGGTACCGTCTTTACTAGCAGACATCTCAAAAATGCACCTTCTTGGACATGAACAAGCATTTGATCTGTGTATTATTTCACTGGGCACAGCTTTACTAGTATATTCTAAAAATACACATTTTTGCACATGGAAAGACATTTGTTTTATGTATGACATCAGCTTACTAGAGCACAACAATCCATTGCTATAGTTGCAAGCTCTTTGACTGTCTGATGCCTTTTCTACCTACTTCAATGGCCCTCAGCTGCCAGGACTTCTGCTGCTTGAATCATTAGTGCTTACGATATCCTATAGAATTTATCGTCTGGATCTTAAACACTTTTGACAATAACTTTTGAGTCAAAATTGATCTTCCAAAATATTTGAAGGGGAATTGCAGGTAATGATCTGGGTAACAATTCTCCTTTGAATATTTGCTCAACTATGCTTGCGTTCGAAAGATTTCATCAAAAGTCTCAGGCTGCCTCTGGCTGCTGTGAGCATTAATGGGTAAGGTCGTTTGTTGGGTTAAGTTGTGAATATAGGGTTATTTTGAGATTTTTACAGATGTTAAATAGTACACCCTTTTCCTCGTTATCAGACTGACTGTGAAAGTCTAGGCCATCACTGAGCAGCCTACATGTAGGAGACCATAATTAGATATACCGTAAGAGACAATACTTATATAATTTGATATACTGGACCAACGTATGAAACTCATTACCTAACAATTTGAGACAAACAACATCACTAAAAGAGTTCAGAAACCTAATCTCAACCTTGTCTGGAAGTAACTGTACCTGCTCTTTCTGCTGCTATAATTAATACCAGTAAACGAGCTGGAGTATCTGCTATTTTACTCCAAAATCATAAACATATGTTCTGAAAAACTGAAGATATTACTCTTTGTCAATTAATATGTGTCAACTTAGTTCCCCTCTACTTAGGCCTAAAAAAAGAAATTGTTTGTTTCCTGTAACGGTCTGAAAATAAATAGGGTAGGTAGGTCGGTAAAAACTTCTTTTTCTTTATTTTTTTAGTCAAAAATGTGTGTTTTATGCATGTTTTACGTTGATTGGGAGTTTGGAGGGCTGAAAAAACTTTAGGGTAGGGATTTTTTGAATAAAAACTTGTTAGGGTAGGGTTACAGGAAAGAAACTACTTTTTTTATACCTTATCAATTATATTGCTGTTACACCCTGTATGTTACATTTTATATTGTTATCTTGTAGTCGGCCAAGAGTCCTGGCAGCTCGTGTTTACTATGTAAAATCATTACCGACTTGAAATAAAGATTATCTATCCATCTATCTATCTATCACACTGCCTCACATAGGTTTTCACACAAGCTTGAAACGGTTTTGGCTTTTTTCTCTGTACTAGATTTCTCCAATAATTGGTCGCTTCAAACAGAGATTTTGGGTATCGAAGATCGGTGGGTTATAAAACAGATAAACATAGACTTAGGAGTACTACATGTACCTAGGGAAGGGTATCATATTTTCTCTTCATTTCCTATCTTCGTTATGCAATCTAGAAATTGATAAAAACATACAATTTTTCTAAATTTGTGCAAAAAATCCGAATGAATAGTTATTGATTCTATGCCTTTCTTTAACCCTTATGCTGCTGGTGGCTAATTTTGCCAAAACAAAATGATGCAAAACACCTGAAAAGTGACTGAAACCCTGGCACATGGGTACTCATCTGAGAGTTCTCAGCAAGAGCTATCCAATGAATACCAACACGACAGGGTTAAGATGTTTTTCAAAATCTTTGCTTCCTTATGATTTGGACGAAAGTATCCTCAGCATTGAAAGGGTTAAATGGTAGAAAAATAGAAAAAAGAGATACCTTTTTCACATTATTGATTTTTTCACCAACTTTGCGAACGACTTTGATGGCCCTTAAGGCATAATTGTTTTTTTTGTTTTTTTGAAAAGATTTTTTTAATTTTTGAATAGAATTTTTTTTATTTTTGAATAATTGTTGACAAGAGCTACGTTTGAGAATACTGTGCACGTTTTATTGGTTATTTATCCCTTACATCATACATCCTGATGGGAGGTATACGTTTGTAATGCTTAATATATATACTTTATTGACGGTAGTGTTACTACCAAAATATATATCAGGTTACAAATAACATGTCTAATAATATATTGAACGAATAAACAATAAACAAAAGGAAGAAGAAATAAACAGCGGAAAGTAAGAAAGATTTCAATATACACACAAAATATGGTGAGAAAAACGGTGACGGATTTTCTCCCAGTGGTACCCTTAAGGGGTTATTATACATTAATGCATTCACCCATTTTTGGACAATATATGCTTTGTACAGGCTGGAAAGTCAAATAATAGCAAGATAATGGAAACCCAAGTTAGCTAGCTCAATGTACTAATGCAGTTTTTATGGTGGACATCGGCTCACGGATAGTTCGACGTATATGGAAATGTTTAACCCTTCCAAAGCTGAGGCTTCTTTCACCGAAAGCACAATGATGTTTTTGTAAGATTTTTGAAAACCATCTAAACCCTGTCATGTTGGTATTCATTGGAAAGCTCTCGAGGAGTACTCTCAGACGAGTACCCATTTGCCAGGGTTTCAGTCATTTCTCAGGTTTTTTGTATCATTTTGTATTGGCAAAATTATCCGCCAGCAGCATAAGGGTTAAAAGAACTGTAGCATTATGAAAGTATCTAAGGTCTCCGTCGACAATATGAGG
>OZ012686.1:11111659-11114945 GCA_963942565.1 Maea johnstoni | reverse complement strand
ATATGTATATGTATATATATATTACTATATTATTATATGTATATTATATATATTATATATATATATATATATTATATATATATATATGTATATGTATATATATATATATTATATATATATATATAATATATATATATATATATATATATATATATATATATATATATATAATATATATATATATATATATATATATATATATAATATATATATTATATATAATATATATATATATATATATATAATATATATATATAATATATATATAAATTATATATATATATATAAATATATATATATATATTATATATATATAATTATATTAGGTTCACTTCAGGAACGTCCGTTCCGGCAACCTACCCCTAGAAATAACCACTACTAGTATCTATATATATAATATATAAATTATATATATATAATATATATATAAATATATATTATATATATATATATATATATATATAATATATATATATATATAATATATATATATATATATATATATATAAGTATGATAATATATATATATATATATATATATATATATAGTATAATTAATATAGTATATATATCAATCTTATCCATTCTAATATATTGTTATATACTTCTTCATACACTGTGATAATATCCCAATCTAAGAAGTTTCGGGGAAGACCACCTCACCCTCAATCATCTTTCAATTAATTGCCCAATTAGTGTTAGTGACGTCATGCAGCTAGAAATTGGCGTGTGACTCAGACGGCATGCTAGGAGGACAGCATGCTAGAGAGGAATGGAGGGCTTCCAAGGCCACTTGATCCACACCATCATCATCAGCAGCAGCCAGCAGCTCTGTTGTTGCATTAGATTTTTCGTGTGTGGAGGAGCACCGCAAGCCATAGGAACTGCTGCTGCTGCTGCTTGCTGGCTTCAAGACTCTTACATAAGGCTCTCAAGGTCTGGCCCCATCCTCCTCCTGCAGGGATCCTAAGCCACGTGCAATCTGGCCGTCGTCTCCAGATTGGTCTGATAGAAGTGGTCCCAGAGCCACCAGCAGCAGGAACCCCCACATGAGGATTCCTGGTTCTTAACTCGTATGCTGCTGCTGGCTAATTTGGCCAATACAAACTAATGCAAAAAACCATAATAATCACTGAAACCCTGGCACATGGGTACTCGTATGAGAGCACTCAGCAAGAACTTGCCAATGATTCCCACTTCTACTATAAGTCGAGATACCTAAAAAAATATTGACTCAAGTTGTGTTGCGATTTTTACCCTTATGCTGCTGATGACTAATTTGGCCAATACAAAATAATGTAAACAACCTGAGAAGTCACTGAAAGCCTGGCTTATGGGTACTCATCTCAGAGTACTCAGCGAGGGCTTTCCAATGAATACCAACACGACAGGGTTTAGATGGTTTTCAAAGATCTAAATCACTGAAACCCTGGCACATGGGTACTCATATGAGAGTACTCAGCGAGTGCTTTCGGATACAACGGATACAACAGGACAGGGTTAAGATGTTTTTCAGAAATCTGTGTGTTCTTGTGATTTGGACGAAAGTAGCCTCAGCACTGTAAGGGTTAACTATGGCTGGAACCCTTCCTTTGGCTAGTATCAATTAGCACAAACATGTCACCGACAGGCAGGTGTTTTCATTCGCTGATTAGAGAAATAAATCTGCTAGGGATGGTGTTATTACATTATTTGATAATGTAATTTAATCATCATTGTTATTTATAAATTTGTTTATTTTTTCATTTATTTGTTTATTAATTTATTCATTTATAAATTTTATTTTTTGATTCATCTATTTATATATCTATTTATTTTTCTATTCATTTATCTACTCATTATTTGTAATTCATCTATTTATTCACTATTTCTCTCTTTCTTTCCTGTACTAGTAATCAAAAGGGTGTGCTGGCATTGTCAAGATTGCAATGCCGAGTTTGTAATATTAGGTTTACAATGTTGCGATTTTGGAATGGCATCGTTTTGAATTTTATGCTGCGACTAGTGATACTGAGATTGTTTTATAATTGTGGGATCGCAATTGCAATGCTACGCTGAGGACATTAGGATTGGAATGCTTTACTAGTAAGGTTAAGGTAAGGTTAAGGTATTCGGTTTATAGTCTTGTATCCACCGAAGTGCTCACACGACCTTCCTCCCCTAGCAGGCACTGTACATAAAGAAACCATTTCAATCCCCCGGGTGATATTCCAGAGCAACTGGCAGCATATAGCGCACACACTCTAAGCACTGCCTTATTTGTGCTAGGTACCCATTTTGCAGCTGGGTAGACTGAAGCAATGTGGAATAAACTGTTTTGCCCAAGAACGACCAAAGTGCCCGGGGTGGCCGGGAATCGAACCAGCGACCCTCTGATTACTAGTCCGACACCTAACCAACTGAGCTACTTTGTCCCCATCTAATCTTTGGATCACTATGCAATAGTTTTTTATACTGGTATTGTTTAGTCCATGTTTCTGCTATGCATATGGTGAGTTAATAAAACAAAAATCGTAAATAACAGAATGATGGTTAGATTATGATCCCAGCATTACTAGCGTAACAGTATGCTAGTAATGTTGGAATTATAATGCTATGCTATTAATGTAGGCATTATACTACAATGCTAGTAATGTTTGGATTATAACGATTTGCTAGCATTGTTGGTATTATAATGTTATGCTAGTAATGTTTGGATTATAACGATTTGCTAGAATTGTTGGTATTATAATGTTATGCTAGTAATGTTTGGATGATAACGATTTGCTAGCATTGTTGGTATTATAATGCTTTGCTAGTAATGTTTGGATTATAACGATTTGCTAGCATTGTTGGTATTATAATGTTATGCTAGTAATGTTTGGATTATAACGATTTGCTAGCATTGTTGGTATTATAATGTTATGCTAGTAATGTTTGAATTATAACGATTTGCTAGCATTGTTGGTATTATAATGTTATGCTAGTAATGTTTGGATTATAACGATTTGCTAGCATGGTTGGTATTATAATGTTATGCTAGTAATGTTTGGATTATAACGATTTGCTAGCATTGTTGGTATTATAATGTTATGCTAGTAATGTTGGGATTATAACGATTTGCTAGCATTGTTGGTATTATCATGTGATGCTAGTAATGTTGGTATCATAATACTTTGCTAATAATGTTGGTATCATAATGCTTTGCTAGTGATGTTTGGATTAAAACGCTTTGCTAGTAATATTGGAATTATAACGCTATGCTAGTAATGTTGGGATTATAATGCTATGCTGTGAATATTTGGAT
>OZ012686.1:11091659-11106659 GCA_963942565.1 Maea johnstoni | reverse complement strand
GAACTGCATTTTGAATGAAATAAATAAAAAAAAGTCTGAATAATTTGTTTTTGTTTGTAAGAAATCCATTTATGATTTTGAAAGTACCATCAGTTCCGAGTACAAAAAACTGAGATCTTGACATCGTTTATTTATAATGGAGCCTGCGAATTCAACATTTTTCAAATCTGCACAATTTTCTGTATGAACAAGCTGAAGAATAATACAGAGGGAAATGTGTCTCATGAACATCATGTACACATATTTGTACTTCTTGCCATGGCATTGGCAGCATTTCTGTCACAAATAAAGAAATTTGATACCCTATTATAGGTACTTCTGCCTTTTTTTCCTTTTTTTTTCACCCGACCGACCGACCCTAATTTTCAGTACCTTGGACATGGGAAACAGATAATCAACTAGATGTGCCCTTAGAGTTATATTTAAGATTTTTTCTTAAATATCAGTGAAGAGGCTTGGAATGTCAATGAATAAGGTTATTGATTCTAGTTTAATTGAGAACCATATCCTGAAAAGATTAACTCAGGAATACTAAGAAAAACAAGACTATAGTAAGTAAGGATCTGTAGGACAAGTACTGCTAACAATAATCCATCTTTCTACCCCCATTCATACATACAGTATTACATATATATATATATATATTTATTTATATATATATATATATATATATATATATATATATATATATATATATATGTATATGTATATATATATATATATATATATATATATATATATATATATATATATATATATATATATATATATATATATATATATATATATATATATAGCCAACTGCCTGTATCGTTCGTATGTAATCAGCGATCGGTAGTGGATCCGTCATGATTGGACCGTATCCCGCACTATCTAGATAATTGACCATCAAATACTTAACAGAAATATTTGCCAACTTTTGCTGCCAGTATTTCACGCTTGTGTACGTGTGATGGGGAGAGGGGGTCGTTCTGTTATTAGGGCTAATATGCTCCCTCTATTGATGGATCCCATAACGAGTGACACGCCTAATTATCACAACGTAACTTGAGCGCCAATGGCAACATAACCGCGATTTACACAAATAAGACCCACAGTTAATGGCGGTCTGGACTGGGGACTGTATTACCACAAGTGGCGGTCAAATTTATCTTGGTGTCAGCTCAGGCTCGAATTCTACTCGCATTGTTGCATAAGTCATACGCCTATTGTTGGGCTGTCAAGGTGAAACCCATTGGCCCTGTATACTAGTATTCTAGGGCAAATCCCATAGTTTGGAGTAAAATACTAGTATTCAAATGCAAATCCCATAGTTTGGAGTAAAATACTAGTATTCAAAGGCAAATCCCATAGTTTGGAGTAAAATACTAGTATTCAAAGGCAAATCCCATAGTTTGGAGTAAAATTTTCAGTTTCAGTCTTAAGCCAGCAGCTTGAGTAATTGAAAAGCAAATGTTTTCCTTAGAAGAGTTATTATTTAAGAAAATATGATTGTATGAATATCAGCCTTTATGAAAACATGAGATACTAGTACATATTTTCGTAATTCCTCACATTTTCTATATTTGCATTTTGTCAGTTGGTAATATATAATACAGATCCTGTATCAGAACTTCATTCATAAATTAGATAATTGAGATATTAGTAATTAAGGAATGTCAACCAGGAAATATGTTTAGCTTGCTTAAATCATACTGTTTACACTTTATATCATCACCATATGTATTGAATGAAGCACGATTAGCAGATAATAATGAATATACATAAATAAAGAACAAAGAAAGTAATATGTTAAAATTATTGAAATTGACGTTGTAAGGCAAACCTACAAAATTTGTTTAGAAAAACATATCAACTTGGGAATACTTCAGTTAGAGAACCTCAGTAGCCATTGCTGGAGGCACAAACTACAATCAAATATCATTTATAAGCAAATCACATTCATTGGCAACAAGCAACGTAATAGACCTTAACTAATACTAGTATATGCAATTTCTTCAGCTCCAAATAGGTAAACATCATTACTATACGTATTTGGGTCCCTCACCCTCTAACATTCTTGGTCGTTGTATTTAACTTTCTGTGCCCATTAGACATTTATCAGCCGGACTGACAAGATGTCCAGAAGCCGTGTAGAGTGGTCAGTTCGGCTCAAGTATTTGTAAGTATTCTTACATAATCCACGCCTTACGTAGTCCCGTCAGAAATCCGTGACATTGGCTCGCCATATTTACATAATACTTAGACCAGACGCAATGCATCCCAAAGCGGACTATGTCAACTATCTTTGCTATTCATCTATTAATAATCAATGCGAACAAAATCTCGCAGCAGCGGCCTTGCATAGCAAATGCACGATGTTAAACAGAACGTTCAGAGTCTATAGGGAGGTATGTGAAAGGGAAAGGGGGGCAGTGTTGGTCCAAGGGATTGTGAAGGGAGATTTGGACCAATATTTGAGCAATGGGGGTCTGGGTAAATCCTATAAACCCACAGTGTAATGGATGTGAGAGGACGACCACAACTAGTGCTAACTGCCAATAACATCGATGTATACGTTGGCAATACGTGAATACATACATACATACATACACACACACAAACGCACACACACCCACACACACACATATATATACACACACACACACATATATATATATATATATATATATATATATATATATATATATATATATATATATATATATACGTATATATATATATATATATATATATATATATATATATATATATATATATATATATATATATATATGTATATATATATATATATATATATATATATATATATATATATATATGTATATATATATATATATATATGTATATATATATTTATACAAATATGTGTATATATATATATATATATATATATATATATATATATATATATATATATATATATATATATATATATATATATATATATATATATATGTGTGTGTGTGTGTGTGTGTGTGTGTACATGGGTTCGAGTTGGCAAAGTGGTGCGAGACAGCGAGCGGCAAATGGCAGCGTCGTAGACCAATTATCTTTACTCGTCATACAGTAGTGGTAAACCGCATCTTCAGCTAATGACGTACACTGAACGCAGAATTACTCCAAAGTGCAGGTGCTTTCGCCTTGGCCTAGTGGTAACGACGCCTGGCTTACAAGTTTGCGATCTTGGATTCGAATAATGCTGGATTCTAACCTTTTGTTGTAACTCTGTTAAGGGAGCATGTTTTTTTACTGCTGTAAAACAAAACATAAATGACATTTTTGTCACATGTACAGGTATGAAAGCGAATACTATCTGTATATGATATACATCTATTTCATATGTGCTGCAGTCTAACTTGGCCTGGGCGTGGTGTGAATGTGTAGGATTGTTAAGGACTATGTGGTACCTTTGCAACTGAAAGATCTCTATGGAATATTCGGAAGGAGAAGAGTATTTCTTCCCGTTTTCATGTTTCCACTCCGACCAGATCTAGTTCAGTATATGCATACTTTCATACATTGACGATGGTCGATGAATTATTCTATACTATCCTATACTAACAGGAATTAAGGATATATTAACATATATATATATATATATATATATATATATATATATATATATATATATATATATATATATATATATATATATATATATATATATATATATATATATATATATATATATATATATATACATATATATATATATATATATATATATATATATATATATATATATATATATATATATATATATATATATATATATATATATATATATATATATATTCCGATAAGCGTACAGCTTATACCCTCACCATTCCCATTTTCAAATCTCGCAGGTTCAGCTAGAAAAAGAAGTCTGATAACAATCTCATTCATTAAATCCCGGAATGCTCACAGTGAGGTGTCTATGTGTGAGGTGTCTATATGTGACTACTGAAGTATGTCTGGCCCGGACGGACCACCTAATAGTGAACATACGGTTAATGTACACGTATGTCTTAAACCATCAACTGTCCTATATCGCAAACATGATGGGTATCCTTAAGAATTAATTGTGCGTCTCTCACTTCACACCTACAAATGAAAAAGTACAGGATAACACATACAATATTTGATTGAATGCGCGTTTTATTCATTTCTTATGTAAAACTAACCTGGCCAAACCAGTTTTATACCTTACTCACTCACAGGGCCAGCCCTGATAGCCGAGTGATCCAACTTCTAAAGCAAAACCACCAGTGACTTCTTGCTATATCTTCATCAACTGCCCGGGTTTGAATCGCGGCTTAAGGCTGCCAGTGACTTGAGGTTCGGTGGTGGTTTCCGGAAATCCGGTTTCGTCAACACTTAATTACAACTGGATCCGAAAATACGTCGATTTTCGCACACTCATTAAATAGCAATGAAATTTTAAAAAAAATATTTTTTTATTTTCTTATGGTCCAAAAGTGGCCGATAAGACTTAAGTTTCTCTTTTTTTTCGTTTTGGTTCTTCTATCCTAACTTTCCCGTTTTTCTTTTCGTTGTATATAAGTTCTTTCACTGTAAGTTCTGCTTCACCATCCTTATGTTTAGTTACTTTCGTCAAGAACGATTATATTTAGTTATGTTTATAAAACTCTTTAGTTCATATTTATGTTTAGTTTTCATACCTCTTGATTTATTTGTATTAAGATGATATTTGTTTTACTTGTGATGATTTGTAAACAAGGCTTTACAGTCAATAAACATCTATCTATCTATCTAGCTAGTCACGCAGCGGCACTATGTCAGAAAAAGTGACGATAATTGAAATTCCAAATTCTTTGTAACAGGGGTTGAGGAAGTTGAACATGACGGTCATCATTTTCGCGGAGACAGTGAGAGGCGAAACAGATGACCACAGTCAATTCGTAACATTCTACACGCAGTTTAGAAATATTTCTCCATTTGATGAATTTTGTTCAGAGTTGCTAGACCACGCGTACACACACAAGGTGAAATGGATGAATTCCCACGTCTGGTCTCCCGTCTCTCTATGATATCGATTATGTAATCAAATACTATGGCGCGATATTGCTTAGTTTTGCGGTAATATATTTACCTAACGTGTTATTTACCTTGTGAATGAATATTGTAACATTGAACACTATGTTGTGTACATTTATATGGTCTATAAAGATTCATTCATTCATTGTATAAACATTGTAATTTTTGATACTGCTGTCACGGGCAATACATATTGAATTGAATACAATCATATATGCTAATTAGGTTTGATAATTGACCATATGTTTTAACATTATGGACTATGTGACTGAAACCACTACATTAATTTGCAATAGAAATCTGGATAAATCATAATGAATCGATATTTCTTATGTTTTCGAGAGCCAAAATGTATGTGTTAGGATTATTTATTAATTTCATTCACTTTAAACCTATTGCAAAATTTACATTGATATAACCATAATTAAGTGCAGGTTTACTCGATTCATTTAAGAATCTTTACGTAGCGATCCAAAACGGATGTCAGCAAAGTCGAGGACTCTAAGGAAACTGTGTATTTGTGATATGAATAACACGTACTAGACTTTTTAGATGTTTGCATTGTTCTTATCCAAAAGCTAGCATATACTGTTAAAATATATTCAACTTGCATGTACGCTCATGGCTTAAAGCTATTACACAATATACATGCATGTCTAAACTTCACTGAGCTATCACTGGATAATCCCTGGATTATTAACCATAAGCTCCCTGACAACATCAGGGCTGCAGATAATATGCAAAACTTGAAGAAACAGCTGAAAACATTGCTTTTTCAAAAGGAGCTCATTTGGCTATATGGACCATAAACATCTGTCCCCTGACTATTCTTTAAAGCGCTTTTGAAATTCTATGCGTAAAGGGCGCTATATCAAAAGCCAATTATCATTATTATTATCATATACATGCATGTCTAAACTTCACTAAGCTATCACTGGATAGTCCCAAGATTATTAACCATAATCGATTGGGTTAATTTACCTAGTAAGATGCAACCACATACACATAATGTTCGTCCATGCTGAGGTTATCATATTCATATTCTGCAAGTGCCCATTTTCTGATTATATATGTATTGTCTTACAGACGTCATCCGAAACTAAGATACTGATTACCCTACCAAACGTTAGTATTAGATCAAAGAGATGGTGCATATTAATGTCTACCTGACTGACCAGTAAGTGACCAGCAGGTTTGTGACCTGTTACTACAACAGAATGCTGATAGCCCTGTAATTTAGGCTGGTACAACATAAGGCCATTACTAGGCGGTTGAATCTCTCAAAAACACGCGTGCAATTGCCCATTCTGACATTAAATTACCCAACTGGACAAAGGAGCCATTAAACTGAATGTCCACCAACTCTCCAGCCATGTGGAGTGACCACCATTACTGCTATTGAAGAGAGTTACCCTGATGTTTGACCCACCCATTCGTACACTAAACTACCCTGTTGCACCATTAGTCTTTAGTGGGAAAACTGGAAAATTGGACCGAAATCCATTTAGAATAAAAGCATGAATGTAGTGGTTTTGTTTCGTTCCGAACCATTAAGCCATCTGCTGGTTTCTCACCTTTTGCTGTTTAAGTGTGTAATTTACTCTTTCTGTTTCGTTCTTCGCATTAAACGGTTAAATCCATGTGATTAATACATGTATCATCCTATTCACTTGGATTGTGCGGCAGATGTTTCGAGTGAAAAATCAGCTTTGCAGACAAACAATTGAAGTTTAGTATCTAACTACACTAAATGGTGTGCTGCTCTTTGTAGAGTTTTTCAAATACTCATCTCGGTTACAATGCTGTAATCTTCAATCAGACTATGACATTTTATGGTTCTTCTTTATCTCATGATATGCATATACATGTATATATGTTTCTAGGAATATAATTTACCCGGTACAGATACTTTTGGCAATCCTTTTTGAAGTTTCAATTTTTTTATTGACTTGCTTGTTCAGTCGGACCATGCGGATACAAGGTGAAAACATTATGTCATATCAAACAATGTCTGTCTACATGCAAGCAAACTAAATAATATGTATACATTCATATGGAGAAAATAAAGAGGAAAGAAAGTGATAGATAGGAAGTGACCAACAGTTATTTAGAGACAAATATACTGTAATAATAGTGATCTTTGAAAATGTTCTATTTTAGATTTGTCATTTCATCATAAATTGGGTGCCATGGATCTAGGAAAGTTCGTAACAGATCATTTGTTTCGGCCCATTATTTCTCAATTAAGAACAGATCCCTTAGCACATACTTCACATTTTTGATACACAAAGTATTCTTATTATCAAGTATTGCCTGTATTGGTATAACTCAAAAGCTAGAACCCAGGTTTTGGAAAGATTTTTTCTTGCTTTGCGAAAGTTTTATCAAAAATGTTCTTCTTTTGAAGAATTTGGTCTATCGCTCTTATGGTAAAATGATATGTGACATTTGATTTTAAGGAAGGGTGGTTAGAAAAGTATTAGCATTTAAGTATTTTGTACTGACTTTCTAAAATTTGCTACACATACAAGTGTAAAAAGAATCCACGCACATATACATAATACGCTAGGATAGTAGCCTATATGTATGTATGTATGAATGTATGTATGTATGAATGTATGTATGTATGCATTTAATTTTGCCCTCTTAAATGAGTCATTATAGAGCTTCTTAAACTTTGTAAACGTCTTAAAACTTTTAAGCTCCAATTTATATAGACTAGATTGTAATACCCGTACACTCTTGCCACGTCGTTTTCTTGCCAAATATTTAGGATAGGTATATATCGTATTTATACTATTTATACTATAAAAGTATTCAAGGGAATCTAAAAGCTTAGAGACGTGAAATCAGGCCTTCATACAAATGGAAATAATTAAATCATAAATTTCAAATGCGACTGACTATCTATAGTGTAGCGAAGGGCATTTTGCAGCAAAAGGAAATGGTATATTGCCAATTTACTTCAAAACCATATATGGAGTTAACAAATCAATGTCGATTCATTTTAATTTATTCAAATGGAATAAAGCTGCATGTCCAAGGAAATTGCATCAGCATTTCTTGTGCTTCAATTGATATCAAATTAATCGCTCCCCCGATTTCTGCAATAAGCGCATATTATCTTTTTATTTAACTTTAATGGAGATCTAGAACGAAAACCACAACACAAACGCATAATCAATGATCTCTCTACTTCTTCCTCCTTTTCCCAATGTATCGAATTACCAGAAAAATGTAATTATGTCAATTTCATATGCTGAATAGAAATGTGATTTTGTCACGTGACTATTATAATTTCATAAAAATCAAACGCGGACATATATTCCAACGATTGTCATTTCTCCCCGTAAAACATAACTCAATTAGATAATTAAACAACTTGATTAAAATGAACAATATGCGTGCATTTGGGAATTATTTTCTACGAGCAGTCTTTTGTATGTCGGAGTAGAACTTCTGATAACGAGTTATAAACCTAACTTGACATGACATCTCATTTCGTTCCATCTTACATTGTTATCTGAAAGACGAGGTTAAACTATCTCGACGTTTCGTATGTTGGAAAGCTTTTTTATCTCAGCGTTTTAATGATAATGTGCTCGACCTTTGTCCAGTGTCAAACCACTTAACCAGATAGGTGAGGCCTGCCCGCAGGCACTGTAACAGTGCTCGAGTGTTTTCTACTATGCTTTTTTTAATCCCATGGGGGTACTCGAGCAGCGACAATCTGCCTGCATTCAACGCCAGTCTCAAGCCACAGAGAAGTCTATACTTAACTCTTCTAATAATGCTGAGGCTACTTTCGCTCAAAGCACACGGACGCAAAGATTTTTGAAGATCAATTCTAAACCCTGTCATGTTGGTATTCATTAGATAGGTCTCGCTGCGAACTCTCAGATGAATACCCATGTGCCAGGGTTTCAGTCATATTTCAGGTTTTTTGCATTCTATTGTAATGGCCAAATTATCCGCCTGCAGCATAAGGGTCAACACTGGCAATCATGACACGAAAAAGGTATACTCTTTCACATTACCTAACCATTCTTTTCTGGTCCCGTTTCGCCTGTATACCCATTTGCTACGCTACCAAATTCGCCAGTGTTGCAGTGTTTTCTGCTATGTTTTTTATCCCATGGGGTACTCGGGAAAGGACGATCTGCCCGCATTCAACACTACTGTAAGTCTAGCCGCAGAGCAGTGACTATACCTAACACTAGGAATCATAACACGACAATGGAATACTCTATCACATCACCTAAATATTCTTTGCTGGTACCGTTTCGTCACGGAACAGTTTTATGTCTAACTCATTTGATACGCTACCAGATTCGCCAGTGCCGCAGTGTTTTCTACAATGTTTTTGTCCCATGGGGTACTCGAGCAGCAACAATCTGTTTGCTTTCAACACAACTGGCTTACTGTGAGTCTAGCCACAGAAAGTCTATACTTAAAACTCGGAATCATGACATGAAAAAGGTATACTCTTTCACATCACCTAGACATTCTTTGCTGGTGCCGTTTCGTCACGGAAAAGTTTTATGTCGAACTCATTTGATACGCTACCGAATTCGTCAGTGTTGCAGTGTTTTCTACAATGTTTTGAATGAGCTCCCTGACAACATCAAGGCTGCTGATAGTGTGCAAAACTTCAAGAAACAGCTGAAAACATTGCTATTTCGAAACCAGGTAATGTCGTTACCCCTCTTAAAAGTAAAGGGGGTATGTTTAAGTTCTTAGTCACACTTTTTTTTTAAATATTAGCCCATGCCAGTTGTATTTGCTATGACTTTGTTGTACATGTTGCTTATAGCCTGCTTACCACAAATACAACAAAAATAACAACAACAACAACAACAACAGCAGCAGCAACAACAACAACATCGATACGAGGACGAGGACTACAAAAGAACAGCGGGGAAAGTAATACCTCGTTAAAGTTTTTGCAAGTTATTGATCTAGACGGTATACGTGACCTGTTATTTGAGCAATTATTCTGCGCCTTGTATTATATTATGTAATACCTTATTAAGGGTCTGTAGCGAGGAGATACCAGATACGTGTGTTCTCAGATGACTCCGTGTTGGTTACGTCATAGCTTGAACCCTGTTATAAGGAGAGCAGACCACAGTACGTGCGTGGCCAGGGTTATTTTAGTGATGTATCAGATTCAGCATTACCGTTACATGTATCGCCTCGGTCCCTTATTAACCTTTCCTAGTTATCCAATAGAAAGTCTACACGCCTGGATTATGACGAGAGCTCATAAAACAATTAGAAGTGATTGACGTCATTACAAAATGTTGGTATCACGTTGCCTTTTTGTAACTGAATAAGTGTGCTGATTTTAAGGTCTTTTCTGTCTTATCGTTCGCGTGGGGGGGGGGGGGGGGGGAGGGGGTGGAATAAGAGGTTGTACAGCATGCATGTCCGTCCACTCATCCAGCAAAATATCACATACAACTAAACCTTATTGGCTATGGATTTTAAATACTATTTTGAAAATTTACATTTGGAATCATTATTAAAAAATAGATTTTTTTATTCCAAAATCAAGCTTAAAATACGATATAGAATAGGATATAGTTTTGTAAAAAAGCAAAAGATCACCTGATATAAAATTCTTTTTAAAACTGACATGGACCTTTTACATTGATAATGGCACAGTATACAATAATATATATATATATATATATATATATATATATATATATATATATATATATATATATATATATATATATATATATATATATATATATATATATATATATATATATATATATATATATATTATCAGTCAACACCTATATGCCATATCTAGATACTTCACACCTACAGTGACGCAGTGAGTGTTGTATAGACGTCCCTCCAACCCCTTAGGTGGCGAGGACGGATGACTAGCTACTTATTGAATCACTTTTTTCCACTCTGTGTCGTAATCATAATGGTGGTCAGTGGTGTGGGGGTGTCTGGACGGTGGTCAAGTGACCTCTGGTTGCCCCTCCCGTTGTCCGCACAATGGGCCCATGTCGTGGTCAAGCATAAGTAGGGTTTAGATTACACCAGTGTCCAGGCCCCTCTCGCCCTTTCTTCCAGACCATACCCGTGTCTTGTTGTGTCTGGGTATGGTCAGTATTACATCATCCTTAACAAAACCCAGACGCTCTCTGGCCATCAATAGTGAACATCACGCCTATTGAATTGACGTTTCCAACCCCTAGATTTAGTACGCCTCGTCCATTCTACTTGTCTATGCGTTAGTGTCCATCTTTTTCACAGTCTGGGGGTCTGGACACAGCACCCGGGTTGCAGGGGTGTTGCACAACCCTAGGCGGACAGATGGGCACGGTATTATATACAGGGCATGACCAAACTACGACCCCTGGACCCTAACCCCGAAACGTGGGAATCTGGCCACAGTGACAGGCCAGACTGCCGGGGTTGCCCAGTGGTCAAAAGTCTGCTCAGACCAGTTTTGACCACTATAGTGACCACTGGTCACGCCCACCCCTCTTTCACAAAAGCCATGGCCTTTATCCAAATGTTACTTAATAATCCCATTAAGAAGAGATGCGTGCTTTGTCATATTTTTTACAGAGGGTTAAAAGGTTAAAGTTAGAAAAAAAAGAAACTTATCGTACATACTCATTTATAAATGAATATATGTTTTTGTAGGAGGGCAATTTAAATGTAAATGAATGCAATTTAATATTGAATAATAAAAAGCATGTAGTTATACTTTACTCTTTTGATAAAAACTTATTTCATCTTGGTACATCGCAGACAACCCACTGATAGATGGTTATCCCAAACTGCAACATCTTAAAGAGCCATTTTTCTATTTTGTTTTATCCCTATTCATTTATCGTTTTTTATTTCATAAATTGCTGATGATTAACATTATTTCTCATGTATAGTTGCAATATATGTATGTATGTATATTTATTGACCATGGCTCTCGCCTGAAAAGCATACATTACAAATATAATCGGAAATTGCAAATAATAATTATACTCTTTTGCAAACTGTAATACACTGATCCTTCTCTCATCATTCCTTTTATTCTTCTTCCTCTTCTTCTTCTTCTTCTTCTTCTTCTTCTTCTTCTTCTTGGTCGTCGTCATCTTCTTTTTCTTACCTTGTTTTTTTTTCAATCTTGTACATATTAATTTCTAAAAATAATCCAACGGATTGTTGTAATAAATCCTTCGTTAAATCATATTATGTCGACCATAATTTTCCCTATGGTATGTGTATGCTGTAACTGTATTTAAATCAAACCTACACCCTTTGACTCAATCCATTGTACATTTGTTATGTAACTAAATGTACTTATACCCTTTTCGATTTTAAATGAGTTATCATGTTGGATCGATATACTTTATTCAAACCCGAATTCCTCGAACTCCAATCAAGTTCTTATGCAACGCTGTTCATAGATTTGGTCGATGAGTGACTTCATTATCTTAATATTTTCGAGAGAAAACTGGCCTAAAGCCCTTCCTATCTTGAGTTCCTCAACTCCTGATTCAGCTAATCAAATTCGCAAGTCTTTTTTCACTTTTCTCTTAAAATGAACATATTCAGTTCTAAAAATTTACCCTGATCTCTATCGATGGAATTAGAAATTTGCAACGGGTTTCACACATTTATTATCAAGGATTTCATCTTAATACAGATATTGGTGGTTAGTGGGACCATTTACTTGAAACTGTTTTATGGTGATGACATAACAGCGATGTAATATCTGTTTTTTTTAAGTTGAGTAATTTATGTTCCACATGTTTCGTTATCATCCAGTTGCATTTGTGATAGCCTGACACTTTGTATTGATTTTCTGTATTTTGGTTCATAACATATTTATAATTTCATATTCATATATGGTCAATAACTATTATAAATACTTGCTTTAAATGTGGTTTTTGATGCACACGTGTTGAATGAAAACTTTCTTAAAAGTAGTAGTAGTAGTAGTAGTAGTAGTAGTAGTAGTAGTAGTAGTAGTAGTAGTAGTAGTAGTAATAGTAGAAGTAGTAGTAGTAGTAGTAGTAGTAGTAGTATGTGTATTTGCAGTAATTGTCCCATTACAAAATCATACACCACGACCCCAAAAATATAATTAGAAAACCAGAAATAACAAACACAGCTGACTATTGAGTTTAGGATGTAGGTGAAGTTTCTAATCGAATAAAAATGTGCACCTTCGCTTCATTGATGATTAACGGTATATTATGTAATGTAGTCTAGGCGTTTTCTTAGGGGTTTCCTTAACCTCTTAAAGCAACCATGGCTGGCATTTTCTTTAAATGCATCTAAATCAAACTCGAATGCTTTGACCCCTCCTCATGCTGTTAGAGTATCTTTACTGATGAGGGTAGAGATTGCTTTGATTTATTCACTAGAGGTCAAAGGTCGGGGTTGAGAAGAAACTGGGTCTCGTTACCAGCATCACACCATTCCCTTATGTAACTGCCTTGCCTTTACTGTGGAATTGGACTTGGATTTCTGGAGTCTTTGGAAACTCAAGCCAGCGGAACACCTGCTTGGATTGTGCAAGGAGGAGTCGACTGAAGTTCACATATTAATAGCCAGTTACACGGGTCAGCGGCACGCAGATATGGGGCCTTAGTAACACCCTTTCACTCCGCGAAGTAGCCGGGTCAGGGGTCGTGACCTCTGGAGCTTGTAACTGATTGTTTTACCACTTTTTGTCGTTGCCATGCCGTCACGCGGTCACGCCCGCACGAGCCCTATCAATCATGTTACGCCCCACTGGACCAAACATAGTTTTTTCTATATAAAACTGGAATTAAATATATATATATATATATATATATTATATATATATATATATATATATATATATAATATATATATATATATATATATATATATATATATATATATATATATATATATATATATATATTATTAATTAAGAATATATATATATATATATATATATATATATATATGTATATATATATATATATATATATATATATTATATATATATATATATATATATATATATATATATATATATATATATATATATGTATATATATGTATATATATGTATATATATGTATATATATGTATATATATATATATATTATATATATATATATATATATATATAAATATATAAATATATATATATATATATATATATATATATTATATATATATATATATATATATATATATATATATAAATATATATATATATATAATATCTTTTTAATATCTTTTAATATATATCTTTTTTCCTATCAGTAGTATTATCTTTTAGAATGACTGTACTCGAGTGTACAGGATAATAATATGTGATGTACATACAAAAAGTAATAAATGACATATATCAAAATAATAGTGTTTACTAAAACTCTAAAGTTCTCTGAAGTCAATACTCAATTTGTTTCCTAGTCTGATTAACTGCAGGCTCTCCCAAAGATTCGCAGTAGGGTTTCTAACCAGACAGACTCAGTACACTAAAGAGCTTTCCTTTCACGGTTGGACCGAATTGGTAGAAATGTTGACATTCCGGATGCATGTCTGTCTGAAGGCTCTGCCCGAGATTAACTCTTTCACGCTGATATCAATCAGACCAAATAACATTATTTTTAATATCTTATTAATAAATGTAATCAATTCCAAGGAATTTCTATAGTTTATCACAAACTAGCCAATCAGGAAAATATTTCTTTGAAACCAGCATGAGTTTTGTTGTTGTGGTAGTATATGATCGCTTTCTGCTGCATGTCAGTCTGTAGGCTCTGCCTGGGATTAACCCTTTCACGCTGGTACCAATCAGACAAGATGACATTATTTACAATATTTTATAAATAAATGTAATTTATTCCAAGGAGTTTTTATATATCATCACACATAAGTCAATTATGAAAATATTTCTTTGAAACCAGCATGAGTTATGTTGTTGTGGTACTTAGT
>OZ012686.1:10972239-11091459 GCA_963942565.1 Maea johnstoni | reverse complement strand
GAGTCCTCAATTTACCTGGCGAGATAAATTTGAACTAATTTGGCCACAGTGACCACCATGTGATGCCTCGTAACAGAATGCACATGACAGCCTAGAAATCAAAGCTAAGAGAAAGACAGTATTTGATTAAA
Organism: Maea johnstoni; assembly: GCA_963942565.1. Classification (NCBI taxonomy): domain Eukaryota; kingdom Metazoa; phylum Annelida; class Polychaeta; order Spionida; family Magelonidae; genus Maea; species Maea johnstoni. The sequence goes on along the minus strand of OZ012686.1, from coordinate 11,091,328 downwards.
CCTTAGACAAGGAGGTAGTCAAGTGAGGATGATGATGAGGAGGAGGAGGAGGAGAAGGAGGGCCACCCTGAGTGCCACAGACGGAGACCATCTGGAGAAGGTAGGATGTACTTAAGTGCTTAAGTTGCGCGAACGATGTAACACCCCATAAGTGCACCCACTTCCACCTTTAATGATGGGTACCCCTGGAATTGCACCCATTTGACACATTCCTCCCACCTGGGTCAATGGCCACCCTAAGACGCAACCCCATGTGTGACTTGCCCACCCCTTGTCTTATGGTCACAAATATAAGTCTGAATCATATATATATATATATATATATATATATATATATATATATATATATATATATATATATATATATATATATATATATATGTGTGTGTGTGTGTATATATATACATATATATATATATATATATATATATATATATATATATATATATATATATATATATATATATATATATATATATATATATATATATATATTTACCTAACAATGCACAGACGCACAGTTCAATAACCTTGTTCGGAAATTGCCATCTTTGTTGTAGCATACGGTATGAAGCTGTGGACAGGTTTTCCAATCGCACACGATTTGTTCATATAGCACACAGTGAACGCTCTGCAGCCGTTACAGTTACGTAACCTTTTCAATGATGTCCGAATCGATGGCATTATTGCGCAAGCCACACGTTTAGTTAATGAATTCCACCAAGAATTTGCTCTGGCTTCTACAAAACTTTTACCTGTACCAATAAGACTACGCTTATATTAAGGTGAAGGTATGAACACAACACTGGGGAAAATGCTATGGACTCACTTGAATCTAAAACGCAACTTATTATAGAATCGGATGTAAGTACATATTTTGGCCAACTATGGAACAGCTGATGCATATTGGTGTAAGGTAGCCTTTATTAATGGGTACTTATTCATCCAGTTCACACCATCACACCCATATTTCACTATCATAAATTACTGCAACAACAACCGCAACAACAACGACAACAACAACAGCAACAACATCAACAACAACAAAAATAACAGCAACAACAGCAGCAGCAGCAATGAGAACCGCAATAACAACAACAACAATAACAACAACAGCAGCAGCAACAACAAGAACCACAACAACAACAAGAACAACAGCAACAAAATCTGCAGCAATAACAACAACAGCAACAACAACAACAACAGCAGCAACAACAACAACAGCAACAACATCAACAACAACAAAAATAACAACAACAGCAGAAGCAGCAATAACAACAGCAATAACAACAACAACAATAACAACAGCAACAAAATCTGCAGCAATAACAACAGCAGCAGCAACAATAACACACAACATCAACAACAACAACAACAACAACAACAACAACAACAACAACAACAGCAGCAGCAGCAACAACAGCAATGTTCCTGGGGAAAATGGAAGTGCAGACTTTTTGTATATGGATACTGACTTGCTGATTGTATAATTACTTGCGCAGGTTAATGTGACACAATCACGGAGAATAGGTCGGGCTGACTGATGAAGTTGATGACCTCTATCACAAGAGTTGTCCGTGACAAAAGAACTTGAGAACGGTTTAATTGACCCTCTCATGTTGCACATCAGTTGGACAATATCTCACATGCATACGCAATAAAACCAATTGCATTTTACGTTCCTACATCCCAGGTGGCGTTGAGGGTAGTGGCATAAAAGGCATCTTCACTGGCCGTCCGTGCTACAGGGGGCCAGCCAGATCACATAGGGTCTGTCTAATGGTTAGTCTAATGGGTGGGGGTAAAAGGGTGTTAATGTGTCACTGGTAATGACTGAAAGTCCGTTATGTAGACGAGATTACGTAGGAGAAATATCAGACTGAGAGAAGCTGGGTTTCTGGAATTCTTAATCATATTCCAGGAAAACTGGAAATAATGTTTAGATAATGAAATATGAAACTTTAATTGGTAGTATAGATGTTCTATAACCCTTTAATCACTGCATTGTTTCATTGAAACAACAAATATGTTGTATATTCAGATTAAATTCTTGTGCGGTTCTCAATATCTTTGAAAATCCTAGATCACTAACAGCTATAAGGTATATGGTAATGTTATATTTGAAATATCATGAAACCCACAACTTATGAATAGCAATAAACTGTGCGCTAAATAGTCAAGTTCTTCTATGGCTAATTTCAAACTCTATGAATAAAGTTCTAACACACATTTGGTATTCTTATATATGTCTACCTATGCCCCGCTTGGTATTTTTCCATTCAAATTCCTTATCAAAGATAGATAAATAAATTGCCATCATGCAAATACATTTTGATTGTGTAGTTTCGGAGAAAGGGTGTTTACTGGACTCTGATAATTACAAGGTCAAAACTCATCATCCGTTACACGCAGGCATATTAACCCTTATGCTGCTGGTGGCTAATTTGGCCAATAGAAAATATGCAAAAAACTTAAAACATGACTGAAACCCTGGCACGTGGGTACTCATCTGAGAGTACTCGGTGAGAGCTATCCAATGAATACCAACAAGACAGGGTTTAACTGACAGATAATGTAATTATCTGATTTTAAATCTAGGGGGAAATAAGGGCTATTTCATGATCCCTCTGATCTCAGAGGGAGGGCTCTGTGGGGCATTTCCTGGTTCCTGTTGGAGCTAGGAACTGTCCCAGCTGTGTTTCAGGGTAAGGGTTCTGGGGACCTTTAGCTGGTTTCCCACCAGAATATGGGAGGACCAATCAGGACACCCTTCACTAGCCAATCAAAAGCTAGTTTCAGCTGGAGCCGTTACTATCAGTTTTTCAAATTCTCATTAGATAACGGTTGCTGCTGGTGTTCACAAGTTGGTTCAAGCTCTGCAGTTCTAAACCCTGCAGCTTGTAGCCTTGACCAGTTCAAGTTTTTTCTTCTACCATACAAAAGTATGTAAGTATGACCCACCAATGGTCATATTATATAATGGAACAGGGGTGCTGAGCCTAATCCAAAACATGCAGAACCTCCAGGTATGCCTACTACAGCTGATGGCAGCCTTTGGTGCAGAAAATGTGTTCCTCATCATAGCAACATTTGGTCTTACACATCTAAACATCCAAGAAATCTCGATCAGCCAGTTTGGAAAACTGAAAGACTACATGACCACAGAGTTTGACCCAAGAACAGCCCAAGTCCTAGATTGCTCCACAGGCGGCTGCAGCATTAGCGAATGCTTCTTCTGTGCCAGAGAGAGTGAGGACACCAATGTGGAGGGGCCAATATAAAGTGAGTTACTCTGAACAATCGCTCTAAGGCCATAGACATTGCCATATATGCAGAAACGCAGAGCAGAGACCTAGAGCAGACATTCAAAGTGATAACTCTGGGGCAACTAAGTTGTCCCTCCAGCAACATGTGCAGGATCTGCTAACTCATTCCAACCACATATTCATGGGACTGCTGATAGTGGACCTAATGAGAAGACATCCAAGGATACCAACTACATCCATACAGAACATTATCCTGCACAGACCATGTGCTTCATCTAGAACTTTCGGTGTATTCACTAGGTGTGGACTCCTAGAGACAATAGTCTAAGTGTCTTTTGGTTAAGAGTCCTGGTAACTTAGCTGCCCTATGTTCTTACTATTATGTAACTGGACTCTATATGCTTCTGTTGTGTTAACCTGCCTTTTTTGATATGCTGCATGCTCACTTTAATAGGGCTTGTTAAACTTAACCCCTATGTAAACCTCCCCACACTGTGTTGAACTTGATACAGCCCCAATCTGATAAGCTATAAGACCATATTGTGCAGGATCTTATATAATCCCTTAACATGGCAGAGGGCTCATCAAGTCTAGGGGAAGGTAGGGTAGAGGAAGAATTAGCAGGAGACCAGCTAGATGAATTTGATCCTGAGGTTCATATTTGGGCACAGCAGTTTGGTCTGTCACAAAATTCACTGCAGAAACTGCAAAAAGAGGGATATGTAACACTCATGTTACTATCTAGCCTGGACAAGAAGTCTATTCCTCCGCTGGGCCTCCGCCCCAATGCCCAATCTTCAACGTTGAACATGGCAGTAAGGTACTTAAATGACTGCAAAACATTTGTCCAAAAGTCAGGCCCAAATGGTAACCCTGTATTCCTCCCAGCGGTTGTCCTCCCCATGAGTAAGCCAGTAGATGCAGAAATGGGGGCTAGCACAGCAACTTCGAATGACACTGATCTACTCAGCTCTAATAACGGACAAGGCGGAAGCATACCAAGTCTACCAGATCATCAAGAGGGTACTTCATCTGCGGGGGCCGATCAGAGAACACATACCGAATCAGGTAATGAGGGTATAGGGCTTGCCCTAAATCATGTCACTAACCCAGGGGGCCTCTCCTTTAACCAGGGGCAAGGGCAGAATCCGTGGAGTATTGCTAATCTCCCCACTGAGATAGGGACTAATGCTAACCTGGTACCTGAGCCGGCTGTCCAGCCAGGTGTGCCGAGCAACTCTACCAGTCATGGGTATTCTCAACCCCAAGCGGGAGTGTCTGCAGAGGCCTTGTTGTCCCCAAATTACCTTTTGGAAGTACACAAAACTTCTAAGGCTCTGCATATCCTTGACTTTGTTACACTGCTCATGGCTGCTAGGGACTCCCAGGATTCTGTTATTGCCACTAACGAGGAAGAGGACATCCAGGTGTTCGCTAGGAGAGGGTCTAGCAAAAGGACCCTCCTGTCAGATGTAACCCCTGTTATGTGGGCCCAAGCTAATGCCCGTATTCAGCATGCCCTTATAAAAACCAAAGTCCTCGAAAAAACCCAGGACATTCAGGATTACTCAACCTATACTGCCTATATTACAAAATTAGGCCAGATTTACGACTGGCAAGATGTTCTCATCTTCGATGATGAATATAGGGTAGCACAGGACTTTGAGAAATTTAGATGGGGCGCGGACTGTGGTTTTTTGAGGGCTATTTACTTAGAAGGCAATAAATTGGGTAAGTTGCAAAACTCTGGGGCAAGTAAAAAAGGGGTCCAAAATAAGGAAGGGGCTCAGAGACCCAACAAAAACAAGAGAAAAGGGGGTCAAATCTGTCATAACTTTAATTTTAATACTTGCAGGTATGGTGACTCGTGTAAATTTAGACATGTGTGTTTGGCAAGGGGTTGCTATGGCAACCACAAAGCCACCCAGCACGAGTCCCAAGAAGGAAAATAGGACATACCCTCTCAAAATACCTTTCCTGTGGCAAATAACTGTGGTGCAGGCATGAATAATTCTGTTGCAGAGCGAGCACATGGCCCATCCCTAACTGACAAAATATCTGAGTGGGGAAGAGTGTTAGAAGGTGACCCAGACAAGGAGTTTCTCCTTGATGGGATTACACATGGATTCAGAATTGTGGATGAGGGGGCCATTTTGGAAGAATCGTTCTCCAAGAACTACCTTTCTGCCACTCACTTACACTTCGGTCCAACTAACAAACAACTCCTCAAGGAAATTGAAAATGGTCATTATATTTGCTCAGATATTAAACCAACTATTGTCAGTGCCATCGGGGCGATACCAAAAAGGGACTCTCCTGATATAAGAATTATTCATGACTGCAGCAGACCACCCGGAAAATCGGTAAATTCGCATGCCACTCTACGTAAAGAGAAGTTCCAAACTATAGATGAAGCAGTAAAGCTCATCAAGCCAGGGTATTTTATGGCAAAGGTGGACCTTAAGAACGCTTACCGCTCTGTGCGCATCCACCCTTCTAATTATGAAGCTACAGGGTTGTCCTGGAAATTCAAGTCAGAAAATTACGAACGTTTCCTATATGACTCGAGATTGCCCTTTGGCGCCCGTAAATCCCCCTCTATATTCCACCGCATCACCCAAGCGGTCAGGAGAGAAATGAAACGTAGGGGGTTTGACCTAATTATAACTTATTTAGATGATTTCCTCATCATTGGGCCCTCTTTTGAAACTTGTAAACAGGCTCTGGATGAATTAATCAAGCTGTTACGTGATCTGGGTTTCCAAATTAATTGGTCTAAAGTCTCAGACCCTGCAACAAGGGTCGTCTTTCTAGGTATTGCTATCGATTCAATGAATGGAACACTGGAACTTCCGAAGGATAAAGTTGTAGACCTCAAAGAATGTCTAACAAAGTTTGTAGGTAAAGTAAGAGCATCAAAGCTCCAACTTCAGGTTTTGGCAGGTAAACTGAATTGGGCATGCCAGGCGGTCAGGGGAGGTAGGTCTTTTCTCCGCCGTATCCTGGATGACCTCAGGTACTTGCAACAAGGAAAACACAAACGAAAACTGTCTAAGGACTTCCAGTGTGACATTCATTGGTGGTTGACTTTCCTCGATACTTTTAACGGTACGGTCCTTTTCATGAGCCCATCTCCATTAGATCTGTTTGTGGATGCATCCACAGGGGGCTCCGGGGTAGCCTTTGGTAGGGACTGGCTATTCACACATTGGTGGAGTGATTGGCCGGAAGCGGCAAAACTACACATTAATCATAAGGAGACTTTATCAATTCTCCTAGCTGCTAGGCGTTGGGGCCCTATTTGGTCTAATTCAGTAGTCACGGTATACACAGATAACACCACAGCAAAGGCGGCTATCAATAAAGCCACCTCAAGCAATAAAATGGTCATGACTGCTATACGAGAACTTTTCTGGTTAAGTGTCACTTACAATTTTCAACTCGTGGCAGTATACGTACCAGGAAAATTGAACACTCTGGCTGATGCAATCTCCCGTTTACATCAGCCAGGCTACTTAAAAGTACTAGATTCTATTTGTGATCATACCCTTTCCCCAGGAGAACTGCGTTTTCACATGTCTAAATCAGCCCTTTTAACTATTTTACAGCCCGTCTTGAAATGGTGGCTCTTGAAGCTCAACTGGACGCAGCAGTGGCCAGATATCAAGGGTCAGCCTTTGCAATTTCCACACAGAAAACATACTCTACCCACAGGAAGACCTTCCTAGAGTTTTGCTTCAGATCAGGGTACACGCCAGTACCAGTGACTCACCAGGTTTTGGCCCGGTACATAGCTTTTTTGGCCGACAGGTTGAAGTTTTCATCCATTAAGCAGTACTTAAATATTGTTAGGATACTCCATCAGGAGCAGGGGCTTCCAAACCCCCTAAAAGATAATTACCATGTAGACTTGACCCTTCGGGGGGTCAGAAGAGTGTTAGGAGACAAAGTCACCCAAAAGCTCCCTATTACACCAGAGATCTTACTACGCATTAAGTCCCAACTCAACCCTCAAAGTACAGAGGAAATGTTATTCTGGGCAGCTGCACTAGCTGCCTTTTTTGGGATGCTACGTAGATCCAACGTCTTACATAACCCTCCCTTCAACAGCGAGATTCATTTACGCAGATTAGATGTGCGCTTGTTCAAGTGGGGTTTAGCGCTACGGGTTCGCTGGTCAAAAACCATTCAATTTAGAGACCGGGAACTTCTTATTCCCCTGCCAGCTATGCCTAGCCACCCACTGGACCCAGTAAGTGCTATACTTAAAGCTTTCAGTCTCGCGCCAGGCGCCCCAGATGAGGGCCCAGCTTTTGTCAGCCCAAGTAACTTCTTGCCACTTTCCCCAGCACGGTTCTCCCAAATCCTTAAGTCCCACATTAAAAAGATAGGGTATGATCACCACAAATACTCTGGGCATAGCTTCAGGAGGGGAGGGGCTACTTGGGCTATGAGAAACCATTTCCCAGCAGAGGTAATAAAGTTCATGGGAGACTGGAAGTCTGATGCCTATATGGCTTACATTGACATGCCCCTGCAAGCCAGGATTAACTACAGTAAACAAATGGCTGCTAAACTACCTCACTACTGCTAGGGTTTGGGCAATATCTTGGAGGAAGTCTTACTTCTTTTTGGTAGTCTTCATTTTTGGAATTTTGTATATGTATTGAAATTTATTAGATGTAGTGCGTATTGTTGCGCAATATTATATAACATTGTATTTTATTGCATAATATTACACATGTTGCATTTATTGCATGGCTGAGTTACATAACACTGTGTTAGGGTACGTAACTGTTAATAATAGTACAATGGTACGCAATAATGCACAAGGTTAAGTGATGTTATGTAATATTGAATAACATTACGTAATAGCAATAAAGACCCCCAAATGTTGCCCAAACCACTGTTGTCGTGTTCTTTATCTCCCCTGAAGGTTTAACTGACAGATAATGTAATTATCTGATTTTAAATCTAGGGGGAAATAAGGGCTATTTCATGATCCCTCTGATCTCAGAGGGAGGGCTCTGTGGGGCATTTCCTGGTTCCTGTTGGAGCTAGGAACTGTCCCAGCTGTGTTTCAGGGTAAGGGTTCTGGGGACCTTTAGCTGGTTTCCCACCAGAATATGGGAGGACCAATCAGGACACCCTTCACTAGCCAATCAAAAGCTAGTTTCAGCTGGAGCCGTTACTATCAGTTTTTCAAATTCTCATTAGATAACGGTTGCTGCTGGTGTTCACAAGTTGGTTCAAGCTCTGCAGTTCTAAACCCTGCAGCTTGTAGCCTTGACCAGTTCAAGTTTTTTCTCCCACCCATCCCACCCCTTGGTTATTACAGCTGGTCTGCCTTACAGAGCCTAAATAATTGCCTGTCCTGGTCCTAGTTGTACACACAGGACAAAGTTGGTATTTTGAGAGGCGGTTTTTTGTCTAAAGCCTATCACAGAATTAGGCATTATATACTAGGTTTCGCGCTTTTATCTGCGCCTCTCTGATTTAAGATATTCATAAATAGGTAGGCTTTGACCTGGACCTATATTCTAGAATATCACTGTAATTCAAGCCATGGTGGCTTCGGGTCCAGGGATTGTCCCTGGCACCACGCCATCCAGTCTAGGATGGATAGTCTGTACTCGGGGGCACTAGTCATTGTAGTGTTAGAGAGAAGGAGGAAGTCTTACTTCTTTTTGGTAGTCTTCATTTTTGGAATTTTGTATATGTATTGAAATTTATTAGATGTAGTGCGTATTGTTGCGCAATATTATATAACATTGTATTTTATTGCATAATATTACACATGTTGCATTTATTGCATGGCTGAGTTACATAACACTGTGTTAGGGTACGTAACTGTTAATAATAGTACAATGGTACGCAATAATGCACAAGGTTAAGTGATGTTATGTAATATTGAATAACATTACGTAATAGCAATAAAGACCCCCAAATGTTGCCCAAACCACTGTTGTCGTGTTCTTTATCTCCCCTGAAGGTTTAAATGGATTTTTTGAAAATTACCTCTTTGTGCTTTGGGCAAAAGCAGCCTCAGCATTGGAAGCGTCAACACATGTATGGAAGGGTACTGTATAGATGCTAGTAGCTATGACTGCTTGGATGCATTATCAAGAATTAATATCTATCTATATACTGATACCTGGCTTGGCAAACAAATAGAACAATGGCCCTACTGCAGTATTTTGTGGGCAAACCATTAGCTAACTTATATATTTGTTAACTAAGTGAAAACTTATCTAGATGATGGTGAGGGATACTGTCTTTACTAAACTCTAGATGGCACCACAGTCACCAGGGCATGAAGTTTATTTGCTGTATGTTTGTGGCTCCATCTTGTGGATATATACAGAACCTGAAACAACCATCATGGGTATAGTGGTCTCAGACAGTACTGGCCTAGCCCGAGGCCAAGCTTTTTTACTTTTTTATATCTAGATGGACAAAACCTGCAGACCTAAGGAAAAATGGAAAATCTTGCACCCCTGAAAATTTTCGATGAATAAACAGCACAAATATGGACGCGGAAATCCCTTGCTCTCTTTTTAGTGACCTGATTATCTGGAAAACTGACCCCAAATATTATATTTCAACTGTAAAGGTCAAGATGGTGACTGCGCATACAGAGCCGATAAGGCCGCCAAATGCTTATAAGTGACTGAGCATAAGCTTTGTTTCCGCTCCCTTCAACTTACTCCCAGCTTTGAAAACCCCATACCGCTCAGATCATTTTACAGTGTCCATTTTAGGCAAATAATTGGATCAAAACTGGAAATTGGTACCTTAGATTAGATGTGGACCCCCATAGCGAGAACGAGGCTTGAGCCTCTGTCTGAGTGATATATGATGACGTCATATACCTCGCGCCATGAGGTCCGGCGGTTAGGCCCCTGTGGTAGACCCTACCCAACAAATGCAAAGGTAATTATTCATTACGTGATTACATAGGGGAAGAGTTAGATCACAGGGCAAAACGCAGCAGCAGTTCCAAGTCGTCATATGATGCAATACTTCACTGCACAGACACAAGTAGCTACACCAACAGCATATGGTAAATGATCACGTGACTATAGCTACCCTCCCAGCAAGGTTTCAATTATACTAGGTCCTACCCAATCTGTCGATTAATCAAACATACATTTTTCTTTCCGGATCTCTATCGTTTGTCATATACCTTTTAAGTGTTAGTTTTTTGGGGTCAATATAGATGGCGCTATAGGTGGTAATCCACATTAGCCAAATCAAGGAATAGGAAAGATCTCTGGCCCCCTGGTGAGCTAGTGTTAAACTAGATCAGGCTAAACTGAGTTAGTAGTCGGTATACTGAACAGGGTAGATGTAAAAGATATGAAAAGCTGCTTGGCGTAGGTTTAGCATAGGTTGTTAGTAGACCAGGCTCCTAGTCCCTAAAAAGCCAGCTATTTAACTAACTCCTCTATTCACCTGGTGGGATAAATGGGAACTAATTTGGCCACTCTGACGACCTTATCGAATTGGTGCCTGGTAACAGAAAAACTTGATGATAAAAATAATGCATATGACAGTCTAGACGTATAGGCTATGTGTTAAGAAGTCCCATCGCCTAGATGGCGAAGTTTGCAAACCCGGCTAGCCATTGTTGTGTTTCACAAGCATGTCCAAGTTGTGGCACTTACGCCCTTGTTTGCGCCATAAGTGACAAATATTGCGACATGCAAACTTCATGCGACAGTATGCGACGAGCAAATTTCGTACTTTTATATACGACTTCTTCCTTCAGTCAATTGATATACGAATACATTCATGGGAGCACTTGCTAAATACCTGGATGTTGACAACCAACTGGTAGGACGCCGCGTACGGATTATCAATTTCAATCCAGCTTGAATGCGCCCAGGAAGTAATGACGATTGGGACTAAAACCGTCTGAGTTAAAATCCTCTGACAATTGGTCAGTGAGTTTTATAAGCATTAAAGTATTGTGTCAAACAAGCCCACTGTAAAAGCAGCATTTTCTCTGTGTGATTCCTAACCGTCTAGACTGTTAAGGACAAAGCGTTAGGGTCTGATACTTGCTCTCCTATTAAACATAGTATATATATATATATATATATATATATATATATATATATATATATATATATATATATATATATATATATATAAATATATATATATATATATATATATATATATATATATATATATATATATATATATATATATATATATATATATATATATATATATTTATATATATATATATATATATATTTATATATTTATATATATATATATATATATATATATATATATATATATATATATATATATATATATATATATATATATATTTATATATTTATATATATATATACATGTATGATGCATAACGATTCTTGTGCGTCCGTTTGATGCATGCCATATTATAAACAAATTGTTAAATCAGAACAATTGACAAAGAGTATTCCATTGGGAATCTATGTACATGAAGGTATTATTTGTTCATGAATAGACTACCTGAGCACTCATGAACTAAACCCTGGGGGAAAAAACGTTAACTCTCCTCATGCCTCTTCTAATGGGCTACAAGTTAGAAATACTACGACTTTGCGACAGGAGTTTCAAATTGCGCTACGGGCACCACCCCTTTTCACTATGGGGTTGTATTGGGCTGATGATAGAAAAAAGTCCTGACCCTTGAGGCTTTCTCCAGACGGGTTCGAATCCAAGCCGGAGCATGTGAGAAAGTTTCCAGTGACTTGCGAGGCAGTGGTTATCACCGGGTACCGGTTTTCTAGTCACGACTACCGGTAAGCTGCAATAGGGCAGAAAAAATTACGATAATCAAAAATATTCCAAATTCCGCAGAAAAAGTGACTATAATCAAAACTCCAAATTCCACAGAAAAAGTGACGATAATAAAAACTCCAAATTCCGCAGAAAAAATGACGATAATCAAAACTCCAAATTCCACAGAAAAAATGACGATAATCAAAACTCCAAATTCCACAGAAAAAATGACAATAACCAAAAATATTCCAAATTCCGCAGAAAAAATGATGATAATCAAAAATATTCCAAATTCCGCAGAAAAAATTACGATAATCAAAACTCCAAATTCCACAGAAAAAATGACGATAATCAAAACTCCAAATTCCACAGAAAAAATGACAATAACCAAAAATATTCCAAATTCCGCAGAAAAATGACGATAATCAAAATTCTAAATTCAAAATTCCCCAGACGGAATTTGAGACGTCCTTGCCCTGTTTCTTACTGAGTATTTGTGACTGGGTTTCACTCCCAGACGTGGCCTAGCGTTACTTGAGGAGGAAAGTTATATCATCCCTGTCCACTTACAAGGGAATCTATTTACTTTCTTGGCCCTAGGACAGCTCGTCTGATGCGCCCCAGTCGAGCATCACCTAAACCCTTTCATTCCCCATACCCATGCAGTGACTTTGGGTTAGGCGGTTTTTGTCACCGGGTACTCCGGTTTCCTCCAACCGTTACAACTGGCTAGTCACGACTTAGCCGCAATGTGGGAGAAAAAGTGACGAAAATCGAAATTCCAAATTCATTCCCGATACCCATCCCTAAATTCTCAGTAGCTTGTAAGTCTGGTCGCTTTGCAAATGTACGGCGTTTCCTCGTGCTGTTACTTTGCAACTGAAAGACCCATTGGGAATCTTTGTGAAATGAATGATTGTTCGACCCCTTTCTTGGTTTCCATCTCCTCGCGATATGGTTCTGTTGAATGCGTCAAAATCTAAAAAACACACAAATAAACAAGCAACCAAGCAAACAAACAAGCAAACAAAAACATGAATAAACAAACAAACAAACAAACATAACATAACACATTTGGGTGACTTGTACATCATGGGCATTCACCATTTTCTCTGATGATCGAAGTTTTGCCATCAGCTTAACACTTTCCTTCCCGAAATACTGTAATGAGTTTGGAACTTGTTTATAGATAAGGACGTATTCTGAACTCATTTCAGGCATAACTTTACCTATCAATGTTCGCAACATGCAACTGTGTGTATCTTGTAGTCAAGTAAGTCGGACCCAATAGTAACCAGATAGCGTACCATGGATGTGATGGAGCTGAGCCTGGTAACAGAAAAAAATGACAGAAAAATGCACATGACAGCCTAAGAATCTTGGCTCTCTCTGCAATAGTACGAAATGAACCACCATAGGGCGTACCATAGATGTGAGCCTTGAGGCAAATTGGAGTAAAACCATTACCTGGTATCCAGATAGGGCCCCGTTGAAAGAGGTACTGGGAGGACAGTATAATTACAGAGAAGGGGGAAGGCAAGTGTTGCGGCAAGGCGCTAAAGGCCGCAGGAGGAATAGAAAGTGGCAGTGTAGTAAGGATCCGTGCGCCCAAAAAGTGAGTGGCGGGCGCACGGATCCAAGCCCAAAGTACAGGTGGAAGGTGCATGGATAGGGCACTGATGATCACGTGGGGACGTGTGAAAGGGCAGATAGAAGGTAGATAGGTGGGAGTTGCATAAAGTAATGCCTTATAGTTAAGTGCTGGACTCATGTCAGGAGTACCACATAAGCCATCAGCACGGGCTCACGTGGGAACAAGGACCAATCAGGGCTCTCGCATCGATTACATTACTGAGACACCTTATCTCAACCACCAGCTGGGGGTGCCCAAAGCACCAATTTCTGGCCTATTAGCGGCTATTAGTTGACATTAGTTGAGGCTTGCATGTTCATGTTGACCGGCTGGTTTCGAATCCACTTGTGTTTGGTGATCTAAGGTAAAGTCATGTGCAGCAAGTGTGCATGCAAGTGTCCTTCATCAACAGATATAAATTAATACTTACACCCATTAAACTTCACAGATCTCAATTTTTATATGAAGGCTAGGCATTACTTGCATCCATTAAACTATATATTTTCTCGAAGAAATTCCTAACTTCACAACTGTGGAAATGTTTATTATAATAAATCAAAGATAAAAGATTGTTTTTAGTCTAAGCCCAACATAAAGTCATCGGCCCTTATAGCGAACGGCAATTCAGGCAGACGTCTTTTCTGGGATCAACGGTTTTGACCAACAATTCATTTTAGCAAAGTTAAGTAAAAAAAATAATAGAAATAAAGCCACCGTTATTTTGAGTATGAAATATTTCTAAGTACCACACGAAGCACTGGGCGGGTGGAAAAAAAATTGCACGATCGAGAGATGGAATCGAACCCGCGACCCTAGGATCGGGAGTCGACATGGCTATCAATCAGGCTATTCCTTCAATTGTGTGAGACGGAGTGAAAAGAGAACCATATTGATCAAATCCCGTAACTCTATTTGGGATCGTTCCTAGTATTCCGAGTCATTCTTGTCATTTACGTGACTGACAACCGTAGTAGATCTTTGTTAGGTACATGTACCACTAAGCCACTTTTATCAATGACCCCACACATTTACATACGGCCCGAAACTGATTATGACCTACCTTCGTCACCTTTGGTAAATAACCAAATCAAATATGGCGCCTGTTGTCTAACTACTGCCAGACGGCTCGCCATCACCCGAATGTCGTTAGAACCCAATAAGGAGCGCCAAAATAGCTGAAAAATTGTATTTGATCTTTAAATCTAATGCCTTTTCAAATAAATAAACAATAATAACTATATCAATACTACGACGGTGCATACGTGACACCTAAATAAATCTTAAACGAACATTTATTTTCAGCACTAGATTGAGAAAAATGTTAGAAAAATAAATAAACGAACATTTATTTTTAGCAAAAACTATCAAAAAATGTTGTAAATAAATCCAGACGAGCATTTAAATACAGTGTCACATTTGCACCATCATGGTGCATACGTGACATCTAATTAAACATAAACGAACGTTTATTTTTAGCAAAACATTTATAAAGTTGCTGAAAATAAACCTTCACGAACGTTTATTTCTAGCAAAATTTCAGAAAATTGCTAGAAATAAACCTTCACGAACATTTATTTTTAGCAAAACATTGATAAAATTGCTGAAAATAAACCTTCACGAACGTTTATTTCTAGCAAAATTTCAGAAAAGTGCTAGAAATAAACCTTGACGAACATTTATTTTTAACAAAACATTGATAAAATTGCTGAAAATAAACCTTCACGAACGTTTATTTCTAGCAATATTTAAGAAAAGTGCTCAAAATAAACCTTCATGAACGTTTATTTTTAGCACTGTATAGGTGGAAATGCTGAAAATATAAACTGTCAAAATGTCAATCATTAGAAAGGCGTGTCCATCAAGCTGTTGCTGTCCATTCACCCGCCAGAATGACAATGGTGTTGTGTCTCAATTCGAACGGATGCGCTGGCATTTGGGTGATTGACAGCTAGGAGCAATGGCGGTATTTTCAACCGAGGCGGACCGCTACGCCTCAGCAAGAAATCTGCTCGTACGCAACGAGTTATTGGAACCACGAGGACGACAACATGACTTTAAGGTACATAAATGTGTATGGTTCTATATCAGGATGAAAATTTATTTCAAGATTGCCCTTTAGATGCTAAATCAACAGCTTAATCAGGTGGGCGAGTGCCTGTTGAATGTTAACGTAGGGAGCATGCATTATTTAGTTATAGGAATCCACCATTCTGGCAGACTAAAATGAAATAAAATAAAACTTAGAAATGGGTAAATATATCAAAATGTCATCATATCTATTTGAAAATTTAATGAAATTTCTATTGATAAGCGAAATAACATTTTGTTGCATACTATGCAATGGTGCTCAGACTTAAATGTTGATATACATCTGGGAGTAGTAGACAGGGAGTGGGTACTGTGCATGCATCATCAAATATCGCTGCCTCTCTATGAGTCATATATAACATGTGCACCCCCAGGATTGGCTGCCTGCTGAGCCCATCTCCTTGGCAACCTATCTGACCTAGATAGGTTGACGTGGCTTCACAGGCCCTGGGTCAGACTGAAATTGCCGCAAAACCAGTTGCGCATGCCTGGATTCCAGCCAACATCCTGCCAGCCTCTTTCTGAAAAAATCACGTCACCGATACTTCCCCAGTCTACACCGCGTAACTCGAGGCGCACACACTCTAGGTAATAGAATGCTGTGCCTATGGGGTTGCGGATCAAGGGGATGTATCTCTCTGTATACATGTAGAGGACAAAAAATAATAGTAAACAGCATAAATAATTATTAAAAGAACAATGAAATTAGGCAAGATAACCATAAAAATGATTTTGTCAACAAGAAAAAATAGGAATATTTAAAACAGAAAATGCCATAGAAAAATAGTTCAGGGAGCAGTCATTATCAGCTGGGTCTGTCAATAGCATAATCTCCACTAGCCCAGACCAGTTTTATATGAAAATATGTATTTATATATGTATGTATATATATATATATATATATATATATATATATATATATATATATATATATATATATATGTATATATATATATATATATATATATATATATATATATATATGCCAGCCATTCATTTGGAGGAAAATCCAATAGCAATACATTGACTCCAGAGACAACAGTACCGAGCAGATGTTGCCTACTCAGTGGCCACACACCAGATGAAAGTGTGGAACTGCTAATGAGGAAGTTAGGCAGAGATGTGCATTTATTATATAGGTACATTAATGATAAATTACCAATCTTCAAACAATCAGTTTGCTGTGGAAACAAATGAATCAAACATGAGATCTTAAGAGTAGTGGTACTTCATTTTATTGTTTTCATTATAGACATACAGCTGGCATATATTAAACAGTTATATATTATCTATATTAGGTAGATAAGACCTCAATTCACTAAAAAAGAAAAGGTATCAGATAATAAAATAAAAAATTACAAATGTTAAATGTTCAGGTCATCATTTATATGATTATGGCTAGTAGATTTCAGGTGTTTCTAGCCCCGCAATGAAAGTATTTAGATATTCTAGGACCTCGATCAGCAAATAATACCTGAAGTCTGTCTATCTATCTATCTATGGATTTATTGACCGTTAACAGATTTGATGGATAACCCTTGCTCTGTTAACACTCTGTTTGTTTGTTTTATTGCAGATTCCATGAACTGGATGCACAGCAGGTCTCTACAGTACCCAACCAACCTAGGTTGTCAGACGGGGAAATTTGGACCCAAGATCAGAAAGTCCTGCCAGAATTTCAGCTTGTCCGGCCAATGCTATTGCAAATACATTGCTAAACCTTGACATAGAGACAATAAAAAAATCCAAATTTTTTAAACTTTAGTTTTGATGTAATTTCTTTTTGTTTTTTTCCCCTATTATGTTTTCCCCTTTACCATTTATGACTTTTCAACTATATTGTCATTCAAAAGATCCTGCAGGCACCAGCATAAGTTTCAGAACTAACTTATCTGCCAGTCAAGTACTTAATAATTTTCACTTGCCAAACATAATTTTTGACTTTCCCTAAATAAGTTATAATATATGCTAAAATGCTAGTATGGATTTAATGATTTAAAACAAATTTCTCCTTAATTTTGTTGCATTACTAGCACATTTCTGGGTATTTGTGCCATTTACTAAAAAAACAACAAAACATGTGTGGTGATCAAAATCAGCTTACCCAATTGGGCAAGCGCACACTAAAATGTACTTGCCTGAAAGCCATTTTTCAAAATTCACATGCTGGGGCAAGTACTTATGTCGGAGCCTGTCCTGTTATGAATTGAATGAATGTACCTCTCAATTGATAAATATATCATGCTGATATATATTGTTTGAAATAAAACATTATGAGTACTACCTATGTGTTTCTTTTGATAAACCTGCTCACAAATGTAGTAACCCCCCCCCCCCCCCCCGACCAAGAGAAATCACCTTGAAATATTCTACTCTCTTGCATATCCAGCAAACGATCTTATGAAAAACAGTCAAATGCCCTATTGACATAGTTTAATGAAACTTTGTGTGCTTATTAGGGGTTCACATCTCTTGAATGGTAGGTCATTGATTGCATTTTAGCAATTCAGGTTTAATATTCTCATCACTGCATTGTTGCCCTATTCAGTATTTCTTTGCTCATTGTGTTGGCCCAAAATTTCGAAATGCCAATTTCCTATATTTTAGTTGTAAATATTGTGTATTGGTAAAGAAATGACTTAGTATTAATTCTACAGTTGCACATAATTAGAAATTAAGAATATTGTAGTTGATATCGTTGAATTGAATTGTAATTGTATGTGAATTATTATGTATACAGCTCCTATAAAGGAGGAAATATCCAACAAGAAGAAGAAGAGTTGAATATGGGCAGTTGTTGAGGTTTTTCTTTCACTTTAAAAAATATCCGTTACTTTTAAAGAGACACATGTTTTGTTTCTGAACAATGCTTAACTTAGTCTATATTAAGGAGATGTATGATTTATTTGATAAAAAGTGAGATTAGTCATTGAAAAAACTTGAATATGAAGGATTTGTATGTACGATATATGGCTGCGACTTACTGAGGAGGGACCCGAGGCTCAGCCTTATCTCCTGCTATTTACTAGTATTGTATTTACAGGGGTGACCAAATGTCGCAACCGCGCAATGCTTCCAAATGTGCTTCCAGGTCATCCATTCCCCTTTAAATGAATATCGGCTTATGCTCTCCGATTTCGCCAGACTCAGGTTTCGCACTGTAAAACTGTTGACGACCGTGATCAGTAGTCTTACAAATGTTTTCTGTTTATCATTTTGATACACATTTTATTAAATGTAAACTCATCCAATTTCAATAGTGTAGTGATTGATACCGGCTTTAATTGTTGACACTTAAGGGTAATAACAGATAGTTGCATCTTTGTACATTTAAAACGTTTTGATCCCCAAAATAACCATTCTGTGCTCTGGGGTTTTATTCTTGGACACCCTTGAATTAGCAGTAATGTCATAGTATACACCAGCTCCAACCTAGCCTATCTCTAGGCTCTCATATGTGTTTCTTCTGTCATGATTTTCTGTCGCCAGGCAGCAAATAGTGTAGGTGGCCAAAGTGGTCAAATTAGTTTAAAATCAGGCGCAGTTACTTGATTTTTTGGTTCCCGCATTCTTCCCATACCAATTTTGCAGGGTCAGGAGGGAGGTAATTAAAAATAAAGTTGATTTCTTTTTCTTTTTTTAACACACGAAAATCTAAGTAAGCAAATAGTCCGGATGGAGGTAAGAAAAATAAAATGATTTTTTGGCTAGTACTAAAATACATACTTTAACCATATTTTTGAATATTAAAAGGATGATTTTTTTATTATAAGGTGATGCATTTCAACAACATTATATTGCATTGTTATTATAATGTTGTATTGCTCTGGTATTAATTTTCGTGTAGTTTTATAACGTCCATGGTAAATTTATTGTAGGTTTGGTGTAACTACTTTCGGCTTGGTGGCAGAGCACAACATAAAGTGGGGGGATTACATTTATTTTCCAGTCGGGTCTTTTCGGTGGATCCAGTAACCAATAAATCAAGAAACTGTTGCCTTATCTCGCGAAGGAAATAGAGGATTCAGTTTGAGTAACCTCTAGAGATAGGAGGATCAGCTGGTGCCATATATCTACCATAACTAGTACTACAATACACTGACTGGTCAACACAGAAGGGAATGTCAACTTTTTAGGGACTACCTAGACGCCTAATCTCGCTCCACCCCTGTCCAGACTCATGTTGCAGTTCTTCTGTTGGATTGCCATTTACCCCTTACAGACCTTCATTAATGGCCCTGCTGTGTGATGGTTGAATGTCTTCACCTATCAACTTGTTCAATATGTAAGGAACAGTGCTATAATTTAGAAGCGGGAGATGTATGGCATACCCTGTTGGCTCTTTAATTAGTCAAAATGATTTCCAACAGCAAGGAATTAAGAATTCATAGCATAGGAGGGTCGTTTCCTACTCCTATATTTTCCTGAATTTCCTCCCTGTATATATTCACTACTATTGCATGGGCGAGGTGGAAAAGTAAAATATTTCCAATATAAATTAGCAGCCGGCAGCAGTAGTTCAGTTTACTGACCACACACACTGTAGAGCTAGCTGTTTAAGTATTAAATCAAGAGCTTGATGTAAGGAAATCAGGTTTCAACGACAATGACATGCCCCCCCCCCCCCCTTTTTTCGAATCCCAATAAAGAGAACAACTGTAAACATGATTTAATATCATGACAATTTTTTTTTACTAAATTAACTAATTTAAATTTGAATAACAAGTCAAACAATGCAATTATCTTGTTTTGAGAGCCCCCACCATAACCCACACACTTAGGTATCTCATTCTGGAAAGAATTTATTGCTGTCTTTTTAAAAATTATTAAATCCTAAATAACAACTCTCCTTTGGATATGATGTGTCGTTTGCTGTGGAAAGAGATGAATTAAACATGAGATCTTAGTAGTAGCGGTATTTCATTTTATTGCTTAGATTACAAACATACATAAGTTCCTGCTTTCAAATTCATTTATAGATTGAAATGAAATAGATAATTCAATCATTTTATTCACAAATAAACAACAACACGCAATACAATTTTATGCAGCTTTCTTATCAGAAATTAAAAGAGAGGATTACAATTAGTTGAAAGTGGTGGTTTTAGAAAGAAAGCAACACTAAAGCTCAAAGAATACTGCATCAATTAAATTAACACATAAGAAAACATCCAATTTTGTGAAACCTCAGTACATTAAACACCTGTGCGAGTTGATGATTGCACCCAAGCATACAAGACTGACATTAAGCAATCTTTTCCCTACTTTCTGGAAACTCTGTGAATTTAAGATATATACATTTGAAATATTTGTATTTCATTATAAGTGTTTAACTTAAGGTAAGTAGGTAACTTAATACTGAAAATTGCAGATAACATTTCCAAAAATTACAGATTCAAAAAGAAATGTTTGAAAGGAGAAAAATAGTTATCATAACCATCTTTGCAGACTAGAAAAATAAGTTACTCTCAACGATAACTATAAATGTTACTGGCCCTGTAGGACCAGTAACACCAAGGATAAACTGGTCCTTCAAATATTTTTACTGGTCTTGCACTTTTTTCTTTAACATGACAACAACAAAACATTGCATAAAGTACACCAACATCTATTTTTATAATATTTCAAAAATATTTGGGTCCATTCTTGAGGGAAAACCTATTAGCAAGAATGTTTACTGGCCTTGTAGGACGAGTTGAGGTCTTTTTTACTGTCCTGAAGCCTGAGAATGCTTCTAAATATTTACTGGCCCTGTAGGACCAGTTGGTCTCTTTTTTACTCGCCCGATTCTGTTTTGGGCAATTTTTAATGGTCAGGTGCCCAGTAACTGGTGTCTACTGCATCTATGATCTTTTTATAAAATAATTAGAATGGAAATTTAGTAATAAAAGATCAATTCAAAATTATTTGAAGGAGGGTTGTAGGTAATTTTTAAGTATTTTAATGTCCTTCATTTCTTAGATAAATTATACTTTAACATGAAAGATAGCAACAAAATAGACAGGTCTTCCTAAGAGGTTAGAGGGATGAATTGGTTAAGACCAGACCAGATTTTTCACCAGAAGTATGAAGTACCAACACGAGCATTCATACATCTGATATTTTCAACCAGGTTGAGTATAGATAAATTCAGAGCTTAAGTACATTCACAACATGATTTTGAGAGATTATGTTTTAAAGTGCTTTTTCAGACTCTATAGGAAGAATATTGAACTCACAATAGAATTTCAAAGCCAAAACATATGTGTTAACAACATAATCTTGTGAGAATAACTGAATGACACACTATTTGGTTTTGGGCAGATGTATGGATGTAAAACATCCAAAGCAAAAATAAACACCCCTATAGCAATTTTGTGTGAATAATTGAAAATGATACATATATACATTCCATTGCCAAAAAGTGAGTACATTTCCAATTACTTGGTTAAGAAAAAATATACACCAATGAATTGGTTCTGTAGCCAAAATATACACTCACAATGACTTTTCTTGAGCAGTTGAAAATGGTATCTAACTCCAGGCACCGACATAAGTACTTGCCCCGTTAAGTGAATTTAAAAAAAAAGCACTTTCGGCCAAGTACATTTTAATATGCACTTGCCCGAATGGACATGCTGATTTTCTAAGCAGTCTACACATTTTATATAGAAAATGGCACAAATACCTAGAAATATGCAAATTATGCAACGCAATGCAAAGGAAATAGTTTTTAAACCATTAGATCCATGGTGAATAATACAATCCAGTCTAGCATATGTTATAACTTATTTCGGGCAAGCCAAAAATTATGTTGGGCAAGTAAAAGTCATTAACTACTTGCCAAGCATAGTAAGTTAGTTCTGAAACTTATGTTGGTGCCTGAACTCTAAATTCAAATAGAAAAAATATGCATTTCTCTTTGTTTGTACAAAATACTGCTGTATTGATCTAAGTGGCATTTGTCTACAGGTGTGTTTTTCGGCAGGTATGATACTGTAAAACTGGTAATGATTGCGTGATTTTAATTATTGCGTTTTAATGCGAATGCATGAGGACGCAATAATTAAAACACGCATAAATCTGTCCCTTCTGTTGTGGTGATTCGCATGGTGGAGATTCGCATTAATCGAAACATGCATAAAAGAGAAAATGAAAAAACTGCAATATTTACTACACGCAAACATTACCAGTTTTACAGTAGCCACTGTAGATGTCATCAGAAGTGTTCCTGTATGACTATTTTATAGCATAAGGTGCTGATCCCTGTCATGCCTCCTCCTCCTCCTCCAATACCCTTCCAGGCATTGTCTAGCTTATTCGCTTAAGCTAGTGCCTTAAATGCTGAAACAAATAAAAGAAACAAGTATTTCAGTAATACCTATTCGCTAAAAGGTGTATTTTGTCATAAATGTTGTTAAATCAACATTTTATTATAAAAATAGAAAAGTAAGTTGGACTAAGTATTTCTTAGAATTAATTGAATAATGCATAGAATTTTACACAGAATCATGCCTAAAACATATGTTGAAATTAGTACTACATAGATATCAAGATAGCCAGGCACTGACATAAGTACTAGCCTGCTTGCCCCGGCAAGTGATTTTTTGAAAAAGGGCTTTGGGGCAAGTACATTTTAGTTTTCACTTGCCCGAATGGGCAAGCTGATTTTCTGAAAACTATACACATTTCTTTTATAGTCAATGGCCCAAATACCCAGAAATATGCAAAAAATGCAACACAACTGAAAAGAAAATGGTATTCAAATCCATGATAAACAATACATGCTTTCCTTGCATGCGTTAAAACTTATTACGGGCAAGTCAAAAATGATTTCGGGCAAGTCAAAACCATTAACTACTTGCCCGGCATGGCAAGTTAGTTCTGAAAATGATGTTGGTGCCTGATAGCTTACATGTGCACTTAGTTTATGAAAAAACAACAATAAATTTACTTGGAATGAGCAATTTATCAAAAAAGTTACAGTTACAATGATTTTCATTTATGAAAATAACAATAAAGGCCTATGTCAGATATCATGAGATATGTGCATTTAATTCATGAAAATATAATTATCAAGACATTTGAAATATGCATTACATTTATGAAAATAAATTTAACAAGACAAGGAATATGTATCATATCAATTCCATAAAAGCAATGCAAATATAGAATGCCAAATAGAAGCCAGTGATACATGTACTACATGTATTGCAGTGGCCATTTATGGGTTGATTTGATATTTTGTGAGTTTATATTTACATACACACACAAACACATATATATATATATATATATATATATACATATATATAATGTATATATATATAATGTATACATATACATATATATATAATTATATATAAATATATACATAACTGGTCTGTACTAGTGAAGCTAGTACTATTGACAGAGCCAACTGATAATGACTGCTCCCTAAAAGATCTTTTATGCTATTTTCTATTTTGTTTTGAATATTCCTACTTTTTCTTATTGACAAAATTCACTTTTCTTGCTATCTCAATACTTTTTGGCTATTTCTGATTTCATTGAGCTTTTAACAATCTATTTATGCTATTTCCTAAATTTCTTTTGGCTCTGTATATAACCTTCAAGTCTAACCACTATTGTATAGTCATTCAACAAAAACAAATGTTTCCCTTATCAATAGAAATTTCACTTAAGTTTCAAATATATATGATGACAGTTTATGCACCAGTCAATGGAATCCCCGGGAGGGGGGGGGGGGGGGGGTGAATGGGGCGGGGATAGTGCACCGACCTTCTGCACTATTTTGCATAGTCCCCGCCCCCGCTGCACATTTTTTTGTCACAAATCCCCGTCCCCGGGGCACATTTTTTAAAGGGGCCCTAAAGGCTCACATACATTTCAGCTTATATGAAAGTAATACACTTCAAGAACAGGATGCTGCCCTTCTTTTTCTCTCAGTGATCCCATGAGGGGAGACTTTTGCATATTGCCATCATCCTGCCCAGCCCCTGGCAGCCACCATGTATTTTAATTGGGTGGCAGAGATCACTTCCTGCCCCTAGCTCTGTGCTTATCTCATGCACCACTAAGCTCCTTTGCTACCCAATAACACTGACCACAGCAGGGCCTGGGGGTGATGACCCGGATTCACAATGGCGGCGGCCTTGGCTCAGAGAAGGTGCTATTCAATAATTGCAATTTTAGATTTCTCTTTGTGTGGAGCTCTAGGGCTTCCTTGTTTATGACAGATGTTGAGCTATGTTCATGAACTTTCATATAAACCTATGATTTGTTCTTCCCCAAGTTCCCCTTTAAACCATATTTTCTATCCATGTGGGCATCAAAAATATGATAAATGAATTTGAAAATAAACTTTTATTGTGTTGATCTGTACAAATGCAGGAACATCCTAGAAAAAAACTATCATATTGAGGGCCTTCATGCACCTCATGAAGATTGTCGTTGTTGAAGAGTCCATAGCAGCCTGGTCTCTAGTACCGTGAGAAATTCCAGCCACTGTACATCCTCATGCAAACTATCAATTCCTATCTGGTCAAACTACCACGATTGGATTTTAAAATGGCTATTTCATTTTTAGATATTTCTGGCATATAATAGCTTGTGCAGCCCTTCTGCAAAGAGGTGTTTATGATTGGCATAAGCATATGTACTGATACCTTGAAAAAAGTTCCACTGGATTGGTCAGTTTCGAAGTTCATTTGGATGAAATTTGCGATGTGTGCAAGTTTTGTGCGCAACTTGTTTCTGCAAAGTACAAACAAAAGAGGCGACCTCTATCGGCGGAATTTGGGAAAGAATGACGTCACGGTGAGACAAAATCCCGTCGTAACTTTGTGACTGCTTTAAAGGTTAATGCAGAATGATTAGGGACCGCACTAGTGAGTTGCACATACTTTTGACTGCCACTGACCACGCAACATGCGCAACCACGCACCAAATCCTCAGTGCAACAAATGCTCACGCGATGTCATGATTATAGTAGCGGGAAAAGTTGCCACGGCAGTGTTCTCTATTTTCACAAAAAAGATAAATTATCTGCATCTCTGTGGGTCAACTTTAATGCAGTTTAGAATGTTATAAACGCCACAACTCATTCTACTTGTCATTTAATTCTTTTAAATCTGTTGTGAAATGACGATGTTACGATAGCAGGGTGCAACATAGGTTCCAAAACATTACTTGCCGAGCATGGCAAGCTGCCTCTAAAGTTTACTTGCCCACATGACAGGAATTGCGCACACTGAACTAAAGGAAGTCAATAAATGCCACTTTCTGACTACTAAAGGGCCCTAGAACTCCTACATCAAGTTGCTAACTATTGTATCATATAATTCCTTAAATAAATATCCCACTTTTGTGCAGCCATTTCCAAGAAAGATGCTTTTATACACAATCTTCTTCAACGAGTGGAAATCTGTAAAGCTGTCACTCCTTGTGTTGACACCCCCACCAATACACATAACAACCAGAATGTCCGGGCCTGCCAGGGGCAGCGTTCTCGAGGGGGTCGACTAGACAGGAAGCTCGGCTGTATCACAGTGTGCCATCGTCCTGGAGACTCCACAACTGGAGTTTCCAGGACTGTTGTCAGTGTGGCCATATCCTGTAATGCACGCTGGCACTTCCACTTGTCCCACAACCCTGTTTAACTAAGGTGAGTTACATTGCGAGGACTCTGCCAAAAAACATTTCTTGCCGAGCAGGGCAAGTAAGGTTCTTGTTCTGCTTGCCAGATTGCCGTTTTTTGCCAAATTCACTTGCAACGGGACAAGTGGTTATGTTGCACGCTGGACAGGTTGAAATCGTAGCAATTGTTATGCCATTAATGTTTCATTACAGGATATGGCCACAGTACCAACCGTCCTGGCCACCACGGTACCGCGGCGGCCCGGACGGTTGGGAGCAATGCTTCCTGTCATTCACACTCCCTAGAGAACGCTACCCACCTGGCCGGCACTGGCGTGCAGGTCCTTATCTATATGGGTCAAATGCAGCCAGCTAGTAGCAGTATACGATGGAGTGTTGACGCTAGATGTGACAGCCATACAGATTTCCACTTGCAGCAGAAAATTGAGTATAAAAGCAGTTTTCATGGAAATGACTACAAGAAAGTGGTATATTTAGTTTAGGAAGTATACGATATTCTGGCGTGCAGCTTAATATAGGAGTTTTAGCATGCTCTTGAGGGTTGAAAGTTGTAACAAGTGACTTTAAAAAGTTCTGTGTGACCATATCCTGTCATGTTGGTCAATCACTACTCATACTGTGTGGTTATTTCACAAATATTTTCGAGATTCGCGAGCATTTAAAGCTTTGCTTCGTATTCTTATTATAATTAAAGTGTTATCCTCACAATTTTACGAGATTCAGTAATCATCAATGTGTTTGTTTGCTTGTGTTTTTTCTCGTATTTATATAAAAAAGATAATTTCATACTAGCCACATTCAGTGCCGGTCGTATCATTATGACAATATCTCATACCATTTCAAATGGCATTAGTCTATCCACTGCTAGGCGGCAGATTGGGCTAATCATAAAGTAAATAGTGTTTTGGCATAAGGAGGATTTGGGTGGTATTCACTATCCCCGCCCCGTGCCCCGGCCGCTCTACTAATTAGCTGAGAGTAGTACCTGCGGGGCAGCATTTTGGTGCACTAAACATGATAAGCCCGACATCGCCCGGCCATTTCCCGGGGATTCAATTGACTGGTGCATTAATCTATTTACCCATTTCGGAGTTTTATTTTATCTTATTTAAGTCAACCAGAATGGAGAATTCCAAAAAACTAAATAATGCATGCTCCCTATGTTAACATTCAACAGGCACTGGATCACCCAATAAAGTTGTTGTTTTAGAATCCAAATGGCAATCTCGACATAATTTATCATCCTAATATAGAACCATACATATTTACGTACCTTAAAATCATGTTGTCGTCCTCGTGTTTCCAATAACTCGTTGCGTGCGAGTAGATTTCTTGCTGAAGCGGCGGCATCGATTGAAAATACCGCGATTGCTTCGAGCATAATGACAATGGTGTCGTGTCTCAATTCCCCAATACGTGAAATTAGGCCCGCCCTTCTTGGACACGCCCCCATAAATGATTGATGCTATGACATTTTCCATTTTAAAACACAGCATCTCCACCTCGATTTTGCTGAAAATAAATGTTCGTTTATTTATTTTTCTAACATTTTTCTCAATATAGTGCTGAAAATAAATGTTCGTTTATTTATTTTTCTAACATTTTTCTCAATAAAGTGCTGAAAATAAATGTTCGTTTAGATTTGTTTAGATGTCACGTATGCACCATGACGGTGCAAATGTGACACTGTATTTAAATGCTCGTCTGCATTTATTTACAACATTTTTTTACAGTTTTTGTTCAAAATAAATGTTCGTTTATTTATTTTTCTAACATTTTCTCAATAAAATGCTACAAATAAACGTTCGTGAAGGCTTATTTTCAGCAATTTCCTGAAATCTTGCTTCAAATAATTGTTCGTAAAGGTTGATTTTCAGCACTTTTTCTGAAATTTTGTTACAAATTAACGTTCGTGAAGGTTTATTTTCAGCAATTTTATGAATGGTTTGCTAAAAATAAACGTTCCTCAATTTATTTTTTTAGCACTTTCATATATTTTTGCTAAAAATAAATGTTCGTTTATTTATTTTTCTAGCATTTTTCTGAAAATAGTGCTAAAAATAAACGTTCGTTTAAGTTTATTTAGGTGTCACGTATGCACCGTCGTACAATACGCCTTTACATGTCGTTAACTTTGTGGCATCGCCAGTTTCGCAATCAAATTTTCCTAGTGCTATGAACTTGCTATTCTGAGGTTCAATTAGTTACATCTGCTGCCGTTTCACTTTTGGGGGCGCTTTGCGCTGCATGAACATTTGCGTCTAGACCACACCCGTGTCATATTTCCTCGTTTTCGTGCCGGCCCAAAAGATATTTATGACATAAGATAAAGAACAGACGACTAGCTCTGAACTCCTCTAACCCTTATTATATGATTCTGGTAGCTATGTTGACCAATACAAGACAATGCAAAAATTCCTAAAAAGAATAACTGAAAAATGACTGGAACCCTGGCACATGGTTACTCATCTGAGAGTACTCAGCGAAGGCTATCCAATGAGTACCATCATGGCAGGGTTTAGACGGTTTTCAAAAAGCTTTGCACTCTTGTGAGTTGGACAAAAGTAGCATGTAAGCATTGTTTGGAAGGCTTTAGGTAAAACATTCACTTCCTCCGCAAGCCCTAGCATTTTTTCCCTTTAAATTTACAATCTAACGAATGTTTATAATCTTGGGTGATTGCATAAGTAAAAGTGCAATTGAAAATTTTGTTCTTTCCTAGCACAACTTCTCCCCTACGGTGGTGCAGGTGTGAACGGCAAAAATAATCCGCTTTATTTTCTGGACGACATATTTAAAAAAAAAAAGATTTGCCACTTTTTCCAAAAACAGCAGAAAAAATTTAAATATTTTTCTGTCGTTTTCCAGAAAAAACAGCGGAGAATTTTTTTTTTTTGCCGTTCACACCTGCACACTCGTACTCCCCTTTCTCAATCATCGAATAGAACAGCGGTTAATCACCAGTCATTTAAGGCAAAGTTTAGAGGAAAAGCACATATGCAACTTATTTCAGATTTTTCTGATCAGTAACGTTCTAGAAAACCGCAAACATTCACTCAATGAAATTACGCCACTAAAACATCTTGCTACGATGTTGCAGGTGTGTGAACGGCAGAAGAAAAATCCACTGTTTTTCCAAAAACAGCAGAATTTTTTTCTGAAGTTCACTTTATCATGTTTTTAACATGTTTTCTTTTACAAATTTGGTGAGCTCTATTTCCCTTGGAAATGGATGTTTTAGCTCAACCAATTTACAGTTCGCAAATGAATTAGTCAACATCCTTTATGTTGCTATTGGATTAAATAAGACCTATTACATATTTGACCACAAACAACTGTTGCAATGTTACGCACACAAGCACTATATATAGAAGTATGATGTAAGAAATGGGGTAGGGCAGAATGAGGTCCATGACCGAATTTTTACGGAGAGGGGGTTCACCTTTTATTCACCTGGCCCTACAAAAATGCCCGGGTTGGGTGCAGGTACTAGTACCTATGCGCATGATACGCACAAAATACCGAAATGCCCGGGTTGTGGGGAGGTCGGGTATCAAGGCGTATAATCCGCATGATATGTACAATACAATAAAAAAGTGGGGCGGTCGGTTACCTCATTTACACAATCTGCATGATGAGCAAAATACAGCAAAATGCCCGGGGTGGGATTGGTGGTGGGGGCTGGTCACAAAATGCACCAAAATGCCGATGTTTGGGTGTGTTTGTGCAATTTAAAATGCCCCATTTGGGAGGGGGGTGTTCAAAATACACCAAATTGGAAAGTTGGTTGAATGATCACATATCAAAACCCCCGAACACCCGGGTTCGGCGTTGGAGGAAAACTTTCTGAACCTAGCTCTCGCTGGACAGCTAGCTAGCTGAAGGCACTATCGCCTCTAGCAGTTAGTGTTGTTATTGTTTTTCAGATGTGGTAAGAATCTATAATCCTCCGTACCCCCCTCACAGCTTGTCTTAATGTCACTGTGACTCTGGAGAAAGTTAGCTGATCTCGGCTAGTCTAGGTCAGTTCTTAAACACACAGGTCGGAGAGATAGCTAGCCCATAGTTGAAGGATCTGGATTCAACTACTTGAATAAACAAAAACTGTGCGTCTCTGACACACAAAAGCATATCGACGTTATGTTATTTGTTAGACGTTTATTATTGTTTGACATTATTTTTGTTTATCACTGCTTCTATTTTCTTCATAAGATAATCGTTGTTTATGAAAAGATAAATTTGCATTTCGCATTTGAATAATAAAAATGTTTGACATTTCAAATATCCAGCAAGGACGGGGAGAATAATCATAAAAATATGTGTAATTTCAGAAAAAGAAATCATGAATTTTGTTCCTTGATATAAAAGTGAATACTAAACTTAAGAAAATCTGAAATGAAAAAGAGCGAGCAATTGTTTCCTCATTCACTTTTCATAACATGCATTACCCTTGGCTTGTCATAACGTGCCCCACCCATGGCTTGTCGTATTTTACGTGCCCATTCTTGGCTTGCCACTACGTGTCCCAACATTTGCTTGATTTAACTTGCCCCTCATTGACTTGCCATAACGTGCACCATACTTGGCTTGTCATAACATGCCCCCTCATTGACTTGCCATAACGTGCCCCATCATTGACTTGCCATAACGTGCACCATACTTGGCTTGTCATAACGTGCCCCCTCATTGACTTTCCATAACGTGCCCCGTCATTGACTTGCCGAATTCTTAACTTGCCATAACGTGCCCTATTCTTGGCATGTTATAACGTGCCCCATACTTGGCTTGCCATAACGTGTCCCATACTTTGCTTGCTATTACGTTCCCCATCATTGACTTGCCGAATCCTTATCTTGCCATAACGTGCCCTATTCTTGGCATGTTATAACGTGCCCCATACTTGGCTTGCCATAACGTGCCCCATACTTGGCTTGCCATTATGTGCCCCATCCTTGACTCGCCAAATCCTTAACTTGCCATAACGTGCCCTATTCTTGGCATGTTATAACGTGCCCCATACTTGGCTTGCCATAACGTGCCCCATTCTTGGCTTGCCATAACGTGCCCCATTCTTGGCTTGCCATAACGTGCCCCATACTTGGTTTGCCATAACATGCCCCATCCTTGGCTTGCCATAACGTGCCCTGTCATTGACTTGACTTGCCTTAACGTGCCCCACCACTGGCTTGCCATAACGTGCCCCATCCTCGGCTTGCCATTACGTGCCCCTCCTTTGGCTTGCCATAACGTGCCCCATCCTTGGCTTGCCATTACGTGCCCCATCCTTGGCTTGCCATTACGTGCCCCATCCTTGGCTTGCCTAACGTGCCCCATCATTGACTTGCCATAACGTGCCCTATCATTGGCTTGTCATAACGTGCCCCTTCATTGACTTGCCATAACGTACCCCATTCTTGGCTTGCCATAACGTACCCCATTCTTGGCTTGCCATAACATGCCCCATCCTTGACTTTCTATAACGTGCCCTATCCATGTCTTGTTATAACGTGCCTCACCTTTGGCTTGCCATAACGTACCCCATTCTTGGCTTGTCATAACATGCCCCACCCTTGGCTTGTCATAACGTACCCCATTCTTGGCTTGCCATAACGTACCCTATTCTTGGCTTCCCATAACATGCCCCATCCTTGACTTTCTATAACGTGCCCTATCTTTGACTTGAAATAACGTACCCCATTCTTGGCTTGCCATAACGTACCCAATTCTTGGCTTGCCATAACGTGCCCCATTCTTGGCTTGCCATAACGTGCCCCATCCTTGGCCTGCCATTACGTGCCCCTCCTTTGGCTTGCCATAACGTGCCCCACCCTTGACTTGCCATTACGTGCCCCTCATTTGGCTTGCCATAACGTGCCCTATCATTGGCTTGTCATAACGTGCCCCTATCATTGGCTTGTCATAACGTGCCCCTTCATTGACTTGCCATAACGTGCCCTATGGAATGTTTTAGAACCCTACCGTTTGGACCATGGTTATCACATGTTTCATCGAGCTGACATTTGCGATAGGGGTCAATATTTGACTATCGCTCCAGCTTACATCATTCGACAAGGTATATCAAGTACACTTTCTTGATAATAAATTTACCACGATGTGATAACGCTGACGGCCATGTTGATTGTGCGTGTCGTACGTATGATTACCAGGGCTACAATAAAACAAGGGGATTCTACTCCATTATATGATTTGCACTCAAGGAATCCACATAATGCTGATAAGGCTCAACTCGAAACAATAAATCAGGGATGATGTTATGTAGTCAATTACACACTAAAGTCATAAACTTTCCTGATGAAAGTAGTATCTAGAGGTCAAGATCCTACTTATTTTGATTCAATTTTTTTTCAACTATCATTATTATTTACCGATATGCTGTTATATATAAATTGATCTCAACTTTTGTTGTCAACGAGCGTGTGCAATTGTGTATTTAAGACTACTTTCTTTTACTAAAGTTATTGTCTTTCAATCTGTATTGGAATGTGTCTGTCAATCTATATTGGAATGGGTCTGTACTCTGTATGGGTCCGTTGGTACGCGCAAGTCAATAAAAATGTTTTTTCAAACATAAAACAAGAGTTTTCTTTTCAAGTTACAGGTACCAACTGTCCAGGGTGGTTATGGTTGCCAAGGTAGTTCACATTGGTCTCACCAGGAGGTGTTCGAGAGCTCAAGGTATGCCAAACCAATAGGTGTATAGGAATGCTGTATTGTGCCATCTATAGGCAATTGAATGAACTATGCTCTGCTTTGTCAACTCATCGTAAAGGGTTGGGTTTCCAAGAATAAGTACCTAGTGTCAGTCAGAAGAAACGATGGTCTTTTTCTCTGCGGCAATGTGCGGTATGTGCTCCCAGGATAGGGTTTTAAAAAATGAGTTTTAAACTGCAACCCCTGAAAACTGTGCTGCCATCTATAGGTTGAGAGACATCAAACCTATACTTACAAAGTGGTTGTGACATGGCATTATACCGAACTCAGCCTGAGTACATGGCTAGGATCTAGTCTAGCACACACCATGTGGATGGATAGGACTTGTTATTGACATTTATTTGTTACGTGGGAAAGTTAGGGTGACCTTGCTATGAC
This sequence comes from Maea johnstoni, assembly GCA_963942565.1. NCBI lineage: Eukaryota > Metazoa > Annelida > Polychaeta > Spionida > Magelonidae > Maea > Maea johnstoni. The sequence continues at coordinate 11,057,809 of OZ012686.1, read as the reverse complement.
AGAAGTAAGATAACTCCATTGGACAAACACACCTATCAGCGATACGTATAATATTACCAAGAACTTATCGAAAACAATCATTTATATTGAACAGGTGATTAGGTGAAGAGTTGCCATTGCCGTTAGAACTGAAGCAAGCACATAATAAACTGTGATAAGGGTAGTAAATCAGAATGTGTTAGGTAGAAAGATCTAGAAATATTGATGGAATACGCACAAATATTCAATCTGTGGTTATATATATATATATATATATATATATATATATATATATATATATATATATATATAAATATATATATATATATATATATATATATATATATATATATACATATATATATATATATATATATATATATATATATATATATATATATATATATATATATATATATATATAAATATATATATATATATATATATATATATATGTATATGTATATATATATATATATATAGAGAGAGAGAGAGAGAGAGAGAGAGAGAGAGAGAGAGAGAGAGAGAGAGAGAGAGAAAGAGAGAGAGAGAGAAAGAGAGAGAGTATAACGATACAATGAAAGATTCATCTATGAATGTACCTCAATTTGTTTATGTATACAATACTATATTCGAAACAATATCAATATCAATATATTGAATCATCCCAATATCTGAATATGGCTTCAGTGCTGGGTCACTGACAGTAGACCCATGCCAAAATCCGTGGTAGAAGGAGTCTATTTGACCAGTGGTCAGTGTTGGGTATAAAAGGATGAAATACGATAATGAAAATTACAAATTTGAAACACCTCAATATAGCTTCAAAGCTGGGAAACTGACAGTAGACTTATGCCAAAATGGTCGTAGGATTCTATTTGACCAGTGGCCAGTGTTGGGTATAAAAAAAATCAAATAAAATAATAAGAATAATCTATATAAAAACCCCAATGTGGCTTCAAAGCTGGCTTACTCATAGCCTAGCCACTAGGCGTTACTGTTTTATTTCATTATATATCAATTTATGCCTGCACCTTTACTCCATGATGGCTTGTGCCCTACTGTTGGCCATGTAGTTCACACGAATACCACATAAGGGGGTCGTAATGGCAGTAACATATTTCCAACTACCCTCCTAGTATACCGCAGTGCCATCTATCCATAAGGGGTGACATCTAAATATGACTTGGGAGGCAGGCAGTTTTTGCGCCAATTCTTTGTTTATTTTGCGTTAGTAATCAGCTTTTCTCTACAGTTTAGTGAGATTGGCCTATTTCTTCTCCACCTGACGTGCGGTCGCGGGCGCCTTGTCTCCGCACAACTTCGCGTGTCCTACCAAACAATACTTCCTCAATCCAAAATTGCACCTCTTCAAATGGGTCTTTCCGGGTAACTGAGAAAACACCCATGGCAAAAGTCGTGATCGGAAGATCCTGTTTACACGTGGTCAACCAGTGGTCAGTATTGGCCACCAATCCACAGCCAAGGTCAAGACGTCGGTGGCTACCTCGTCATGTTGCGTAACTCTGCCACATGGATAAGCAAGTAGGGCGCTCTGTGGTCAGCACGACAGCGATGGGGAGAAATGCGGGAATGGTGTCTTCTCCCACATACCCCAGACAGACAGACAGACAGAACTGACACACAGACAGACAGACAGTAAGACAGGAAGGCGCAAAGACAACACAGAACAGAGTAGTCTAGACTGCTAGGCTGTCATATGTTTTGTCTTGGATTAAGAAAAGAATGGATATGTAACGAGAGACCAATTACTATATGCCCTATAGTTACATGCTGGCCTCATGCCAGGACTACCAGATAAGGCAGCAGGGCGAGGTCACGTGGGAACAAGGACCAATCAGGGCTCTTGCATCGATTACATTACAGAGAAACCATATCTCCACCACCAGCTGGGGGTGCCCAGAGCACCTATTAGCAGCTATTAGTTGACACTGGTTGAGGCTAGCATGTTCAGGTTGACCGGCTGGTTTCCATTCCATGTTTGGGCTTCTAAGGTTTTGTCCTCGAGTGTTTCTGTTACCGGACACCACGTGGTCAAAGTGTGACCAAATTAGTTCACCATATCTCACTAGGTGAATAGAGGACTCAGTATGAGTATGGCTCAAGAGATTTCCCATAGCCTAGGCTGTCATATGCATTTTCTTTCTTCAAGTGTTTTCTTATACTGGGCACCTAGTGGTCAAGGTGGCCAAATTAATTCATATTTTTCTCACCAGGCGAAGAGAGAACTCTGTTCGAGTGTGGCTCAAGAGATTTCCCATAGCCTAGATTTCTAGGCTGTCACATGTTTTTATTCTGTCTTCAAGTCTTTTCTGATACCGGGCACCTAGTGGTCAAGGTTGTCAGTGGCCAAATTAGTTCACATTACTCTCACTAGGTGGATAGAGGACTCAGTTTGAGTATGACTCTCAAGGTAGAAGGACCAGGTAGTGCCATCTATCTACTATTGCTAGTACTACACCACACTGCTTTGTCAACACTGATTGGAATGTCAACGTTTTAGGGACTAGAATCCTAGTCTAAGGACAAAGATAAGCATAAGGGGCTTGTTTTTTTCTTAACCTCACCACAAGAATGCATCCTTGCTTGCTACTTGTCTGTCTGCCATACCAAGTTACATAGGTTCTGTACCCTCAAATAATTCTTTCGCCATACTAAAGATGGCAGCACAGCACAGGTGGGGATAGCTTTTAATTCCAGTATCTCTCGTTTAACCCTTCCAGTGCTGAGACTACGTCCGTCCAAAGCACAAGGACGCGACGATTTTTGAACCATCTTAACCCTATCATGTTGGTATTCATTGGATAGCTCTCGCTGCGTACTCTCAGATGAGCACCGGCATGAAAGGGTTTCAGTCATTTTTCAGGTTTTTTGCATCATTCTGTACTGCACAAATTAGCCATCAGCAGCATAAGGGTTAAACGATGGTAAAACAGCACTGAAGTTGGGGACAAGTTAGACTAGCTCCTAGTCTATGATTTCATTAAGATATGCTTTCTCTATCCTGGTCTCTATCATTTGCTTAATGTCTAGGGGTTAGTTCCTGTAGCTGGTGATAGATGGCGCCAAGGGTGGTCACACTGGTCAGTCAGAATCAAGAAATCCAAATGAACCCAAGCTGGCCGCCTGGTGAGCCAATATAGACCTAATTATGGTTAGACATCAATACAGTAGGCAATTAATTATAGAAGTGAACTAAATTTCTTGGCATTGGATTAGGCTGGGGTCATGTAAGTATAGAGCATGAAAATGAGACGGGTACTTACCATAGCAGGCCGGTGTACCTTATTACCTTACCTGAACTTCCGGTAAATAAAGCGTGAAAGACGATAGTCTTGTCAACAACCGAGAAGACTCCATGATGGTCATTTACTTAATGAGACATCCCTAGGCCCCGAACCCAAACGACCTAACGAACGCGTAAACATGATCTACCCGCACCCCAAGGCTGGGTCCTTAACCCTTATGCTGCTGGTGGCTAATTTGGCCTACACAAAATGATGTAAAACCTGAAAAAAAGAGTGAAACCCTGGCACATGGGTGCTAATCCGAGAGTATTCAGTGAGAGCTATCCAATGAGTACCAACATGACAGGGTTTAGATGTGTTTTTGTTTTTTAAATCTTTGCGTCCTTGTGCTTTGAACGGAACCCTCTCTTCTGGGTGGAGAAAGCAGTGTAGAATTGTCAAAGGCCTATATATGGCGTAAATATGCGGTTTGCATGAGCAGGCGTGGAGTGCAGAGTTCGAGCACATGCCAGGACTAGCATAATTAAAGCATGATTTTGCTTATCCAATAACTTGAGGAGCAAAGGCTGATTTTTATCAGGTCATCAGCCTTTCCAGGAAGCTAAATGTTGTTTACATGTATACTTGCACTGAGTAACTTTAACACGGCAAAACAATACTGTATAAAGGTGGTAGCCTAGATTTCTAGGCTGTTATTTGTATTTTCTTCAAGCATCAAATATTCTAGACGAGGTGGCCATAGTGGTCCATTTAGTTTACACTTATCTCACCGGGATTCAGTTTGATTATAAAACCTATAGAGATCTGAGCATCAGGTGGTGCGATCTATCTACCATACCTGGTACTACACCACACTGCTTGGTCAGCACAGAAGGGAATGTCAACTTTTTAGGGACTAGGAATCTAGTCTATAAAGGTGGCTGTTCATCCCCAGAACAAATCGTAAATTTCATTCAAATTAGAATTATTTCGATTAATTATTGTAGTATGATTTTGCAGGATTCAAATTATGATTGCAAAAACTTATTGTATGGCATCATTAAGGTTCACATGTTGATGGCAAAATTATTATTGTATGTCAGGGTTCAAATAATAATTGCAAATATTCATTGTATGGTATTGTGCGGTACGGTACGGTACGGTCAGGGTCCAAATCATAATTGCAAATATTCCTTGTATGGTATTGTGCGGTACGGTACGGTACGGTCAGGGTTCAAATTATAATTGCAAACAATCATTGTACGATATTGTCAGGGTTTAAATTATAATTGAAAATAATTGTTATATGCTACTATAAGGGTTCAAAATATAATTACAAATGATTATTGTACGGTATTATTAGGGTTCAAATTATGATCGCATATAATAACTTTATGGCATTGTCAGGGTTCAAATTATAATTGCAAATATTCATTGTATTGGGGTTCAAATTATAACTGCAAATATTTATTGCATCAGGGTTTAAATTATAATTGCAATTAGATACTGATTTGTTATTGTCAGGATTCAAATATAATTAGAAATAATTATTGCATGGTATTACAGGATTCAAATTATAAACACAAATAAGTATTGTACGGTACTGTAGACTGGGTATATGTGTAGGCATGAATGTGTTAACACATCTATCTGTGGTGGCTTTTGTCTGGTCAGATCTGCATGAACGTAAGAGTTGTTTTGAAAGTAATTATCCTCTATCCATGCAGTCTCTTGCATAACCATGAGGGGGGGGGGGTTCCCCTCAATCTCAAGGTATTAGATTTCTGCACTAACTGCCACCACCTCTGTATCAGCTTCAGGCCATGCCCTGGCTATCTTGCGTCACACCTGCCTTTCCTAACCTGAGCTCTAAAGCCACCAGTTATCACCTTTGTATACATGTGCAATCAACGTCAGTTACGTAAAACCCGTCTTCTCAGGTGAGTTGTTGTCGTAACGGTATGGCATCTTCATTTTCATCAATTTAAGAGTAGCTTTTGTCTTCGATATAATTGAATAATCTCTCTCTCTCTCTCTCTCTCTCTCTTTCTCTCTCTCTCTCTCTCTCTCTCTCTCTCTCTCTCTCTCTCTCTCTCTCTCTCTCTCTCTTTCTGGTCTGTTCTCCATCTTTCACTTGATTGTCACTAGACTACGCTCCTAGTCCCTAAAAAGTTGACATCCCCTCCTGTGCTTACCAAGCAGTGTGGTGTAGTACCAGGTATGGTACATAGTTGGCACCACCGGATCCTCAGATCTATGTAGGTTTTAGGGGCTGTCATACTCAAACGGAATCCTGGTGAGATAAGTGTAAATAAATTGACCACTGTGGCCACCTAGAATATTGGGTGCTTGGTAAAAGAAAAAACATAGCAGAAAAATACATATGACAGCCTAGAAATCTTGGCTAGATTGTCACTTGACTGGTAGTTTCTTTGGGTGGTCATAGATGGCGCCAAGGTGGTCGCCCTCATTAGCTTGAACATTCGCATTGTGGTCCCTGGTGAGTAACTTCAGAACTAAATCCGGGAAGATGCAAGTTAGAGTTTGTATCATATCCAGGTTAGATATATAAGGATATAAGAAGTAAAACTATACCTGGCTCAGGGCTAAGTTAAAGTGTCCAAGATGTATTCGATAATGTATAAGAACAGAGGAGCTGGGGGCATCTGTTAGAATTTCTAGGCATTTTGAATTCAGGGGTGAATACATTTGTGAGCTTCACTTTACTCTCATGATTTATGAGCAGACCAAAGAATGGAGGGTGGCAAACCCGGGTATTTTAATCATGGTTATTCGGCTCGTTATGATGCCGGATGCGGCGCGTTATGAGTAATCCCGGGCTGAGGGGGAAGTTGCCTTGTCATTGGCTGTGAGATATGAGACAGTATTACACAACACCGTGCCTTACTGTTATTAATTGGTCATTAGTGATTGAATAAGCTTTGTTTCAGCTTACAGCACGTATCTGCACGCATCGTTATTACGTAAGTTTGCGTGATTCCTGCTCCCATACGGTTCGGATAGCGACACGATGTTACGTTCTTCGCGGTAAGAGTATCCGGGGATATTTGTTGGTTTTGAGCTTTCTTGTTTCGAAGTCGTGACGGTTTCCGTTAGTTAATGAAATCTTACATCTTCTTCATCTGACACCCCCCCCCCCCCATCCCCTGTTCAATATGGAAATTAATTAGTAGACTAGAATCTAGTCCTTTTCAGGGGTGTCCAGATTTGCCTGGAGCACTGAGCAATTTGGACTTGGAGTATAGCAATTCAAGATTGACGCTATGTGAAAATTAGTTTGAATGATGTCATCAGATGGCACTGCCAATCCACCACTCATATCAGCTTTGTAGCAATTTTTGTGTCATAACCAGTAACGCGCATATGGATAAATAAATAAATTTATTATAATCAAATTGTATTTACAAGATAACATATATGTGATTATATATATACATACATACCATTGTATTTAATATGTGATAAGTGATATAAACATTATTACAATAAATATGGTAAATAATATACCAGTAACCATTACATATGCTAATTTGATATTTAACCACTACACAATTGTGATGAACAAGTTGATTTGTTAAACAGAAATGAAAATGGCAGACAAGCCTGTAACTACTAGGAAGCTAGATAGCAACAGGCATTATTTGCCATTTCGTACTGCGAAATTTGGGCTGACCTCGTTAGAGTGCGCCTGCTAGATAGCTAGTCAGAAGCAATATGCCAAACTGAAATTGTTGCAAATAACAACTTATATCGTACAAAGGGTGGGAAGCATAGTGGTGGGATTTTAAAAATAGTATGTACAACAGCAGCCTCGTCCGCTGCTGTGTAATTTTCAATACTGACTGAACGATCTATGCGTTCAGTCTGTATTGTTTACATCACGTGCAATAGTCACTTCCTTGGTGACCTAATTACCCGGATGTGTATTCGCTAGTTTTATGATGATCCACTAGGTGGCGTCTGGTCAGCACAAAAACTCGTTTGGCGTGACTTGCACGCCAAACGTGTATTTTTTGTGTCATAACCAGTAACGCGCATATGGATAAATAAATAAATTTATTATAATCAAATTGTATTTACAAGATAACATATATGTGATTATATATATACATACATACCATTGTATTTAATATGTGATAAGTGATATAAACATTATTACAATAAATATGGTAAATAATATACCAGTAACCATTACATATGCTAATTTGATATTTAACCACTACACAATTGTGATGAACAAGTTGATTTGTTAAACAGAAATGAAAATGGCAGACAAGCCTGTAACTACTAGGAAGCTAGATAGCAACAGGCATTATTTGCCATTTCGTACTGCGAAATTTGGGCTGACCTCGTTAGAGTGCGCCAAGAAGTAATGTTTGTGACAATAAACAGTACTGGCAGCCCAAAGAAACGAAAAGAGGGGGGAAACAATATAGGAGTAGTGGTTAATTGAATAGCATATGTGTACTCTGTACGCAATATTAATTTGGTAAGACAAAATAGGAGGGTTGAATGTACTTATGGTAAGCTGAGCTTTTCCATCTACCCGTTGCTTTAATGATGTTGTTGTGTGTATTGTCATTGGCAAGCTGAGTGGCACGACCGATTCTAAGAGAATGTGTATTGTAGTGTTGTGGATCGAAACCTTGTAATTTTAGACATAGTTTCAGAAATTGACTAACTTGCTGTCTAGTAACTGATTTTTTGTTTTGATGTATGAACAACGATCCTTGACCTGTGGGCCTTACTGCTAGATAGCTAGACAATGCGGCCACGGGGCAAAGGTATTTGTTAGATGGGAGTAAGTGGAAAGTGGGTGTTTGATTTTTTGAGTGTTTGTAGGAGAGAAATTTGATTTTATAACCAAAACCAGATTTGGTTTTGATCTGAGTTATCTGATTTAGAGTTAAGGCATGCATTTTTTGGCATGATTGAGCTACCTCTCCCACTCTAAGGCAGGCATGATAAGTGAATAAGAATAGCGCTGTATATAAAATTTTAACGTAGCGGTCATTAGTTGCAAATGATATGGCTTGAATGATTTTCTGCAGTATGTTTTTGGTTATTGGTAAGCGTTGTGAGAGCTTTACCTGCGAATTTTTTAGACCTAAAAGTGCTTTTGTTATCAAACAAGACTTTGTTGGGTCAGTGAAGTTGCCTAATTTATGCATAAAAGATATTGTAGTTATATATGATCTTATAGTACTGCTTGCCAAGTGCTTGTCATGCAGATGTGCAATGAATAGAGCGATATTAAGGGAAGGTATAGGTAAAGCAGTAGTAGCTTGTATGCTGTTGGTCAAAAACAATTGGAAATAATGCCAATGCCTTATGTATGAGCGAATTGTTGATTTTGACATAGACTTGTCCAAAAGCTGTTCTAAAACAGTGAAAAGTTTTCTGGTCTGATGTGTGGTGGTATTGGTGTAGGTGAATGCTGCATGCCATATTGATGTAGTAGTGCCGGATGTACCTGAAACCGAGAAATTGAATCGGCAAGAACGTTATAAACACCTGGGATATGCTCAGTTTTTAAGTTGATGTTATATTCTAATAAAAGTAGGACTAATGGACGGACAACTTTCATAATTAGTTTATCTGTTGATGTTTGTTTGTTAACTATAGCTACAACAGCAGAGTTGTCACAGTGGAATAGAATTCTAGAATTTCGAATTTTTGGACCAAACGAGGCAACAAGCACAAGTATAGGATAGATTTCCAATAATGCAATGTTTAGTTTTTCCCAAGTGTGTGGCCATTTACTTTGCATCCAATGTGTGCCAAAGGTAGCGCCAAAACCAAGTTTGGAAGCGTCAGACCACATATGAAGGGTATTGGAATCTCCAAAGGGGGGTGTCCTAATAATTGACTGGCCATTGTAATTTTTGAGGAAATGGAACCAAATCTCTAAATCTTGTTTCACTTCTGATGTTATTCTAATGAAATGGTGGGGTTTGTGTATTCCTATTTGTATATCGTACATTCTTCTGAGGAAAGCTTTCCCTGACCTGATTACAGAAGTTGAAAATTGTAGTTTCCCACACAGTGATTGTAATTCCTTGAGTGTTATTTTATTTCTTGATAGGCAAAGTTTGACTTCATTTGAATACCTTTCTAACTTGTCTGGAGGAAGGAAAGCTAGCATCTTTTGGGAGTCCAACCCAATACCAAGGAAAACAATACTAGTTGATGGTCCTTCAGTTTTATGAGGTGCTAGAGGAACACCCAATTCATTACATAAAGTGATGAAGGTTTGTAAGCTGTTCTTACATTGAAAGAACTTTTCTTCGATAAACAAGAAGTCATCTAAAATTTTTACAACATTGACTATACCAAATTTTTCCTTCAAAATCCATCTTAACGCCGAAGAGAACTCTTCAAAGATTTTACAGGATGATGAACATCCCATTGGTAGGCATTTGTCATAATAGTAGCCTTCCCAATAGAAACCTGTAAGATGGTAGTCAGACGGATGTATAGGGATAATCCGAAAAGCATCGGAGATATCCGTTTTTGCCATAAAAGCTGGCGGAGAAGCAGCTTGAATCAATGAAATGGCATCTGTTATATTAGAATAAGAAACGGTTGAATCTTCTTTTGATATATTGTGATTGACTGATGTTTCGTCATATGGAAAAGACAAATTATGTAATAATCGGTATTTTCCAGTGTTCTGTTTCTCTCTAAGAGCCAATGGTGAACATTTATAATTTTGAAATGGGACTGAATTGAATGGGCCAGCTAGTCTACCCAATTCTAATTCTTTTTTGATTTTTAGATCTACAGCTTGTGGGTTTTGGTTGGCCGAATAAGAATTGGAAGATGTCAAAGGCAAGTCAGGACCTTCAAAATTTATACGAAAGCCGTACGTAAAGCCATCGATTAAATACTGAGCATTTTTATATCCTTCTAAATATTTACTTAGTACCTCCACCTTGACCGGAGTTGGCATGGGAAGGTTTGAAAGGCTTCCCATGTTGGTATTTTGGATGCTTGTTTTGGCATTCTGGACAAACGTGCTTGAAGGAGCAATTGTCTCGTACGCATCGTTTCCCAATAGTGTTGTATGCAAAACAGTATCCCTTTGGAATAGATTGGGTGGAACTGCTTGTTTTATTGGAGGGGTTCCCGAACTGCTTTGTGTAGGGGCGAAAAGAGTTATAAGCGTCTCTCTCCAGATCAGGTCGAACAATATCCCAGTTAAACTGGACATATTCACGATCTACCCTGAAATGGTAATCGTAATCACGCCAGTTAGCTTGTCGCGCCATCATACGCTGTATGTGTTGATGATACGTGAGCATCTGGTCAAGCTGTTCTGGATATTTTTTAAGATAAACAGACATATATGAATCCCAAGCTTGATTCTATTCATATTCATTTAACTGCTTTTTGCTTTTTGGCTGGAACATCAAAGCTGGTTTGTCAGATAACAGCGAATTTGAATTAAGAGACACTGAGTATGAGGGTGTCATATTGTGAGGATTGAGCAGTTCCACGAAATCTATGAATTTATGCTGCCAAATTTTGAGTTTAATTTTTTGCGGGATAGTCTGACTGATAGTTAGACCTCCTGAAAAAACAGGTCTTTGTTTTGCGAACTGTACAGTGCACTCACCTTCTAAATCGGAGTCACTCTCACTACCTGAATGATCAGTCAGAACCTGGTCAATATTTGATACAATAGGATTTTTTAAATTATCCATGAGTTGTTGACTGGAAGAACCTTTGGATGTAACCTGATACACAGGTTTTGCAGAGTTATTCTGCATATGATTGCTTAAAACAGATTCTGATGATATGTCAATATCAGAAGAAGGCTTTTGTTGTTGATCGGCATCAACGTTTGATTCTTGAGAACTATTCTCTGAAATCTGAGATTTCTGAGCAATAATGTTACGTAATTGACTTTGAAATTCTGCTTGTTGTTTCTGTAACAAAGATAGAGTTTCACTAATGTCCGACATAGTGGGCTTTTTTGCCTTAGGGACAGGCAGATCGCTACTTGCCGACCGTTTGGTGGTGTTGTCTGGCGTAGCAGGCACATTCGGTTCAGGGAGATTGAGATCACTTCCTTCCACCAACCTCCTGGGTGGTTTTCTCACACGGCGAGGTGGCATACCTAAGATGATCAGAACAAATAAATGTTTGGAAAGTATGATGTTTCAAGTTAAAATTACAAAATTCCTATTAATATTTATTGAAGATTAGGATTTAACGACGCAGTGTCGAAAAATCAATATAACATTAACAAAACTAGATAATAAATGTTATAAATATTATCAATATTACAATAAACCAAAATAATGTAACCGAAAATTGGAGAAACATCATACATATTATGAATGTTATCAGTATAAATGTTAAGTATATAAAACATGAGGATTTAACGACGCAACTGTCGAAAAATCAATATAATGTTAATGATGATGGGATCTGAAGATCCAGACTTTTTAGGACATAGCGTCAAAAGTTAAGTTCACTTTATAAATCAAATATATATAGGGATCAGTAGATCCGGACTAAATGACATATATAGTGTCAAAATAATATAGGATCATAAATGTAAATAGTAAAGGATCCAGTATATAAATGGATCGGAAGATCCGGACTAAAGACATATATTGTCAAAAAGTCAAAGCAATAAGGATCATAAAAATGGGATCAGAAGATCCGGACTTAATGACAAATTGCCAGAAAGTAAGAGTGATAAAGTATCATGAACCGTAATGGATCCGGTATATAAATGGATCATAAGATCCGCACTTAAAGACATATATTGTCAAAAAGTCAAAACAATAAGGATCGCAACAATAGGATCAGAAGATCCGTACTTAATGACAAAGTGCCAGAAAGTAAGAGTGATAAAGTATCATGGACAATGTGTAACTGTAAAAGTATGTGTGGACAAGAATAGATCCAAATTGTGAAGGATCATAAATATATCAATAAAGAGATTGAGTATTGTACATAATGGAGAAGTACAATGGTAGCTAATGGAGCAATTTCCACAAAATATATAACTTATAACAATAAATAGATAACAGAACTCAAATTGTAAGACAATTTTTGAAATTGAACCTTTTAACATAAATTGATACTCACATTGTATTTAATGTTTATTTAACTTTGGTAAGGTTGCAAAGATGACTCTACGAAGGTTATTTTTATAAGTGGTCCGGCCATGTCTTGAATTGGGATGAATAAAATCCCTAGACCATTCACTAATAGGTTTATCCCAAAACCCTTGAAGGACCTTGTAATGAATTTGTGATTCCACCTCACAATAATTGTCAAGAAATCCATTGCATTTGTATATATTGTCATTTAAATGTGTGGTATTGCTCCTTGGTAGTATAGATAAAACTACAACTGCTTTTATGGAAGGGTATTTGCTCAGTAGTAGATGAGCAATGTCAACAATCCTGGTAGCAACACTTAAGGGGGGTGAACCAGCAGCCAAATCATTTGAGCCGTACTGCAGAATAATTATATCAGGCTGAATGAAATGTAGGGGAGGTAGAGCAAAATTAGAATTTAAAATTTTTGCACCCCTTTCACCAATAAGATGAAATTCACTAACTAATTTGTCTAATTTTAAGTATTTAGATATTTGCATTGGTGAAAGATTGCTACCTGCCCCTGCAGATAAATGATGCAGTAATCCAGACACAAAACTGTGCCCTAACAAACATACTTTGACAGGCATACTAACTTGCAAAAAAGACTCAGGCTGCTGGTTGAGATTGTCCTATTTTTCTTGATTATTCAGTCAGTTCCAGTTTTCAAAGTACACTGTACATCAGCAGCAACGTCCGCTGCTGTGTTATGATGATTGTGGCTGTTGTGGCAGTTGTAAGTCAGCTAAAACAGTATTTTAAAAATAGTATGTACAACAGCAGCCTCGTCCGCTGCTGTGTAATTTTCAATACTGACTGAACGATCTATGCGTTCAGTCTGTATTGTTTACATCACGTGCAATAGTCACTTCCTTGGTGACCTAATTACCCGGATGTGTATTCGCTAGTTTTATGATGATCCACTAGGTGGCGTCTGGTCAGCACAAAAACTCGTTTGGCGTGACTTGCACGCCAAACGTGTATTATAATGAAGACTTATATCAATCAAAAGATTTATCAATGAACGGTGTTAAAAAAATTCAAGGTACGATCTACAATGCATATTTCAAAATGCATGTAAATCAAATTTAACAAAATTCTTTGGTCTTGTTTTCATAAACTTTCCTGAGTTATACCTTAGATGAATGAAAACAAACAGTAGGAGTTGGCCCCCTGGTGAGTAAGTATAGAACTAACTTCAGTAGAGTTGGTCCATGTACACTACTCGGGTTAAATAGAACAGAAGTGAGCTAATAAATGGTTGGCTTTAGAACCAGGCTGATATATTACCAACGGTGCTGACCAGCAATTTACAAACTTATTCGAAGTTGGCATCTTGATTATATTTCCATATACGATAGAAGTAAACATATTACGGTAGGTTTTCCCATTTATTACATCTAATCAAACATTTAGAATCTAGTTATAAGCTTTAGGTATAACCAATTTAATACCAATCGTGAAATTAACATGAAGCGTGGAAAAAGGAAAACTTGTTATGTTTTTGTTTCATAATTTGCATGTTTAATTCATTAGTTTTCCAAAATACTCAAAATAGCAAAATACGTGTTTATTTTATCAGAATAATTCCACCCTTATGAATCATTTGCCAGGTGTGGGGATGTAATTAATTCTACAATCCTGGTATAGAATTCAGTCCAGAATTGTCCAGCGTTGAGCTGTAGTTTGAGCTCTCTCTCTCTCTCTCTCTCTCTCTCTCTCTCTCTCTCTCTCTCTCTCTCTCTCTCTCTCTCTGTTTGTTCAAGTAATCACGCCCAGTCTGCCGCATCCCGACACTGGACCCCCCTCTCTCTCTCTCTCTCTCTCTCTCTCTCTCTCTCTCTCTCTCTCTCTCTCTCTCTCTCTCTCTCTCTCTCTGTGTTTGTTCAAGTAATCACGCCCAGTCTGCCCCATCCCGACACTGGACCTCTCTCTCTCTCTCTCTCTCTCTCTCTCTCTCTCTCTCTCTCTCCTCTCTCTCTCTCTCTCTCTCTCTCTCTCTCTCTCTCTCTCTCTGTGTTTGTTCAAGTAATCACACCCAGTCTGCCCCATCCCGACACTGGACCTGTCTCTCTATCTCCATCTTCTGCAGGAGTCCCAGGAATCTCTCTCAGGAGATGACCCATCAACGCTGTCTGGACGACACATGCTCTTACCATCCTTTCGTATGGGCGACCACACCTTTTGGGTGCCCACAAGCCTTGGTCGCCCTCACCATAAGTTACCATACTGGTTACTGGACCCTTTTTATCAAACACCCTAAGGTCGCAAACAACATTAAGTCAATCATATTGGTCGCCGTCACCCTTTTTCACATCCTTTGGTCACCAACGCCAAATTTTGAACTTTCAGATAAATTAATTTGAATTTAACGACCCCTATACTACTAGATAGTTGTGTCACACTTGCAATTTCATGCATTTCAAAGATGGACCTCACAAAAAATAGTTAAAGGTTGGCCAGGCGTCAGTATAACTAGTTAATGGATAAGCAACTTGTCTAGGGATTAATTAAATCGTGATCCTCCCAGTCTTGATCTCAAGATCTAATGCTGGTCACCTGGAGAACAAGTATAGAACAAAAAAAGTTTTGAGGTAGAATACTTTTTAATCATGAAATAGGGAATACAAAAACCTCGCCAGCTCTCAGTTGGAAATATAGACTAGGCTCCTAGTCCCTAAGGAGTTGACTTTCCCTTCTGTGTTAACCAAGCAGTGTGGTGTAGTACCAGCAATAGTAGATAGATGGCACCACCTGGTCCTCTCGTCCTTAGAGGTCATACACACACTGAGTCCTCTATTCACCTGGTGAGATAAATGTGGAATAATCCAGCCACTCAGGCCACCTTGACCACTTGGTGCCTGGAAACAGAAAAACTGGAGGACAGAAAAATACATATGACAGCCTAGAAATCTAGGCACATGGCTACACAATCTCCCCCCCCCCCCCCCCCCCCCCCCCGCCATCCCTGGGTCTTGTCACCAGGCTAGCGTAGATTTCCAGGCTGTATTTTTCTGTCATGTGTTTTCTCTGTTACCAGGCACCAAATAGTCTAGGTGGCCATATTGGTCAATTTAGAATAGAGGACTGACTCAGTTTGAGTATAGCCTCTAGTGATAGGAGGACCAGGTGGTGCCATCTATCTGCCATGCCTGGTACCACACCACACTTGGTCAACACAGAAGGAAATATCAACTCTGTAGGTAGTAGGAGCCTAGTCTAAATCCAGGCTAGACTAGCTCCTAGTCTATGATTTCATTAAATTATGCATATTTCTGTTCTCTATTATTTGCTTAATGGCTAGGTGTTAGTTCCTGTGTCTGGTGATAGACGGCATCAATGATGGTCACACTTGTCAGTCAGAATCAGGAAACATCTCACTGTGGGACAACTGGTGAGCAATTAAAGAACTAAATCAGGGTAGACACAGTTTAGAGTTGGTAAAGTTTTCATGTGAAATATATGGATATAAAAAAGTTCTTGGCGTAGGACTGGGCTTATGGCCACACAATCTAGCCCCCCCCCCCCCCCCCCCATCTCCCTGAGGGTTTCCACCAGGCTAGCATGGTCTGCTCTCATAAGAGGGGGGGCATGGGGGGGGGGGGGGTTACACAGTGGTGCAATATGGCCCTGGAATTATTACCTAATATTGAGAGCAAGTAATTAACTTAGCCTCGCTTATCTCACCGGCATGTCAACTTATGTAAGTCTTAGCAGCCACGGTTATATAAAACATAATCTCAGGCCAGGGCCAATTACAGCATTCAGATTGCACCAGGGCATGTGAGTGTATCCCGATAGGGGGCGCCTTTGTCCACCAAGAATTCATCAGGGGAGGGGGTCGGGGAAATCAGGGTGGGGGCATGATCGTGAGGGTCGGGGCATCAGTACAACTGCAGGATGTAACAGAAGTAAAGCTACATCGTGTTTGTGTTTTCGAATCGTTCCGGAAATTTAAATATTTTGATGATTCCGAACAGGAAATTGATTTAGGTGTCAGTTATTAGATTAACAATTCAACTTATTAAATGTTTTTTTTAAAGTTGATAAAACTCGTGTACATGACTACGAAATTACCTTAATGTTTCCAAATTGGAATCCATTTAGGAATATACAAATAATTCAACAATTTTAAAAATTGATAATAATTCAATATTCAGACAATCCGTTTTATTCTCTGTAGGGTATATTTGATGTGACCTTCATGTGGTAAAATGTGCGAGGTCTTCTAGCTAAAAACTCAAGCTAACCTGTAAAGTTAATTGGTTTTAAATAAATTCATTATTAAACTCTTAACCACTAAAGTGTCTGTAATGTTTGAAACGCCTATATCGTTCCAAACGATTAAGAAGTCACCACACATTAATTCAAATTTGCGTTCAATCGTAATAATCGGTTTAAATTGGCTTCACATAGTATAATGACATAACTTACACTTATCGATGGTTGGGATTTAGGGAAAATAATGAGGGATTATACAGAAACAATGGTGTATACTTAGATATGCAGTAACTAGCCTAGTGGTATGGGGCGGGCGTACAGCCCGAAATTAAGATTTTTGTTATGGTCCTTAAAAACTTAAGCAGTAAGGAATCTGAAATTTTCTTCTTCATGTCACTAATTAATGATATCCTTAAGGTTATTCTGAACCTGTATTGACCATCACCTGTGCAAGTGATGATAGTATGTCATTTGAGTGAAAAGTTGTAAATATTGAAATGAAATAGAATATGGGTTGACAAAGAGGTTCCACTGTATACTGTGTATATCCAGTATTTTTAACCCATTGATACTCAGAAGGTACTAGTATCGTCTGCTACTCTCATACTTTTGAAAATATATCTTGGGAATAATGCGAAGGTTCACAGAATATTTGAAGGAGAGTCGTTGTTTGGCTTCTGATCAACATTTCTCCCTCAAATGTTTCCAAGAAAATACTAATGTAAGTAAAATATTTCCCAAATGATCAGGCTTCTTTTGGCCTCTCTGATTGTAAATAGGCTAACGTCTACTCTCATTTCCTTGGTAAACACAGTCTATCCCCCACCACAACTTGGTTGCAACCTACATACATGTACATATATATATATATATATATATATATATATATATATATATATATATATATATATATATATATATATATATATATATATATATATATATATATATATATATATATATATATATATATATATATATATATATATATATATATATATATATATATATATATATATATATATATATATATATATATATATATATATATGTGTGTGTGTGTGTGTGTGTGTGTGTGTGTGTGTGTGTGTGTGCGCGTAAAGTGGATCTTTTTAAATATATCTATATATAAATCTATAAATAAATCTATAGATGAAATATGTTTGGCTATATGTTATATTAGATATAGGAGAATAGATCCCTTACACAAAAGGGAGAAGTCTGAAAAAAGAACATTTATAGACTCACAATAGCTTTTTATTTCGTTTAGAGTTCAATAACATATACTTGGCAAACATCCACATGTATGGTATGTTTTTTATAACTGCCATCTATTGTTAGGCATTGTATTATATAATGTTGTTTTCCAAGAAAGAGCCAAAAAAATTAAGCGAAAACACAATGCCTAGCTGAATTGAGCGTAGCTGAAGAGGTTGTAAGCACACTTGAGAAAGCCTAGATTTCTAGGCCGTCATATGTTGTTTCGTCATATTTTTCTTCTGTTACCAGGCACCAAATAGTCTAGGCGGCCATAGTGGTAAACTTAGTTCACATTTATCTCACCAGGGGAATAGAGGATTCAGTTTGAGTATAACCTCTGGTATTGTCTTTACTGTTACACGTTACCAAATAGTCTAGATGGTCATAGTGGTCAATTTAGTCTACACTAATCTCAATAGGGGAAGAGATAGACTAGGTTCCTAGTTCCTAAAAATTGACATCCCCTTCTGTGCGGACCAAGCAGTGTCGTGTAGTACCAGGTATGGTAAATAGATGGCACCACCTGATACTCCTATCTCTAGAGATTGTTTGTCTCATTCAAACTGAATCCTGGTGAGATAAGTGTTAACTAAATGGACCACTATGGCCACCTAGAATATTTGGTGCTAGGTAACAGAAAAGAACATAACAGAAAATACATATGACAGCCTAGAAATCTAGGCTTGGGCAGAGAGGACCCAGTTTGAGTATGCCTAATACCTCTAGAGCTAGGAGGACCAGGTGGTGCCCTCTATATACCATTGCTGGTAATACACCACACTGCTTGGTCAACACAGAAGGGAATGTCAACTTTTGGAATTTGGAATTCCATGTCATTTTTCCTGCCATATTGCGGCTAAGTCATGACTCTGGTGCAGAAAACCGTAGTACCCGGCGAAAAACAACGCCTAACCCCAGGTCACTGGCAACATACCCGGGTGTAATTCGAACTCGGGCAGTGGTGCGTTGATATAGTAAATATGGGGATGATGAAAATAAACGAACAGTGGGTTACCCAATATTCTTACACGTAAAAATCACTCCACGAACAATTAGCTACTCTGTGGCTAGACTAGGCTCCTAGCCTCTTAAATGTTGACATTCTCTTTTGTGTTGAGTCAGTAGTGTGGTGTAGTACCAGCAATGATAGACAGATAGATGGCACCACCTGGCCCTCCCAAACTGAGTCCTCTATTCCCATGGTGAGATAAGTGTAACACCTAACGCCTGGGAACAAAAAGAAAACTGACAGAGAAAAAATCACTGGCAACTTCCTTATATGCTCCAGGTGGTATTCGAACCCGAGCAGTGGTGCGATAATATAGGAAATATGAGGATAATTAAAATAAATGATTAAATGGGTTATCCATCGTTCTTTCTTTAATGCACATCATAAATCCACTCGGGGTAGTAGTAGTAGTAGTAGTAGTAGTAGTAGTAGTAGTAGTAGTAGTAGTGGAGGTAGTAGTATATTTATTTGCTGTAATATGCCTTCACAAAATTCATACTTGTACATAGAAAATATATTGAAATTCATACTTGTACATAGAAAATATATTGAACGTAATACAAACTTGCATAAGAATATTAGTATTATACTTTTAACTATTAAACCTGAGTTTCCATTCCCCCATCATGCACAACCAGCTTTGCTTTGATCGGCCTGCTATTAAAATACCTCGCATACGGCTGACCGAACCCCGACCCTCTGTCCTCTGACGCGCCATTAAACACTGCTTGCATAACTTGTTTGTCGTTATACGGCGCCACAAAAAATGTCACAGGGGCCATTGGACTTTTTCCAAGTTTACATTTGGAAGTTTTGTAGAAAGTCGGTCAGTGTTCCACGGGATCGCCTGTCAGGTCACACTGACCTGAACTATATATAGAACAGAGACTGCTAATTTTTTGATAGGGTAGAATACCCGTCTTTTTCCCCGTGTTAGGTGGAAACTTACTTACTTACTATAATTACTTACTAAAACTTACTTGTATTTTCAGTAACACCGGAACTTCGCCAGAAGTACCCTAAGCTGGTGGTTCCTGTATATCCTATAAGATAACAGCACGAAGTAAAACAGTTGTTCCAAGTTTCGCATGGAGTACAGTCTAAAAGGGGTGGAGTGTATCTTATCAGGCGAGCAACCAAAGAAGGCTTTCTGCAAGATATTTCATTTCTCGTTTTCAAAACAATAGGCAGGTACTTAAAGGATGTTATAGTATTTTTCATACTGGCATCTTTTTCATTTTCATGTCGTTTTTGTTGTTTATTTTCTTGCTGACTACCTATGTATCATAATCATCAGCAGGCGCTGGTTATAATTTCTATGACATATTGTATATTATATATATGACCTATATTTTAGTGTTTAAGTGTAATCATGAGTTGTCTACCTTTCTATTTATAAACGTTTTCTTTTTTTCTTATTTTCATGTTTTTAATATGAGTTTTTTATATGTGAGATTTTGGGTTTGGGCGCAGTCAATAAACATACACTATTACAACTCAATTACAATACAATAGACCTATTAGTCTTATAAATAGCTGTTTATCAATCCGCTGTTTTTTTGTCGATGGGGAATATTTTTTGGCGGGTGTCGTTGGAGTGTGTACGGGTTTCACTCCGTCGCCGAGGCGGGCGTGGTCTTATCATGGTAACGTCAACACTTCACGAGCAGCCAGTCAGACTGACCACTCCACCTCGTCCACGTACACAACATCTCCTAATACACATAACCAGTGATAAGAGCACGCCCGGGAAAGTTTGCTGACCCCATCTAAAACATGCTATGCACTTATCTCAGCACGCTTCAGACGGGGACCCCGTACAAGCCTAGCTACTAGGCTTAACTGTGGTTTTATGTTATGATATATACATATATGTCTGCACCTATACTACATAGGGACTACTGGACTACTGTTGACCATTTAGTTCACACAATTGCCACACGAGAGGGTTGTAATGGTAGTACACTACATATTTCCAACTACTAGTACCCTCCTAGTATACCGCAGTGCCATCTATCCACAAGGGGTGACATTTAAATATGGCCTGGGAGGCAGGCTAGGAACCGTACTTACTCGCTTTATTTGAATGGCATACAGACGTACAGGTTGCTAAACTAGTGAGATTTCACAACCGGGCAAGGTTGTATATATATACTTAATTGACCGTAGTCTGACTAGTCCTTGATAAGTGTATCTTCTTCTACTAGCTGACCAACTCCCGTGTAGTGTTGTCAAAAACCTACAGATGGCGCCATATGTCTTCTCTCCAATACCACCTGGCGAGAAAAAGTAAAACAAATCAAAAATATTCAGTGGGCATATTCAGCCTGCCCCCACCCTCAAGTCACCATGATCCCAACCCCTGGTATTGTTTGGCAGAGAGGGGGAGGGGGCATTTCCCTGAATAAAACATGGCACGGCCACGCAATATGTACACACGAACATTCAGCATGACATAAAATGACACCCGTGACCGGCCGTCGGTCAATAAATGTTGTGTAATATCTCTGAGTCAATACGACGACGTGATAACGTAGGTCAAAACGACAGGGACGCTTTTGCGCAAGTAGATATTGATATCAGCTTCACCAAATAACATCAACATCTCTGCAATCAGCACCCCACTGGAAAGTTGACACTGGTTACACATTGGTCATCCAGGCCCTCCCTTGACCAGCCTCGGACAATGGGTCTTATAGGCATAGTTATTGATGGGACTGGTACATCGATACAGCGCGATAACTCTTAACTGTTATTTTAGACCCCGTGTATGCCATTAGCCAAATAAGTCACAATGCGCCACGTACGCCAATATAGTTTGACCATTGATTGCGCATTATTATCTCAGCGGTCCCTGGACAGAAAGTATCCACTTACAATAAACGAGGAATATACATTGTTGGGTATGCGGTTTACCACAACATGAACTTGTGAAATAAGAAATAATTAAATAAGAAAAATGAGAGGCACAGTCCAAAGCAAAGTGCAATAAAATTTCCTTCACTTGTTTCTCGGTCTGTTAAACCATACAATATCACATACGTTGAAATAAACATTCTATAACAATGTGCATTCCTAAATAATTCTAAAACGATATTCGAAAACGAATGTAAATGTTTACTACTGGCAGATGAAGCGTCTGAACTGTTGTTTCAGCTTGGCAATGATATCATACCAAATTTCATGATGAGCTAATAAGAGACTAATTCATGCAAATAATTGATATTTAACTCCACACTGACAGACTACCAGTCGAACTTCTGGCAGGATAGCTCACGCAGTGTAACAGTTGTTGAGAAGATCAATTAGTCAACAAATTCATACGTTTGGTATAGTAAGTAGCTCAGTTGGTTAGGTGTCGGACTAGTAATCAGAGGGTCCCTGGTTCAATTCCCGGCCGGGGCACTTTGGTCTGTCCTTGGGCAAGACAGTTTATTCCATATTGCTTCACTCTACCCATCTGCAAAATGGGTACCTAGCATACATAAGGCAGTGCTTAAAGCGTGTGCGCTATATGCTGCCAGTTGCTCTGGAATATCCCCCGGGGGATTGAAATGGCGCCCGTGTGTACAGGTCTGCTAGGCAAGGAAGGTCGTGTGAGCGCTTCGGTGGATACAAGACTATAAACCGAATACCTTTACCTTTAGTAAGGTAGGAAAGCCAGAATGCCACGAATGCGTCGCTTTTTATATATAATCAAGAAGTGAAACGCCGGAAAGCAGAGGGCCTGCCCCATTAGCCGAGTGGTCCTAAGCATTGCGGCTGACTATTTGGGTTCAGATACCTTTCGGGGATGTGAGAAAGTGGTCAGTGACTCACGCTCTGTTCTATAGACTGTTTTTCTTTTGTTTCCTTTTGTCGAAAAACAAGGATTAAAAGACGTTTCAGAGTATTTCAGAGTATTTCTACTAAACGTGTAGCAAATGCTCACTAGAGTGTACCCTTGTATTATAAGAAGTTTAATTTCCTCTATCAATCCTCTCTCATCATTCCTATTTTTCCTGTACAAACAATATTTAAACCTCTGAGTTTTATGGTAATAAGATATTTCTAGTATGTATTAATCTTTCTAGTTCTATTCCTTTTTTTTGGTATAACTATGTTATGTGTATCAGTTGGCTACACCATTTTTTCTGTTCATTATGATTTGACTTATGTAGAGTATACTTTTGTAATTGTGAAATTACAGTTAATAAATATACATACATACTCAGGAAGCATTAATTTAGCAGGAAATGTGACGATAAACGAACTTCCACTTTTCTGTTCCTTCCTGTGTGCGCAGAGTCGTTCTACGACAGGTTGATGAAATACATATAACTTTGGAGCATTTATATAAAAAGATAATTGTAAGTCTATTCATTTAATCAACAGCTCCTAAATCTAATTTTCTATCATCTCTTTTTCAAATAAGTTGATGTAATGTTATCTAACACCTTACAGTCAAATATGAAATTAGAACTTGGTCTCTAAGGTGTGTCATTTAATGATTCGGTAATAGGAACCCGTATCGCATTGCGCTGGAAATGTGATGGAAATGTTAAACGTACCAATACTGGTAGCCATAATTGATGCTCTACCTGATTTTGAATTAACCCTGTGATGTCAGTTCAGTTCGTGTGATGTTCCCTATCGTGCCAACAGCTGTGGTGTTAGGCAATATGGTACACTCACGATACATAGGCAACGACACCGTCCCACCTAGCCAAAATCATTTACCTGCCCCTCGCAAGCCAAGAGCGAAAGGGGGGGGGGGGGGTGCACTTTAATGTACCGCAACAACGTTGAACGAGAAACCTTCATAGTTTGAACACCTAACATACTAGATGAGTTTTTAGTCTATGTTTTTTGATAATTAATCCTTTTCTCGGTTGCGATCTCTAGCCTTTGCTCAATTTCTAGGTGTTTGTGTTTGTAACAGTTTATGATTGTTGCCAAGGGTGAAAGGATGGTGACCTGATCAGTAGATATAAAAAAGTTTAAAAAGCATAGCTTCGCTTAGGACTACTTCTGTACCAGGATTTTAGTGTTTACATACATTCACTAACTATATTGCTTTGAAGTACCTTAATCTAAAACAAAATTGTAGAATCATGTATAATCGTTTGGTAGAGAATACCACCAAAAGGCAAATAATTACAAAACATTATTTCATCGTTTATGCAAAATTGATTCTACTCAATACCTTTGTTACTAGTTGAAGAACATAAAACGCTTTTTCTATGGAATGATGGGTAACCCATTAATCGTTTATTTTCATATAATATTATAGACAGTAATACAATCATTTAAACAATAATACACCTCATTTGAAAATTAGCAAATAATTCTTTTTATATTCATTTTCAATAACAGTTACCATATTAATTATTAATCTATTAATTTAAACTGCAGCCTTAAATTTGCCCTACATTTCGAATCATCCCCTTCGCCTTGGAAAATGGGGGCCCCCCTTTTTTCTCACCTGCACCGCCAGCATTATTACATCATGATTAATTTAATAGACAGATGCATCTATGATTGATGACCCCTGTTATGGCTCATCTCACTCGTTGCATAACAATTAGATCATCTAATCATGAGCGCCAGAAATCTGCCTTGGGCTACAACGCCACATATATGCTACTCGCTTATAATTATATAACAACGGCAAAGACCCTGCAGCCGCTATTCTCTCATATTAGTCTCGGTGGGAGCCTACAAATCTGTATATCGTGCAGCACCATACTGACCCTTCTTACAGTTCTGAGCAGCGTTGCAGTACTTCGTGATATCCTCCCCTAATTCCTTCAAGTATCAGAACTTATAAATTTGTAGTAGTAGTAGTAGTAGTAGTAGTAGTAGTAGTAGTAGTAGTAGTAATACATAGTAGTAGTAGTAGTAGTAGTAGTAGTAGTAGTAGTAGTTGTAGTAGTAGTAGTAGTAGTAGTAGTAGTAGTAGTAGTAGTAGTAGTAGTAGTAGTAGTAGTAGTAGTAGTAGTAGTAACAGACGTAGAAGCAGCAGCAGCAGTAGTAGAAGCAGTAGTAGTAGTAGTAGTAGTAGTAGAAGAAGCAGCAGCAGCAGTAGTAGTAGCAGCAGCAGCAGCAGCAGAAGAAGTAGTAGTAGTAGTAGTAGTAGTAGTAGAAGTAGTAGTAGTAGTAGTAGTAGTAGCACACGTAGTAGTAGTAGTAGCACACGTAGTAGTAGTAGTAGTAGTATGTGTATTTGTTAGGATTTCTGTCCTGTATTTCCACTTGATTTGTGATGTACATAATATTTCTCCATTTCCCATCTTTACCTGTAGTGCAAATGTTCACCGTGAATGAATTATCATCAAGGATAGACATTTCCTTGTTGATATTTTCAATATAGCTTTCCTCTAGGCAACCATTTATTTCGCAAACACAGTTTGAAATCTGCTTCTCTTAGTTCCTGTTACTGCTTCTGCAGACAGGGAAATTGTCAACTGATGATTAAAACTTGTTTACCTTATTTTGTCGATATTTTTTGTTTGTTATTGTTTTTGTTTGTCTTGTTTGGGGGTGGTACCCATCACGACCATCCTATGCCTATAAACAAATGAATATTGTATCAAATCATATTTCTATTGTTAATACTGTGATTGTGTTATTACATTTGCTGATGGCGAAGGTAAAAGTTAGTTTGTTATAGATATTGAATAATATCATTATGGCCTTTTATATTTCAAACTTCAAGTAGTCTCTAACCTCCCCCCTTTCCCCACGCCCCATAGACCTCAGTGCAGTTCGGTTTCAAAAACAAACTAATAAAACGGCGCACCTAAGAATCTGGCCAACATTAGGTCATAATAGTCAAATGTTAAACTGGTCATAAGCAACATATTTCACTCATTCGGCGATGTCAGTCTGACATAGACGGGTGATTTACCGTGATTATACTGCAGAATGTCGAGTTACGAATAAATATGTGCATATTTGTTACATATCCGTGATGTAACATCAGACTTCCAATATGTCGAGCTCGAGGCTACAGACAGCGATCCACACCACAACGGAAACTAGTCGGGATATCCTCTTTTAATTTCTGGGAAACGCATGTTTTTTTTGTTATTTCTAAACAACACTTTAGAGGAATAAAAACAAGTGGACATGAAACCAGCCGGTCAACCTGAACAAGCTGGCTGCGGCGAATAGCCCAAAAATCGCATGTTGATGCGCAAATTTCACTGTACGATACGGCAGCCCTCATTGGTATTTGTCTGCTAGTGACGTCACACTGAGGCCAGATTCCAGACCCCTCGGATAGCCAGGTCTTCACTATAACGCATAAAGTAATTAGTCTCTCTCTACATATCCATTCTTTTATTCATCTAAGACAACACCTTGGATCAAAATATATTATCTAAGACAACGCACACAAAAACAAAACTCATACTGGTACATATAACACACAACGAATGCCACTTCCCGTACACAATTGCAGGATTATGGATTAAGAGACAAACATCTCAAATGCACCCTACATTTCGTCAATATCAGATACGATTTTTGCTATTACCCTTAATGTGAATTAGATCTGACCATTTTTGTTCAAATATTGGACATTTCCCTCAATTTCTGCATAACACTGTTCATATCACATTTATAGATATGTCACTTTACCTTTTTGTGTGTTTTTTTGCATATTTTCAATAAATCACCTTATCAAGTATGGGCAGTACCAAATATCTTTTCTCAATCTGAAATTCTGATCTTATCTTTTAAAAACCATACCTAACCAGACACCAACCTTTCGCTACAATGAATGTAGTTTCTGACATTCAGAAAAGCATGCTCAATTGTTTCGGGCGTGTTATTGCATGGTGGAAATTCTGGACTAGCCACAATTTATAAAAGTTCATTTGTGAAATTTTTTCGAGTTGGGATATTTTGTGATTTGTTTTTCAAACTGAATTTGAAAAGTTAAAACTCTTTTTATATTCAAATATTCAGTTAAAACCTACAATCAAACCAAAGTGGGGAACAATTCTCTCGTTGCCTTTTGAAACTATTAAAGCTTTTGAAGTTAATTAGCCATTAGAACAAAACGTCATTTTACCCATACATACCTGGCAATTTCCTTGACAAATGTGGGCAGGATCCTATCACTTTTGAAAAAAGAACTTTCAAAATCTCATATAAACTAGCTACGTACGCACCTCTCAATATTGAATATATAAAGCACGTAATGTGTATGGATCAAGAGATTTCACTTGCCAGGCTAGAGGTTTTTTTAATTTATCAGATGATCGGAAGCTATGATACGATTAACAATGTAAAATCCTTTGTACGGTGTTTGACCCCTGGTGGCCAGGACTGGAACTAAACAAAATGTTACGAAAAATGACCTAAGCGCGAACTGCGTGAAATCTCCTGATTTTGGATGCTAGAGGGTTTGACGGGTATGTGTTTCCGAACCTTCCTTTCATTAAAGTGATACTAAAAGAATTAAACCACAGGCGAACCAAAATAAGTTAATATACATGTACCTGGCACTGGAAGGAGTTGGCATTTTCATACTTTTTGAATGGAAAGTTTTCTTACGTTTCCTTGAATGAGGAGGAAATTCTTTGCATTCTTCCACAATTTCCTCGAAAAATCAATCGTTAAGAATCGTTAAGACCAGAAGTAGTTCTAATTTTGGATAATAGATGGCAGCAAGTCACGGTGTTGCTGAAACACAATCAGCGGCGTATGCCAAGCCTATATTAGTAGACCTACTACCAGAGCACGCCATCCACCTGTCGAGAAAAGATTAAACTAACTTGACCAACCTGACCACCTTGACGATATATATATATATATATATATATATATATATATATATATATATATATATATATATATATATATATATATATATATATATATATATATATATATATATATATATATATATATATATATATATATATATATATATATATATATATATATATATATATATATATATATGTATATATACATATATATATATATATATATATATATATATATATATATATATATATACATATATATATATATGTATATATATATATATGTATATATATATATACATATATATATATATATATATATATATATATATATATATATATATATATATATATATATATATATATATATATATATATATATATATATATGTGTGTGTGTGTGTGTGTGTGTGTGTGTGTGTGTGTGTGTGTGTGTGTGCTTTGTGTTGGCTAAATACTAGTAGTCAGATAAAAGCTGAGGAGAGGAAAATCTGAGCAATTAAAAATAATTCCATAAGGTACATTAAGGGTAGTCTGGACCTCTAGGCTGTCATATTCGATTTTCTACCTTCATATTTTTCTTTTATCAGACACCAAGTAGTCAGGATGCCCCAGTGGCCAAATTAGTTCACCTCTATCTCACCAGGTGAACGGAGCACTATGTTTGAGAATGATAGCTCTCGAGATAGGAGGACCAGGGGGCGCCATCTATCTACCGTTGCTGGTACTACACCACACTGGTTGGTCAACTTGAACTCAGAAGGTAATGTAAATTTTTAGTGACTAGTAAGTAGCCTACTCTACGTTAAGGGGAAACAGGAAAACTGCGAGTCTTTTCATAGACTAGAATGGATGTATAATTGGTGTTAAAAATAGTAAAAACCAACTGGAAATAAAGGCTAGAAAGAGGAATAGAAGGCAGATAAGTGATCCAATACGATACGCATTTTTGTGGGGACCATATTGTTGATTTCTTTATCTCTGACAAGTCTGTGATCGATAAGCTTATGTTATATTTTCCCTTAACCCTTATGCTACTGGTGGCAAATTTGGTCATTACAAAATGATGCAGTAATCCTGAAAATGACTGAAACCCTGGCAAATTGGTACTCATCTGAGGGCACTCAACAAGAGCTATCCCATGAATACCAACATGACAGGGTTTAGATGATTTTCAAAAATCTTTGCGCCCTTGTGCTTTGGATGAAAGTAGCCTCAACATTGGAAGGGTTATATGACATGTCTCTTTATCAAGATAAATTTAACTATTATACGGACAAGAATGTAAACTAGGCACTCCAATTAGTGGAAGAGCACACGCGAGTTGTGGTAATCAATGCATTTCCACTAACTTCGAAATAAAAAATGCTTTCTTCCGTAGAATGTCATATTCCGGTCTTTCGAAACACTGCTGTTGTGGATAAAAAGTTGTCGATGACACCACATTGGTCAGAGCATAAATAATCTACAAGATGCTTAACAGTTTCCATGGTTGCTCGACTGACCAATGGCAACCGGCGGTCATCGTAGGTGCTGCCACATAACGGTCATTTGACAAACTAACAAGTCCTCAGGAAGGAGGTCAAGGAAACTTACGATCTTGGAATACCCCAACTAGGGTTAGGGTTAGAGTTAGGGTTAAACATCAGGTCCAGGGTTAGGGTTAGTCTTAGAGTTGGGTACCCCTAACCCTAAGCCTGGACCTGATACCTAACCCTAACCCTAGTTAGGGGATTCCAAGATCATAAGTTTCCTTGACCTCCTTCTCGAGGACTGCGCGGATAAAGAGTCTACCTTGTGACCGTGATTTGTAATTTGGATTGAGCAGATTCCAATCACACCCTCCCTCTGACAACCACCGTATCTTATTGCCAGGTTAGCCATTGGTTGGGAATTGATTCTGCTACCCACTCGTCTTTGTTCTCGGCAAACGCCTCGAACAAAGGTCTTGTGGCACCAACTCTTAGCAAAAATGTTCAATTTACTCCCGTATTTATGGCCGTATATTGTTGTAACCTCACCTTACACCTTAGATAAATAAAAACAAGTGGATATGAAACCAGCCGGTCACCCTGAACAGGCTAGCCTCAACCAGTGTCAACTAATAGCCCAGAATTTGTGCACTGCGCATGCTCATTTGATGCTGGCGATCAGGTTTCTCTGTAATGTAAATGATACCAGAGCCCTGATTGGTCCTTGTTCCCTCGTGACCCCATGCTGATGCCAGATCAGTGACCTCTGGCATAAGTCTAGCCCTTCACTATAGCTCATGTAGTAATTCTTTTCTTCATCTAAGAGAAAGGGAAGTGTTTTATTTACCAACCATAAACATGGTGCTAATGCCACAAATAAGTGGGGATACCCCGCAAAAATTAGCCAAAGCAAATCTCAAAGACCTCCTCTTTTAAATGAGACCACATACAGCCATTTTCTGTGGGTCTTCATACGAAATCCTTGAACTTAAAAAGGCATCAGTCCAGCACTTCACTATAGCTCATATAGTAATTGGTCTCTCGCTACATATCCATTCTTTTCTTCACCTAAGCTTGCACTAAGATCACGTCTAGGGTCGTGAGTCAAATCCTTGATAGAGTTTAATTGCATCTTGATACGATACACAAAGTCTCTAATTGTAGAGCAAATATGTCGATAAGCAGTATATTTTGCTTTATGAAAAAATTGGAGTGTTTTGGAGTGTCAATAGCCTCGATACCAGGCTGAATACATTTGTAATTCTGTATATTGCTTAATGCTTAATAACTTCACTATGCTTGCTGAGTCCAGTTTAGTTCTTAATTTCCACACCAGATGTCAGTTTTTGGTATTCAGCCTGGACACATTGCCTGGGTGTCTTGTGGCTCATTATCTGTGGTGAGTGTGCATACATTAGGATGCACGTGGCCTATGCCAGGCCTACCTCCATGGGAGGTGCCTGGGGTATTCATACCCAAACCACTTGAAGATCACTTCCTCAAACTTAATTACCTCTATAGAAATACATTGCAGAAGTGTCAAGCCCTCTGGTTGATATTCTGTCCACTAAAGAATAAGATGTTTGGATTTTCTGTTTTAAACATGTATATATGTCTGTGTTTTTGCCTATGTATTGCAGTTTCTATACTTTATGAAATAAAGATTTGACTTGACTTTGACAATTTTTCTGCTCTAAACTGGGTGATGGGAACAATGGATACATTGTGACCGTCAAGTACAGTATTTATGGCACAGATTTATGTGGGTCAGATTCTAGTTCTGTAGTCATTTCTCTCCAAGGGTCAGCACAGAGCACATATGTTTCACTCATGGATTAGATATCATGGATAAAACTCCGACAAAAACACCAGTTAAATTAGGTTCAAGGGTGTTTGTTTCACCTTCAAAGGTGGAATGTCCCTGCATTGTATGTGGCAAAGTAGAAGCTAGAACAAACTGCAGAAGAAGACTTTTCCAGGTGGGGATTAAAACCAGCAGCTGCCTTGAATTGGAAGAAGCCCTCCTCATAAATGTACCTCAAGGATGTGCCTACGTTTGTGTTGGTTGCCTGGGACAGTTAAAGACAGCACACAAAAAGCTTAAAAATCTTCAAGGAAAATGTGAAGCAACAATAAGTCAAATTACATCCAAGTTTAGACAAACAACCACAAAACGAATGGCAAGTGAATACCCTGCTGAAAAATCACGAAAAGCATTATTTTCTCAAGAAAGAAAGCCCCTGGCAGAGAATGCAGAGAATCTGGATTATTCCAATAGGAACACGCAGAGTGTCAAGGTATGTATCAGTATAATTACAGGAAATATGCCTTGAATCAATAGTCATGCTGTTTGAAAAAATATATATCAGGGGTTCGGTGATTTTGGAAGGTCAGATTAATTCTGGCCAAGATTGTGAGGGGGGGGGGGGGGGGGGGGTGGGCGGGGGGCAATGATTTCTCACCAAAGGTGTGGTGGATTGGTTTGATAGATCCAAGGTGACTGAGTATTTCTTTTCAACCGAGGGTGTGGACATTCATTTTTGACCAGACAGTGGTGGATAGGGTTGTGGAATGGGGGGGGGGGGGGGGGGGGGATCAGATGATTTCAAACCAGGGGGCGCGCGGGTGTACTGTTTTTCCACCCAAGGATATGTTGGATTATGTGATGGGGAGGATGCAGGGTTCGACTCCCCCAGGGGCCCAGGGGCATATGCCCCTAGATTTTGTTGTGGGCCACTAGATTTTTCAGACTAGGGGCCCAAAATAGCATGTATAATAACCACAAATACTGTTTTTGACCACTTATTTTTCATCAAGAGACCTTTTCGGGCACCTAGTCTGAATTTTTAGTGTCAGACCCTGGTATGGAGGTGATGTGCTATCTTGTTCAATCTACCCAAAATCTTCTTCAGGCCATAGCCATAGCATTAAACCATAATTGGAACACCCGTCCCCCCCTCCCTGCCCAAAATCTATTATACCGTTTGTTTAATATATAAAGAGGTGTAGGGTTGACCCACATTCTTTCAACAAAAATTTGATTCTTTGGGTAGGGGGTGGGGGGCCACTTTCCTACCAAGGCTGTTGTGGATTGTGTGTGGTGGAAGGGTGGGAGGGTGAGATCTCAGTGAGAGTTTGGTGGATTTGTGAGGAAATGGCAATGATTTGTGACAGGCCGGTGTATTCAACGGGTTTAGGGGTGTGTGGAGAGTTTACTGTTGAATCTGTGCCAAAATTTAAAGTTTTGGGTAGGGGAGGCGGTCATATCTAATATTCATTTAAGCAAGGGAAGTTTTAATATTGTTCATTTGGCCTTCTACTCTACTGAGGAGATGTGCTCAGTAGGGGCATATTGTTCTTGCAGTTTTAGAAATCCCCAGTTATTCAGTGCAATATGTGAATGTTTGATTAAAATTCTTTTATGGGAAAATATTTATTTAAGGGAAGTTTTGGTATTGATTGCTCTTTGGGGTATGGGGAAGGGGTCTTTCAGAGAATTATTCTTCTTTGTTACCCTCTACATGTATACAATTGGATACCCTAACTTAATTGTGCCTTTTTATCCATAGGTAGAGGTGGTGTATGGACAAAAACAATTCACAAGAACGCTACCTAAAGAACTACAAAAAGTAGGACGTGCCCTATGTCGTGGAAGAGATGAATCTCTTGCCAGTGTTTTGCTAGAGGACCCTCTCCTAAGAAAGGACATCACGGCTGTGATTCTGGACCAAGTGTCCAGAGAATGTGACAAGATATGTGGAGATAATTCTTCGGGATTTGTGTCTAACGATCCAGAATCTTTGAAAAAGTGGTCCTATGCCGAACAGTATCATGAAATGCAACTGATGTGTCCTACCCTACTCTCCATTCTAGAAAGTGCAACTACTTTATCCAAAGGACCTAACCCAACTCTTTTGACAGTAGCTGGCACAATATTCTACTGCAGAACTAACAGAGCAAATTCTCATGCCAGTTTGATTTCCCTTATTCTTAGGAAATCTGGTGCAAAAAAAATGGCTTTTAAGAGACTTAATGCCATAAAAATCTGCACAAGCTATGAGAGTGCTATGCGCTTGCACACACACCTTGGGGATGCTTTTGATCAGCCGGTGAAGTCCTGGCAATCAACAGTTTTAACACATGCAAATTTCAATGCAGGTTATTCATTGCCTGAAAGTACGAAGGATATTCTCAGGCAACATCTGATGAAAAAAAGTACACCTAAGCCTCCTTTCGGATACAAGCTAGTTGGAGACAATGTCGACTTTAAAGTAAAGGCCAGGCATCAGACTTTGAGTCATCAAAACCAAGATTACCACATGTTCAACACCATTGCTGTGCTGGACAGGATTCCAAATATTCACCCAATCATAGATGATGCAATCTCCAATGACATTAGTACCGTGCCGTACAGCAGATTCCTGCCAAACGTTCAAGAAAATAGACTGTTTCGTGATGAGGTCATCATTCTATTTGGACATATAGTCGTTAAATACTGCACGCAGTTGAGCTGGATGAAGCAGTACTTACCGAAGTACATTGAACACCCATACATGAATTACACCAAGCATAAATCAGTGGTAGTAAGTATAATTCAATGCAACATATACTGTCAATGGCATGATGCAAATGATGCCAGGTTAATTTAGATAATAAACAAAAACGTTATGTTGAGAAATTTCCACATTTTTTCCCGGATGTGTGGGTAAGATAGAACTGTGTGAACTGGTTATTTTATCAATTAAATTTTTCCTTTAATTTGCATAACAATAACTGTCCCAGGATGTGTGGGTTAGATAGAAATTTGAAAATTGATTATTTTTAGCTATTCATTTTTCGATAGGTTTTAGAGAAGTTAAAAAGGTGGAATTTTTTTTTTAAAGCAAGAGAAGATGTTCATCACTTTATTCATTCAGAGATTTGTTTGATCTACAAGAATTACTGTATGGAAACATTTTGCCAGGTTGGCCTTGGAGTTCTGGATGAAAATGAAGCAAGTACAGAAGGTATTGTTAAAGTGATGCAGCATCTTCACAAGTATGTACCTGGCCATGGCACAGACGAAGTAGTGCCGATCCTAAGTGGGGGAGACCTTCTTACAGCTGAGAGAGAACAGAATGCACAGGAGCAGGAAAGTGATGGCAGAACACCTACTGACAGACTAGAAGGGCTCGTACCAACAATTGAGGACATGCACACTTATGGAAACTTCCTAGGGGTAATTATCAAAAACATAAGTGTTGGAAAATAGAGAGATGCAATGAATTGATAGGTCCTGGATTGAGCCAGAATTTTGAGCGCTGGACCTGCTAGTTTGGAAATCTATATTCCTGATTATCCCTCAAAGCACAATTACGTTCGCCAATAAACTTTACCCCTGAAAGCACTCTGACTCCAAGATTTAAATTTTGCCATTTTATTATTTCATACAGTGAGGAAATTAAATTCCTACTCTTTTACTCATCATGGTGTTTCATACCATTGTATTATCTGCATTCTATAATCTATCATACAAATATGACATCCCTGTGGGGTTTCCACCAGGAATAACTTCCCCTCGAGAGGATTGTTGCTCCAGGGCGACAACCCTCTCTCGAGGGGAAGTTATTCCTGGTGGAAACCCCACTGGGATGCCATATCTGTTTTATTATCCCAAGCAAATACTTATCACAAAAGGGGGAAAGTTACAAACACCAGAGATTTTGGATAAATAGTTTCGTCTGCCTTGTTGAACTAGTCATGCAGAATGAATGTTTGACTAAGGTAGCCAATTCATTTAGCCAATTCATAAGTAGATATTGACATTTATCCAATGGGATGTAACAGTAGCTTGTAAAACACACAGACAAAATGAACTAAGATAAACACTAGTATGTAATAATGCATATTTTAAAGTGTTTATTGACACTAAAACTATCGAATACATATATCTTAGTGATGTCATCGATATGAAATTTTATCGATACGATTAATTGATATATTTTCCGATTCGATTGATTCGATATGCCGTAACATGCTTGTAGGGGACAATTATCCCTTTTTTTTCTCTATTTGAATAGTTGCTATACTCTTTCCGATATATCAATTCGATTCAGTTCGATAACCTGTGTTTTGGCCACATGCCTGAGTTAAGTACACCATTCCTTCCAGTTTCTCTTACAAAAGCTATAGATTTATCGATTTGTCGACTATCGATGACATCCCTAACATATCTTTCAGGTGGTTTGGAGTCATTTGTACAAAAGCAACTCATCAAGTGACATTGGGACCCTCTACTCAGCACGAAGCATTTTGAACGCCAGGAATGTCACTGCAGAGCCCATGAAGGACCTAAATACGTGTGAAGAATTTTTTGAAAAGTACACTGATGCACTTATCGTTAGTGCCTCACTAGAGTACTTTGGTATGGCGAATGTAGAGGGTATTCCTACCAGAAATAGTATAGCCGAGAAGGAAATGCAGCTAGACCCAGGAGGATACACCAACCTAGTCATAGGTGAAATGGTAGATAGGTATGTCCTAAAGTTCACACCTGACATAGGTCAGCAGACGCTGGCATCAAAATATCCTTGCAGCACATGTGGAAAGAAGTACCAAAAAGCATCCGGACTCCTTAAACACATAAAACAGTGTCACCCGACCACCCAAAGTGCATCCTTACCTCCCTGCAAAGATTACGATCACAAATATCACTATGTCACCAATGCTTTAAACCTCGGAATGCTAGTTAAAAATTTTACAGATGCCAGAAAGTTAGGAGATGGTGATCGAGTTTATCGCCTCCACAAATTCTTGCTCTTGCATTTCAAACTCAACGGAAGGACCAAGTACAGTTTCCAGGTACTTCATCATGCAGCTCAAGTGGAGTGTTTATTAACTCCGTACCTCTCTTTCCAGCTAAGGTGGAACAGGTCGGTAAATACAAAAGGCCTATTGGACAGCAATATAGAGTTAGATCGGGAGGTTGAGCACAGAAACAAGTACTTTAAAGAGGATGTGAAGGGGTTCAGGGGCAAGGTGACCACCAAAAGCATTGATAGAGTCAGTCAAGCAAGTGGATCTCTAAATCTGATCTTACAAGCATATGACAAAGAGGCTGATGTCAAAAAGCCTTCAGGTCGGCATGTTAGAGCCAACTACGAAAGTGATGTACTAGCTCTTGTTGAAAAAACAAGCCAGGAACAGCTTTTCCAGTACAAGCATGGAAGACGATTCAAAGCGTTTCCAATAGTACCAGCCAATTTGCTGGATGGACTGGACATGGCATCACTAACAGACTGGATGAGAGACAAGCTAAAATATTTCAGTGGCATGAACATCTATCGGTCTATGAGAGCCAGGGTTATTAGGAACTGATAAGACAAATTGCTTATATATCACTCTATGTTGTGGTCAATTATTCATACATGTTAGGGCTTAAACGATTCATTATACAGGGGGGTGGGGCCATGTAAAAAAGGAAAGTTTTTTTTCACAATTTTCAATATTGAAAAGAAAAATTCTTAATTTTTTTAACTACAGATAATTTTTCTGTATTTTATGCAGACATGATACATATTTGCCAATCATTATATCAATTTCAACTTTTAAACTAATTTGAAATATCACTATGTTGGCCTCAGTGCTCTGCTAGATTTCAGCCAAAAGAGATCCTTTTTCCTTATATTAGAGCAGCTTCTATTAAAATTTCCAGAGCTAAAAAAAACATGTTTTGTCAAATTTCAGGGCTGAAAACCCTTCATGACACCCCTGTATATGTAACAGGTTATGCCTAACAATTATCGTAAGGATCATCAATTTTGTTGTTTATCCTAGTGCCTAGTCATCACCACTGCTATCGGAATCGGAGGATAAATGTACACTTCTAACTTTGTATATAACATCTGTCTCAGATTCAGATGAAGATTGAGAGACTAATGGTTTTTCATCCTTTTCAGACACAACACTTTCATTGACATGACTTTTAATTATTTCCCAGAGCTTTTCTGCTGTGGAATATTCTAGCACTCCATATTTGTCCCATATATCTGCGATTCCTGAAATAAATTCACTGTCATCAATTATTCTGTTTACAGTAGTAATTGATAATCCACACACTAAGTCTACACCAGTGTAAAGAGCAATACTGTCGGCATTCTGAGACTTGATTAAATCCTCACGGTATATTAGCAGATCATTTTGCAGTGACTGTTTAGCTGCATCAGGAATGTAGTGCACTCTTTGCTTTGTTTCCTTAGCTTTATGTGCAGCAAAACTAGCTTTAAAGTTTAACTCTGCAGAGGATTGGTATTCTATGGTAGAACCAGATTTACAATCCTTGCAGGAGCAGTTGGAATGACAAATATCACAACAAAGGTGTTTATTTACCAAGGGGGTCACTTCACCTGGAAATACTGAAAATAAGGCCACTCTCCTGCATGTTTCATTATTCTTCACATAATCCTTCATGGTCTTGGTCAATCTACTACCAGACAATGCATAACGATGTTTCAGTATTATGGCATGACTTTGTTTACCATCCCTGCCTACACGCCCACTCTCTTGTACATAGTCATCCAGATCATCGGATGGACCATAGTGAATAACTGTATATAGCTTCTGTACATTGACCCCCATTCCAAATGCAATGGTTGCAAAAACTACTCTTACAGTACCATCCGCTGATGTAAATGATGTCTGTACTGAGGATTTAACCTCTGGCTGAGTCTGGCTATGGTACATAGCAAATAGACGATTTCTATCATCATTTATTGCGCAACCAGGTATATATTGCTCATCTTCAAATTCATTAACAAACATTCTATAAAGTTTCTGAACTACTATTCTACTTCTGCAGAAAATGAGATATTTGTCACACAGTTCTCTTTTCTCCTTAAGTTCTTGCATAAGCCAAGAAAATGTCACTGTCAGGTCATCAGTTGCTGTAGGTTGCACAGCATATCTAATGTTTTCTTTCTCTGGGGATGATTCGATGCATAGTGGATCAGCAAGTTCCAAAGATTCTACTATGACAGTTTTTGTTTTGATTGTGGCTGTTGCAGTCATTGCACAAAATGGGATTGTTGAAGGGATAAGAGATCTTATCTCTGCTAGTTTTCCATAACTTTTACGAAAGACTTCAGTCTTGGAGCAGGAACTCCCCCTAAAAGGAGAACAAATAACAGTGAAAATAAAAGTTTGCAACAGAATTAAAACTTTGCGTTATTGTTTTTTCTTCTAGAGGTCTAGAACCAGTATCTGACACTTAGATTTCAGGCTTGGGGCCTGAAAAGGTCTTTTGATAAATTTAATGGTCAAAAACAGGATTTCTGTATTATTATACATTATACTTTTTAGCGCCCCTAGTCTGAAAAATCTAGCGGCCCACAATCTGAAAAGTACTATGATGACTTGACTAGTAACAAAATAATGACTAGTTGGTGAAGAATACGCCAGCTCTAGTAAGCTAGGCTATCAAAGTTGTGATCATATTTTTTTTTAGCTCATGTCATTCTCTTCAATATGCACCTACCCACTCATCATTTTCTAATTGAGTTGTCCACTAATTAGCATTATCATATTAACCTCAGGCGGGTAAAATTATGCATTAAAATTAAGTTATTAGGATACATAGAACTAGACACTAAATGACTAAGAAAGGTTTAGTTCTAACTTTTTTTCTATCTTTAAAACTGGGCTTAGCCCCAGGATTAAGAATGAAAATATATTTACCATTTTGATATACAATGACTTTCATCAATGTATATGGCTTTCAGGCGCTGATTAAAGGCCCTGGATTTCAATATAGCCCGTCCTCCCTGTAGTATTGCCTCAGGGCTAGCAAATACATAGCTGGGTTTGCTAATCAGAAGTTTCTCTGTAATTCCCACTTCACTCATATCAAGGTGAAGGGCCGCCAGATTTTTGCTGTTTAATATCTTCGTTTGCTCTTCCATTAGAGATATTAGTGGGGATATCACTAGCACAGCAGATAGTTCAGGTTGATTTCCAGGACCACTTTCCTTGGCTAAATATGCATCCATA
Organism: Maea johnstoni; assembly: GCA_963942565.1. Taxonomy (NCBI): domain Eukaryota; kingdom Metazoa; phylum Annelida; class Polychaeta; order Spionida; family Magelonidae; genus Maea; species Maea johnstoni. The sequence continues at coordinate 11,018,698 of OZ012686.1, read as the reverse complement.
GCCAGTGGGAGCAGCTCATACACTGCAGATTTACCCATTCCTGTTTGTTGAGATAAAAATAGATCTCTGCCATTTAGAAGGGTATTCACACATAAAGTTTGAAAATCCTTTAATTCACTGTATCCTATTCTATCTTTTGCAGAGTTGATATACTCAGTATAATCCATTTTAGGTCAAGCTGGCATGTAAATGTTATCCTGAAGTTACTATCCTGACATGAGCTGTGGTGACTCTGTTAAGATGTAGGAGGTCAGCCGTGTTTGTTCTATACAAAGGTTTGCATATGCACAGACCAGCATATGTTACAAATTAGTCACACCTAATCAGGGACTTCCCTCTGTGTGCCCAGCTCATGTTGGGACCATAAAACTGCCCGTCACTGCTCAATGGGCTGGTCTGAAATGTGCTTACAAGAAATGAAGGTCTGTGGTTGGAGGGTATTAATAGACTATGAATATTCGACAGAAGACTTTTTCCTGCTGTCGGCTTAACAGGTTCGAAGCTGATTCTATTGATAGGTACAACTGTGACACTAGGCTGGCTTAACAACAACAAGAGAATTCAGCAGTGCTGCCATCTGGCAAATCTGAAAGGTACTATAATGACTTGACTAGTAACAAAATAATGACTAGTTAATGAAGAATAAGCCAGCACTAGTAAGCTAGGCTAGAGTGTCAATTAATTAGTAAGAAAGTTCACTTGAAAGCTACGCCTACTTATGTGTTTCCTAAGATTTGGAGTGTTCCAGATTATTTCAATGCTGTACTTCCTGCTAGAGTGTGCCTTGTTCAATCTAACTATCAGTGATATATTACTCTGTGATATATGGGACTGTACCTAGAATAGAACTAGAGAGAGAGAGAGAGAGAGAGACGAGAGAGAGAGAGAGAGAGAGAGAGAGAGAGAGAGAGAGAGAGAGAGAGAGAGAGTGGGGGAGAGACATGGAGTCAGAGAGAGGGGGAGAGGAGAGATGGGGGGGAGGAGAGTCAGGGAGAGAGAGAGAGGGGGGGGGGGGGGGGGTGTACTTCTTTGTCTTCTTCTTCTAACTGGAATTTGGAATTTCGATCATTGTCACATTTTCTGCCATAGTACGGCTATTTCGTGACTAGCCATTTGTTAGTGTTTGAGAAAACCTGAGTCCCCAGCGTAAAACAACCAGTTAACCCACGTCAGTGGAATCTTGCTCACATGCCCCGGCCGGGCAGTGGTGAGAGACAGCTATCAGTCAGTGTCTTCTTCATCTTCGTAGTAGTAGTAGTAGTAGTAGTAGTAGTAGTAGTAGTAGTAGTAGTAGCAGTAGCAGTAGTAGTAGTAGTAGTAGTAGTAGTAGTAGTAGTAGTAGTAATAGTAGTAGTAGTAGTGGTGGTAGTAGTAGTAGTAGTAGTAGTAGTAGTAGTAGTAGAGGTGGTAGTTGTAGTGGTAGCAGCAGACGTAGAAGCAGCAGCAGCAGCAGTAGTAGTAGTAGTAGTAGTAGTAGTAGTAGTAGTAGTAGTAGTAGTAGTAGTAGTAGTAGTAGAGGTGGTAGTTGTAGTGGTAGCATCAGACGTAGTAGCAGCAGTAGTAGGAGTAGTAGTTTTTGTAGCAGCAGCAGCAGTAGGAGTAGCAGGTATGTTGCCAATTGGAACTTAGCCTGGGCAACTTCTCCTTTTTGTGTTATCTAAATAAGGGAACTGAACAGTTCTTCCTTGCTCTGAGTGGCTAGACACTTTGACAATGATAAATCCCTATAGGAATGCTTTCCATGCATTCTTTGGGCCTGACGCTCTGCTACTTATTTGGTAACAGAGATATTTGTGTGGTGACATAAGTACGAACTCATTTTATAGCAATTGAAAGTGCGGTGTTATTAAGCGATATATTACTGAAGAAAACAGCGAAGGACTTGATTGGTTGTATCTTTAATAACACAGGAACAACAATCGACAAGGATGATACATCCATTTTGTTTATTGTCACTTTTTCTGTCATACCTATATATATATATATATATATATATATATATATATATATATATATATATATATATGTACTAGTATGTATATATATATACATAAATATATATATATATATATATATATATATATATATATATTTATATATATATATATATATATATATATATATATATATATATATATATATATATATTTATATATATAAGATATATGTATATATACGTATATATATATATATACATATATATATATATATATATATATATATATATATATATATATATATATATATATATATATATATATATATATATATATAAATATATATATATATATTTATATATATATATATATATATATATATATTTATATATATATATATATATATATATATATATATATATATATATATATATATATATATATATATATATATATATATATATATATATATATATATATATATATGTATATTAAATTAGGATAATTGTGTTAAATAATGACAAGAAGTGGAGAAACCAGTTAATCCATCTCAATGTGGAAATTCGATTTTCGTCACTTATTCTTACATATTGTGGCTAGGTTGTGACTAGCCAGTTGTAAGGGGCGGAGGAAACCGATAAAACCACCGTCTAACTGGGGGCAGGGCCTTGATGTGCATCTTCGAAGGGAATTTCGAAAACCCAAAAAAAGCTAATGAAATGCTAAAGGTTAATATTTTACTTGTGCACAAGTTACCCAGGTAACATTGGATTAGTCTAAGGGTTTACGTTGATAAATTATTTGATTTATTTCACTTTCTTCCGTTATCAACTACTTCTGAAGTCAACTTATACTTAATGGCAGATAAGTAATCACACGCAAACTGGTATTCAATAATCCATTCCTGCTGTGACGGGTAAACATTGATATGCAACATCAGAAATTATTATACCTAACATGAAGATTCTTGATTCTGGTTGGTCAAGGGCCGTAGATAAATTGTCAAGTTATACTCACTCCTTCGCCACAGGCTGTGGTCCCCAACAGATTGAATGAATCACGCTGGCCCGAATACCCGCGAGCACCACCGAGTTTGCCGACAATAAAAAAGAAGAGTATATATCCAAAAACTCTTACGTTCATCAATTTTCCCCTTTTGTGTTTTATATATCATTCGGTATAATAAAACAAATGTAACATCCCTGTGCATATGACAAATGTGACATCCCTGCAATTGAGATAGAATTCTTGAAATTATCCCGTTCTACAAAGTAAAGTTAGATAAAAAAAAATAGGTCAAGAGCGTAGCGCATATTTAACTGTTATGTAAGTGGGCAATCTCTATTTCAATAATTGACAGTTTCCAGCTCGCGAGCCTTCTAATACCTAACCACCAAACTATGCAAATAACACCAGCTGTTACGAGATCACAAACATTCAGGCAAATGTTAAATATTAAGTTGTTTTTTCACTCTGAAGCAAACGGCAAGGTGACGAAAAGGGAACTAGATTGTGGGAACTAACTTATCAGATACATATGTTTTCTCCTGGCGCGCCAAACGGAGTTGACATAGCAGAAAAAGCAAGTTAAAGACAGTATTTCTTATCACGGACATGCTTTTGGTGGTAATCTCCAGCATTTGTTTAGGATAATTGGTACAATAAGCGATAGTGCTAATTAAATGGAATCGTCTCAGGGTCGTCCTGACATAGGTATAATTTATATCAAGCCGGACGCTGTTCCTAAGGATATCATACCAACGTGTACTTCGCAGATGAATTTTGAATACTAGTTTAAAGAAACGAGACAGCGCACCAGTAAAGACATCGCTGATAGTTGGCCTTTTTATGGGTTTAGCTGTGGCACTTCAGATTTAATTGACTGTCAAGACAGAGTTACCATAAACGTCATTCCTAAAAGTTGGTCTATTATATGGATTTAGCAGTGGATTTCAAATTTCCTTGAACGTCAAGACAGTGACCAGTAAAGTCGATACTGATAGTTGGTCTATCATATGGATTTAGTTGTGGGATTTCGGATTTCAGATCTCATTGATCGTCACTTTTTCTGCCATATTAAGTCTACCTGGTGCCAACTAGTTGTCAGCAGAGAAGAAAAGAAACGGAGTGGCCGGGGAGGCATATAAGACTAGCCTAGGATGCGTAAGGTATTGATAGCAATGGATGCAGTGCTATTCAATGAGTCATCGACAGGGATCCAGTCGGTCAAGGATCTTCCCTTCGCCTTTCGCGTCACCATGGCAACCGTAACAATCATCTTCACCCTCCTCATCCTCTTCTGCAACACCCTGGTCATCATCGTCGTCGCGAGAAGCAGGGACTTCAGGAATGCCACTGGTTATTTCTTCATCTCTCTGGCCGTGGCTGACTTGGGTATGGGGTTTATCATACCTTTGTATACATATAGTATGCTGTACGGTGAGTGGCCTTATGGAGATGTGGTATGCCACATTGCTGCATGGTTCCGAGGTGGCTTAGTCTGTATCTCAATCTGGCATCTCTTCTTCTTAAGCCTGGATACATTCCTTGCCGTGTACAAACCACTTAAACACAAACAACTATTGACTTTTAACAAATGCATGGTGTTAATTGCAATATCTTGGGTAACAGGATTGGCACTTTTTACCTTACCTATCTTTGGTTTTGGTGAATATAAATATTTGGAGTACAATGGCTATTGTTTGTATGATTCGCTGAAGAGTGCCAAATTTACGTACTTAGCGGCCGCGTATCTTTTCCCAGCGTTGACGGCAATTTACGTGTTAAATGGGTGGATTTGGTGCATGGTCAGCCGGCGAGCCAGGAGGGGAACTATGAGAAATCAACCTGGAAATTCCGAGCACCCTTCCACCCTGCACAGGACCAACTGCCAGTACACCGCACGGCAAATACGAAACTGGAAAGCGGCAAAAACCATATTGCTGATTTTAGCTTTCTTCACGCTGACAACAATGGTGATGTATATTCTCCATCTGATCCAAAGCATGGCACGGATACGTCTACCTATGTATGTGGCCATTATTGGTGGCTACATGGGGCTAGCCAACCATTGGATCAACATTTTTGTTTATACCTATATGATCAAACGCATACGGATTGGGGTTCGACGCATACTTTGCTGTTGTTGCAATTCCGCAAAAGCCTTCGAGGAACATAATCGGGACACCAATGGTAAGTCCGCGACAGGAAGATCTGGAGATGTCTGGGACCGTGGGATGCAAGGGTCACGTGCAGACTCTTGTTCTAGTTTGTCTGGCAGGATTCAGAGTAGTGTACCAAGTTCACCACGAATGTCTAGGTGTGATTCTAGTGTTCGAATCTGGACGAGTGCTTCTAGGACCAGACTCCAGGAAGGGGAAGAAATGAATGCAGATACTTGTCTCTAACAGGGGTACTCGAACTTAATTATCATATCATATTAAATAACATTGTTTACTTTATTATATTATATTATGCTCTATTATATTATTTTATGTTGCATCATACTCGTCTCTAACAGGGGTACTCGAACTTGATTATCATATTATATTAAATTACATTGTATAATTTATGATATTATATTATACTATATTATATCATATTATATTGCATCATATTGTATTATGTTATATGTCTTGGCATGTCAAAGTTTACCATACTAAACCATATTGTATTATAATGATGATTAACAGTGGATGAAGCAAAACAAAAGGGCCGTATGGAAAGTAATGAAGATACACAATTGTTTAAAATGGTAGATACAATTCAATCTTCACAAGCATATACATATATTCTGTTTTATATTAACGTTATAGTAAAAAATCGAAATCTTTTGATTCAAACTTCACACCTGGAGGTCCCAAACATAGCGGGTTGGCCTGGTCGCTCTATAAATGTGCGGCGAGGTCAATTGAAACTAAAAAATCATAGAGGGGTGCCATATTAAATATCATTGGTAGGGACTTCATAGAATAAATTGATCGTGTGGGGTGTCTAAAATAGGCGCATTCTCATTCTCGAGTCATTATTGTATGATTCATTGTACATTTAGACTGGTATGTTAGTTGAATATATAACTATTATGTCAAGCATGGTTAGAGTCACGCATGATTTATATTATTACATATTTTGACTTAGTTGCCTTCACCATATTTCAAATGTCATTATACTGTTGTTATGTTCAAATGGTTATTTGTGCATCAGTCACATTATGTATATATTATATATGATATTATGTAACATGTGAGTAATATTGATGTGTTGCGAGTAATTTGTAAAGGTAGTATGTTTAGAAGATTACAAGTACAGCAGATTATAACAGCTAATAGAGATATATGCACAAAACTATGTGTAATGTGTTGTATAAGTTCTGAAAGTAGTTTATCATGTTTCTATTATTTTGTAGATTAAATAGTTTTGTTACCGTTTCACTACTTTTCCAACCGTTTCATTACCGTTGTCTTTTCATGTTATTTCCGTATTGTATCAAGTTTGTCATTCGTCAATAAATGCATTTATGATGGGCAGTCATTTTTGACAGTTTTATCTTCTACAAGGCAAGTACATCAATTCAATTATTGCTCTATAATGTAATCAAGTGGTACATGGCGAAATGAATCACATCATGGTTATTGCTGGACAAGCTGATGGACTTAAGAAATGATGGGAGATAAGGGAAGCATGCAGGGGAGCTGTGACAAGAAAGGAGAATGAGATTCTTGCTAAAATGTGCTCCTTTAGTGAAAGTGACTTAACTACTGTTAAGACCAAGACTAAAGAAATGGTAGAAACTATGAAGACGTTTCGTGAACAGCATGTGGACTATCATTCTATGATTACTGACATTTTTAAGAAAAGAAAGTCAGAAGAATACTACAAATATTAGAGGTTGAGTCCAGATATAGTCACTTAATTGAAAAGGTGAATAATTATGATATCATTATCCTTCTTGAGCCCATCTGTACCTAGAGTTCGCCTTCAAATGTGTTGTCTTGATGTACTTAGGTTTTGAATTTTGTCATGTCTTGTATCCCAGTGCCGCCTTAAAATTGACACTTTTTGTTATAAATTAGCTTCTGCAAGACAAACAAGCATGGGGACCCCCATTTTTCTATTCATTGAGGTCAGAATAGAAAGTTAACACCAAAATAAAGTATACTATGTCAATGTTAAGTATGTAATAAATGTCACCCAAAAACAACATCACTTTGAACTTTTCACTCAGTCCTTGTTTATTATTTCTGAATCACCATACCTTTCATGCATTTATTATAAACTTACATTATACCAGATCCTCGGACCTTATTTCTGTATGAATCACTTTGTAGACAAGTTGCACAAACACACATACAAGCAAAGCAGCTTCCACTTCCCATCACTCAGCCCACACATAATCTGGACCACCATTGCCTAATATCTGGACCACTAGAGCATTGAAATACAGGATATCATAGCCTATACATGTAATCTGGACCATCAGAGCATTGAAATACAGGCAACTCTGCTTTCTCCGGACTGATGTGGACCCTAAATTTCTGTCCGGATTAGGCAAAATCCTGATTATGCGTACAGGAATTAAATGTATAGGAAGGGACCGGGACCTTCCAATCTGTCTGGATTAGACAAAAATCTGGATTACACATGTCCGGATTAAGCAGAGTTGCCTGTACAGGGTATCATACCCTATACATGTAATCTGGACCACGTAAGTGAAATATATATTACCTTACTCTCTTTGACATAACCAAGGGAACTTTATGGTTTGGCCATTTCAAGTTGCCAGTGACTTGGGGTTTGGCGGTGGTTTTTCGCCGGGTACTCCGGCTTCCTCCACTACTTACAACTGGCTAGTCACGACTTAGCCACAATTGGTATAAATGTGACGAAAAATGAAATTCTAAATTGGCCATTTCACTGTCCTCTATTACCCACGTCTTAAGATGCATTCATACTTATGTGATAAATTGGTTCACTTTAATGGTTCACAGAAGTAAATATTTTTCTATTATTGGTATTGATATACCGAGAAAATTCAATCACAGCCCTATGCGTTTGTCCACAGTGACAGGGCCCATGTAATGTCAAAGGGAGTAAAGTGACTACTCCCAAAGCAATACAGTCATGCGGTGCCTTACTGCAATACTATATTAACCCTTCTGCCACTGGTGGCTAATTCGGCCAATACAAAATTATGCAAAAATCTGAAAAATTACTGAAACCCTGGCAAATGGGTACTCATCTGAGAGTGCTCAGTGAGAGCTATCCAATGAATACCAACAAGACAGGGTTTATGTTTTTCGAAAAACTTTGCGTCTTTGTGCTTTGAACGAAAGTAGCCTCAGCATTGGAAGGGTTAAACAGGCCTTATTTACACACATATAATAGCCACTCCCTTCCACCAATAATGCTGTTCTAACTGCACCATTCATTGAAAATGAAGGTAGCATCAGTCAAGGTTGATGAAAATGTGACCCTGGCAAAGACCAACATTTCATTCACCCATTTCTAAAAACCCATTAAGTTTCTCAGAAAGTGGAAAAATAAAAATGACATGCATTTTGTATATTTTCTCGTTGAAGTTAATGAGTGTATTTTCATAGTAAGTGAAATATTTGTCCTCATTTCAGAATGGAAGAGAATATATTAATTCTGTATCTGTTTTCAAGTTCAAATTTAAACGTTTTGAAATATTTGTCTTCAGTTCATTACATTCTCCTTTCAATAACAAACTCCTGTCAAGTATACTGCTTCTCATCAGTTTGATCATAATGAGCACCTGTCAACAAAACTTCCCCCCCCCCCCCCACCACAAACTCCTACAATGACTAAACATCTTCCCCTATCTGGCACTAATTTTTTAAATCTCTTTTTTTCATCAGAAAACAACATGAAACAATGTTTTGCAATTTCTACTTAATTTGCAAGTTTCAAGGGATCTAACCAACTGTTTAATCTACTTAAAATAAACAAACAAAACACACCTGACGTCCATGTTGTTTTTCGTTCCTTTCACTTTACCAATAAAAACAAATGTGCATTCCTAATCAGTGCAGATAACCAACATAGCTAGTGCAATGTCCAAATATGCATGAATCAAGACATCATCACATCTCTAAAAGAATACAGTAGTTCCCCTGCAGCACATCTAGGGTTGGGGAACCTTATCCCTTATGCTGCTGTTTGCTAATTTTGCCAGTATAAAATGAAGCAAAAAACTGAAAATGACTGAAACCTTTGTGTAATTTTCTCAACTACAGTTTTGAAAATGACTGAAACCCTGGCAAATGGGTACTCATCTGAGAGCACTCGACGAGAGCTATCCAATGAATACCAGCATGACAGGGTTTAGATGGGTTTCGAACATCTTTGCATCCTTGTGCTTTGGACGAAAGTAGCCTCAGCATTAGAAGGGTTAAGAGGTACTGTTACTGGTACCGCTAAGTTTCAAAAAGTTCCATATCATAATGTTTCATTTCTTAGAGGTACTCTTAACGATACTAACCACTGTGAAGTTATCATTCATTAGGGATTGTTCAGGATCCTAAACAAGACTATTCACAACAAAACTCATAAGATATTAACGCAATCAAGTACCGTTAACAGTACCTTAAAAAATGTTTTGATTCTTAACGGTAACCAACCCTATACATCCCCGGAGTAAAACAGTGTTGCTGTGTAAATCATAATGCTGTATCAAAGTCTGTAAGGATCCATAGATTTTACAAAATAATTACAGTGCCCCAAATTCATAGGGTGGTCTAAATTTTGGAGAATTTATGGTAAGCACATTCCAATTGCAACAATTATTAACATTTCTTTTGGAATATTTCTTTTGTTATTGGACTACTTGTTGTGGTGATTGTCAAACCATGAGAATGGGGGATCGCTGTCAAACAAACATACACACACACACACATTATAATATCCATGCTTTAGATGACACTTTATTTCATTCAAAGAAATTCCCATAAGTCAAAATAATATTTTTTTCTCAATAAAAGTTTTGGAATCGAGGTGGAAGAAACCTGAAAATAAATCCCAAATGCCTCAAATCGTTACCCATTTCTGTAGCAGCAGCGGTGGTAGAGGTTTAGCTCTTAAGCCCATTGAAGCAGGGATATGGAAGCCAATTGGTTTAGTGTCAATATTTTCTATTGATATAAATATCACAGCACAGTGCACAACTTACGGAAGCTTGGCCTTTGAACTATATCCACTAATATATTTCAGGTACCATGGTTTTGACCTCCTTTTTGATGTAAAATCATCGGTAGAGTGAGTTGAAATTTTCGACATAATAATATAGGGGGTACCGTATTCCTCCATCTAACCATACAGACACCAAATAAGCACACTCCCCCCCCCCCCCCTCCCTTTTTTCTCTTTTTTTCTACTGCAAGTATGTGTCCTCCTTTGGGTTGGATACCGCTAGGAGATACTTCTGAGTACTCCTGATGGTGTGAAGTTATCATTTATAAGGTAATTTATAAGGTAATGATGCGATAAAGCACCGTTAACAGTACCTTTTATTGGTATCAGTACCGTTTTATTGGTACTGATACCGCGCCGTACCATTTCGCTCTTCGAAGAATCCATCCTCCTTCCTATATATACAGTGCTGACATTTAATTCCTGCACTAAATGTGCGGGCAGCCAAGGCATAATACACAATCTCACGCCCGGTTGCCACCCAGGCATGGATGCATGGATGACCTCCCAACTGAATGTAGCTTTGATGCACAAGCTACATGGGCCATTGATGTGCTTGGCTTTTTTTTGACATGTTATCCATGGGTGTTTGTAAAAGCAGGCACTGGCAGACGTCCGGTAGACTGGTGCAGGAATTAAATGTCTGTACTGTAACCAGGGTATTAGCCAGGATTTCAAAAAAACCCGTCCAAAACAACAATTTCAAAATTTCTGCCCGTCCAGATTTAGCTACTAGTCTACTTCAAATCCTTATACTGGCTACTATTAATAGCCTAGTGTGTCAAAAAGGGCAATTTACACCTCAGCTATGTCCTAGAAGATGTTTTGTTAGGACAATATTTGGTTATTACACCCAGAAAGTCAAAATTGAAAAATCATCATAGAAAATTTTGCCTGTCCAAACAGGAGGTTTTTAGGAAACTACCTGTCCAAAAGACAGGTAAGACGGGTCCTGGCTAAGTCCCTGACTGTAACCACACTGCTCTCTGCGCTCACGCAGTGGTCACCATTTGATCATGTACCCTCCAACTTGTTTGAGAAACCACCTGTATGCAGAGACCAGTCTTTATTTACCCTCCTATGACAAATACACTGCGTTTCCTCTGTGAAGTAAATATGTGTCTATTCTGACTGATATAGACAAATCAGTAGCCTCCTATAGCAGATTTGACTTTCAATACAATTTATCATGACTTTAAGTTATACCTGTCTTTCAAGGCCTTAAACCTCTCAAACAGATTTGACTTTCAGTACAATTTATTATGACTTTAAGTAATACCTTTCTTTCAACCCCTCGAACAATTTAATTTTCCATACAATTCATCATGGCTTTAAGTAGTACCTTTCTTTCAAAAGCCTTAAACCTCTCAAATGGATACGACTTCCAATACAATTTATCATGACGTAATACTGTAGAACACACATATGACGCGTGTCCCAAATATAGCGAATTGGGGAGTTTTCGCATCATAGCGTATCTTTTTGTTAGCGACGGTAGCTGCTCCTGACAGCGCCAATACAGTAAGAAAAAAGTACAGCGTTTTTATATATAGCGAAGCGGAACCACACGCTATGTACGCTATATATAAACAGACGCTAACATTGTGTGTTCTACAGTACCTGTATTTCAAAAAGCCTTCATTGCTGGCCTGTTGGCTGCATGTCCACTATCTTTCTTCAACAACACCCATAGCACCACAGCCTAGCTCCTAGCCCTCATGCAATAAAGTACCATTAACAGTACTGTTAGAATACTACACCGTTTCGTTGGTACCAATATCGATACCATACTGCTTTGCTCTTACAGGTGAACTTGGATATGACGGACTCAATGGGACCAGGAAAATTGGTCCGCCATATGCAAAATCTGTCGTATGCATATGACAAATACTTGATGTGCATCGCATTGGGACCAAGCATATCGTCCGTCATAGGCAAAAATCCGTCGTACAGTGGTCCGTCATATCCAAGTTCACCTGTATAGGTTTTAATCCCAGAGCCTAAGTGGTCACTATTGTCAGAGCAACAGGGTCCTCTGAGCATGGAGGTGCCAAGAAGCCTGCTGAGTAGGATATTGCCTATAAATATCATATAACATAGTGTTCCTCAGGGTCTTAGCCAGGATTTGGAAACTGGGTGCCTAAAATTGGCAGTTGTAAAATTTTTGGGCGTCCAAATTTTTAATGGGGATCACAATATACTCATATTTCAACCATAAACATGTATTAATTCATCAAAATAAGGCATGATATCATTGAACAATGTCATGGGAATTATAAGGAGATGAAAAAATTCATTTATAAGCTTGAGATTGATATTTTTAGAAATTCCACACTAAAATAAATTGGGTGTCCAAAAAGGCACCCAGACGCCCGCCCTGCTGGCTAAGACCATGGTGTTCCTATAAGATAAAATATCACACATCCTCAAACCTGCTCTTGTTTCCACTTCTCCTCAATAAAGTACCGTTAACAGTACGGTTAAAATACCCTACCGTTTCATTGTTACCAATACCATACCAAACCATTTCGTTCTTAAAGGTATCCATCCTTAACCCTTATGCAGTAGGTGGCTAATTTAGCCAATACAAATAATGCAAAAACCTGGAAAATCGGTACTCATATGATAGCACTCTGCAAGAGCTTTTGTATGAATACCCACATGACATGGTTAGGATGATTTTTACAATTTTTTGCATTCTTGTGCATTGGACGAAAGTAGCCTCAGCATTGGAAGGGTTAGTCAGCCCTTGTGCTGCTGGTGGCTAATTTGGCCAATACAAAATGATGCAAAAATGACTGGAAAATGACTGAAACCCAGGAATATGGGTACTCATCTGAGAATACCAACATGACAGGGTTAGGATGATCTCCATAATTTTTTGCATTCTTGTGCATTGGACCGAAGTGGCCTCAACATTGGAAGGGTAAAGGTATCCATCCGTAAATATTATAATATAACAGCATTGCTGTGCAATATGATATCACAGTGCGGGCCGCCGGGCGTCCACGGTCCTCCTCAGTCCAGCTTCTTTTTCCACTTCTGCTCAATAAAGTACCGTTAACAGTATTGTTCAAATAGCATACCGTTCCATTTTTACCAATATCGTACCTTTTTATTCTTAACCCTTCCAATGCTGAGGCAACTTTCATCCTAAGCACAAGGACGCAAAGATCTTTGAAAACCATCTAAACCCTGTCATGTTGGTATTCACTGGAAAGCTCTCGCTGAATACTCTCAGATGAGTACCCATTTGCCAGGGTTTCGGTTATCTTTCAGGTTTTTTGCTTCATTTTTTATTGGCCGAATTAGCCACCAGCAGTGTAAGGGTTAAAGGTATCCATCCCTAAATACTATAATATATAGTGCTCCTGTACAATATGATATCACAGTGAAAGCAGCAGTCGTTCTCAGTAATGCTCTTGTTTCCCCTCAACTAAGTACCTTCAACAGTACCGTTAAAATACCATAGCGTTTCATTGGTACCAGTACTATACCGTATCGCTTCATTCTGAGAGGTATCCACCCTTAACCCATTCAATGCTGAGGCTACTTTCGTCCTAAGGACAAGGAAGCAAAGTTTTCCGAAAAACCATCTAAACCCTGTCATGTCGGTATTCATTGGAAAGCTCTCGCTGAGTACTTTCAGATGAGTACCCATTTGCCAGGGTTACCATCAACTTTCAGGTTTTTGCATAATTCTGTTTTGGTCAAATTAGCCACCAGCAGCACATGGGTTAAAGACTACAGTGAAACCTCTCATTTTGAATACACCGGAGATGTGAAGACCTCCTAATGTGAACGAAATTTCCCAGTCCTCTTTGTATCTAGTACATTATGAGCAAACCTCTGAGATGTGAACGCCCCTTAATGTGAACGCTTTTGCCCTGGTCTCAAGATGTTCACATCTCTGAGGGTTCACTGTATAATATAATAATGTTGCTGTGCAATATGATATCACAGTGCGGGCCGCCGGGCATCCTAGGGCTTCCTCAGTCCTGCTCTTGTTTTCATTCCTTCTCAATAAAGTACCATTAACAGTATCATCAAAATACCATACCTTTCCATTTTTACCAATATCGTACCGAACCTTTTTGTTCTTTAAGGTATCCATTCGTAAATACTATACTAGAAGTGTTCCTGTGCAGTATGATGTTTCAGTGCGGGCCGCCGCGTGTCCTCTGTCCTGCTCCTGTTCCTATATTCAATTTTCCTCAATAAGTACCATTAAATACCATTTCATTTCATTGGTACCAATACAGTAACGAAACATTTCTTTCTTAAAGGTATCCATCCGTAAATATATAATACAGTTGCTGTGAAATATGATATCACAGTGCGGGCCGTCGGGCGTTTGTGTTCTTCCTCAGTCCTGCGGGCCTTTGGGCGTCCTCAATCCTGCTCTTGTTTCCACTTCTTCTCCTCCTCCTTGCGGGCGTCTGGGAGTAGCTGGTTGCGCATGCCGCCCAGGACGTTAGAGGTGGCCTCGGTGGCGAGTATGACGGGCTGGACGATTGTGGGCGGGATCTGCCGTAGGACTCCGCCCACTGCACCCGTCACGCCCTTATTCTCGTGCTCCTCCCGCGCCACGCGCGCGATCGTGGACGCCGTCTCAGATACACCCTGCGAATGATAATAAACGGAATATTAGATATGCCCTGGGAATGATAATAAAAGGAATATTATGCCAGGAAAAAATATTCCAATTTTAGATAATAGTGATAAACGTAATATTATCCCAGGAAAAAATATTCCTATTTTAGATAATAATGATAAATGGAATATTATGCTAGGAAATAATATTCCAATTTTAGATTATAATGATAAACGGAATATTATGCCAGGAAAAATATTCCAATTTGAGATAATAATAATAAAAGGAATATCAGATACGCCCTAGGAATAATGATAATAAACAGAATATTGTGTCAGGAAAAAATATCTCGATTTCAGATAATCTTTTTAAAATAAAAATTAAAAAGATATTTCTTTATTCGATTGCTAGTCAGCTATGACCATCACATGTGCAGGGGTACAAATGTTTGTGCATTACATTGTCTTATATATCCAATACTAGTGTGGTAAGATGTATATTAATAACCCTTCCAATGCTAAGGCTGAGGTCCAAAGCACAAAGATGCAAAGATTTTTGAAAACCATCTAAACCCTGCCATGTTGGTATTCATTGGATAGCTGCCACTGAGTACTCTCAGATCAGTACCCATGCATCAGGGTTTCAGTTTTTTTGCCTCATTTTCTATTGGTGGCGTTTAGACATGTTTCATAAAAAAGATTTGCGTCCTTTTACTTTGGACGAAGGTTGCCTTAGCATTGGAAGGGTTAATGTCACTGAAAAATGAAACCTGAAAATTGCTGTACCTCTCGTAAAACATGATATGCGTTAGTAACACCCTCCCTCAAGTCTGCCGGTTGAGCCCTACGATGCCGTTTCTTCCTTCGACGTTTCCTCACACTCGGTCCCGGTGACACCATGTCGAACGCCACCTCGGCAAAATACTGCACCGTCTGGACAACGCGATTGGTCAGCTCCAGAGCGGCCATGGCCGTCGACGTGGTGAACGAACTGGCGCCACGCTGTATGCCTCGCACCAGGCGGCCATCTTTTTTATACTGCTCGACGGGCAACCAGAAAAGGTCCCTGATTCCTTGCACTGAGGAAAATCAAAAACAATAAAATCGATGAATACAAATATCAAAGTACAGATTCAAAATCAAAAGTGGTGTATGTATGACATTTTACATATAGGTGATATGAATCTAAATACAAAAAATAACAATTTTCCTCCAAAAAAACTAAATTTCTGAAACCAATTAAAATCTCCTAAAATAGGTATGGTAGAAATGAAAAAATAAATACAATACAAAAAATAATAATTTTCCTCCAAAAAAAACTACATTTCTCAAACCAATTAAAATCTCCTAAAATAGGTATGGTAGAGAGTAAAAAATTAAAACAATACAAAAAATAACAATTTTCCTCCAAAAAATATTCATTTTTTTAGACCAATCAAAACTGACTTACCTAATTGCACTAAAGAGTGCATTGGTCCTACGCCGCCCAGGATACTGGGCAGTTGGTTCTTTTTGATGTCTCCCAGCCAGTGGTTCAGGGCATGGATGAGCAAACGATCAAAACCCAGCAGCCTAGTAATCAATAAACCCAATCACAATTGTTAAAATCAAATAAGGAACCAGAATACCTAGAGGATACACATTAATGCAGTATAAAACATATTGGTTTCCATTGTGTATTTACCCTTAAATTGACCGGAAGGACATAAATAAAATGTGATTGTATTGTTATAACAAAATGTAAGATTTCAAGAGGAACTCAAAACCATCAAACAATGCTAAAATAAAGATTAACTGTCTTACAAATGATGTATCCTAGAGGATAGACATTAATGCAGTAAGAATACACATTAATTTTCATTATGTTATGTATTTATCTTTATTTTTACCAGAAGGATATTGTAACTTAATTATTACAACTAAATATATTAAGGTGCCAACAGAGACTCAAGACCATCAAACAATGCTGAAATTAAGATTACCTAACTGCCAATTAATCAAATTTCAGACACAATGCTTGTCCAATCAGAATCAAGAAGTTCCTTTGACATAAATATGAAAAAAAAGATCAAACAAAAAGATCACATCAAAAACATCTATCAAAAATATCACATAATATTAACTCAACATCTATTCAGATATGGGAGAAGAATATTAGTTCGAATTGTCCAATGAGAAGAGATTGTGTTTCAGCCTTACCCGTGTCTATGGTTAATTCTTGTCAGTCTCAGCTCTGAGGTGTTGAGTTGTGCCAGTCCAACCAGCAGACCAGCTAAGGTGCCCTGAAAACACACAAACACATCATATACTACATAATAGGTCCTCAAACTTGATACCAGTCAAAACACTTTTATCTGAGATCATATTTTTACATACATGTACTAGTAATTGAGCATTCAAGTTGAAAATTGGTCATTTCTCTCTTAATGAAATTAAGCGGAAATCATATAGTTTTATAGTATATTTACATTATATACATTAAAACCTTTTCCATAATCCAATTCCATCACATGATAGTCCCTCAAACATAATACCAGCCCAAAGACAGGGATGTCCAAATATTGAAGTACTGGAGCACAGACAATTGCTCCTGGAGCACAACAATTTTTGTTGGTCGCTGTTCGACAATCATTCTTAATATTTTCCTCAACCTCCATAGCTATGTAACGATCCTGACCATAATCAATAGATGGCATCGATAATTTCAGTTTACCTGTTATCTAAATACAATTTGTATTCTACAGTGAAACATTTAAGAGACTCATTGGGATATGCTTTCAAAATATTTCTTTAGTTAACGAGTGATTGAACGTTTTGTCTTGCCACATGTTTTGAAGCTTTTGTCACACGATAGTGAGACAATGGTACAGTTGGACACCAGGGACTTAGCCGTAATGCGTCCAGCGTGTCATTTGGACACGCAGAACACTGTTTTTTGACAGTTTGTACACCCAAAAGTTTATGTCAGAATTTGCTGAAGATGACTTTTCTTAGAAGATAGAAGATGTAGAAGCTGCAGTGTCATTTTTATAAGACACACAAAGCAGTATCTGGCCTAAAAAAGCAAAATCTGTAAAGGTTTAAGGTCTATCTTATTAGTAGTATGTATTTTGTACCACACTTAGGACACGCAAAAGTCTATGAAACCTCTATTTGGACACCCTGTTTCCGAATATCGGCTAAGACCCTGTTGGACACCCTTGCAAAGAGAAATGAAACTCCAATCCAAATACTAATCTGAGTCGAGTAGGTTGAATGTGCTCCTCTTACCTGCTCCATATCTACCCTCTTGCCAGCGTAGTCTAATCGGATAGGAACATCAGGCGAAAACACAAAACATCTGAAACAACAAACAAACACAACCTTATTAGACATTCAAACTATATACTGTATGCGGCTTTAATTTTGAGTGCTTAAGATAAATGGGAAAGCATTGAAAAGATTCTCACATGTGAATGTTATGTGAATATTACTAACGAGAATAACTTAAATAAATGGGATAGCATAGACATTTCTCACCCTTGAATGTTACGTAAATATATTACTAGCATGAGTATAACTAAAATAAATGTGATAGCATTGAAAGATTTCTACTATGTAAATATAACTAACATGAGTATATCTAAAATAAATGTGATAGCATTGAAAGATTTTGACCATGTGAATATTACTAACATGAGTATATCTAAAATAAATGGGAAAGCAATTTCTCACACGCGAATATTACATGAAAATTACTCACTTAAAGAATATAGGTGGTTCTTGTTCCACCACATCCTCCTCCTCCTCCTCTAATCCCTCCTCGTCATCCTCCTCAGAATCCGATGTGATCTCGTCGAACATGATCAGGAGATCCTGGGGGTCCGGGGGCGGCGATGCAGCGTGGCCCGCGACTGTCATGACGGGTGCTGCCGCCTGGTGAGCCTTGGGGACACTAGCTGCAGCCGGCGCGGGGGAGGGGGAAGACGAGGAGTCTGGTATCGGGGGTCCACCACCAGAGGGAGCCACACCCACTGACTTCGCTCCTCCGCCCCCCGACATGGCAGTGAAGAAGTTACGTAGGAAAAACACAGCATCCTGCAAAATGCGAAAAATTTGCGAACATGCAAATCAGGATCTTAATGTTAGTTACATTCATGATTTATGATAATTAGCTGGTCCTTAGGCCTAAAAAAGTGTTTGTTTCCTGTAATGGTCAGGAAAAAAAAGGGCATGTAGGTAGGTAAAATATCTTTTTCGTATTCTTTTTTTTTTTTTAAATGTTTATTTCATGAGTGTATTATGTTAATTAGGAGTTGGAAAGGCGAAAAAACTTTATGGTAGGGATTTTCTTTAGTAAAAACCTGTTAGGGCCAGGTTACAGGAAACAAACACCTTTTTTAGGCCTTATGATTGATACTTGAGTTAAAACTCTATTCTAATCATCTTGGTATAAGAAGCTTATTATGATGGAGTCATGATTGATGGACTTACGTGGGCAGTTATTTCAATATTGATCAGTCTTTCATGATTTCACACAGAAATATAACCATGTAATCATCATATTATTGGTAGAGAATGAAGACTGATGAAGACTAGGTTTCCAATCAATTTCTAGGTATACTAGAAACAGCACAATTGATAAAAGACAACATTTCCATTTACTTTTATTTTTTTCTCTCCCAATGTTTGAGCTCAAGCTTACCTGGTCTATGTTGAGTCTTAGCGGCAGTAAGGAGACCTTTAGTGAGCACTCCTGCGCTAGCAGCACAGGGTCTGGGCGAACATGCAGCAACTTGATGACAACCTGGACACAAAAATACAACAACAAACACAGAGTAAGCACTAGTAGTGGAACAATTCAACCTAAACTCGAATAATCGGCGTCATGATCTATAAACAAGCGCTCGAGTCTGAAAATTTAGAGCTCGGAATTTAGGAGCTCAGGAATTGGGTTTCAATTTGCTAAAGAATGACCCCCAAGTACAATTAAAATTGGCTATAAAGTCATTGGTTTACTGGCCTCTTGTTTGGCCACTCTGTCTTTATATTGGCTCAAGCAGTCGCAGTCAATTAACCCTTATGCGGCTGGTGGCTAATTTGGCCAATACTAAATGATGCGAAAAATGACTGAAACCCTGGCAAATGGGTACTCATCTGAGAGTACTCAGCGAGAGCTTTCTAATGAATACCAACATCCCCAGGTTTAGATGGTTTTCAAATATCTTTGCATCCTTGTGCTTAGGACAAAAGTAGCCTTAGCATTGGAAGGGTTAAATCAAGTTCTGGACGTAAAAATCATTACCTCTCAGCCTTTGCGCTTTTTGAAGGTGCATCTTATAAGAACTAAAGATGAATCTAAAATTATTGCACAGGTTTGAATTAACAGGTAGGTAGTACTGACCATGTTGGCGTGAGACTGTCTGGGCATGGCTTCGGAGGTGTAGTGATACAGGAACTTGTTGATGTGTGAAGAGGCCAGGCGGTCGCGAATCTCCACCTCGTGGATGAGAATGATCTGTCTGGAGGCCTGCTCCGTATTCTCAGGAAACGACTCATGCTGCATACGAACCTATAACACAAAAACAATATACAAATAAACCCTTAGATCCTGTGAAAGGGATCATGTATGATGAGAATGATCTGTCTGGAGGCCTGCTCCGTATTCTCAGGAAACGACTCGTGCTGCATCCGAACCTATAACACACAAACAATATACAAATAAACCCTTAGATCCTGTGAAAGGGATCATGTATGATGAGAATGATCTGTCTGGAGGCCTGCTCCATATTCTCAGGAAACGACTCGTGCTTCATGCGAACCTATAACAAATAAAGAATATAAAAACACACCCTAAAATCTCCGGAAAAGGGTACTAATGCCTGGATGGCATAATTGCTACAGAATCTTCTTCCTTATGTCAATAATGACAATATATTACCCAAAATTGAATAAACTAGGCTATGTATAAATATGAACTTCAGAGTATCATTCAAACTATTGAATCATAGTTCTAGGTGTTAGAATTAACCCATTTAAGTCTATAAACTAAGGAAGTATCAGTCTTCTCCGAATAAGCACACAGACCCAAAAATAACCTCACCTCCCTTTTTTCTGAAAAATGTTGGACGGGCAAACCAGAAGATATTATTTTCTGGGATTTTTTTTTTCAAGAAATGTGTGTTTCGTGCATGTTTTAAGTTGATTGGTAGGGATTTCTTGAGTCAAAAGGCCAGGTTAAAGGAAACAGATTCCTATCTTAGACCTTAGAGAAGTGTTTTACCTTGTTAAGCTGTAGTTCCATGAGTACGTCTAGGTCTCTGCCCGGTCCACCACTGGCCTGCCAAGCCAGCTTGCCCTGCCTGCCCTTATGAGGCTCCTTCACACCCTTACCCTTACGCACACTGCCGGGCGAGCCCTGGAACCGAACTGAAGGCAAAAACAGAAATACAGCACTCCATAAGGGTTTGATAACATTAGGAACAAAACGATACGGTACCAGTATCGGTACCAACAAAAGGATACAGTATGTTAATGGATATTTATTGAATCACTACCTTAAACATTTTGTTGCAGGGATTCGGAGATGCTGAGGGTAGATTCAATAGAATCACAGGCAGTTGCCCATACAGAGTGACCCCCCCCCCCCCCTTCCTATTCCAAATGCTAATTGTCTTACTAAAATCTCTCAATAACTTTACTTTTGCACAAAACCAATAAGGTTTGTTAAACTTTCAAACCCACATCATAAAGGACAAACCCCATGCAATTGTTTATCAGCACTTTTTCTCCCATATTCTGGCTAGATTATGGCTTATAATTGGTGCAGGAAACCAGAGTGCTTAGCAAGAACCACCACCTGCCCCTAAGTTACTGGCAACTTTCTTACATTCCCCTTACATTCAAATCTTG
The DNA here is from genome assembly GCA_963942565.1 of Maea johnstoni. Lineage (NCBI taxonomy): Eukaryota > Metazoa > Annelida > Polychaeta > Spionida > Magelonidae > Maea > Maea johnstoni. The sequence continues at coordinate 10,997,069 of OZ012686.1, read as the reverse complement.
TATCTGCCTCTGACATTCAAATCCTACCCGGGTCATGTGATTAAGTTGCCAGTGACTTGTGGTTTCCTCCACCAATAACAACTGGCTAGTCACAACAAAGGGACGAAAAACGATATTCCAAATTCTTCCCCTGACAAACCCTATAACCGATATACACACCCCTGGTGGGACTGAGACTTACTATGTTTGCTGGTGTCATGACCGAAGTCCTGTCCGCCGTACATGTACCACACAAGCGACATCTCCCTCAGCGTGTAGCGGTAGACGGCGGGAGGGAAGTGTTCCGGCGCCTTAAGCTGGTCCGTCTTGCCCAGGGGCAGCGTGAAGTGGTCCTCCACAACCTGGATCGGCTCCTGGCTCAGAACTCGCACCACCGGCTCCCCATCACGAGACTGCAGGACAAGAGAGAAATCATACTACAGAGTGGACCAATATCCAAATAATTACCCTCATCAAGTAGGGGTTATACCACATGGAAGATGGTAAAGTTAACCTTATCAAAATTCTACTACCATTACTCACTATTCTGTTATCTAAATATCAACTTACAAAGTAAGTGAATTTAAGATGATTTATCAATGGTTATATGATAATACAGTTGATTGTAGGTTACATACCGATATACCAAGCCCCAGGCAGTCTATGCCACCATCCCGTACTTATACAGGCCTGGGAAATATTTTGGGATTGTACGAGCCTGCAAATTTTTTTCTATGTAGAGTGTATAGTTCACTTATTTGACAAAAGCGTGAAAATTTGGCACATGTGTAGTTTGAAGGATGGGGATTATTTTAAAGCCAGGTAAACATCTCAATTGTCATGGTAACCAGCAGCCATCTTGAATTTCAAAGTGGTCGCCACTGAATTCTCTTTCTTGCCATATTTCTACATGGCACAAACCACAACTGTCAACTTTCACACTTTTGTCAAAAAAGTGGACGCTTCTCCCAAATTTTGGCTCCTAGCCTCCGCACTAGTAGGGTAACGTACCGATATTCCTAGTCCGAGATCGTCTATGATACAGAACTCCTCTCCGCTGCTAACCTGCTCCGTCTCCTCCGAGAGCGTGCTGCCCGTGATCTCCTCCTCATCGCTGATGTACTGCGCCATGTTGCGGCCCGCGGGGTCCGCCCATTGGGGCTTCGGCGCCGTCTGGCTCTCGTCCGGGAAAAAATACAGCTCAGTGCCGTGAGCACCATCGTGAGACGGCGAGCCAAAGCCTGGAGATTATAAAAAAACTTCTGGTAAAATTGTATTTGTGTAGTGTAGTAAAAGTTATTTTAATAGCTTAGAGTATTTCAGTGTAGGGGTGGGTACTGCGCCATGTTGCGGCCCGCAGGGTCCGCCCACTGGGGCTTGGGCGCTGTCTGGCTCACGTCTGGGAAGAAATACAGCTCAGTGCCGTGAGCACCATCGTGAGACGGTGAGCCAAAGCCTGTGGGTCACAAAAATCATGGTAAGCGATTCTAATAGTTTAGAGTATTTCAGGATAGGGGGGATTTTTTTGGGCTATTGGTCACAAAAAAACTTTGTGAGTACGGTTGAATACCATAAGAACAAAAAGGTACAGCATCGTTATCGGTACCAACCAAACAATACAGTATTATAACAGTACTGTTAACAGTACTTAATTGCATTATTACCTTATGAATGTTGTTGTGAATATTCATTTTAATGGTTTATAGTATTTCAGTAATTTATATTTAGTAAAAAGGTTAGAATCATGTATGTTACTTTTATGAGTTCCATATTTATGTCATAAGTTACATAAGCTTAAAGACTAATAAGGAAGTTATGACTGACCTTCTCTTGAGGTGTTGGGACTTGTGGACTCTTTCATTGCGTCCGCCATCATGTCGTGGACCTGCTCCATGTGGGACTGTGTTAGAGGACTGCCGCTTGAGACACTCTCACTCTTCTGAAAAACAAAGCAAAATACACCTGAACTTTTCCGAAAAACAATGGAAAATACACCTAAATACACCTAAAATACCGAAAATACACCTAAACATTTCTGAAAAGCAATAGAAAATACACCTGACTCATGCTGGACTGCACCAATGGACTTTACTCATCTTGCGCCTAGAATATGATAGTTTATTCTGCTAAGGTTAGCAAGCTGCGTTTGTGGCATCATTTTATGTATTTATGACTACAGCTGTTCTGCATATTGTATACAAAAGATTATTGTTCTGTTATCCTTGAGGTGGTGTCGTCCTCGCTCATAGATTATCATAATTTCCCTGAGAATTCCTTAATTAAACCCCTTCACACCTTATAAAAAAATTAAAAGATTTTTTTTAAAATAAATAAAAATAAAAATAGAAATAGAGTATTGTCCTCTCACCCTGGAGGCGGTGTCGTCCACGCTCCTCTTCCTGGGCGTGGCGGTTGAGGCGCTGTCCTCCAGGGGGGCCTGCAGGTCCCCGTCCCCCGCAAAGTACACGATCAGCTCCTGCAGCGCCTTGCACGAGTCAGCGCACGTACGCACGTGCAAGATGTTGTTGGAAGCACGGAAATCAGTCTTGGGGTATTTCTGCAAGAGGACATGTAAAGTATTCATCATTATGGTGATGATGGTGATGATGATGATGATGATGATGATAATGATGATGATGATGATGATGATGGTGATGATAATGATTGTGATAATGATGATGAGGATGATGATGATAATAATGATGGTGATGATGATGGTGATGATGATGATGACAACGATGATGATGATGATGTTGGATACAACATTCTTAACAACAACAACAGCTATGATGATGAACAGTTAGAACAGATGGCAGAGGTATATTTGCCCTAATGAAATTATTAGCATGGTTCTGCAGGTTCAATTTGACCTTGTGCGATACTACGGGCTGCTCGCAGACATCTTACCATATACTATTTTTTACAACATGGATTCTAATAAAATTGTATTGTAATGGAATTTACAAGCAATAAAGATCTTCAACTAGCCATGTAATGTCATGTCAAAGGCAACTAATAACGGTTTGGGAATTATAGGTTTGTCAAGTGAAGACGGCATGATAAGGATGATAGAAATAATACTCACTGGATCCTTGCCATCACTGGTACGCAGCGACAACTCAAACAGTCCCACATCTAACACACACACATAATCTGCAAGAACAAATACAACTACCGTAAATTCTCGGAAATTCAGACCCCCTAGGAATTAGGGCCATTATAGTTATTTTGCAGTGACAACTCAAACAGTCCCACATATAACACACAAACATAATCTGCAATAACAAATACAACTCCCGTAAATTCTCGGAAATTCAGACCCCCTAGGAATTAGGGCCATTATAATTATTTTGCAGTGACAACTCAAACAGTCCCACATATAACACACAAACATAATCTGCAATAACAAATACCATTACCGTAAATTCTCGGAAATTTGGACCACCCTAGGAATTTGGGCCACTAAAAATATTTTGCAAAATAATTGTAGGGAAATCTGGGCCACCTTCCGTCAATATTTTCAGAAAGCATTGGCCACCCTCAACCCATATAAATTGTAATTATTAAGAAGTGTCCCAAATTACCGAGAATTTACGGTAAAATAAGACAACACAATAATCAACTAGCTAGGCTTTGGTCAATACATAATTATTATCAGTTACCATGAATATTCTTTGCATAGATACCTTCTCATTGTATGTAACTCACTCAAGCAACAATCATAACCTATACCAGACTCAATGATACAGTGGCAATAGCAGACTCAAACGTACAGTGGCAAGATTGCCGGCCTGAGTGCTGGGAGGCAAGGGGTCCAGAGTTCAATCCCAGGCAGGGGCGTGTAGGGGTTCGATTACTCTATAAACTGGGGCGACCACTGAAAACCTTCATTTCTTACTCTTTATTGTCTGTCGCCCAATTATCAGGAGAGATTACTAAGAAGAGTTTCATATTCATTTCATATCATCGTTCATGCTATCTGTGTCTTCTGCATATACAAAAAAGCTCTCCTTCTTACATGTCTGAGCCACCCTTTAAAAAAAAAGGGTGGCGAACCCTTTAAAAAAAAACAATCATAACAATCATAACCTATCCTAAGATCACAAGTACCTAAACCTCTAGGATAACGTGAGGTTGGTTATTTTATTAAATATTATTATACCTCACGTGAAGATTGCAAGACGTGATTGGCTAACTGAGGTTCACCATTCCATGCTGTTGTACTCACGAGGCAATGTGAAACCCCTGAGGTACACATTCTCAGGCTTCTCATGAAAAGTTCCCTCCTGTGGCTAGTGACACCTACTGGGAAAAGTGCAAGTCATCAGTCATCTGTGACCTTGGCCTCATCCAAAACAGAAGACAGTCTTTTCCCCGCATCAGCGACCAGCAGTGGTTTGATATGGTCAGCAAGAACTTTGCCATTTCACATTGTGGGGTTGGTTTGGTATAATAAAACAAACATACCGTAACATCCCAGTGGGGGTAACATGATGGAATGGATCCCCTCAGGAGAATCCATTCCATCATGTTACCTCCACTGGGATGACATATTTGTATATCATAGATCCAGACGACAACTTCTAGAGTAATTGTTAACCATTAATGGATTAAGCAAGAATTAGGTACTGTAGAATAGGAAATTAATCCTAGGTGCACATTAACCGAATTTCTGATTTCGTATTTTTTATTCCGAAGAGCTAATATTGAAGGTTAATATCCTAATGACAGGAATGATACATCCAAGTTCCATTACACCAAACTGAACCCACTCGGAAAAATTCGGCAAAATAAACCGCTCGGATTAATTTCCTATTCTACAGTAATTGAAAAGTGACCACTTACTGCGTTTGAGGTCGACTGAGCTGGCGTGACATCTATCAGAGAGGTAGAGGGCAGCGTCGTCAAGGATGAAGCGAAGGAGAGAGGTGGGAGATTCCGCTATGATATTACTAGATATACTAAACATCTCCGCAGTCAGCATGGCACGAAGTGGCATATACAGTGGCCTGCAATACAACAAGATAAGATTTATCCCAAAGTGGCATATACAATGGCCTGCAATATAAAATGGGTAAGATTTATACCAAAGTGGAATATACAGTGGCTTGCAACAAGATAGATTTAAGAATTGTGCACATATGTAGGTTATTTTCAAGTCTTTTTATAAATGTATTCCTGAACTTTAAAGAACTGCATCACTAAAGGTACAATCTGAAAAAGCAAGTGATTATATGCAGTGGCCTACAATACAAGGGTAAGATTTATCCCAAAGTGTCATTAATATATTTACAACAGCCTATAATACAAAATGGACAGGATTTATCAGAAAGACCTAGACCACACTAAATTTTAGTTATGAAAAGTGTATGGATGAATTGCACAGCACCCAGGTTCTGTCATGGGTTCTGAGAGCGCATCCAGTGAGCGTTGATCTATGTGGCGTACAGCACCTCTGCCATGTACAGCTGACACAGGGAATATCAAGCCACAAACAGTAAAATACAAATCACTAAATAAATATATAATCTCAATACGGGTGACATCGATATGGCCCATATCGATACATAGATAACTATCCTCAAACAATATAGCCTGCTTTCACTCGTCAATACATATATCAATGCATTGAAATATTGAAAAAATAATAGGAGACTTATATTGGTGTCGTATGACATGTTGTCATGTTAGCATGTTGTACGATACTAGCATAGGGATCAAATGTTCAAAAAATGGTGTGCAGTTTAATCTATGCGGACTCCAGGGATGTGCAAAGTATGCACTAATTAAACTGCCATAATACTAACACGATATACAGTAAAATATTTAGTTTCCAGTCTCCTGATTACACTTCTAAACACACCCAATTCTCTCGATTTGTCTTACTAATGACTTACCTATAATCTACAGAGCAGCTCCATAAATGGAGGTGAAGTTCAGTGACTACCTCAGGCAGTGTATAACCCAGGATGGCATAGTCAACAACATCAAAGAAATCCATTATCTGAAATAGGAAAGAAATGAGTGCAAAAAGTGTTAAGAATTATTAAGAAAATAGTGAACACAATGTAAGTATTCATACCGTGATAATTATACAGTACAGTCCAGTCCCAGTTAAATATATAGTGCTGATACCGACTACTTTTGCCATACGACCCTATCGTCTAGAAATGATGGATGGAAACGATGCGCAAATAGACTGAGCAGTAGAAAACATCATAGAGGTGTTTTGTTTATCAATCGATTCAAAGGATTCGCAGTAGAAAAACACACATCTCCCAGAATATTGGTCACAAGGCATTTCAGGCACATCAACGAAAGATAAGATATCTTTAATACCAACATTAGTACCAGCTTTTTAGAACATTTTTATACAGCCTGATATTATTTTACTTTGAGCCGGTACTCTAGTTAGGGCTGGACTCGATACGCACAGCGATTCTGAATTGGCATTTCTTGAGGATCGATACTCAAGAAATGCATATTCCAAGCGCTATTTCGATTCTTGGGACCGACCTTCGCGGTCTAATCCCTTGAATCATTAAGCTAAAACAAGTGAAATTGCGGCGAAACACAGAAATACAAATAAACATGCAAATAAAACTCACATGTTGTTGTAGTTGTTATTCGTTTTTCCGCTCCGCGAAGCATGGAAAGCCGCCGAAAGCGGTGCTTCGGCGTGAGCCTTTCCTTTGGGAGGGTGTGGTGAGGGACAGATGCATACTGACAATACAAAACGCGCGAAATACTTGTCCCTCGCCACACTTTCCAATGAACTATGTCACGCATTTTTTTCTAATCGTCGGCCTTCCAGCCCAATCGAGAATCGAATCGAAATAATCGAAATCAAAAACAAGATAGACGCCAGTGGCGTCAAGAGGTTGATTCCTTGTATGTCTTTTTGTAGTTAATCATTTGCAATTTTTTGTTTTTTTAATATTTTGCTATTTTGAAATTTTTCTGATTTTTGTGTTTTTTCGTTAGTGGTTACAGATTGATACACACTTGTAATGCTGCTGATGATACTTACAGACTTTTTAATCAAAAACCAAGTTTGTGAATAGACATTAATATCAGTTTGGAGCACTATAAAACATTTTCCTTTTTTATGAAATTCTTTATCTTTTTATCATACCTAATAGTGCCAAAAAATACATCTGAAACACATATCTTTCAAATTTTTCATAAGATTTCTATCTAAAACCCTCCCTCAAATATTTTCCAAAACTATAACCCACTTCTAGCTATCCAGAAACTTTGACAAACTCACCACCCACCATCACCTATCCAGTAGATCACCAAACATGAACGGGAAAAGCCCACATCCTGCACTGCAAATGACAGTCAACAAAACCCCACCAATAGCATGCTTGCCACAACTTACTTAATGCTGCCTGAAGAACTTTAGTCCGTGACTTACCCTTACATGAAAATGGCCAAACACTGCCAGAATGCAAACATGCACAGGGATCAACCTTATGGTCCCTTAAAGGGCATATGCCCCTGAACCATGTGATTTTGCTACCAGATGATGAATTATAGGAGCCAAGTTTGTGAACGGACATTAAATATCAGCTTAAAGCATTTTAAAAACTTTTCCTTTTTTTGAAATTCTTTATCTTTTCATCATACCTAATAGTGCCAAAAAATACAGCTGAAACACAAACCTTTCAAACTTTTCCCTGGGAGCATGCCCCAAGATCCCCAAACCTGGACAATGCACCCCTGGCAAAACCATACCGTCGTGGTGGCCGCACAGGAATTTAATAGCCCCTAAACTTAAAATCCTGGGAGCCAAATCTGCTCCTGTCTGAAAATGTTAAAGTCAATCACTGATGCATGTAACAAACTGACTGGCTGCCTGCAAATAACACCACATCAAAATCAAACATGTTGCCAACAGCCAAAAATCCACTCCCCCTTAACAGAGGCTTGTGACTCTCCCCCACAACACAAAATGTTAACACATAAGCTAAGTATATACAACAAAGCCCATGCATTAAAATAAGTGCCGGCTCTCAAATATTAAAAAAGACCAACAGTTAAACAGCGAATAAAAAATTTCATCATAACCTAAAATTCAGCACGCATAAATAAAATGCAACTTTTGACAAACTAAACTAATCACTAAGCCTATCCGCCAAATATAAACATGAACATTTTAACACACATACTTCAGAAAAAGAGAGCGATGGGGGGCGGGGTTAAAAATTTGACATCTGACATATCATCAAAGTAACACAAAACATTTACATGAAGATGGCCAAACACTGCCTAAAAGCAAACATGAACAGGGATCAACCTTATGTACCCTTTAGGGGCATATGCCCCTGGTTCATGTGATATTGCAACCAGATGAAAAAATATACGAGCCAACTTTGTGAAAGGACATTAAATATATGTTTGGAGCATTTTAAAACATTTTCCTTTTTCCTTAAATTCTTTATCTTTCTATCATACCTAATAGTGCCAAAAAATACATCTGAAACACATATCCTACAATTTTTTCATAAGAATTCTATCTAAAACCCTCCCCCAAATATTTCCCAAAATTATAACCCACTTCTAGCTATCCAAGAAACTATGACAAACCCACCATCACTCATCCAGTAGATCACCAAACATGAATGGGAAAAGCCCACATCCTGCACTGCAAATGAGAGTCAACAAAACCCCACCAATAGCATGCTTGCCACAACTTACCTGCTGCTGCCTGAAGAACATTAGTCCGTGACTTACCTTTACATGAAAATGACCAAACACTGCCTGAGTGCAAACATGCACAAGGATCAACCTTATGGTCCCTTAAGGGGCATATGTTCCTGGATTATGTGATTTTGCTACCTGATGATGAACTATAAGAGCCAAGCTTGTGAATGGACATTAAATATCAGCTTAGAACATTTTAAAAAAAATTCAACTTTCTTGAACTTCTTTATCTTTTTATCATACCTAATAGTGCCAAAAAATACATCAGAAACACAAACTATTCAATTTTTTCCCTGGAAAAATGCTCCAAAACCCCCAAACCTGGACAGTTAAAACATTTCCCTTCCACTGAAATTCTTTATCTTTTTATCATACCTAATAGTGCCAAAAAATACAACTGAAACACATATCCCTCAATTTTTTCAAAAGAATTCTATCTAAAACCCTCCCTCAAATATTTTCGAAAACTATAACCCACTCCTAGCTATCCAAGAAACTATGGCAAACTCACCACCACTAATCCAGTAGATCACCAAACATGAATGGGAAAAGCCTACAACCAGCACTGCAAATGACAGCCAACAAAACCCCACCAGCAGCATGCTTGCCACAACTAACATGCTGCTGCCTGAAGAACTTTAGTCCGTGACTTACCTTTACATGAAAATGGCCAAACACTGCCTGAATGCAAACATGCACAAATATCAACCATATGGCCCCTTAAGGGACATATGCCCCTGGCCATGATCTTCCGCCACTAAAGCAGGTCCAGCACTACCAGAAACCCAATATGCATGCAATAACTTTGTACTTAAACCTAAAATAGACTGATACACACTTGTAATGCTGCTGATGATACTTACAGACTTTTTAATCAAAAACCAAGTTTGTGAATAGACATTCATATCAGTTTGGAGCAATTTAAAACAATTTCCTTTTATTTGAACTTCTTTATCTTTTTATCACACCTAATAGTGCCAAAAAATACATCTGAAACACATATCTTCCAAACTTTTCATAAGATTTCTATCTAAATCCGCACTTAAAAAAACTTCCCTATTTTTGAATTTCTTTATCTTTTTATCACACCTAATAGTGCCAAGAAATACAACTATAAGAGCCAGTTTGTGAATGTACATTAAATATCAGTCTAGAACAATTTCAAAAAAAAATTCCCATTCTTTGAACTTCTTTATCTTTCTATCATACCTAATAGTGTTAAAAAATACATCAGAAACACAAACTTTGTAATTTTCCCTTTATTTTGATCAGTATTTTCGTTTGTTTTGCATCTTGGGCGATACAAATGCAGGGAGATGCTGCCTGGGCCCGAGCACTGGGTTGAAGGGGTATGGGACCGGCATCGGCATCATAGGGTAGAAGCCTGTATACTTCAGGTCTGCTACTTCACTCATGTTGAGAAGAGTTTCTAGGGACAGAACTGCAGGCAGCACTAAACATCAGGTAGACTGAAGGTACATCAGAGAAATTCAATACACCATGCAACCTGAAAAAATAATCATACATACCATCAAAGCAACACAAAAATATCAACACAAAACATATCTCACCAAATGCAATCTTATATTATCACACCGACACAATATCTTCTTTAAACAGTAATTGTTTTGTTTGAGGGACAGTGAAGATTTGCATGGTTTCTATATTTTGTGGATGTGTTTTTATAAAATTGTATATTGAGTGATAGTTTTGTATTGATACTTTTGTATTTATTTCAATTTAATGTATGCTTACTATTTTGGGTTGTCAGGTGAATCAAGTTCCTATGATGCTCTTTGGTGTAGATGCAGTATGATGTCGAAGCCAGTTTCTATGAGTGCTGCCTGCAGTTATGTCCCTTGACACCCTTCTCACCATGAGTGAAAATGCAATCCTGAAGTATGCAGACCATTAACCCTGCCATCCCATGCATTCGCATTACATGCTCTTTGGGCTTATAAGTTTGTGACCAATAAATTATAACAGTACACACTTTTCCTGTCACCCAAAACAATTAAAATCATATCTTTATCTAAAATACAACAACAGTGAGAACGGAAGGGACGGCAGGGTTAAAGGTCTGCTAACTTCAGGACTGCATACTACACTCATGGTGAGAAGGGTATATATACTGACTGCTGAAATCGCGATAAAAATATTTACTACTTCCGTTTTTTTCAAAGTTGTTTTCTTACGATTGTGGGGATCAAAAAAAATCCACAAATGGGCAGGATGGATTATTTAGAGTCTGTTTTCTTGAAGTTGAAACTTTTTTTCCAGTTTTAGTGGCGAAATTAATAAGTAAATTTAGAATTTCGCCAGGGTTCCTAAATCAACATTCCAAAAAGCCGTTTTTGCCGTTTTTTTCCCGAAGTCGCCATTTTTTTTCAAAAATTACAAATATAACCAACAAGTTATGATAATAGGGTAAAAGCCCTATTTGTTGCGAACACTTTGATGGGCCATTTGTAAATTTTGACCCAGAAACGGCGACGTGACAATTTATTGAAAAAAGTATGTTTTTTGTGTGAAATGCACACAATGCATATCAATGCCCTAATCTCGCTAATGTCAAAAAAATCAACTTCCGGTTGTAGCGAAAAGCTATTTTTTCGCTTCCAACCTGAAGTTGAATTAAAAAAATGATTGAATCAGATAGATGAGGATCTCATCTATCCAGGTAGGTAGTCATATTGTGATCGGGGGGTGATAGCTTGATGAAATTGACAGGAATCGGCGAGGTACCATTGAGAATGTACTCATCGCCATGGTCAACACGCCACCATCGATGCGTGTTGACAAATATCTCAAAATATTTTCGATTTTCCGAAACCAAAAGAATTAATCTTAATAATATAGATACTTGGCTTGTTAATTCTTTTGGTTTCAGAATTTTAGAGTTAGAGATGGCCACAAACGAAAGCTTTGAAATCGGGGTGCAAATTTCGTCAAACCCGATATTCAAAATGGCGGACCGTAACTCGCCAATGTAAAAAATACGTGAATGAACACGTAAGTAAAATAGTACAAAGAGGGATACAAATAGCCGCTCATTGGTTAATAAACCGCGGGAAAGAGTACCACGTGGTGTGACGGTGAGGCAGTGAGACCGCTCATTGGATAATTCACCAGAGACCACGTGGTGCTGCTCGCTAATGTCAAAAAAATCAACTTCCGGTTGTAGCGAAAAGCAATTTTTTCGCTTCCAACCTGAAGTTGAATTAAAAAAATGATTGAATCAGATAGATGAGGATCTCATCTATCCAGGTAGGTAGTCATATTGTGATCGGGGGGTGATAGCTTGATGAAATTGACAGGAATCGGCGAGGTACCATTGAGAATGTACTCATCGCCATGGTCAACACGCCACCATCGATGCGTGTTGACAAATATCTCAAAATATTTTCGATTTTCCGAAACCAAAAGAATTAATCTTAATAATATAGATACTTGGCTTGTTAATTCTTTTGGTTTCAGAATTTTAGAGTTAGAGATGGCCACAAACGAAAGCTTTGAAATCGGGGTGCAAATTTCGTCAAACCCGATATTCAAAATGGCGGACCGTAACCTCGCCAATGTAAAAAATACGTGAATGAACACGTAAGTAAAATAGTACAAACAGGGATACAAATAGCCGCTCATTGGTTAATAAACCGCGGGAAAGAGTACCACGTGGTGTGACGGTGAGGCAGTGAGACCGCTCATTGGATAATTCACCAGAGACAAACCACGTGGTGCTGGGAAACCCCAACACGCACCGTCACGTGATTAGCCGATCGCATTAAATATGCAGAAAACCCGCGCATGCGCATCCAACGGCCGCCCCACCAGACGCGCTACAGAAGCGTATTAGAGTGAAGAAAACATAAAGTATAAACACGTAAAAATCCACCAAAAAAAAACTAGGCAACCCACAGAAAAAATGAAACAAACATTATAAACTACACACTCAACTCTAACAGAAACAATAAACAAAACGACCCCACCACACCCCACTCTCCAGATCATGTGGCTAGAATTTTCCAAAACAGCCATGTAAGACAACATAGGGAAAATGCATCAACCAGCTCCCAGGACCCCCCCGGGAATGTAAGACAACAAAAGCGAACTGAATAAAGGTTGTTGTACAACAACCTCTAAAAATATGTCAATGAATCAAATCGAAAAAAATTGGATGTCAAGCCCAGCCCTAACTCTAGTGGTACGGGTATATGTGTGGACCCCAACTCACCTGTGGAAACCAATGTTGTGTTGAAGGCTGGACGCGGTGCTGCAGAGTCCCTCCCCTTAGCCCCACAGCCACAAGGAATTCCTACAAGAATGGACAAAGAAATACACATAAGCATAGGAAGCACAATTACAATAAGTGCTTGGGTTTAGAATAATAACAAGTTGAGGTTTACGATTAATCGTACCACCACCCCGACCTGCCCTGCTAGCTTGGTGTATCGTTAAAATACTGTAGCCTTTCGTTGGTACCGATACCAGCACCATACCATTTTGTTCTTTAGAGAGAAATAATGCAATAAAATATTGTTAACAGTACCTTTAAAATACTGCAACATTTAATTGGCATACTTAACTCTACCATTTCATTGATACCAATACTGATACTATACCGTTTCATTCATAGAGTTATCCATCCCTATCGGTTTACGAACAATCGTCACGCAACTATAGGAAGCACCTACCTTCACATTCCTGAATGTATCGAGGTTGATCTTGAGCGCTACGGAGAGCATGTCCAGGGTGTCCGCCCCGCCCCCCACCTGCCCGGCTAGCTTGGTGTAGACGCCTGGTTCTGACAGGTAGATGGTCGCGTCCTGGGTGGGCGGGGTGGAGAAACACGCTCGCTCAATCACACTCGACTCCAACGGAATGTCAACGCATCCTGAAACAGCAAGAGATGACAAAATTACATATAACATATATATATATATATATATATATATATACATATATATATATACATATATATATATACATATATATATATATATATATATATATATATATATATATATATATATATATATATATATATATATATATATATATATATATATACATATATATATATATATTATTTATTATAGCGAAAAACATCTCAGAGGTTCTAAATGTATTACGTAAAATGGGACTCTGAAATTATGTTCACAATAGAAAGTGTTCAAATAAGTTTCACTGTACATAGTCTAATAACCAGACAAGTGAATTGACTCATCACTGAAAAATTAATATATTTGTTAGTGACACATTCAGAGGTCTTTTCAAAATGTATTAGACAAAAATAGGACTTTGAAATAGTGTTCACAAAAGTTCTTCACATCTCAGAGTTGCTAACATTGAGCGGTTTACTGTACTACATAGGAAAAATTAACGGGCTTGTACGAGCTTGGCATACGACCAGGCTATACTCAGATACCCAGGCTCATAGAAGCTTGAAAATTCGTACCATTTTTTCATTTTAACCCCTGCATTAGCTGATGGTGGTAACGTCCATAAATTTCAACATTCCGGGCTCTTACAAGCCTGAGAAAAAATCCGGCCCCAAACGAACCCTGGATAATTCACAGGCTCGTACAAGCCTGGAATTTCAGCCCTATAGTTTAGCCGGGCGTAAAGTTGTACGGTTAGGCTTGTACGGGCCCAGAGAATATTTCAGGCTCGTACCAGTATGTGAATTTTTTCCTGTGTAGGCCTATTTTCTTTAGTTGTCTCACCTGAATGATAGAGGGCAGTGCGGTTGCTTTGTATGCACACATACAGTAGATCAGGATCCCCGTTATAACTGGAGACGCAGAAGATATTCCCATCCTCCACCTCTAGGAGAAACTCCCCCTGCTTCTCTGTGTTCACCTCTCCAGAGTCATCCTAGCAAAGAGAAATGGAAAACAGTTTACAGCAAGTACTCAAAACATTTAATTTTCATGTATCATGGTGAATGAGAGCAGGGACCCAAAATAGAGCAGTTGAGATACTGTATACCGCATCAAGTTAATTAATGTGTACTTAATGGACCCTGGAGTCCACATTTATTAAACTGTGCACCATTATTTGGACACCTGATCCCTATGCTAGTATCGTACAACACGCTGACATGATAGCATGCAAAAATTGAACTGCGCATCAAAGGCAGCTCGATGCCAAGCAAATTATTTTATACTTTATATATTCTGTTCAAGTTTAGCTGATCACAAAATAGGATTTTTGGAAATATATTCTGTTAAATTTCAGCTGATCAAAAAAAGAATTTAAAAAAATTCTGCTTAAGCTGTGAATGTATGTTACAGTAAACTGCCTACCTTGAGTCTGGAGCAGGCCAGTATTTTTCCCTGTGTGATGTTGACGTTTACGCAGACTTTGCTCTGTTGGTGGCGCTGCTCTTGTCGCTGTTTCCGCCTCTGACGAGCCTTCTGCTCATAGATAGAATAAAACTGCCCCGTTCCTTCCTCCGAGTCTGAGCTAGAATCTACAAAACAAAATACTCAGATTTCAACCATGAACTTGTATAAATTCATCAAAATATGGGTTAATATCCTCAGACAATGTCATGGGAATTATGTGGAGAGTCAGAGCTAGAATCTAGAAAACAATACAAAATCATCATAAACATTCAAGATTCGCAGGAATTTGTCGTAGATAGAATAAAACTCCCCTGCGCCTTCCGCACAGTCTGAACTAGAATCTAGAAAATAACACAAAAAAGAATCATAAACCTTCAAAATCGATAGGATCTCCACTTGGACTGATTATGGAACAGATAAAATAAAAATTGTAGTTGTGCCATTTTTCAGCATAAAGAATGCAATCGATTAGTCCAAATTCAGCATTCAAATACAACTTGCAGAAATAGACAAAGCTTATGTTTTCCAAAAGGTAGCCTTTGTTTATTAGTGCTTTCAGCTGTTAGTACAATAATTTACTGGAAAAAAAGAACTGGTGACTATTTAGTAGATGGCACTTTTTATTTTGTTATAGTGAAAAACATTGAATACTACCAACCTCAATCTGAAGCTGTAGTACCATGTTAAACAAAGCATTGTTAGTATATGACTGAATTAGATAATTCCTGACTAATTTATATGTTTTTATATATTCTATTCTTTTAGATCATAAACCAATTTCAAATCAAAGCTTCCAAATTGGGCCTAAATAAAAAGCATCCACAATGATATGATATATATGCATTATGTAAGGGTCAAACTCAATCATACAATACTTAAAATGCTTTCTGTCTCATTGCATGCCATAGCTGAATCTTGCAGTTTATAATAATCACAAATGAATGAAACTATACAAACCTGAGAGTGGGTCTGTAGTGTCAAGTGGAAGTGGAATAATACATGTAATTTCATTTTATTTTCAAATGACCAATATGCATAATTCCTCAAAACTTCTTTATAAAGATTTACGAGTGTTTTACATCCATATCCATCATTTAAATTGTTATTATACAAAGTTATATCCTTTACATGGGCCTACAAAAGTGTGTGTTTCCTGTAACGCTCAAATATATAAAATAGGGTAGGTAGGTAGGTAAACAATATGTTGAGGGAATTATTTCTTTTTTTCACAAAATTTGTGTTTCATGCACGTTTTAGGTTGATTGGGAATTGGAAGAGCGGTACCATTACAATACCATTTCATCGGAACCAATACCGTATTGTACTGTTTTGTTCTTTAAGGTATCTATCCCTACTTACCATACTGAATTCCTGATTTACACAAGATGAATCTGTCCTGCCGAATATTATAGTGAAGTCACTGACTAACTAGGTAAAGACTACAGATCTGTGAAGATCTTTAAGACTGTAAATACGCTAAAAGAATGTGAGATGGAAAGTATTACTTACCATACTGAATTCCAGATTTACGCATGATGAATCTGTACTGCCGTTTGTCTTGATAAAGTAACTGACTAAATAAGTAAAGACTACAGATACGTCTGTGAAGATCTCACATATAATACATACTACTTAAGTATTACATACCGTACTGAATTCCCGATTTACACATGACGAATCTGTCCTGCCGTGTGTCCTGGTGCAGTAGCTGACTGGCGAGGTCGAGCCCGTAGACGTGGCCCATGGGAAGCCCAAACTGTTCCTGTGGGTCAAGGGGAGCGGGGGCCAGCGGCTCCCACAGCAACAGGTCATTGTTTATCCTGGAGGAAAAAGTATGCCGATCAATTACTAAAAACATTCAATATCTCACTACAGGAAAAAAACGAAATGGTAATTTTGACATTAGGTCATCCATTAGATAGAACTCTGATTTTGCATCAACTAACCCCTTTTATGCTGGTGGTGGCTAATTTGGCAAATACAAAAAGATTTTGTCTTGGCATCTATTTTGCCATGGATATCAAATTAATTGATATCTGGCTCCGGCTAATACATTTTTCAATTTCTTGAAGTTGGTGAAAGAGATTGCATAATGGCTGCTTCAAAAGAGGTGACAGAATAACAAATGGTTGATTGTAAAATTAAAACATGGAATGAACCACGGTAAACCATATTGACTTGCATTATTACCGGTAACCAATACTATACAGGGAGATCCCCTTTAAAAGGGCAAAAGTCCATACCTATTGTAGAGAATTTCAAAGAAGTTTTTATTATGCAGCACCACATTGACATTGGGTAGGGTGAGGTCTAGTAGCATCCTAGTGTTGTTAGCAGCCTTCTCCTGGAACTCAGTCATCTCAGCCCGGTCGCCAGGGATCACGAGCTGGAAAGACAATACAATACAATACAATACTATACAATACAATACAATACTATTAGTTATCCTTGTTATGTAAATGGCAAACGGCAAAATGTTTACAAGAAGCTAGCTGTATCAAACGAGAATGCAGACCGAGTTCAATACTGCTGGCTAATTGCAGACATCAACAAGGATAACAAATTTATCATCAGCTATTATTGTTGCTATGGTAATCTTTATCGGCGGTTGACATGGCGCTTTCGGAAAATATTTGGCTTCGAACAATGAACGTTGTAAAAGGCATTGTTACTCGAGATTGCAGCATCATACCTTTTTTCTGAATTTATTTAGATGTTTATTTCCCATATCTAGCTTGCCAAATGTTTTAAAATCTTTGATGAGCCTTAACATCAAGTACACAGTAAGAGGATCGTTGAGTGTAGAGTCCTCCTCCTCCCCATCATCATCCAGCACATAGAGAACGTCTTATATTAAAATTGGCCAATACAAAATGATGCAAAAATCCTTAAAAAATGACTGAAACCCTTGCACATGGTACTCATCTGAGAGTCCTCAGCGAGAGCTTTCTAATAAATACCAACAAGACATGGTTTAGACGTTTTTCAGAATACTTTGCATCCTTGTCCTTTAGACGAAAGTAGCCTCAGCATTGGAAGAGTCAAAATCAAGCGCACAGTAAGTCTTACCTCTTCGTTATCATACATGACTTTCTTGGTGGAGAAGGGGGAGGGGCTAGGTTTGCTGAACTGACAGGCGCCATTGAGAGAATCGTGAGGCGTCGAGTCTTCTTCCTCCCCATCATCATCCAGCACCGAGAATGTCTGCGGGTACAGCTTCACAACAACTCTCGGCCAATCAAAACCATCCTCCTTCTCGGCTGCGGCACTCTCCTCGCTGCCGCCATGGCTGATACGCGCAAAGGATAATGGCGGTTCCTCAGGCGACATTTGGAATAAACCTAGGAAAGGAAGAAAGTCGGTTTAGTATCTTGGTCTTACTAAGGGTAGAAACCAAAGAATTAGCCAGCAGGGTGTATGGGCCTCATTTACACACCCTATCCCTCAAAACAAACCCCTTTGGACACCCAAATCTTTTGTAAGTAAATTCTTAAAATGTCATTTTCAAACATATGATAGTATATTGGACACACAAAAATATTACAATTGGCAATTTTTGGCACCCAGTTTCTAAATCCTGGCTAAGACACTGGTAGCAACATTAGAATAAGCCTAAGTGAGAAGGCCTATTTTAGTATCTAGTTCTTACTAATGGTCGAATACATTAGAATAAACCTAGAAAAGAAAGCATGTTTAGTATCTACTTCTATGTTAAAAATATTCGGGATAGACCTAGTAAAGAAAGTCTACTTAGTACCTAGTTCTTACTAATGGTAGAACACAATAGAATAAACCTAAAGGAGAAGGGATAGTCAAGTATATTTTGGAATAACCCCAAGTGGAAAAAACATGGTTACTTTGGAAGTTCTTACCAAAGGCAGACTTCTTGCTAAATCACCATCTCTATTGAGTTGCTATTCCAAGATAGCAGGTAAAATTGCTAGACCCAGAGTTTACTATCATCTGAATACTTTATAAAATTGACAATACAGCACACAAATTAAATGAATACATTCAAAATGGAATTTTCACCAAAATTTAATTTTCATCCTAAAAAGAGTGAGTTTTTATGGAACACTCATGAGTTGACTGGACGCAAATGTTCATCCCCGCGGCGTGCAGCGCCGCAAAAGTGAAACAGCAACAAGTGTAATTAACTGAACCTATGAATAGCAAGTTCGTAGTAAAGGCAAAATTGGATTGCGATGCCACAAAGTTAACGACATCACATGTAAAGGCGTATTGATAGAATTACCATTGTTCATTTATTTGAAATGGCATTAGATTAAGATCAAAAACAAATTTTCAGCTATTGTGGCGCTCCTTATTGGGTTCTAACGACATTCGGGGGATGCCGAGCCGTCTGGGAGTAGTTAGACAACAGTCGCCATATTTGATTTGGATATTTACCCGCTCGCATGCCGAAGGCAGGTCATAATCAGTTTAGGGCCGTATGTAAATATGTGGGGTCATTGATAAAAGTGGTTTAGTGGTACTTCACAAAGATTTACTCCGGTTGTCAGTCACGTAAATGACAAGAATGACTCGGAATGCTAGGAACGATCCCAAATAGAGTTATGGGATTTCATCAATATTAAGGTCTCTTTTCACTTAGAAGTGTGTAACACTAGACGCAATGGCCACATTGATAGAGCACTCGACTCCAAGTCATGGGGTCGCGGGGTCGTCTCCATCTATCCGCATCACAATTTTGTTTTCCACCTGCCCAGTGCTTCATGTGGCACTTAGAAATATTTCCTACTCAAAATAACGGTGGCTTTATTTCTATTATTTTTTTTACTTTACTTTACTAAAATGAATTGTTGGTCAAAACCGCTGATCCCAGAAAGGACGTCTGCCTGAATTGCCGTTCGCTAGAAGGGCCGATGACTTTATGTTGAGCCTTGACTAAAATCTTTTATCTTTGATTTATAATAAACATTTCCACAGTTGTGAAGTTGGGAATTTCTTCGAGAAAATCTATAGTTTAATTGATGCAAGTAATGCCTAGCCTTCATATAAAAATCGAGATCTGTGAAGTTTAATGGGTGTAAGTATTAATTTATATCTGTTGATGAAGGACACTTGCATGCACACTTGCTGCACATGACTATTACCTTAGATGACCAAACACAAGTGGATTCGAAACCAGCCGGTCAACATGAACATGCTAGCCTCAACTAGTGTCAACTAATAGCCAACTGGTACTCATGGCATGAGTCCAGCACTTAACTGTAGGGCATATAGTAATTGGTCTCTCACTACATATCCATTCTTTTCTTCATCTAAGCTATTACTTTATGCAACTCCCACCCATCTACCTTCTATCTATCTATCTATCTATCTATCTATCTATCTTTCACACGTCCCAACGTGCTGATCAGTGCCCTATCCATGCACCTTCCACCTGTACTTTGGGCTTGGATCCGTGCGCCCGCCACTCACTTTTTGGGCGCACGGATCCTTACTACACTGACACTTTCTACTCCTCCTGCGGCCTTTAGCGCCTTGCCACAACACTTGCCTTCCCCCTTCTCTGTAATTGTACTGTCCTCCCAGTATCTCTTTCAACGGGGCCCTATCTGGGTTAAAATGTGTAGTGTTTGACTCACCATGTATATCTTTGCACATGAACTCTAGCTTGGTTATGGCGTCGACCGAGGAAAGCTGGGAGCTGAAGTTAGCCTCCGTCAGCTCCAAGATGAGGACTTCTTTCCTGAGAGCCGGGATCCACCAGGGCAGGCGATCGACATTCTGACCTGTGCGCAGGTCTGGGATAGGAAACCTAGTAAGATAGTAAAAAATTTAAGAGTTAATCTCCTTTGAACCCATTCACACTCGAAGTTCCTCTAGAAAGTGTCGTCTGCTACTTTTATACTTTTGAAAATAACTTGAGAATTGAGGGAATGTTTGCAAAATATTTGAAGGAGAGTTGTTTTGTGGCTTCTGATTAACATTTCTCCTTGAAATATAATCCAAAAAATGCTTTTGTAAGTGAAATATTTCCAGAATCGTCAGGCCTGTTTTGGCCGCTCTGAGTGGTAATGGGTTAATGGCCCAATCAAGTGTCCGATTATCATACAATTGTGAAATAGGCATGTCGGATCGTATAATTCTATTTATCGTGCAACAGACAGATACGATTCCGGCATATCTTGCATCAAAAAACGGAATCGAATCCGTCTAAAGAATTTGGTTCTGATTAGCAACCTTGATCGCAAGTTAGTACCGATTTTGAAAAGTCAAAAGTCAATTTCTTGAGTTGCGATTATTGTACTACATTCGTACAATATTTGTACTAATGTTAGACCTAAATATTTGATGCATGTCCAATATCTAGACTTGCAAATGCAATATTTAGACTATCGTACAATATTTGTGAGACAATCAAACTATATTGTGAGAAAGAATATGTTCAACTGCCACTGGTGGCGCCACCTACCTTACAGTGAGGCTGGCGAAGGGACTGGTCACATGTAGATTGATCTTGCGGTCATCTCCTGAAGGTCCTTCATCCATGGCTTGGCTAAAGTACGCCTGCCGAGTCTGAAAATAATGACCACCATCACACATTGAAATCACTGGCTTCAGACATTCTTTTTGAGAGGTAGATATCATACATACAATCGGTTGTTATCCCAAGTAGCCTTATGGCTATTTATAATAAACCCATACCTGAAATAGATTATTTTAAGCCATACCTCGCTTATAGAGAAACAAATCGTAGCATTTAGTAATATTTGATAATCTGAAGCATCTACTAAAACAAATGGATTACTTTATGCCCTACTTAGCTTTAGCATATTTATCTCTCTCCAACTAGAAGACCAAAAACACCTCATATATCAATCTTAGTTTAATGCTAGGAAATGTAGCAAATGTAAAAGCCCCATGAAGTTGCTTTCCCTCTTCATTTCAACAAAATTGAATAAGTTTCTATGAATATCCGAGCTGGACTTGAACAAACGTATTGCAGTGTTGTTCATATTTGCAGCAAAAGATGGAACTTGGTTGTTCTGATGTTCTTATCTATCCAGTGTCTTAGCTAGGATTTAGAAACTGGTGGCCAAAATTGCCAATTGGAAATTTTTTAAGGGGGACCACAATACACTCAGATTTCAACTATAAACATGTATAAATTTATCAAAATAAGGCATGATATCCTTTTACAATACCATGGGAATTATATACTTGAGATTGACATTTTGAGAAATTGCTCACAAAATATTTGGGTGTCCTGAGGACTGCTTTTTATGGGTTTGGGTGTCCAAAAAGACACCCAGACGCCCTGCTGGCTAAGACCATGTATCTATCCCTAAGCAGGACTGTAACTTACAGAGTTGATGTTTGGGTTGAGGGACTTGTAGAGTCTGGCACCATTCTGGTCTGTCTGCAACAGAGGCTGCGGGTTCAGCAGCGCATGGATGCGGTCCACTATCGTAATGTCCAGTTGTGACCGCAAGCGGCCGAGTTCTATGTTCACACTGGTCCTAGGTGGCGCTCTCTGTCTGCGGGAACTCTGTGGTGAAAATAACGAGAAATTATGAATTTAATAGATTCAGGGTGATTTGTTTAAATTTTTTAATTGTAAAAAAATATATCGAATAATGAGAAATCATTTATTTAATAGATTAAGCGTCATTCGTTTACGAAGTTGAAATTTGAAAAAGCTATAAACATTTGTGAAAAATTGTAAAAATGAAGTGTGACCCCCTGGTGGCGATGACTAGAAGCAGCGGTTCCCTTACCTGTTGGCTTTTCTCCAGGTTCTGAACGCGTAAACGCACACACGGCGAGGGCGCCGCCTGCATACTGCTGAACATATTCGGCTTCGCTTCGGAAACATCGCGAATAAACGTCAGCAACTGAAAAAATAAACAACACGGTTAAACCGTCTTGTTTTTATCCATTAAAAAGCTTTCGTTCAACATTAAAGTGGCTTACCATAAATTCTCGGTAAATTGGAACACTTTTGAATAATTACGATTTTTAAGAGCTGAGGGTGGCCCATGTTTTCTAAGAAAACCAGACAAAAATACAGACAAGTAATAGTGGCACAGATTTCCCTTAAATTTTCCTTATTGACAACCAGCCATAGATCAAGGGTGGCTCAGATTTCCTTTAAATTATTTTGCACAATGATTATAGCAGCCTAAATTCTTAGGGTGATCTAAATTTCCAAGAATTTACGGTTACGGGTTAATTTGTGAATACGGGATTCTTTTAAGATATTTACATATTTTGGAGCTTATGCCCTTATCGTGAACTGAACAATAAACCACAGGGCTCAGCATCATGATACATTTCTATTATAGGGGGGGTCCACAGAGACTGGGCTATGCCCGCATACATTTGAGAAAGCATGACACTGGTATTGAGATATCCACATAAAAATTAACCCTTATGCTGCTGGTGGCTAATATTGCCAATACAAAATGATGCAAAATATCTGAAAATCATTGAAACCCTGGCACATGGGTACTCATTTGAGAGTACTCAGCAAGAGCTATCGAATGAATGAATAGGGTTTAAGGTTCTCAAAATATTTTGGGTCATTGTGCTTTAGATGATAGTAGCCTCAGCACTAGGAGAGTTAATACCTGGTACCCATAGAGATTTTCAAGTGGTGCATCAACTGATAAAACATCGCCTCATGGTTTTATGTTTTACAATATACACCAGCATAGTTCAATGAAGCCTGACATGTAAAAAGCTGCATCATTCCAAATGCTCTAATTTTCCTAACTAGATACAAGGTTATTTTAACGGGGGAACCCCTTGAATTGACAACTCCTCAGAGTTGACCACACATTTTGCCAGTCCCAAACTTCCTTTTTTTCTATTATTCTTATAGTAAAGAGTAGTAATGTCATTGATATGAAATTTTATCGATTCAATTAATTGATATATTTTCGATTCGATTCGATTTGATATGCCGTAAAGTGCTCATAGGGCACAATTATTTATAGGGATGTCATTGATATCCCTTTTTTTTTTCGATTTGATCAATTGCTTTACTCTTTCCAATATATCGCTTAGATTCGATTTCATTCAATATACCCTCTTGACCTGAGTAAAGTACACCATTACTTCCAATATCTCTTACAAAAGCCATAGAAAATACTCCAATATTTAGTCAGAGTTTCACTTTGTGTTAGTTTAACAGGAAAATGTCTGGGGAAAGTATATTTTTTATTAATAATCATACAGCATTATTGGAGTACATTCTGGCTCAGACCTAGCCTAGCTTACTAGTGCTGGCTTAACGAACTGGTCACTATTTTGTTACTAGTCATGTCATTATAGTTCTTTTCAGATTTGCCAGATGGCAGCACTGCTGAATTCTTCTGTGGCTCTTGAATACCAATAAAAGACATCTGGTGTGGAAATTAAGAACTAAACTGGACTCAGTCAGCACAGTGGAGTTATTAAGACAGCAAGCGGGCAATATACAGAAATACAAATGTATTCAGCCTGGTATCGAGGCTAGCTCAGACCCTGCGTGGCTGAGCTGGAGTGACTGGTAGGCGGAGATATCCACCTGGACAGGAATGTTCATCCCTTCACACCTGAGCGCCCCACCTGTGTGTCGTCATGGTGATTACACAGACCACTGCCCTCCTGTGCTAGACACCACATGGTCACAGTAAATAAGGCTTACAATATATCAATACGCAGACCACTGGTCTCCGATGCTGGACACCACATGGTCACGGTAAATAAGGCTTACAATATATCAATACGCAGACCACTGGTCTCCAATGCTGGACACCACATGGTCACGGTAAATAAGGC